>OZ012714.1:11269099-12533199 GCA_963942605.1 Poecilus cupreus
AATTCAGGCTTTATGGACTAGACACATAAAAGACCCAATTAATAAAACTCAATTATGTACTTGTTACTTTACTTATAATATTTTGTGTACTACTGTATTGCAGATTATTTTCCTTTGTTTAGAATGACAATTATATTTGACACATTACGTTAACATGGAAAAAATTGAAAATTTTGCACTGTTCTTTTTTCTATTGCTTGTATATTGTTATGTACATTGGTTATTGTTTTTACTTTATAGGACTAGGCCATAAAGAGTCACTTTATGGACGCCAAACAATATCATAAACAAGTGATTGTAGTACAGTCGTACATAAAACAATTTTCGTTACATGCTTGTTAATTTCTAATAGAATCTTGGAAATTGAAAAACTTTGATTTTATTTTACGTTTTTAAAACATTCCTCAATTCTGTTATTGTGCACTTAACAATTTTTTTTGTAATAAACTATTTCTGCCATATTTTCTAGATACGATACAAACTTTATAATTTAAAAATAAAATTAGTTCAATTTAGAATTATTACTTTGGATTGTAATGTTACTCATGTTAATTTATAATTGCAATGATTAAATTATTATTAATAATAACTTATATAGCTTACGTAATCATGTATAGTTTGTTGTGAACAATTTAGTTATCAACTTAGACTTAATATTCTACACAACAAACAGTTTGCTAAGCCTTCGCAATATCATAACCAAGTTAATATTTAAATCTGCTAGTACCATAAACATTTGAAATGATAGCAACCAAGGTTACGGGGTGTTGCAAAACATTGATTCTCTCACATCACAAGTCGCACGAGTGTTCATCCCCGTGTCGGTATATACAAGTGTAGATTGCTCGGATTGAAGTTAATTTGGCGCGGAGTGAAATGTCATTATCCCAAACACGGATTTGGTTGTCCCCTTCGCCCCGCTCCCCTAGTCGCCCACGGCCATTTAACGGAGATGTTATCATTGCTGTTTGCAATTTCTCGCCTCGTAATTCTCTTGTCACAGTTAGCCGCTCGTTTACCCGGTTCACGTTGCGCTGCCACCAAAACACGCGCTTGCTAGACAAGTTTCTCTCGATGTCTTTCTTGCTACTAAGTAACTGTATCTTTGTAATCTTTTAGTTTTTAATTATATCTTTAATTTAATTTATACGTGAAGTAAACAAAAAATATCGCATCAAAATCATAGCTTAAATGATTATTCTTATTCTAGCTGTCATCTTTTGATGCGATATTCTTTGCTTATTCTACTGATAACTTTTTTTTTTATTGAAGATGGTAAGCGAACTAACTACTTAAAGTCATATGCCGTAAAACGAGTGGATGATTGCGAACCTTTGTGAACACAAACGACCATGCTCTTCAGTGGGTTTCGAACCCACAACCCCTGGGGTGCTAGGCTAGTGACATAGCCACTACGCCACCGAAATCGGTACTGATAAATTTTTCTCTAGTTTATCTGAGGTTGGAAAAACTCTCCTTTAATGGTGCGTGTTCGAATTGTTGATTTTTTTGTGTGACAAAAGTATCAAAATATTTTCATTATTACACTTAATTAGAAATTTCAATAAATTGTTTTAAAATAACTAAGATATAATGTAATTACAGTTGCAATACTATTGAACCTTGAGTTACGTAATGGGATAGTATGCTATATATTTTATTAAAATATAAACATTTAAAAATTAGAAAGACACGTGCTCTGGCCCTCTCGTGGATAACGAAGAATTAAGAGTTGTCTATTTACATTTTTGTTAGTTGTTTACATTTGCAGAAAAGAGTCGACCTTGACCATTGGCTTGGCTAAAAAGTTGTGTAATCTTGAATAGTTCCTCCTATTTCTACTGATATTGAGAACTTAACTCTTTTATTTTAAGCTATGGAGTGAAATATTAAAAACAAAATATATTTGATATATCATTGTCTATCATTTATATACATGACGTTTATCACATAAACAGTACTATTTATTTTATCAAGTTGGCAACACTAAAAATGTAAACAAGACAGAAGAAGAAGAAGAATAAAAAGAAAACAGTATTTTCGTACATAATTATGTAACTCGTGCATTTTAGAAAGTTAAATAAATACTTTATAAATCCAATTAAGTATCATTAATATTCAAATACAAAGTATCACAACGTTGACGTTCCATTTGAGCACAAGAATATTTAACTTCGGGTTTAAATTATTATTTTTTTACTATTAACTTCAGTACTTTATAAACATGAAAAATTTGCTAATTCATTATTTTAGATATTTTAAATCCGAAAATATTTATAGGTGTTCCATTAAAAAATAGTAGCCTAGTGTTTCACTCAAATGGAACAGCTTATGTGCAATTGTTGATGGTAGATAGATAGACAATGATATATCGAACAGATTTTATTTGAAGAGTTTTACTTTATAACAAAATGAATGAGTTAAGAATAGACCTATGAATCACCCGGTATAGGTATCAAAGGGAGATATTGTGACGTTTGTCTGTCTACGTACGGTTTATTAAATTCGCTCCATAAAACGTTCTAATTCTAATTAACAAGTTATTTGTTTATTCACATTAAATAACAAAATATAATTATAGTATCCCTGAAGAAGATATTGTATAATTTTTAATATAAAATATATAAAAAAAATATATCATCACGCCTTTTACACATTATGGGTGTGGCACTCTGCTTACGCAAATCTCGGTAGGTGATATATTTTTGCGTATGAAATGCGGTTACCAGCCGTCAAGTCATAGCCCCCAAAGCTGTTAGTGGAGGGGGAACCACAGGGGTAAATTTAAATTGGCAACTGTCTGCTGTGGGATTCGAACTTAGGATCTCACGATCCGCAGTCCGATGCGTTACCACTGAGCTATTTACTCCATTCAATAATAATAATTTTTAATAATCACATTATAAATTAAAAGTAACAAATTTATAATAAATATTTATTACAGCATTACTTAAATTAACTAAACATATTTAAATAGTAATAGAAGTAGTTGTATAGATCGTACATTGCAATAGTGAATTAGTGTGTGGTGCGCAGAAATTTAAAACGCAAAGGAAAAGTTTTTATATAGATGAAATATTTGAAATTTTCATTATTTTCTGTCGCAGATTGATACAAATTTATATTGCTTGATTCTGTTCGCATGGGATACCAGGAATAATGAATACGAAGTAGTTATCGATTTCAGTTCACTTCGCGTCACCTACAATTGGTTTTTATCCAAAATAATCACCGCATGAAAAGGCAAAGGTATCTTCAGACTAATCCAATTTAAGTTTCGTCGAAATGACTACTGCTTTTAAATAAAGTGATTCGTTCTTTGTCGCGAAGGCTTTGTAGACGCTAACTCCATTGTACGATTTCACACACAGCACAATCGTAGCTGAATTTAAATAGTTCCGCCTCGGGACTTTGTCATTTGAGGGTTCAACGCCAGGACCGTCACGAAAAATTCTTCCTAGATATAATAAACTTTCACACACAAAGGTCAAAACCTAGTGTGGGCACCACACGACTTTGGACTTGCTAATATAAATTCAAATTTGAATGCTCATTTATTACTTTTGACACATGTTTGACATAAGTATAGAATAGATGTTTCTGTTTGGTCTCATAACGACTGTAATTATTAAGCATATATTTTTTTTTTTCAAAATTGGTAGCAGATAAAGAATATTGCAAATAATATTTTTTTAATTGCCAACGTTCTTTTAAATTGGAACTTTTTCTCAGCTGGTTTTATATTTTAAATAAATTGAATTTATTGGTTAGTGTGTTCACTTAACCAATTTAATTCTGTGCATTTAATGAAACTTATAATTATGAATTTTCGTTTCTCGTTTCTTATTCATGAGTTATTGAACATATTAAGAACACTCACGATTATGCGATACACTGATAATAATTCGATTATGGAGTAATATAGTTAATTAACATAATTATGTATTTAATAAAAATGTCTTTTAATGGAATTATGTTTAAGTAATAAGTGAGACACGAGATATTGCGATAGTTTAAGAAAGACAGTTGTATACGTGAATGGGTATGGACGGTAAAAAAATATTATTTCAGACAGTTTTTTGTTAATCCTTGTGGTCCACATACTCAATGTTACGAATCAGTCAATTTAGTATTGACAGGTGAGTGAGCGAAAGTAGTGAGCAAAAGGGAATTTTTGTCCACTCACCTGTCATTACCAACTCGTTGAGTTGAGTGGATAAAACAGAAGGTTTCGAGCTATGTATCCACGTAAAAAACAACAAGCTTTAATACCAGGATTGAACAAAAAAAATTTGTATGGTTCCTATACCTCCTAATAACATTAATAAGAAAGCAAATATATAGAAATTACAGATTAAAAATATTAAATGTGAAAACATTATAATTAATTTGAATAATTCACACTGATCTAACGCGTGACGACAATTAAAGCTTGCTATAGTGTAAGATGACGTGATTGACTGGATAATCCATCTAACAGATACTGGATGAACTTTTAAAAGTTCTAAAAATTATAAATATTAAAGCTGCATTAAGAGATACCCAAGGACAAATTACGATTAGCAATGCTTGAAATAACACACCAACAAAATTTTGGCGTTAATTTATAAGTACTGATTGAGAAGTTTGAAAACTCAAAACTTTCCATTAGAGGGGTAGAAATAGCATGCTCTACTTTTTTGTCAGAATTTTTAATCCGCAAAACATCTAACCGTACTTTCATCAGAACCAGAAAATTATTTGGTAAGATTTTTTAATAAGTTCTACACATAAATTATATAAGTTGTACAACAAATAATACTTTATTTTTATTTAATACAATATAATTAAATATTACATACATAGCATCACGCTATGTCCCACTTAGTGGGGTAGCACGAACCCAGAAACACAGTCCACCAACAATCAATCTCCTCCAAACATTCCTATCCACACACATCATTTTCGCCTCGTCCACATTTATAGTGCGATTCATACATGCTTGTTTATTTTTCTCACTCGGAATGATTCGTTCACGCAACAACCATCAATCATACCCAACCAGTTATTCCTCGGACGCCCATGCAATCGTTCACCTTCAATCTCACCCGCATATATTAGTTTCACCAACCTTTCATTCGACATTCGCTCAAGATGTCCAAACCACCTAAATTGTATGTATGTATAATTAATTATTGAAATAATTTTTGAATACTTCAGCAATGTTTCATTAGATGTCACTTCTAATATGAGATAATTTTGTGTTTAATTCATATTTCAGGCGTTAATTACAAATGGGATAAACAGTTCCTTGGTTCAAATCCCACGACTGCCAGTTGCTATTAAAATTTTACCCTCGACTAACATCTATGGGGTAACGATTTGATGGCTGGTAACAGAATTTTTCACGTAAAAATATATTGCTTATCGAGATCTGAAAAAGCAGAGTGCCACACTAAAAGTGGGTAAATGGCATGATGATATATTTATTTATTTAATTGTAGTTGGTAATTGAGTCGCTTATAAATATGTACCAAGGTCAATATTATTGGGTTATAAGTTAGAATAAATTTAAATTTCTAGCAAAAGCGAAGGTTGTTAACGAAACTCACTTATGGTCAATATGTTGTAAACAAGTATATGAATAATTAATTAACTATTTAGCAAATCCATAAATCTCTTCTGGACCCAACCCTGTACCATATTTAAACCACCTCAAACTTCAGGGTGAGGTAGAGAGCAGTTAGATATGATTTCATTCGCTGTAACAACGACGCGAGAACATTTCGTTATGTTTTAATCTTATTCCGCGTTCGCCTCGAGTTGCCTTGCCCCCTCCCCCACTCGCCCCCTCCCCGCGTACACGTGTCTTTGCCGTCGAGTTTATTCAATTTCACGGTTCGCCTCTTGCGTATTACTATTTTATATTTAAAAACATTCAGCGACGCCACGAGCTTAGCGTTTTGTATCTCGTCATCTTTGTTTAGTGAAGGGCTCCGTCTTTGTTTCATGTTTATGCCAAGATGATTTCGGATTTCATATTCATCTCTCTGTGCTATCTGGTGTTTGATATTTTCCGCGATATTTTTTAATGTTTAATTTTTATTTCGTCCGTCTCAGAAATCTTCAAAAATATTGGTTTAACCTAATTCGAAGTTTTTATATAGTGGTATAGTAAACTGTAAACGGTAAACGCAGAAGATATTTGAAAGAGTAGAGATATATTTATTTATATTTACATTCCTTTAATCATTAGAAAATATTTTACGTTATGGTTTCTATTCAAGTACTGAATTTATAAATTTTATGGGGACACTGCATGACTTTGTTGTATCTGAATTACAGTTATTTGTCCGTTCTCATAACAACAAAAAAAAACTCAAATAATATTCATAATCAAAACATTCCAAATGTAGCATATGAGAAACATTTTATTGCAGTTGTCTCAATATTTAAATTAAATTAAATTTATTGATTTGAATATGCAGTAAATTTAAACATTTGATTTTGCAATTTTATTAAAATCAATTAATTCTGAGCATTGACATGAACTAAAATAATGAAATTATCTGTTCTTATTCATAAGTTTAAAACATTCACACATCCGTTTCTATTCAACAATACTTTCTGTAATCTATACACACATACAAACATCATTAAGAAAATGGTTAAAACGGGTTTTTAAATTTAAATTTACGCAATAATTTTGACAGAATTGTTGATCCAAGTATTTGTTTGTTCCTGCAACTATAATTATTGATAATTTTTATCAGAAGTAAAAACAGAAAAAAAAACAATAGTTATTTGTCAAACTAGAGAGGAAAGCGCTTCTTTATCCCAATCGAGCTCATGAGACATTTCGAGCGAAATTGGTAAAAGGGCTTTCCTCTCGTGCTAGATATATTTTTTTCACAACATGTTTCTAAATAGTTTATCGCAACTGATTTCTTATTTGAAATAAAATTAATTTATTTTATTGTACGCCTAGTAAATTTATACTTCCTGTTTTATAAGTGACCAAAATCACCTATTCAATTTTTTTTTTTTTCATTGCCATGAAACTTGCATTTGTTTCGCTACTGTATCTCTTCTCGTTCGTGACAAATTAGTCAAAACGAATTAAAGGGACCCCAAGACGGCCAGGACATATATTTTCATGAAAACCTTGTAACTCAATTTCTTTAAAACAAAACAAAATAAAATAAATATAGGGAGGTTTTATTAACATTAAAATTATTTATAGTTATAATTGAAGAAATAACAAAGTAGCTTTTACCTTCTTAAAAATCACAAACCCATAATGACATTTCCATTTTCAATTCCATTTCGAAATCCACCTGCAGCCCAAACAAATCGAAGAGCAAAGAAAAGAAATCATTAGTTGCTAATGCCCGGATCGCATTCTCGGCTTTTCAATTTGTTTCTGGCGCCAGGAGAGGCGACCAGGTCAGGCGAGGCGATCAGGGACTCGGGCTCAGCGAGCGACAAAGGCGCAGCGATGAAGAGATGGATATACATATACAAGTTCATTTCAACGGCTAATAAGAATCACAGGCTACCTGAACAAATCTCACACAATAGTCATGCAGCTTCAACACAATGAGAAGAATTTGATGGTGCTACTGATGGTTTCGGTGAGGGTTTCTACCCGGGGCGTCGCTTTCTTTAAATGAGTATTTGATTATATTAAAAAATATATTCAACTTTGTAATAAGTCGTGAATAACTGTTTTTACAAAAACAACCCGTGGAAATATTTGGTGCATTAGTATTTTAGCACATTTTATTAATGCAGAAAAAAATAGTAGATTGCGTACACGTTAACTTCAAGCCACCAAGCCTATCAGTTTGTTAGGCTAGGTGGCTTGAAGTTAACGTGTACGCACTCTACCTATACCTATATTACACATGGAACGATGACAGAAATATACGCTAATACTAGGCAACTTTAATTATAGTAAAAAAAATCCAGATTTATTTCAAACAAAATATTTCAAATAAGATTAATTTTTTACACATTTATATATCTGAAATGTAGGCTACCTATTTAAATTGTTACAATTTCATAAAAAAAACCTCGTAATTAAATTTTCCCTACTAAGAACTTTTTAAACTATCCAAACAATGTTTTAAGCCAAAAATAACTAATAACTATTGATCAGTAAGCGTACAGTGAAGATACGAAAAAGAAAATAAATAATTATAAGCGATTACGCGCATGAAAATAGGCCATATTAATACTACTCATCTTTATCTTCTAGTTCGGGACCCCGTACCCGTACCTATGTGCGATGTATGTGATACTCGCATTTCTGTTTTTCACCTTCTTCTGCATTGTACTAAATATCACAACGTCAGAAACCTCCTCAGCTTTGCAAATACTCTTCCGTCAGTTCCCTCCAGTGAGACTGATAGTGTCGAGGAACTTTTAAAGTTTATTCGTTCCACCGGTTTAATAAATGACATTCTATAGTTCATTTCTTTCTCTAGTTTTTTACCACCAATATTTATTTATATAATTTTGATTGTCTATAATTAATTTTTACAGCGGTAATGACCGTAGCATACGATCCGTTTAATTTCAGATAATAAAAAATTAATAATTTTAGCAACAGCTTGGCAGGTAGCGTTAAAGCCGCATCACTCGATAACGCAAGTTAAGCAATGCTGCCCATGGTTAGTAGTTGGATGGGTGACCGCTTTGCGAAAACCCATATCAGCAAATACTGAGTGCCGTTGTCACACCACCGAAAACGAGATTCCCAACTCTTCTACCGTAAGGTGTAGGGTAAAAATTATCAATAGGACATAAGTTTGTGTAATTTAAAATTAAAATTGCAAATGGAGCCATTGTCTTGACGTAAAATTTATAGAACATAAATTAGGGTAGGTCATAGAGCTTTGAAGCTGACGCTTCTCAGATATCGAGTAATATAGCCCATGTTTCTAAGATAAATATAATTTTTATTAGATTGGGGTACAGTTTACCCAATCCATTTTCCCAAAAATAAAAAGTAATTTCCAAACATGTATATTTCCCAAAACTGTTTTTCCCAAAACCAATCTCCATATTACAATTAATGAATAAATTTGGAATTTCTTTTCTTTAGAAAAGAGTTATTTGGGAAATTATTATTGTTGGGAAGTAATATTTTTTGGAGAAAAGTACGTCCCTACCTTTTTATAATAATAGATAAGCATAGAAACTTAACTACTTCGAAATATACCATATATATATATATATATATATATATATATATATATATATATATATATATATATATATAAAATTACAACAGACGATCTTTATGTCAATCTCGTTCTATTCAAATAAATGTATCTTTCTATTACCAAAACTACGTTATTATCCCTTGTGATATAATCAAAATCTGGCCAGAAACCTCTTGGCGAAAAATCTAAGGGAGATACACATTAAAATATGCCATATTCTATTTACCAATTCTAAACTTTTGTTGTACTTAGATTTATAGTGTAAAGATCTTCAGGAAATATAAATTAATTGTAATTATTTTGTTCCAACAAATTAAAATTTTTCTACGTTTCAAAGCCAATCAAGTAATTCTATGTTTCTAATAGAGGACTAAATACATACATATAATCGACTTTTATAGAGGTGGTCTAATTTAGCAAATGTTTATCTAAGTGAACACCTAAATATATAGCTTTTTTTTTCTTAAAATCTATTGTTTATGATTTATTTAATTTGTAAAGAACATAACAAAGTGATTTAATAAAAACAGCAATATTTAATAATTCCGTGCAGAGCTTGAGTGGGAATGAAGAAAGTCGTAATAATTAATTTGAGCTCTCCTGCCTAAAATTACTGCAAGACTTAACTAATCCTTCTTATTCATCATCCAACATCAAAATGCGTACGCAACGCAACTAATCCAGGTCACATTGAAAATTCCTAAACGTTCTACAGTCGGAAACTAAAAACACGGGAGAACCAAGACGAAGACGATGTTATCCTTCACGTTCACGCAACGCACACATCATTAAGATTTCATTCCGTCTTAGAGGCCGGCGAACGGTGGAGAACATCCTTCCTTAATGTCCTGTTTGCGCCTCCCAAAGGATGCGAGCGGCGAAGGAACATAGATGCGGGCGCCCGAATAATTCACCGACCAACTTGCCACTTTAAGCCATAATGAATAGGTAATTAGTTGATATTGTGTAGCCGGACAACGAGACAACGCGAAGCCCCGGTTCTGGGTTCGAATCCCGCGGGCTCACGACGGTCGCCGATTAGATGGGGAGTCTTAGATGCTGTTCGCAATCATCCCTCGGGAACCATTTACATCAAACTAGTGCGGGATACAAGCAAGGAGACTCTGTGTTGCGCCGTGACCGCCTTTATGTCAAGACACCGCAACTGTGTCGAACTCGAATATTACTGTTACTTGTAATCCTTGCCTCCTGTACGTACTAGCATTCAGATAAATTATTACCAACTATAATATATTTATCGACAATAATAATAGCAAGCTTCACGTAATACGTAAATCCTCAGTAATTGGGAAGAGCTAAAGTTCGGAAACATCGACGAACTTAATATTTGAATTTTCAAATATTGAGAGCTTCGTGTTATCGTGATTCACCGTCAATAAGTATCTTATAATAATATTTTGAGTCTACAATATTTATAACATTAGATATTATTATACAACAGGCATAAAATTGTACCTATTCCCTCCGAGTGTCTATGCCCGAATATAAATTATTACTTTATTATACTTTATACGTAGGTAGTATGGATGAAACAGAGGATGTTTGTTTTATACGTTATATAAAATTAGCTCGTGAATAAAAAAGATATGGAAACTTAATTTCATTTGTACAAATTTTCTGGAAATATACAATTTTGGTCGTAATCGAAAAACCAGTGACAGATAATTGGACACATAAAATTTCCATCTGCAAGCATTTGGGGGGGGAGGATTTAAGTATGTACATACATATAATCAGCGATAAAAAAAATTTGAAATTCCAGGTGTTAATAATAGTATTTGGAATAAAATTAATATACAGGATGGTGACTGATTCAACCGATCATAGGCGTTTTAAATGTTAAACAAATGTTAAGTACTTGTGCAATTGTCTGGTTCCTTAATCAATTTAAAGAAAAATGTTTCAATCAAAGTTGAAGAGATTTAACATCTGTATCTGAATCAGTGAACATTTTGCTTCTAGAGGCCAAAAAAGACGTTCAAACCCCAAGTCTATCGTCTAAATTTCTCCGCATGTTTGACAGATGACAGACTGTAATATTTCCGTGATTACGCATTGTAAAATTGAATTTTTGAAATATTTGATCATCTTTCTAGACTTTATTAAATAAGTAAAATGAAATTAGTTCACGGATTCAAATGCGGATATTATATTTCTTCAATTTTATTTGAATCATTTTTATCTAAAGTAATTAATGAAGCAGGAAATTGTATAGGTACTATCTAACAGTCACCACTCTATATATAATTTTGTTGTATTTGCATATAATTTTGAGAAAAACTAAATTACATATTTAATATTGAAGAATAAGTCAGGAAATTGAATCATGTTTCAAAAATGTTTTAGTTAATTTAGTCAAAATATAAAGCTATAAAGTTGATGAACATAGTATTCCATATAGAGAACAAATCCTGGCATTACCAACAACGTATTTATAGAATCCTAGAATTATACCGTGAGCATGAAAAAGTGTATGCATTATATTGTATTTTCATATTTTAATATACCGGGAAGAATTATAGAAATGTGGCGTATAGGGTTTTCAATGCTATTTTGTTTATATTGCTGTATATTTTTACCTACCTATTCACTTTACAGCAAAAGTGTAAATCTAAAAGTTGTTCAAAGTTTAAAAATACCAGTAATAACACACTTTCTTCAAAATTTAATACAATACTATAATAAATAAATCCAAATCTGTTTTATGAAATATAAAAAAAATCATTTTTGTTTAATTTTACATGGCCGTGTTACAATTTTTCTAATAAATATAAATTTTTGTTTGACTAATATATCAAGAAATACCTATATGAAGGTTACCAAATGCGCCTTATTGCATATATTTTTAAAATTTTAACAACTTATGTTCTTACACTTTTGCTGTAAACTGAATAGGTAAAAAATACAGCAATGTAAAAAAAGCATAGAAATCACTATATGCCACATTTAATTTTACATTCTGTGTATATTTTAAAAGCACTACAACTATTTTTAAAACAATTATACGATGTAAATATTGCCTAACGCTATCGCCAGCTCCGAGGCATTTTAACGAATCTGAGCATCTCCTACCTGGAACCGAATTCATTATGTCGTTTGATTACGCTCAGTCATACTGCGTCTATTAACCAGCCGTATTCAAAGACTTAGTTCACATCTAATCGTACCAATAAATGTTCTTTGTTGTTGATAAATGCGAGCCAGGAGCCAACTACCGCCTTACGCTGCCTCGGCCAACTTTCAATTTATTGGGAGCGACACACTGCCTCTACGACTATTTGGTGAAAAATTGAATTGCTTTGAACGATTTGATTCGGTGGGAAGTTCGAAACGTTTTTTTAGGTGGTTCTCAAAAATGTTTTAAAGCTGGTGGTGGAGAATGAAAAGAAACTTATGAAGAAACAAATACATCATCACGCCCTTTACGCATTTCTGGGTATGGCATGCTGTACTTTAAAATTTAACTAACAACAGCGTAACAACATAAAAGGGTAATTGGAAATTAACTCCAGATCAGTTTGCATCAGATAAAAGGATAGTAATGAGTGATAAGCAAAACTCAAAAACAATGTATTTTTATCAAACACTTTATGCTACAGATTTCTAATTATTATTCATCATCAGGCATCAGCTGAAAATATACATGTAAAATAATTTTGAATTTTACAATATTTCTATAAGATTAAACATAACGAGAGTAATGTGTAACAAGAACAAGTAACTATATCATAATGTTTTCTATAATAGTCAATTTTATGATAAAATACATTTGACTCTGTTAAAAAGTGAAAAAAGTGTGAAGCTGTTGGTTTAGACTTGTAACTTAACTAGTAGGTAAGTAATCGCAAAAATTATGATCAATGAGTAAAAAAGTTGATAGTAATATGAAAAGAGCTTACCGCTATTTAGATACGATCGTTGATATCATTGTTAAATAAATAAAATAAATTGAAATTATATAAAAAATGTCAAGATGATAAAATAAGTTGGCCTGATGGTATGGTGTACTATCTGGAAATGGTAGTTAACAATGATTGGAGAGAAGAAAGGAAAAGAAAAGAAAAATAGGTTAGTTTAATATTGAAAATCTAAATTTGGCCTTTTATTACATGCATTGCCTTGTATTGCAACCTTTTCTGTAGTTAGCAATGTGTACTGTCTCTGTATTAAATTTGCGTGCCAAGGAAGCAATTTAATTTTCTATCGTATAAAAACCACTTTTGTCATATCTATTTCCTGTCGGGCTAATGACTGTCACCACTTCAGTATTTTTTAGAGTATAGGAATTGATACATAGGCATAAATATATACCACTAAATTCTTGATAAATATATTTAAAAAATAATCATTTCGATAACAAAAACACAAAAATAATTGTATTCATTATACATTCAGATTTAATCTCACAAACCTGTTATTAAATTCAAACATTCAGTCGATAAACTAATTCAATTTAATTTCCTCGATCAGAAAAACGATTTGAAACCGCAGAAAAAAAACTTACAAAGAGATAAAAAAAGACACGAGATTAAAAAGCCAGAGTTACACGTATCAATTTCCAAGCAACCAGTAAACAGAAACCCATTTCACGTTAGAATCAAAGTGACAAAGGAATGTAAATCGGTCGAATGCAACGAGACAGACGATTGTCATCTGTCGCGGACCATTTCGCTGCGTCAATGGACTAGGATAGGCCACGGAGTCTGACATTCGATACGCGTATGGCTCGGCGAAAAAACAGCAAAATCATTTTTAAAGCTTTCATGAATGAAGAAAATCGGAATGACAACATTAATATTTTTGTTATGGTAGTTGTAGGAATAATATAATCTCTTCTTAACTATATTGTAGACCTTGGGCAAAGCAATGCACCTTTGGAAATAAAAATACAATAACTACAAAATTATACCGGGTGTCTGTCTTAAAGGTGTACATAGGAGATTAACATGGGAAATCAGTTTTTTGCGTGCTGTTGCTCGGTGTTCTATCGGACAACAATGATTGTAGTACCAATCGAAAGATATCATTTTTCTGAATCAAATGATGTAAAACACATTACAATTTAGTAGTAATTTGGTTCCGTAAATTAATTTTAAATTTTGAAAATCCTCTGATTTATTCAGTTTTTATCGAAAATAAATGTAGTTACCTATGACTGTTTTGTTTTGATTTCTGTCAAGCTATTTATTTGACGTTTCTGTCAATTTGTAAAATATGGTTATATTCAGTAATGACAAGCGTACTTTTATAATTTTTGCGTAGAGATTTTATTAAATAAATTAGAGTCTAAAAACCAGTTTTCTTTAAATAATATTAATTTATTAAGAGTTAAGTTTTTTTTAAATCGATGACAAAAAATTTCATTTTTATTAGCTCTGTTTTGTATATCTTCACAAAATATTCTTCCACTTTCTTCGTCAAATGGAAAAAAGTTCTTGATTGCAGTGCATTTTGTAGGAATAAAAAGAACTTTTTTTAAAAAATTTTAACGATGTACACCCAATTCATTTCCAAAAAATCTAGTGCTATACGAAGGATCTACATTTATCATTCCTAAAACCCTTTCTTCCAATAAAGCACGTTCTTCTGCTCTTGCTAAATTGCAATTACTAAGCTCACGTGTATTTTTCGTGGATACTGGCATTTGTGGTTGCACTTGGATTCGGTCGATTCATAAACTTAATAGAAAATATATCTCGCACTCTGAGCTAACTGTTTCCTCCAAAAAATAGTTTTACTATAAAAATACGCTCTTCAGTAGTATAACTAGCAATATTTTTACAAATTGTCTTAAACAAGTTCAAAAGTCAGAAACGTCAAATAAATAGCTTGACAGAAATCAAAACAAAACAGTCATGGATGACTATATTTATTTACGATAAAAATTGAATAAACCGGAGAATTCTCAAAATTAAAAAATTAATTTACGGAACCAAATTACCACTAAATAGTAGTGTATTTTACATCGTTTGATTCAGAAAAATGATATCTTTCGATTGGTACCACAATGATTGTTGTCCGATAGAACACCGAGCAACAGCACGCAAAAAACTGATTTCCCATGTTAATCTCCTATGTACACCTTTAAGACAGACACCCGGTATAGTCTAAACTAAAGTAGAATAAAAAAGATCAGGTCTTCGGTAATTTTTATATGGTGTAAATACTTCGGTTGTGGGGATCGAACTAGAGACCTCATGATCTGTAAGTGACGACGGAGCTGTGGCCTAGGTAAGGTAGCAGACTGAATTAAATGAATCCTTTGAAGTTTTCGTATAGTGAAAAAGACCGGAAACACGATTGACGGAGTTCGACATCCGGTTTAATAAGATCACTGAAATTAAACGTCATTTGTTTTGTCGGTTTGTCGGTCTGTTTCTGTGAAATACACACAATAACAATTGAATTGCTCCAAAGAACATGGAACTGTTATTTGAATTGTTTCATTTGTTGCGCTTTTTATTTAAATTACACCGTACAAAAGAGAGCACTTAATTTGCTTCATGTTCGGTATATCGATTTTGTAACAAAAACACACGTTTACTTCCGATCATCAGTAGGTAACGTGTTATTGTCTATATGAAAAGTCGACAAACTGAAATGCGTACATGTACCTTGGAGTTGTACCTAGTGTCATCTTCACATAAATTTCATTTTGTTTCGTATTTATGTGAAACAGAATGAAATCAATTTTTGTTGCAGTATTTCTTAACATACTCGTATATTCGTGGTATAACATAAAGAGTACTTTAAATGTAACCATTGATAGAACAACAATATTTCTTAACAACTTTTTTCCAAAACTTTTCTAGTGCTTTAAATATTTGTTACCCGCTAAAGGAAAACTTATATTTAAAAAATATATTCAAACGATAATAACTGAAGAACAATTTCCAATGAGAATATTACTCGAAATTATACAAGCAGCGCCAATAACAACTGCTAATTTATTACTAACTAAATCAAGAAGGTGTTACCCGTTCGCAAAATTGACGTCTACGCGCTATATCTTCTGGTAGGAAACACTGGACTTTACGTGATAAGGGCCTCGACAGTGTCCAAAATCTTGTCTTCAATATTCGATGTGTGGAGGACGAAAGACTACCAAAAGTTATTTATAAAAGATTGATTGAGTTGAATAATTGGAAAAATAATAAAATTGGGTACAACTGGTGCTCTCAGGTTAAAACTTTTCTGTTATTTCTATTCTGCTATAACTGCAAAAATGTATGGCAAAGATAGTGAACTGCAGGTTTAAAGGATCCATGATCTAATAGATGCTGTCGTGATATTTGGCAAAACTATTTATTTGTGAGCTATTTGTTGATTTATGGTCAAAGAAAAATGATTTTATAAACAAGTTATTAATCAATATAGCAGAACCTTGATAGTCCAAACTAGCAAAAATCTAAGGTATGGTTCGGATTATAGTACCTATGTCCAACAGAAAAAGTTAATGAAACATCTGTTTGTTTAGAAAATACTAATATATATTTTATCAACTACTAATGAAGAAAATAGTTTATATATTTACAAAATTATTCATTTTAGTTCGCTAGTTTCTGTTAATTGACATAGAAAAATATTTGTCTTTCAATTTTTCCAATAATGTCGTTTTCGTCAACAACATGGCGTCAACAATATTACAAGAGGGTTGTTGACAGTTCGGAATATAGCAGCGGTCGGATTAGGCTATGTACGAATGACTAAATGTGTTATGAATATGTATCAGAAATATGAACATTAAATTTAAACATTGTACATTTTTTCTTTCGACGAGTTCTATCACAGTTTAGTCATTTCGTGTTTCACTCTGCATTGCACTCTGCATGCGGTTACAAGTCACAAAAATGTTAGAAGTAGTAAAGTAACCACAGGGATAATGTTAAAATTATATTAATATTCAATATTTCTTGCGTTTCAATAATGAACTTTTGGCTCGAAATGAACAAATTATAAAGACGCGAGTAGTCGATAACCCTATTCGTTATATACATAAGTGGCCTGAATATCTTCGGTCTGTAGTTGTAAATATGTATTGGAATATATTTTCGCATAATTATTTTACAATTTCTCCAGTACCCCTCAACTAAAACTTGAAAACTAAAAATCCCTAACAGCCCTTAGTGTCGTAATCCCTCTCATCCCTCGAACTTTATCTCGTCTGAAGTCGCAAGTTCGCCCTTCTTCTGCCCTCCCCGTTGCAGTACAGCAACTAGCAACCAGCGCCGTTGATTGATCACCCATTGAAGAAAGTCCTAAGGTGCGGCGACGACGCAACAACGACGCACAAATTAGTTTCCGTTCCGTGTCCGTCGCGACGCCGGTGCTGCGTCCTCTTCGCGTGTTACAACAGATTAGGGTTATGCTAATTCAATTTATCTCACATGATCTGTCTTAAGACGCTGGATAGAGTTTGCGGAGGAGGACTCTTCTCGGAGTAAACAAGGGTAGTTTGGGAGGGATGGACTGATGGTAATAGTGGAAGTGGGGTGGTCAATACTTGAGGAGTATTCTATATTCTGTTTTAGAATTCCTTTTATAGGTTCTCTAGGAATTGCGAATTATATTCATGTAAAACAAGAATTGAAAATGTTACTTCAAATTAAACGGATAATTGAGAGCGAAATTATTTATCAATTAGTATTCACAATTAATTTGCAAGAAAATCACAAATTATTTAGTGTTATTCCACTTTTATTTTCTTCTACGCAGTATTAAAGAAGTATAGAAATTATACAGAGAAACAGTAACAGTATTTTCAAGATGGTCCCTCTATTTTTTAACATATCTAACTGACATTTGTGTTCACTTGTATAATAACTTAATCATTATATTAGTATAGTATAATGAAGTAAAAAAATAATAATAATAAAAAAACGATGAAAAGATTTTCAGTGATAATAGGATAGGAGAGTGAGAATAAATAATTTGAGAGATTTTAGTGTAGGCAATACCACGTAGAGAAATTATTCCCGAAAATAATCTCTAGAGCTTTTATTTCCACTATAATAATAAAGGGATTGGTTGTTAAAACGCAAACAATGGCACATTTATTAATGTTGAAGAAATGTCAAAAAATATCCGCTAAAATACATGTTTTGAGGTTCCTCAGAATACGTTTTGACTATATTTACAACAAATAAAGCTTAAAGAATACATTTTAAAAATAATTAATAATTGTAAAATCAAAAGTAGAAGTTTACTGTATCTTCTTCGTGAATAATGACCATAATACCGAATATAATACTATACTTTTTCTACTCCTGTATATTCGGAAATCATTTTCATCAAATTCGTTGAAAACACACGTTAAAAACATCAACATAAAAATACAGAATGACAACTGCCTACATATGAACTGTTAGACGGCCGTTGCTTGGTAATTCCGCATCACGTCTTTAAATTAACAGTGAATTATGGATTTCTGGCTTTATGATTGGTCGAGAAGAGTGAATTATGAATCATAATCAGTGTTGTGACAGATCATTTTAAAAACTATCTAGATCAATATCAAGACCTACACTTTTAATATGTTCTAGATAGATCATAGATTAAGTTTTTGATCGGTTCTATTTTTTTAGATCAGATCAGGATTAAAAGATCTTTTGTTAGATCATAAAAAAGATCAGTAATTTTTTTTCACAAAATTAATTCTTATTATAAAATAGAAGGATGACAGTTTAAATAACAACAAAGAAAATTCAAATTACTTTTTAATTAAAATCAAAAACGTTATTTTATATTTTGTCCAGAAGATATATTGAATTTATTATATAATATAAATAATTATATTGATTTAATTTAGTACTGACAGTCAACTTTTAGAAGAAAATATCTGATCTTTTTAAGATCATAGGTCTTATTCTTTTTGATCTAGATCAAAATCAGCTAACGTAAAACGATCTAGATCAGATAAAAGATCTTACGAGATGATCTAGATCAGCGATCTTCATATTACACAGGAGTAGAAAAAACAATAAATTCAATTATTTCAAATATGGAATCAATCAAGTAATTTTCTTTTTGAGAAAAACAATGTTCAATAATCTTGTTTACAGTGAGAAATAATATGTAAGAAATCCGTGAGATGTCCACACGAGATTTCTAACTTTGTTGGAGTACCTATCAAGATAAAAATGTTGGGAACCGCTGACACGACCATCCTGCCGCCGAAAGAAAAATAATTATTTTTCGGGTCCGTCAATGATTAGTGATTTTCAATAAGATTCATCAGCATTTGTGGCCCGTTCACAATGTACCGTAGCGACGCATTGAATGCCTGGCCACGTTGCGTTATAATTACACCGCTGATGAGCGTAACGCAGCGACATTCACACTCGCTCACAGCCAAGTGGCTGTGATAATGTCATCTATTGCCGATTAATTTCATCGTTTTTCAGAAGGGCATTTTATCTTGGAATAATTTTACATAATACGAGCAGTTTAACGAATATTATTTCATTAGGCCAGGAAGTTTAGGTAATTAATTTTTTTCTGCGAATTTAATGTCGTCTTGAAGGTAATGGCGGCTTTAATGGCTTAATTGTTTCGGCAAAATGTAGAGTTTTTAATTATGGTGCATATTAATACAGATTGTATCACTAATTCATCAAGAAAAATCAAGGGAAAAGGTGCTATTAAAATTTAAAATTTTAAGATTTTAGATGATATTGATATGAACAGCATTTCGAACATCTGTTGTTCAAATTACGTACCGACTTTTTCCAGATTATTTTAGAACACAGTAATTGAAGTAAAAATTATATCGGTTTAAATTCTTCATCATTCATTCAACAAGTTTATTTACTTTCAAATAAATATAAGTTATTTACATAACAAGAGCTGGAATGCTTGGTTTATAAAAACAGTGAAATATAATAATACTGAAACGATAACTTGTAATGAAAAACGAGCCTAAGACATATATGTTGCGAAGCCACTCTACTTTGCCTAACAATTGTTTGTAAATTTGTTGAGCGGTTGTTATGTAAAAAAACATTATACAACAAAGACATATAGCCCAACAAATTATTGTCTCTCTCAGCTCGAATTTTCAACATTTCAGTATTACTTTGCTAATTAATAAAGCTGTACTATAAATACAAACATACAAAACAAATAGTCTAATATATCCAAAAACAATTACTTTATTTTTAATATTTACCATATTCTTTCTTATTTGTGTTGTGATAACTAACATTACATTTGTAGGTTTTATTTTGCAGTAAAGCTATATAACAAATTGAACATATTTTGCCGTCACAGGTATAGCTTGTACAAAAATCCGTGGCGATTGATTCCATTAGTGTTTCTCAGCAGGTATTCCATAAGAGGATTAAAGAAATTTATGAGGGGGTACTTTACAGGGTTGTACTGGATAATATTTTCAAATGAGTTTTACACAAACAGACACAAGTAATATCAAAATATGAAAAATTTTAATAAAATGAATTTTAAATGTCGTTTTCTGAAGGTATATTTGTATAAAATTATCTTACTTAACAGCTTTCGGGGAAACAATTGAAAAGATAATCGTATTTAAAATTTCGGAGATTGAAGCATCTAAGCCAAAAAATAATAATAATCCACTCCTGAACATCAGACAAACTTGCACCCCGCTGGTTAGGGCTGGCTTATCCCATTAGCAAGTCAAGTCAATCGCCACGGATTTTTGTACAAGCTATATATATTTGCATAGTGCTATTGGCCAGAAATATGAAAATTGCAAATCGCGCGTTTGCCGTTGCGCCTAGCGCCTATTGTGGGCTAAAATAGAACTACGAAATGTCATTTCATATTTTTGTTTGTTGTTATTTAAGAATATATTTGTTGGGCTTCTATTACTTGTTACATAATTTCACTGTTTGATTGTGCTGTGTTGAAAAACAATTTGAATAAAATTGTGTGTTGCGGTTAGGTTACATCACTACTAGCGTCACTGTCCTCAAACTTTTGTTGTTATTTACTCGAATATCAAGGAAAATACTCTTAAAGTTGTGAAAGGAATTTTGTCTTAGTTTATATAAAGTTTAAATGTTGTAAATTAAGATTTATAATATGAAAATATTATTTTTATATTAAAAATATATAATATCTACTATCATGGAAAATCGTTGTTTAGTGCCACTGGAGTAATACCTGTGACGTCACACAAACGTTACACAAACTTTGAAAAATCATATCTCGGGGAATATATGAAATTTTCACATTGGGTTTTCACTGATCGTCATATATTCTAATAAAGTTTCATAAAAAAAAATTTTAAAAAAATTGGTTTATGGGCCCATTAAATTTCATTCATATTTTATCGTTATTTAATAGTATATTATTATTTCATGAGGGATTGTGATATTCATTATTCATGAAGATGAAGTTTGCGTCACGGGCCGTAGGCGAGTGATGCAAATCATCCGAGTATAATACTATACTTTTTCTACTCCTGCAAATTCGGAAATCACTTTTCAAAATGATTGAAATTGGTTGAAAACACACACTGAAACACGTCGACATAAAAATACACAATGACAACTGACAACATGTCAACTGTCAGACGACCGTTGCTTGGTGATCCACATCACGTCTTTAAAATAACCATGAATTATGGATTTTTGGCTCTGTGATTCGTCGAGAAAAGTGAATTATGAATCATAATTCACTATCTGGAATTATGGGTACTATAATTCAGCGAAACGGGCAACGGCTTGGCAGGTAGCGTTAAAGCCGGATCACTAGATAACGCAAGTTAAGCAATGCTGCAAGCGGTTAGTAGGAGAACCTATTCCAGCGAACACTCCGTGCCGTTGTCACACCACCGAAAACGAGGTCCGAGGCGGCGCAGTTGACACCGCTTAATAAAAAATTTAAAAAAATTTAGCGAAAAAATTTAAATAGTGGGGATATACGAGTATTTAAACAGGATTGGAAAAATTAATATTATGTAAAGGGATATTTGAAATACTATACTTTTTAATTATAAATAGAATTTTTTTAATAAATGCTTTAGAAATAAGAATGTTTTTAGCTATAATATTCCTAGGCTACTGATAATTACGAAATAATTTATCACCGTTACCTTCAAGCAACGTTCTTGAGGTAGATGTGATCAAATTATGAGTGTTTATCAATGGTCGAGGGATATTCGGTTAGAAATTTTTTTGCAAAAATTATTATTATCTTCATTTACATACCGTGAAAATGACATTTTGAAATAAATCAAATATTGAATTAACTGTAAACCAACTGTCAACAACTGTTTCTTAGCAACACACAAATACAGGGATCCGATTAGATAATTTCCCATTTGCCATCTGTTGGAGACCTGAGAAATGAACCTTTCAGACATTTCTTAGGCAACGCGAAACAACATATTTCAATGTATGAGTACACGAAATAATAAACAAAGCAGAAAATAATTCCCATCCCCATCCCAGTGGCATAAAAGCAGAGGAGGTTAAAATCAACCTATCGATCTTTCATTTGTACCCGCATCTTAATTCACCCCTTCCTGAGCCCTTCGCAGGCCTCCAATCTTTGAGAAATTAATTTCACTATCAATTTAACAACGGCGTATCAGTTGCTAGTAAACTGGTTTCGAATCTCATGCATGTGTAAAAGATGTGTTCGGTGGGCGAGGAACTTTCGCCCTTATCTCGCGGGCGGTTGAGACGTCGCGAAGGGTTGGGGGTGTAAGGTGCCCGTGCATGCGCACGCGCGTACGCACACATGCTCGGGTCTCAGGGCGACCGGCCCGGATTCGAGCTATAGGTATATAATTTCCCCTGAGTTTGCTGTGTTTGCATATTATGTTTATGACGCGAAGTCTTGTTGTTGGTTTCTCTTGGAACTTGCGGAAGCGCCATCTTGCCACTCAGGACCGTACTAAGGCTCACGATACTATTTTTGGAGGCAGTAATAATTAATTTTTTGACGTACTACCCCCCGAGCAGGTGCTACATTCATAATTTAGAAGACAGACACTTGTAATAAAACAATGTACTATTATTTGTTGAATGTTGAAGATGCTTATATTAGGTATAACAACAAGAACATAAATGGTATATAATTTATATAGAATACGAATTCATTCTTTACAATTATCGTGGTATTAGTTTGCCTTGGTTGCTATAAGTTTAATGATTTTAGTTTTATTATTTAAATATAAGCAAATTATTTGGGTATTTTTCATAGTTTAGGTCACTTATGCCCGATTTATCAATCGACTGTTAATCAAATGTTAACTAACAACAACATAAATAATACATAGTTCTCTATATTTAACAGGAGAATTACCATGATAATAACATAACAGTCGATTGATAAACCTGTCCTAAATGAGTAGTTTCCTAAAATTTTAACTAGTTTATTATCATGGTTTACTAAATATAAGTAATGAGTAGATAATTACAATTTTTAAATAATTAAAAATTTGATTATATTGATATGAACAAAATAACTAAAGAAATATTATTAAATATTCAATTAGAAATAATTTTAACATATACCAATATTTCATTATCATTAAATTTGGGTAGGATGAGCAGGCTGATTGTAATTGAAGTACTAATCTTTTTGACTATCGCTTTCGACATATTTTTTTGGTCATCATCAGGTCAACAGCGTCAATACTATAAAAACGGTTGAAACATTGGTTTAAGCAGTTTAAGCAGAATTAAATCAAATGTTAAACTGCTTAAACCAATGTTTCAACTGTTTTTATAATATTGACGCTGTTGACCTGATGATGACCAAATACACAAGTCGAAAGCGATAGTCATAAAAATTAGTACTTCAATTAAAATCGCCTGCTCATCCTACCCAAATTAAATTTTTTTAAATGCAGACTGAAATGGAGCATTTTATTAATAAATTTCATTATCATGTTGGAAAGTTTTAAATGATTTACACGGACCTGATACTTTTAATATGATATTTAAATAAGTTTAAAATATGTGATAGGTTTTCATAAAGAATATAAAGAAAATTATTTCAGTATTAGGGTGATGCAACATCGATTTTCAAATTTTAAATGAGAGCATCTGGAGTCTAAAGTTTATTAAAAAAAAAAATTTCAGCTTAAATTAAGCAAAATAGGTCAATTTTAAGAGGTCTATACCAGATATTGATACCTTTTTTATTTTTTAAATTTATCAAAAAAAAATGCTATAACAAGAATAACTTCGTAAAAAGTGTTTTAGATTTGAATTCCATAAAGTTTGATCTTTCTGATGAAATTTTATAAAAATTTAACTTTTTTATAGACTTCTTCAGTAAAAAACTCTGATTTGAAAAACTGCTACTAAAAATTAAATTGTTTTTATTGATTCAAATTACTTAATCGGAATAATCCCATTTGAAATTTAAAAATCGATGTTCTTTCTAAAGCCAAGACTTAATTTAATAAAATAATAATAAAATAAAATCAAAGCTCTATGCCTCAAAACTATAAATAAAATAATTATGTACACATTTCGTGAAATATATTCTCATCCTTGAATCATTCGGATTCATTTTGTCCACTGGCTTGGTTTATCACTTCGTGTAATCTTGATTGGTTCCTCTTAGTTCTATTAATAATGAAAACTTAGTTCTCGAAATACTTATGTAGATATTTTGTATGTAGTTTTAAGGCTTATAGTTAGAAGTTTGATTTTATTTTATCAAATTTGTCCATTAATGTGTCAAACTGGCTGCATGTTTCACATGCAGGATCCAAAAACAGCAATGCTAACAGTTTCAATTGCGGGTAATTTTTTTCATAAATTATTTTTTGTGGAAAATGTAATACAAGCTTATTTATTTTAAATTAACTTCTGTTTATTTAAAAAGTGGATTCAAGCATACGTTGATTTTTTTGTTAATTAAAATTTTACTTCTACATTTCTATCAAATAAGGTAGCTACATGTAAATTAAAATAAATATTTAAATTGTACAGAAAATAATTCCAAATATTTTTCCTCATACAAGAATCCGAGTACATATTTTTCTCCGCATTGTTTAGTCAACCCCTTCGGAACCGAACGAAATTATGAACCGAGTTCTGTCCAGTTACTTTCCAATCCGACCATTCCATTTTAGACACTGATAACACAGTTCTAAAAATTGTGATGATTACTTTCGCTTAGATGTTAAATTTTATGTAATTACCATAATTTTATAAAACAATACTTGATAAATACTGATAATGGATGATGGCTACATAGTAGCCGAAACGTCCAACGTCTATATACCAACAAAAGTATTTTACTTAAGATCCTAAAGCCCACTCCATGTCAAAATAATCATAAAATTGTATTGCTTATTTTATTAAAATTTGTAGTATTTGTGCATTTCCTGCTATTTGGCTATAAAATTATTTTTGCAATACCTGTACTGTAAGTTACCCATTAATAACAAAATTTAAACACAGTAAGTGGAACTTTTATTGCACAATTGGTTTCCATGGTTACATCCTTTACTTACCGTTCACGGTGGATAGTAAGTGAAACTTACCGTGCAAGGTGGACGGTAAGTAAATATATATCATTCAAATTTTATTTCTAACCTCAATCTGTCAGCTGTTAATTTTGATACCTATTATTCCTTTTCTTATATTTACGCAGGTATTGCAAAAAATATCTTACTAACCTCGAACTGTAAGTGATTTATTAGGTCTCGAATGTTTAGGAAATCTCGACCCTACGGGTCTCGACATCCCAAACTACATTCTCGACCTAAAAACTATCACTTACAGTTCACGGTACGTAATATACTATTAATAGTTATTTATGTATCTAGAACGAAAAGTGAAACTTTAAGGTACTAGCAAGTTGTTTACTTGCGAGAACCTTAAAGTCACTTTTCGTTCAAGGTACAAACAATTTTTATTTCATACTGGTTATTAAAGTTGTTAAATTATAGTATTTTGTTTATCAGAAATTATCAAAAATTCGTAGAAATATGAGTTAATACAAGTAGGCTAAATAACAATTTCTATAGGAACAAGTATATTTGTTTATAAATAATAAAAAAAATTTAATTTAAATTTTACTTTACAGACCTAGGATCTAACATTTCGTACGATAAGTAGTCCGAAAATGTAACATAATTAACCAGTATAAAATAAAACATATTTTTTGCAGATTGACATTAAAGATAACACTTCACGGACTGCTAACAGTCTGTAAAGTGTCACCTTTATGCCTAGGCTGTAAAAATATTTTACATAACAACCGCGCAATAAACGCATAGCAACCGTCAATAAATACATAGCAACCGTTCAACACATCCATGGCAACGTAAGTTGATAGCAACAACCTTCAAAATATCTATTAAATAATAATCACTAAATTCCAAATCGGCAAAAAAAAATCAACTCAGCATCAAACATAGATTTATAGCTTCGGCAGCATTCATTACCTCGGCTTCACCTCGTCAATGAAACGCAGCCTCTGCTGTAAATCTGGTAGTTTGATGCCTAGTTAAGCAAATAACTATTATTTCACGTTTATTATTATTAAACTATAAGATAAAGCTAATGTGATGTCACAGAATTCGGATGAAGTTTAAAGAAAAATAACAATTCAAAAATATACAATAGAGCGCCATTCTCTATTGCCTATACCTATACAATTTTATCTATAAGATAGCCTCCAAATGATTCAAACGAAAAGATATATCCGTTTCAAAGCTGTCGTGAAGGTGGTCTGAACCTAACGTTTTAATAAATGATGGCTACAGCGGGCATGGTCGAAATGAGACGATCACCCTTCCACTCTCCACATACACGAGAATCGTATATGTGTGTGTATGTTCCACCTTCTCCAGACCTTCACAATCCGATTAAAAAAATTAGCAAATGTCTGACGCACGCTGGGGAAAATTAAAAAATCTGCAGACTTGTGTACGGATTTGGCCGATTCATTTCCGAAAACAAATTGCTTTCCGTCGTCGAAAGAAAAACGCAGGCCACAGAAAACATCCGCGCCACCCCACTGCACACGATGCATAGGAAAATACTTGATGTGAAATTAATCTTTAGTTAAGTGGGTATTTTTCTACACTCTGATAGAGTTTCTCAAACAACAGCGCTGATTTTACATATAATCCATCAATAATTGCGTTTTGATACTGAAGATCTAAAATCTAGTAGAGGAAGACGGCCGGGGGTCAAGTTTAAGGCTAGACTTCGAAAAAGAAAAAGAAATTATGATCCAATATTATTTTTTCCTTGTTCTTGTACTAGCAAGTAACTTCACTATTAGATAAATTAAAAGAATATCATCGAAATCATTACACATATTATGAAATATACCATCATCCATTTATTGATGCGATATTTTAATTTAAAAGGTACCTACTTAATTAATTTATAAAACCATTTATCCCTACACTCATCAAAATAACTTCATTGTTTCAAGAAAATTTTCAGTTTTTTTTTTGTATGTATTCGTCGAAGGAAATTTTGTTTCTTACAAAATGATAGGGTTCAATTCAGAAAAATTTTAATGATGACTAATATTTTATTTATCTTCTTTTTACTGCATTAAAAGAAAATGAATATATTTTATATTTTGTTTTTCAAAATAATGAAAAACAATACGTTACGATATTATTTTGAATTAAAACTACTCTTATTCAAACTCCTTCGTCCCCATAATGAGTCTTAGTTGAATATTTTAATATGTTCCTTCAAAACTAAATTAATTTTCATACAAGAATATTTATTAAACCTACAAAAGTTTTCATGAAAACGAAATCGGATTGGTACTATTCAAATAAATTTTTCTCTTCATTTAAGAGGAATCTGTTTGTTCTAAGAAAACGTTTAAATCAGTGTAGATGGTGAAAGATACAGAATACCGAGAAATATATTAGCTCTCTTCGTTGTACTGTGTACTAGTGATGTAGGTCATGTACCACACCATGACCGGTCAGGTCACTTATTTGATCAGGTAAAATAAAAAAATTACCGGTCATTTTTAAAACTGACCACGCATACGTAGTGTGTAGGTGAATTATTATTCAATACGAAACGGTACGTAAACGTAACCCTTAAAAACCACGAATTACTGAACGATTGATAAAAAATATTTTTGAATTACTTCAGTTATTGTTAATAATTTAGTATCCGTCGTAAGCCCGATATGAGAAAAACGAAAACGTTAATATAGAATTACTATAAAAAGATCAAAATTGATGGTAAAATAAAGTCCAAATGCATATATTGTTTTTTTTTACATTTAATTTATATTCATAACTGATATTTTTTTTACATATTCTTTGTACTTTATTATATACTTATGTATATAATAAAGAACCCTTCTACCATAAGGTTTTGTGTACATTTGTTACCACTAACAGTAACGAAAATATTGCTAAAGGTATGTATGTTCGTAAGCTATTTTTATTTAACTATTTTATGTCTGAATATAGGGAATATGATTCTAAATGAATTTTTGATAACTTTAATGTATACTTTTTCACAAATGTTAAAACGACGGTGTAAATAAATACAGCATGAAAGATGAGGGGACCAACGTGTTTTCCGGATTTTTTGACATATTTACTCAGCAAATATAGACAACGAATATATAATTTTTACTATCGTAATAACTTGCTAATTGTGACAAAAATGAATCGTTATTGACAGCTAATTAAATATTCTTCATTAAACATGAACTTTCGATGCGATTTTGTCACCAATCACAAGTTGCTACGATAACAACTTCGTTAGAGAATTAGGCCATATGTGTGATAAATGTCATCGTCGTTGACTCACCGGAGTAGTTCTGCCAGAAGGCGGCGCCGCTGGACATGAGGTCGAGGCCGGCGTAGTTCCACGGCTTGGTGTCGGGCGGTGGTGGCTGCGGCTCGCGGGGCACGTAGGGCGGCGTGTCGGGCCGCTGCTCGGCCGTTGGGGGCTCGCGGGGACCCGGCGTGTTGCCGCCGCCGCTGCTCGCGCTGCCCGCTACGGAAGAAACTGCTCCTGATCGGTGCTGCTCCTGGCTGCTGGACTCTGCAATGAGAATATAAATACATGTTGTTAAATCGTTATAATGTATATTAATTTCGTATTAACAAAATTGTATTTATCTAAATTGTGCGCGATTTTGCGCTACCGAGTGATTTTCTACCAAACTGGCATTTAGAGATGTAGAATTAAAATGTGGCGTATAGGGATTACAATGCTATTTTTTTATATTACTGTAAATTGTAACCTATAAATAAATATGATAAATATGTGACATTTCAGAAAACAGATTTAGATTCATTTATAACAATGTATTATTTTATTTTCTGTAGAAATTTCGTAGGAAATTATAATGATATAACAGCGAATATCTTTCCATTTCAGGTGGATTTATACAGCAAAAATTAACACTTGCATTAACATTAAGATTAACATTAAAAAGTTAAAATGTACATAAGTAACACCAAACTAATATTAACACTAAACTAGAAAGATAACCAACTTCTAACTTTAAGTAGTATCTAAATGTATTTTTTTTTCAATACTAGTATGTTGTTAAGTAAGCAAGCACTATATTTCTACATGTTAGAAAAACTTTTCATTAGAAATATAGCAAATAATGAGAAATTATTAAGTATATTCGAATATATTTTGTTCATTGAAAAACTACTAGAATGTACGAGTGTCTGCATACAATTTTTTGACTAAATTTCACATTACTCTATTTGAAATTCAGCGCACTTTTTCGATGCTACCATTGGATACTTCAAAAGGTGATAGCAAGTGAGACAATAATATTGATATTTCCGCACTGTAGACGAAGACAGTGAATGAAAATATATAGTTGCTATATTGGCAACAAAAATTAGCGTTGTGTTGGTATCTAATAATTATTATATAAGATCAATTTAAGTATTAGACGTTGAATGAAGAAGGTTACCAAGTTAGCTAAATATCCTTCTATTAATAGCATCTTCGGCACCCTAAGATGTTAATGTATGAACCTCTCAATAAGTTGCAACCAGAAGCCAGAAGTGGCACGCGAAGACGTACAGATCACGGCGTCTCGGCGGCTGCTCGTGACGGCTGCCGTCAAGGCGGTCGCCAGGGGCGTAGGCAGAGGGCGTCCGGACCGGGGCGTGAATTAATGAAGTCTGTTTTCGACGTCTGGCCTAGTCATTTCTGTACTTGTTGCCGTCAATCAGGAATCGCGAGCCCAGGAACGTTTAGCGGGACCAGGGGAGGGGGTGCAAACCCGCAGCGATCGCCGCGGGGGCACAAACTTCGGAGTGATCCCAACAGATTGCCAAGATTTCCCCTGCTCATTAAGTTTGTATATTTCAATGTTCATGCTTATCAGAACTGTTCATTTTCTTGCCTTCGATGACAAGCACAAGATATTGTTTGTTTTCGTATTCGGTATCGAAAGTTGCACCCCACCTTAATCTTGAAATATGCATATTTCATTTCTCCTGATACTACTCAAAACAATCGATGCCTAATTAACAGTCTGTTTCAGTAGAACGAATATACGAGTATGGAAGTTTCTATTGTAGGTAACTATTTAAATTAAAAATACTGGATTTAAAAATACCTGACTTGCTCAAAATAGATATTTCACTGAATTAATCAATTAGTAGGTACTATAGTTGAGCATCTTTTTAAATAAGACTTACTGAGGTTTGTTTATACTTTTCAAATTCAGTGTTTATTAAAACAAAACATTAAAATTTGTGAGTAGAAACCACAAACCTAAAATAATTAAAACTTCAATTTTCATACTCTTCTCAAACAATATGTAACATATTTTGCTTTTTGACCTAATTAATCTCACTAAAATGCTTCACTAAAAATAACCTATACCTTTACAAAAGATGCAAAAAAGCAACATCATTTTAGTTAAGTTTATATTACTACAGAATTCACTTTAAAGAAAGTATAACAATAGATATTTTGTAAAATATTTATATTAACTATTTCCTAATCTGCGTAGTAAGAAGAGAATTCACAGGAATTTAAAAGGGCATATACTAAAGATGTTTTTGGGTGAAAAACGAATGACGATTCCTAATCGAAATCTATATTTATTTTTACTGTCTTACAGTACACTTTTTTGACCATTAATTCAAAGACCTATTCGCGGGTGGATGGTCAGATTTGTGACCGTATGTGTAATAACTCATGAACAAGAAATACACGAGATAATATATTATTTATATTTTCATCTTTATTTAATTTGAAAATATGTCATCGTGATATATGTACTTCTCATCCGAGATATTTTGAAAACCATACAATTTCAATCGTATATATAACATAATTTAAAATTAATTGTATTTTTAAATAAATACCTCAATAAATATAATGTTGAATTTAAAATGATAATGTATATTATTGACTCGTGTCTTACCTACAGTTTAGAATGTGCGGAACTTAGTTGATTTTGGACATAATTGAAAAACTAGCAATGGAAATTTACTGGACAAAATATATATTCTATTTATTTGCAATATAAAATCGTCTGCGAAATATATTTCAAATATAGCATGTTTGCAATAACATTTAGACTAGAAAATATTATTTTAAAATTTCTGGTATTAGCTTCTAATTTTGAAAACAAACACATAACTGAAACTTACGTTTACTAGTATGTGTCAAATATATTATTTGTAATTATTAAACATTCAAATTTAGATTTTTTTTTATTTGCATCCTATTGACTAAATAGACTTTGAATATTTCATTGTCTTGAATGGAATGAACAAATGTCTATGTTTATGATGTTAAGCATAACAATTTTAAAGAATATACGAATGATAATAATAAACATGTAAATGTAAATTACGATTCCTTTAAATAAGTCTAGATATTAACGGAAGATCGTCGGATAATATGTATAAGAAACAGGATATAAATAATACATTTTGCTCCTCGATGCAACCCTTTCGGTTAATATTTAACCATCCTTAGTGTTAAAATAATAAGTTAATATAAAATAAAATTAATAAAACAATAGGTTACACTTACACTACAGTTTAGTTTTAGCATTGAGGATGGTTAAATATTAACCAAAACACTTGCATCGAGAAGAAAACTGAATTATTTATATTCTGTTTTTTATCCGTCACCCGAAGATCTTCTTTTATTATGCAAAATGTTTCTTATTAAATTTGTACGAAGTTGTGGTGTATAATGTGTGTTATATTAGATGAAATATGACATTGGGTGTACAGGAACAAGAAAGATATCTTACCATTGAGAATGCGTAAGGCTTCAACGGAAGCACCCGAAGCTTTCAAAGCATCCTCAAGCTGCGCCCGTCTCTTCATTTCAATCTCGAGTTGTTCTTGGAGCCTCCGCCGTGCCCGCCGCTCTTTCCTCAATCTCTTTTGCATCATCACTGCAACAGATAACAAAAACAAAAAATCAAACCCCTGATCTGCATGAAACACTGTCCAAATTCCTCATCCCCAAACTAAATCACTTTTATTCTCTTTTCATTCATTTAATATTCACGGGAAATTATAGCCAATCACAGGCTGTCTACTCCAACTCGGATCTATCGATGTGCGTGTGTTTGTGAGTCCGTCTGTCTGATATGAAATGGTTTCGATCGCCGATTGCCCGAGGCAGCTCTCGTGATCAAGAATGCTGTGCTCCGGTAAAGCACGCTTCATTTGTTCCGATGAAAAAAGAAAACAATAGAACCTGTTTTCCGATCCTTCGCATTTCTAATAGCTGATCTGATTACAGACGTTTGTCTGCTGTTTCAAACACGTTTTTGAAATAGTATACTTTTGGGTTTCTGTGTTAAGTTGCAAAAAGTCGGTATGGAAACATGCGATACATTTTACATACAATTAAATGGCAGTACAACCTAATTATAACGTCCAAATATAATACCTCTTACGCGAAGACAATGACACTCAGACTACCTAGATATTTAAAAGGGAAAAAGGAGGACACGAGAAAAATAATTGTAAAATGAGGTGGAAATGACGAAAGAGGAAATGAATACTGGAGAGCAAAAGAAGATAAAAGTGCAGGATATGTCAGAAAGAGAAAGTATCAATAGAACTTATTACACATTTTAATTTAAATTAGTTTATGACTTTGTAAATTAGATATGTTATTTCTGCAACAACTTTTATATTTTTGTTTTTGCAATTTACATTATTATATATTTGGTCGGCAGAAAATAAATATTCATTATTAAGATGTGCCGGATTCAAAAAGAAGAAAGAAGCGGACTGAGAATTTTTCGAGGGACAAGGAAAAATTGGTTACGACAGATATACTAAAAATACAGAATAAAATGAAATATAATTATATTATTGTAGTATAACATTATTTAAAACTTCAAGTAAAAATGATTTGTAATTAAGAGATTTTAATCCTCTAAGAGCATAAATTAATAAGCAATAATAAATAATAAAGTGGGAACAAGAATTTTCGATTAACTATTTACGTTTACGTGTGTAAAAATATATGTAAAAGCGTAAGTAATGTAAAATTTATGTTCTTCATTACAACGTTAAGTGATATATTGATTGCAACTATTGTACAAATATTGATAAGTGAAATAAATCAGGTGTTCATATTATGTTTCTAAGATCCGAAGTACAATATGACAGAAGATACTGTATATGTACATAAAGTTGATTAATATACATGCTTATTATACTATGCTTCATATATTTCAATATTTTTTAGTCAAAAAAAAAAAGTAGAAAGACAGGTAAATCTGTGGTACAGACACAATGACAATAAATTTTAGCACACGAGGTGATTTTGTTTTTATACATTTTTAATGTGTAATTCAACAAAATGTATAAAAATCAAATGTTTTAACAAAATTAACTGCTGAAGAAGGCAAATGTGTAGCCGAAACCGGTAGAGACCGATTTTTAATAAAATTACCCAATAGTTTATTATTTCACATATATTTTTTGTAAATAATTAACAGAAAAATGTACATAATTACATTAAATTAATCAAATAATGTTTCGCATGCGGAAGCCTGAGAAAACTATTCCAAAATAAATTCGATTTGAAAAAAATTACAAAATAAATGTTTTGAAGAGAAATGTTATTTTTAACTATAATACCTGCTGGTAATTTATGTAAATTGTAGCATATTTCACATATATTTTTTTCTAGATATAAATTTATTTACATTCGTGCATAAATCAGTGAACGTAAAAAATAAACCTCAAATTAATCGAGATAAATCAGTATTTTTCTTCAAATTATGCGTGATTTTCGATAAGAAAAATTCTATTACCAAGAAATTTGAATAATTAATTTTTAACATAACAATGCAGTCTCAACACATCATAAATTATTTCCAAAACTTAGAGAATAATCACCAAAACCCTATCAATCTAATTTCGCAATACATCGCGATAAACGTAAGAAAAACAGCTGAAAATTAATAACAAAACACATTGTGGCCGATATCTTCCGTGGACACAATGGAAGATAGTATAGTACCCAGGCAGCAGGTAGGGCGCCCCGTAGGGCCTCGCCCCAGGGGGGCGCACGCGAAGCCGCCGCGGCCGCCGCCGGCCCAGCCCGCACCAAGTGTAACTAATTATAACACTCATTACGAAACTTTATTAATCAATGTTCAGTCGATTGGCGCGTATTGTTTGATGCAGCGCCACGGCCGACTAAGATGAAGAATACACTTGTGGTTTCTTGGGAACGAGTAGATAATGGTTTTGGTTTTGTGTGGTTTGATGGTTGCGAGGTGTTTGCGGTAATGTTATTGCGGGAAATCACGGAAATGAAGATTTAGTAAGAGAAAGGAGATTGAATGAATTTATTGCAATAGTAAACTTTTGTAACAATATACTTGCCTTGTTCGTAATTTAGAAGGGAAAAGATTACTAGTTTTATTTGATTTGAAACATAATGCATTACCAACGTTCTTGGCAAATTTAAAGTACTACCAGCATATAATTGAATTAACTGTATTTGTTCTACTTATATCAATTTAAACTGAAGTGAAATAACTTTCAAAGTTGTGTTTTACATGTACTTCTTTTGTTCCTTCATTAAAACAAATAACGACCTACGGAAATGCAAAGTCAAAGCCATCAAGTGATAGAAATATGATTACTGTACGCGTGACGACACAACTGCTACACAGTGGCCCAAAACTATTCCTTGGAAACAGATTTACTCATTTTAAATTGAACAGTGGCAACGGCCATTGTAGGGTAGCGTTAAAGCCGGTTCACCCGATAACGCAAGTTGCAATAGTTGAATGGGTGATTGCTTTGAGAAAACTAATATCAGCGAACAGTGCGTGCCGTTGTTACACCACTGAAAATGAGGTACCGAGACGGCATTTAATTAGGGTTACCAGACGTACGCTTTTTCTTTCTCGTGTCCGCTTGTTCGCTTTTTATGTGAAATGTCCGATTTTTCTTGATCAGACCGATCAACTATAAGTTTATACATTCAGTATGTATTTAAGTATATTTTCTGTCTGACAGTTGGTAGGCACTAAAAAAATAGTGGAAGAATCGCAAACTAGAAAAGTATCAGCTATTATTCTATCGATATATTTGTATATGATCAGTTGAGCAATGATAAATTACATCCGAACCCAGGTAAAATATACCTAATGTGGTGGTTCATGAATCAACAAATGAGCCAAATTCTTTCGAATTTTTTTATTAAAAAAAATTATTATTTTTAGCTGGGGGTGGTGGTAGGTGGTTGAAGAGTACCTATCCGCTTTCTTCAGTCGGACCATTTGGTAACCCATGCATAGTTGAGACTGCTTAAAAAAAATTAAAGAGTAAATAGTTGTGTTTTATTTTATACAATAGTCATATTATTAAACAAAACAAACAAAATTCGTTCTACCAAGAAATAGCTTCCTGCCGATCTCGGTGCCGTAGCAGTTATGTCACTTAGCCTAGTACACTTGAGGTCATGGGTTCGAATACCACTGACGAGCATGATCATTTATGTGCTCCTATGACCACAAGTAGTTTGTCCGGGCTATGGATCATGCGATCTTTAGTTCGAAACCTATTGCCGACAGCGACCATTTTAACTTTAACCCTCTCTTCACAAGTTACTTTAGAGCTATAACTTGATGGCTGGCAATCCCACTTCATACGTAAAAATATATCAGTTACCGAGATATGTGAAAGTAGAGAGCTCCATCCAAAATAGCTAAATAGCGCGAAGTTATATTTATTTGAAATTTGTTCTTAGCTTTAACTGTTAAAAAAAAATAACGTTGACGTTTGTTTTAACTGCTAAATAGCTATCAGATTTATTGTTTTGTCGTTTGTGTTGATCTCATGAGTCTCACGATCCATAATTCTGAACAGAATTATGGACATTATAGACCGATACATACACAAATTTTTATCAACTTTTCTGTCCATAAAATTAGAACATGTTCATTTTTCTGGACAGAAAGTGCCCAGACAGTATGTGCAGTGAATTAGTGACATCTGAAAATAAAATTGTTGACAATTAAATTTAATAATAATAAACTTGTCTTCGACTCGAGACCAAGTAACAATTGTGATAGAATGTTATGAAGAACATCCATGTTTATATGTTGTAATATAAGGGATACAAAAATAAATATGCTCGTGTAACTTTTTAGCCCACATTATTTTCTTATTTTTACTCAACTTCCGTATTGTTAAAATAGTGGTGGTGCTTATAATTATGCCAGCAACAACTATAGAATACAATTTGTAATTTGTCATATTCAATGCTTCAACGTTCCAGCATACAGCCAGAATTAGGTTTCAAATTATGTGCAAGAAGCTTACAGAAAATTTGTCTGTCCACAAAATTTCTGTTCAGAATTCTGTTCATAATTATAGATCGTAACATACGGGCTTTAATTATGTATAACTAACATAATTATATAGCAGTTGTGACGTTGATATAACACGATTTTTTGCCCAAGTTACGGAAATGATAACATAACTTCGTTGTTTATGTATGTTTAGCCTATCAAAAATCAACATTTTTTCTATGACCAAGGAAATGAATTTATAAGATAATTTTTGATAGGTTAATTACGTTGTTACAACAACGGAATTAACTATCGCTTTTACAATCGAACAAAATATTTTCTCGGAGTTGAACGTAGATTAGGTTAATATTCCCAGCTATAATTACCAGCCCAACCTGCTACATATAAATCCAAAAACATGGTGTCGAGGAACGATAACAAATCAGCAACGAAACATCAGAAATCAGTCGATCAAAAAACAAAAAACATTGGACAGTCCGTCGTCTGAAACATAATTGGCGCAGTTACTAAGCACGCATTTACATATGTACATTAGTGGCAGCGAGTCAAGTGTGTGCTGACCACGTCCCCGGTCGTCGCCACCTGCGTTTTCACGTGTGCGACTGTAAAAATGCCCAGGGGAGTGGCTTGGTCGTCCGTACAATCATTGTCGTATCAGCCAATCACGTTTGAAAGGTAATGCCAGGTTACGATGCATAATGTGCAGTGAGTAGCGCGCTCCTTGTCCACCTTGCACGCACTCCGTCGCCTCGTCTCGCTCACACGCGTTATTATTCTCAAGATGGAAGTCGATTTATGATCGATACGTCCGACTTGAGGCCTGTGATGTGCCGCCGCACCGCGCACACCCAGACCAGGACTTCAAACTTCAAGATTCACTAGCGATTGTTTTATTTCGGGGGCGGCTGCTTGTACACCATGCAGGCCCAGGGATGCGTGATAATCAAATTAAATACATTACAAAATTACTTTTATTGGTCATGCATTCCATCAAACATAGACAGTTGAACAAAAGAATTAACTAAATTTGACATTTCACTATAAAATATGAAAAATAACCAGCAATTGCGGGTATCATATTCATTGTTGTTTGAAATGAAACGTTAACATATTTTTCAAAAGTCGAAATATGTAATTTTTACTTTCAAACAAATACGAGTAATAAGTAACATTTTTTAATACTTATATTTTATAGGAATAGCTTATACAAGAAGACAAAAGAAGATGACAGACAAAGCAAAATATGTGGGAGACGAAAACAGATTAAACATTTTGTGCATAGCAATAGTTTTTTTACTATTATAATTTGCTTTTGTTCTTCATATACAATATATAGCTTCCTAATGTAATAAAATATTAGGCTACATAAAAAGACATACTCAACCCGTTCACTAACTTACTTGCTACTAAGATTCTGAATTTTTGTTTCATCAGATTTAAACTAGAACACTTTTGTATTACTTCATACTCATACCATGAAAAATATAAATCGATGATTGAATCAGTACTGTGTCTGATGTAAGCTTGTCTTCCGATGTCAAGATGTTTTTATTGAACCTAATTAATAGTAAAATCGACGATCCTTACTCGCTGTTCTTACTCAATTTCCGTGCTCCAAAAACCATACTCGATCTAAAAGCTGTATCTACCTTCCTAGAGTTTCGTATGATATACTCCTTAAATCTCCTATATTTTCAATACGTTCACTTAACAACAAAATACATATTAATGAATATTTATGGCAGTTCCCTCACTAAATTTAATAGTTATCTGTATTCCAAGACCGCGAAATCACTCTTTAGCGTACCGAGGTAGGACAATCTCGCGGGCGATAAAGGATTTCGCGGACAAGGTGTACAAAATATTTTTTGTGCAACCTTAAAAAATATATTATTACAAATTTTATACAGTTTTGTTGTAAATAGAAAGTGTCTACGGGATTGCCATTTGATAAACAAAACATTTAGTTTTGAAAAAATGTCAATTCTCAAGTCCGAAAATAATTGTTTTTACCCTATTTCGCGGTCTGTATAGCGGCTGCGAAATACTTATTTCGCGTCCGGTTGCACAAACAAATAATTATTTCCTCTTGCTGAAATCATATTTTCTGAATCTTGCCTTGTATAATTTTTGTTTTTTTTTTTTTAATTTGTCTAGAATTTGTACTATACTTCCATTACCGTTTTTTTCGGTAAATCATTTATGAAAAATCGCAGATGTAATGAGTACAAATGACTTGAATTGGAGACACTACGAAATAAAGGCCACTTGATATAAGCGAAACAGAAGAGGATAAAAGAAAAGATGGGGCGACGAGATCGAAGAGCATGCAGGAAGTATATGGAGAAGAAAAGGAACAGTCCTACTGAACTATAACCATAAATAATAGAAACTAAAATTATAAAACTAATAAGAACGTATAATGTAAATTTTAACATACATAATTTAGGGAAAATAATATAGAAATTTAAAATATATAATTCATAAAATTTCTGGTTTTTTTTAATACATGTTTAGGAATGGTAATAATGGCTAAAGCGCACGAAGATTTTCGTTATATTTTAGTTTCACAAATATATAAAAATATATCATCTATTTCTCGTATGTGTCAAGAGAAAAAAGAATTTAATGGTTTTTCCGGAGGTGTAATTTTTAGCCAGAGAGTGATGAAAAAGTAACAAATCTTTTTCTGGGTAGATATATTTCTTTTACATCTTCAACAATAGCTGCAGATATACAAATAATAATTACGCGTTCTGCTATGAAGTGCATTAAAGTAGGTAGTTTTGGATTGAATATCCATGAGTTCGAATCACACTGAAGAGCTTATGGTCCTTTGTATTGTATACATAAAATCACAATCATCCATTCACATAACCAAAGTAGTTAGTACGTCTGCCATTTTCTTTTATATAAAACAAAAAAGAATATTATTACAGCAGAGTATAATTTTTTTATCATGGTGGAAAATTATTCCTTGTTAAATATAAACTTAAACTTCTTGGTCTCTTGGAATTGTTCTACATTTCAATCGCTTCAGTTCAGCATCCACCAAGTATACCGAGACCTTCGCACGTGCATGGGACAAGCTAATTAATAGGAAAGGTATGAATATTTATGTCTATTGTAAAGAATTTCAATTACTTGTACATTAGACGAAGAGTAAAAGCAAAATAAAACGATAACATGTCGTATCGCTGGTTTATTTTTATTTTGCTTGGTTTATCGCACCTGCGTAGCGTAGCAGAACGTAAAGGAAATGAAACAGAACAAGTCTTTATCTACTCGAGGCGTGGAGGCACAAGCGAAAGACTCGTAAATAGCGCGATTTACCGGGGAATCCCCGAATCAAGTTTTATTGGCCGAAAAACCAAAGATATGTGTACGCCAGCCGCCTTAGATACTTCGCTCGCGCTCGCTGTGTGACTGATAGTTTTTATATTGGCGTACAATCGCCCAAACAAGCACTCGCCTCACGAGTTACTCCGCCAGGGTTGAGGGCTCGATATGAGCGCCTGTAACCGGGGTAAATAAAACATTTGATGGCACACATCCAATCAGTATTTAGAGACATGGATGACATTTCTTTATGATATTGTTTTTCGAAATGGATGACATAAATGTTGTTGATGCTCGCTGCTCTGTTTTGTTGAATGATATGGTGTCGCAAATATTGGCATATTGTCGGAATTCGTTGTCATGTGTTCCTCGAGGGGTAATGTCGCCAGGGCGGGAGGGAGAATGGAGAATTTCTATTACGTAAGCGATGATTTTTGTGCTACATGATTGTAATTCTACAGATAGTAAACTGGAACTCTGTAATGTCTTTATTTGCTAGAAATTAAGGAAATACTGTTATATGCATATATTGCAAAATGTAACAGGATTAATAGCTCCGCGATCTTCACAGTTCACAGCTGACATATTTCCAACTGTAATTACACAAGATCTTTTTATTTTGCCGGATAAATTTATGTTTGTACGTAACCTTTCTACCTAGCAATTAGACAAAAAAAAACTATTTGAATAAAATCACGGTCGTGATTTTATATTTTAAACAGTTTTGGTTTGGAGTCAAATTGCTGACAGGTGAAAAGGTTGAGTTGTCAAACTGAAGTTTATCCGAAGAAAATAAAATGCTCGAGTGTAATTCGGCGAGATAATTTAACGACATTATTTGTGAAAAGAATTATTTAAAAGTGCAATTGGTGAAAATACAATTATTATATATCATATTTTTGACATATAGTGCAAATGACATTAATAGAGTTAGTATTTTGATCTTGGTTGCTAGGACAAAGGAGAAAGGTAAGGAACGTTTTACTTTCCTATTTATTCGCTGTCAAAACGATAAAATGGTCTTTTCTTTATGGCTTACTTTATATTGAAGTTAAATTAACGAAAATAAATTCTACCACGGCTGGTAATCGTACTTCATCAACAATAATATATCTAACCCAGATCTACATGGAACAGAGTACCACACCTAGAAATGGGTTAATAGCATTGTGATATATTAATTTTATAAAATATTTGGTTTCATTATACTATCCACACAAATTCTCAATAAATTGTAGATACTACCCCACTCAGTGGAATATAGGTATCGTGATGTTATATATGATATACATGCTTTGTTATTGGAAAGTTAGCAAACGACGGAATAGCGCAGTGGTTCGAATCCCGGTTAGATCTGAAAAATTTTCACGCCTTGATTTAAATCGGTACTCATTCTTGTCACCATTCCAAGTTGGGATACAATTAACTTGGCAACCACGAAGCTACCGGGCACCGGCTGGTGGTTGTAACAAGGCCTTGCACCAGGTGGGCAACTCACATGGCATCTACGTAACAAAAAACGTGGCAATGCAAGGAAATTTAATAGATATCAATGTGTCTGTCCCTCCTAAGAATATAACCCCCGGGATTGAAAGTTTCGAAATACATACATACATACATGATTAGAAATTTTGTGTATTTTTTTAATTGTACATTATAATAGAGTAAGTTTGGGAAAAATAGTGTTAATACTTAAAATTTGCATACAAATTATTGTGAATTACTTTCAAGTTAAGCAATTTTTAAATCCTATTAAAATAAAGTGAGAACATTTTTGTACTTGGATCTTAAAATGAATCAGAAATAAGCTGGGAAACACTGAAAACAGGCTGTCTACTTGAAGGCAGGATCTTATTATATTTGGCGGAATTGAAGCAGTTGATCCTCAGGGAACCGCTGCAGTACAATGTCGGCTGAACACCAGCCCAGCCAGCGTCAGAAAAAACTCTGCATTCGAAATGAATGGCTCTTTCTTTTCTTAAAGAAATTCTGCTGGAAATTTGATTTACATATCGTATACATAGTCGCAGAATGGCTCGCATTATATGCCCGAGCATTCATCATTCTTTCGCTTCACAAAGGAAACAATCGACCGAATCAAACAGAGGGTTTGAACGCTGCTTCACCAGCGATTGCTATTCTGCTGGACCACTGGACCTAATCTTGAGTCAATTTTTCTCATAGTTGTCAATTTTTAATGCACGTAGCTATGGGATACAAATGATTTTTTTAAATAATTCGTTCTACATGTTTTGATAAAGGATAGCTTCCAAGCTACAGTTCCCCATCGAATATTTTTTAAAGGTAATGAAAAGATTTGAAATCATGCTAACGTAATGCAATTGAATTTTTTATTTTACTTAAACGGAGCAATATCTTTACAACCAAAGGTTTTTACACCGCATAAAACGAAACATTTCAGCTATTCATAATCGTCCTTTCAATAAATTCTTTGGTAGCTGAAGAAATTATGTACCGTTTTCTAAATTGTTATAATGGAATAATTTTAACTTAAAATAAAATACAGGTTATTCCATTTAAGTGAGCCTCTATTGTTATTTTTAGAAGTTCGATAAATTAGTAAAATATTCTATTTTCAAGGCAAGTACAATCAGCAAAAAAGTTATTTGTATCACTGGTCCAGAAACAGTTTTTGGATGTGTAATACACATTACTTTTTGTGTCGATTTTGTCATAAATTTATTAAATGAAATTACTGATTTATTTGTCAAATATTAAACAGTACGGATTTTTTGTATTAGTAACATCAGGACATTCGTAAACAAGGATACGACGGGTTTATATAAACAATTCATTTATTTTTTTTTAGAAAAAAACTCGTGACATTTGTTTAATAAATATTTTATTGTATAATGGATGGATTTGATATGGTACTGGGAATAATATAAACTAGGTTTTTATAAAATGGTGTAATCAAAATTTACAGCCAGTTGGCGCATACTCTAAAGTTCTTAGATTTGCTGGCCTAGGACGGAAAACAAGCAATTTCTGGACGATTTTGAGATGTGTAAAAAAACGTTTTTTCTCAATATTTTTTATTTTCTTTCATATATTGAAGAAAGCAGCTTCACAATGATATTTGTCACAAGTCACATTTCGTAAAAAATTAAAAAAATTTTAATTGTTTTTATGGTGTACCTATAGCTACATGGAGTGCAAGATTTATGAAATCTAATTTTTTAATTTTTTATTTCTAAATCTAATGTAAATTAATAAGATTATTGTAGTCAACACAGATCTAAAATTAAATATTCTACAATTTTCCAAAATGGTTAATGGCTTCTTTTGAACTGCTACTTCTGGTTGACCAATTTTATCCAAAATCTAATCAGCTCTTTATATAAATATAAGAAGTAAAAATACCTATACAGAAAATTGTATTTTTTTGGTAAAAAATCGGCATAGACCACATACAAGTTAAATAAAAAGGTTATCTCGTTGACTTTTTTTTTTTAAATCGATTTTATTATTATACAAGAAGCGCAATACAAACAGTTGTGTACAGAAACAAGACCAGAACAGATATGGCGCATTTATTGAATTACAGTTTATATATACTTAATTCTATGCGTCACACATGATTCCAGATGAACAGAGTTTATTTATCTTATATTTGTTTATTAAACAAAGATTATGATATCATCTCAGATTATTGGTTTATATAACTTACATACAGCCATCATCTCAAAAATAGTAAAAACAATACCTCCCTTATCCTGAGGTAAGCGGGAGGTAAAAAAAGAGTTGTGGAAACAGGGCAGTCACTCATTTGAAATGAATTGAAAATTGGCGAGGTATTTTAAGCTAAATTTAATGATAACAGGTAACAAATTATTCAATATGTACCTATTGATTATAATAAACCTACGATTATAAGACGGATTTGTTCGGCAATATTATATGCTGAAAGAAATGTAGGTATTTGATGAAAAAGAAGCAAAATCAATTGAGCACTTAAAGCTCGGCACTTTTCCGAAATCCCTCTATCACTCGCGCCAGATAATAGTCGGGTCTACGTTTTTTATGATACGTCATAATATGCGAGCGGCGGGCGGCGGAGGGGATAACAGCACCTCACAATCCGAATGCAACATTGTTTTTATGGCGTTGTCTGAATGTATCGTTCAGTCCTTGATTACATTTCATTGTGAAACAGCCCGTGGCACGATCCGTGTGAGAATATGCCGCGCCGCCTTCGATCCTGAAAGCCATTTATTTTTATGCGAGTGTGTTATCATTGATACACCCTGTATGACTGCCGAAGCTCTGATGATTTTTACTGATTTCCGCGGAAAAGAATGTAACGCGAAGGGATGAAAATAATAAACGATATCTGGGGTGGAAACCAAAGCACTTTGCTTTACCTTTCTTTTTCTATGTATTTCTGTCTCACTTGCGAATGGAATTTCTCCATATAACATGAGGCATACGACTGCTATATTCTCCAATGGAATTCTTTTTTATTTATTAACTAATTTCCTGTTGGTTTCGAATCAATATCTTTTTGTTTTTTATCGTTCAACATCGTTTCTCTTTCCTTTGATATTATTTTTACGCAGTTAAAAGTCTTAATACGGAGAATATAGCTCCATGGAAACGCATCAGACTGTGGGTGTGGATGTTAAGATCTTCAGTTTAATCTCAACAAAAACATCAAATAGTTATTTATACATAATGAGAGATAAGTTGACTTTTAAATTAAAGAAGGTTGTGTATTCCGAAGCATATCCGATTGATGTATTGCTATCAAAATCTAATGATCTTGTAAAATATGAAATTTGACATTCATAGTTTCATAACATTTTAGGAGACCCCAAAACTACAAATCTAATCAGTTTGTTCAAAACTAAAAATCTAATATGAAATTGATATTTTGTTTTGTTTTTGAGAGATCATGAACGAAAATATCGTTTCGTAAAAAACATCGCCGCGAAAATAGTGAATTTTATATCATGGACCCCAAAACGAGCTTATCTTAATCGAAACTTTTTATCAATCACAATACCTCTCTTAAATATATGTTTTTACTTTCTTATACAAAGTATAAGGAAGCATTGGATTCATAAAAAAAAAAACTTACGAAAATACATGTTTTGAGTTTTACTGAATCAGTTAAATTCTCAATGATGACTGTGTGTGAGGATGGATGAATGTGTGCCCGTGTGTGCAATATCTCATGAACAAGATAAGATATATTAATAAAACTTGAAATTTGTAAGTTTTATGAAAATACGCAGAGCTGAGTTGATTTTCAATGAAATTAAAAAATCAGAAGAGGTGTTTACTGGACACATAAAACACTAAATTACATTTTTTAAATAGAAGCAAATGCGAAAAAAAATGTTAGCAAAAATATTGGGAATATCGAATATAATGTTATTTGCACTTTTTGTGTACATGCTATTTTGAGAAAAACTATTATATTTAATCATATATTTCAATACATAATCCAATTTATTTTTAACATTCATATGTCAAATAATAGTGAATTGGTAAAAATATGTGTTGTTTGAAATATTATATAAGCAATATTTCTATTATTAGTTAGAAAGTTTTAAAGACTAGATATTAGTTAATATTTTAAAATAAAATTTAGTTGCAATGAAAACAAAAAAATTAACAGGTTTATCATCTATATGTCAAATAATTGTCAAAATAAAGGCATACGCAAGTCATATAGTTTTATTTGTATTTGTAAGAAAGTAATGTGATGTGACCAAATTTGTTTTTAAAGTTGTCTAAACCTAATCTATAAGTATATGACACAACAACTGTTATAGTTCTACTAAAGAATGGGAATTGTCAGCTACTGTTTTCTTTTGAGTTCTAAATTAATCTAGCAAAAATTCCTCACGAAAGATAAAATAAAATATTCAGTAGCTAGAACAAATGTATGCTCCTTGAAAAAATATATAAATTTGTCATTCAATTTTAATATTAATAAATAATAAATTTGTAATTATTTTTATAAATGGGCAATAATAAATATTAGTTAATAATTATTATTTTGCATGAATATAATGCCTATCTACTGGAAACTTATAAAATTATATGTTTTGGGATTCTGATAATCTTATAATTACAAAATGAAGGCTTTTTTCCTGTTTGATTGATAGTAATCTTTGACATGTAATGAAATATTAACATTGAATTGTTATTAATTGTATTATATATTCTTTCAAGGTGTATTATTTTGCTCATAATTTTCCATTAAAATTAATTTATTTAGAATTCAGAGAGGAAAGGTTTTCGATGTAAGTTCAAGATATTCTTAAATATTTTTTTTTTATGATCCCGTTAGTATTTACAATCTATCTTTGTAGAGATATTCAGTAAATTTTAGTGTTTAAAGACTATATGACATGTGAAAGTAACTGCTCATTTACATTTACTTAATTTGCTATAGTTACTATAATTACAGTTGACTAAATTCGATAACATTTTGAAAATTTTCATAATATTCATATTCTTAAATGGTGTTTCAATTATTATAAGTAAAATTATGTTATTTCATGCTAAAATTTATGTACAACAATCAATACCTTGTTCATGCGAAGTACATTGAAGCAACTTCATTATTTAACTAAAATCCAATGGGCACAAACAAAACATAATTAAATAAAAACCCGCTCGCTCATCCAGAACACATCCGCTCGCGTGGTTCAGCCATCCACCATTATTGACACAGTCAGACTTTGTGTGAAAATTTGGGGACGAAAGCATGAAACTGTGTATAAAAAGCACACGAATATGGATAGGGGGTGGTCGTGGTGGCAGCGACACGTGGGGGCGGAAAAAAGTGAACAGCGTGAGGGCAGCACCCTCGCGCGCCAAACATAAACATTCAATCAGCCGACACAATCTATAATACCTTAAATGCGATATCAATAAGTTATGTCTGCGCCGTCGCCGCCCTGAAGAGAGCTAGAAAAATTCCGATAACACAGAAGAAGGATTTTTTGTTTTAGAATCGATTTGTATACGGAGAATAAATCTTCTGTGGACTCCACATGACTATTTGCTTTAATGAAATATAATTAATTATTTTCACACTGCTTTATCGCTTTATTCGTCTAAATAACATAAGCTATTATCAGATTGTACTAAGTCTAAATATATTATTTATTAAGAAATTTATCATTATAACAATAAAAGTCACCAATTCATTGAATATTGTTTTTAATTATTACACATTCAATATTATAAATAATTTCGTCGAAACTATTTTTATTATGGTCCATGGACGAGCGTTAGGTGTAAATTTATGAAAGTCTTATGATCCCATTAAAACAGTAAATCTTTAGAATATCTTTAAAAGAATTATCATGTACTTAAAAGTAAAAGTACAATGTAAAACAAAGATGACGTAATAATTTAGATACGTATAGGAACAATAGTAGCGTGAAAAAAAATATATTTAATTATAGTATATTTTTCAGGTGGTACAAGTAATACGTTTGGGGTTGGGCTAGTAGAAAACATACTTCAATTATTTGTTTACTCCTTGTATAACTATGATTATTGAAGTATTATAATTGAATGTCAGAAAAATTCAAGTATTTTTTTTTTCGATTGGGCGTAAACTGACTCCTTTCCCGTACTATTTAGCTTTTAAATAAATTTGACGCTTGTGAAAATAAATAAACAAACCAGATATTTTAATCAAAACAACGCAATATTTTTATGTCTTGTTGTCTGACGTTTCTAAATGCAATATAAAATAACTAATTATTGAATATAAACCGGAAAAAAAATAGTATGTGTACCACGTAGGAAAAGTAAACTTCCCGGACTCCTGGTGTTGCAAGCCTCGCGTACGGCTCGTCCTGCAGTTTCCACCATCGTCCGGGAATATATCACTTTCCCTACTACATTGATACACAATTTATTGTTGTTGAAAATATTATTAATGACACTATTTTACGAATTTAATTTAATTTTTAAATCAAATTAAATTTGTTTTGTATAACCCTGTTAACTTCGACTTGACCTTTTTATACTATAGGGAAATAGAAATATGTAGTAATTGAAATAACTTTCATTGGAAAATCATTAAGATTGTATAGCTATAGCTTAAGATATAGAGCATATATATTTATTTCATATAACATTAATTTTTTTCCAATTTCCATTTTTTCAATACTTATTTTACTTGTTTTATATAGAACGTATTTTTTAAATACAAGAATTATTTTAGTTTTGAAAATGAGTAAAGAAAGACTGATATATTTGGAGAGAAAGGGATGCAAATATCTTCCGTTGCAATTTTACATATTATATGTTTAGATTTAGAGGTAGGCAAGTTTACATGGTTTTCTTTTATTATATTTAAGTAACTTTTAATCCTAGAAACTAGTTTTATGTGTAATTTTTACATAAAATCAATTGTACATAAATGTGCAAGTAAAATATTGATTATACCACACGACATCGGACAATGTAAAATTCAAAGCAGTATACGAGCAGTCATAATTTATGTTCTACCAATTAAACATCACGTCAATATAGTTTTTATTATTACTATGAGATAACATTTGGGTTAATTTATTTATTTTATAATTTGTTACTGCCTTATCTGACAAAAACTGTCGCATCCCAAACAATAACTAACCTGATGCCAATTGATTACCATAAAAATTGTTTTGTTTCATTGTTTGCAATCTGCAAATATTCTTCAAAGAAACAATTTCTCATTTGCTTCTACTCGTGCATAAAAGAACATTTCAAAATTTCACATTTACTTCAAAGTTGTTTCTAACCTAAAACCTAAAACCATGTAGGTAAGTTAGAGACGTTTTCTCGCTGTCATCGTCTGTTCGACCCGTGAAGGGCCATCGGAATCAAATTTACGCGTCCGATTTGTCAAGAGGGCTGCGAAACTCGAATCGAAGTGCGTGGTGCGTAGCCGGACGGAAAACGTTGGGCCAACGCGTATTATTTTTAAATTTGTGTAACCGTCTGTTGCTTTCCAATTCGCATAGGGATGAGATACAATTTTCTGAATATTTTTCACTGGAGATCTGATGCGTTTGGAAACTTGAAGCGTCCTTATGCCTTTCTGAATTTAGCGAATTTACATGAAGAAAGATATTACTGTTATTTTGCACTCTTTTTATACAACTAACTTCGGAAGCTATAAAAGTGCAACGGTCTCCTTAAAAAAATGGACATCCTCTCTAAACCAGCCAAAAAACCGAACCGGAAGTGCACATTTTAGCCATTGTGCGAAAACAAATTATTCACAGACTCATAAACAAAACGCAGCAACTTATAATTCTTCATACTGCAATTTCAGAAATCCGATACCTTTTAAACAAAAAGTCGACAATGGACATTCGATACATGCTAAACTACCTGCGATTTCATAATGTAATTGCAGTGCAATCAATCATACAAGCGTAGGAGTCAATCGTGTGGTTTACTGTAAAGTAATCGTGACATGAGTTAGGCTTGGTTCGAAAAGTTCTCTTAGCCATCTGTCGGGAGAGTTGAGAACTAAGCTGCTTGTTGCCATATGGTAGTAGAAGAATAAAAAAGGATTTCACACCTAATCTTTTGGTTTATTGGACTGAAAAGTCATTTTATTATGGATGTGAATTAGGTGTTTAGTAATTATTTACCAATTATTGGAGTAATTGTATTTTTGGAGCAATGTGTTTAGATAAAAGAGCTACTGCTATAATTTCATACGTTTTAAGGTTTCTTTGTTATGATGTTATGCTCTTATAATTTCTTATATTACATAGGGTGATTCATAACGTACGGAAAAGATTATGCGGGTCCAAACTAATTTCTTTTCCTTTTGGCAAAAACGCAATACCAAAAACATTATAGTAAATTAAAATTGAATCAATTAATAAACCGTCTTTAAAAACTACAGTGGTTAATTATATTTTAAATAGAAATTGAGAATACTTCAAAGTTGATTAAACAGTGTTTATTTAAAAAGAATTCAAGTTTTGTATTATCACAAAAATTAAAGCTATTTAAAGTTTTATTGCTCAAAAATTGCTGTCCATATAGTTGAGAGTCACATAAAAACAAAACCACAACTAGAAAATAAGTTGCCGTTCAAATTCCTTTAAATATCAATTAATCTTCAAAGTATTTTAAGCGCAAAACTGTTAATACTTTCAGTAACGAGGAAAGATGATTACGGTTTATGAAATAAGTTTCGTAATTAAAAAGAATTCTACAATTCATCGCTTCTGTCATTATTTTTAAGACGTGCATAATTTGAAATTAAAATAACAGTAAATTGTCAGATTTGAAAGAAATATATTACTATGGAAACGAGAATATAATGATTCTTTCCAATTATTTTCAGTGATTTTTATTAGGTGGGCGTTAATATAAAGAAACTGAAATTTGCTGTAAGTTCTTGGTTATTGAGGTTAAAAAATAGACTCTATCGTTGGGTGGAAAAATTACGTTGTTTTTCATTTTATTTTATCTGACTATATTTTAATTATTTATTATGTATTTATTGTTTTAACCTTGCCGAGGAGATTCATCTGTATGTGTTTGTTCATTATTTATTTATTTATTTATTACAATTTTAACATGTTTTATATTAGTTTGGATTAATATCACCTCCTGAAGAAGACGCATGTGGCGTCGAAACCGGTCGAGGTAATTTTTGAATAAAATATTTGGCTCCTATCCAAGAGTTGCATTTATTTATTTATCTTTTCAATTAATAATTTAACGATTTCGAAAAAAAATTATAATGTATATCTCGGCACTAGAGTATTTTTTATTACTCATATGATATATTCGCAATAAAAAAATATACTTTAGTGCTTTGATATACAAATAACTATTTTTTTTACCGAGACCTGCGAAATCAAGGTGCCATCCCAATATACTGTTGGAAAATTCCTGTCTACAACTAACACTTGTGAAATGTCTCAGTAAATAATCAACGATGAATCATTTACGGTCTTTCACATTAAATCAATTTCAAACATCAGGAGTAAATTATCGCACATGGCTGCTCCGTTACGAAACCAAATCGCAAATCGCTTAAGTCACTCAAAGGTTATTTAATTAATTACCAAACAGGAGTACATAACTGGTAACTAACAACTTAAGCACATTCTGTGAGTATTGGAGAAAACGGTTGCGGTGACTTGTCCATAGTTCATACGACCACACTCTTACAGGTCTTGGTTCTTGTGCGCGTCAAAGCCCTTTAGGCTGTCACTGGCGTTCGCGTCACGTGACCACCCTGCGGAAAAACGTCATAGCCGCTCAGCTTCACCCTTTGTCCGCTGGCGGTGCTGTCGCTGTTGCTGGCGCCACCCGCAAACATGTTTATAAAATATCGGATTTTTCTTTGCAGAAGATTTGAGTTGTGCTCTAAACTGCGTGGGTGGTATTGGCAACTTTTGGATGGTACTTGAGTATTGTTACAAACAGGATTAAAATTGTAAAATTACTATACCTTTCGGTTAGGTTAGACAAGAACGAGAGATGGATCTGCGATTGCAGAAGCAAGATAAATAGGCATAACGAAAGGAAGAAAGACAGTAATGAGTTTAATAACACAATATATAGATTTGTAATTGCAGATCATAAACTAATTTAGCCAACACACTAATATTACTGTAAAACAATTTAACACACTTGGATATTTTTAAGTTTTTGCTAGAAAGTTGTATTGTGCTCAGAAGAAATTTAAATATTTTCAAATTTCATCTTTATTAACAGGTTAGCAAAAAAATATAGTTGCTAGATTTTTCATATATCTCTTATATTTATTGTATAAGACAAATTATATTAATAATTAGAACATTTGTATTGGAATGTTTAATAATTAAAATTGACACAAGTTTAACAAGTAGAATAAATTTAATATTTTTATCAAGGATCACCTCTTGATTTAGGTATACAGTTATCTGAATGTTCTTAGAACATTTAAATCTAAATATGTTATTAATCGTGTTATTTAAATTAACACTTCTGTAGTAACATATGAGACTGTGAAACATAAATTCCACATAAATTATCTTCACTATTAACTTTATCCCTATCCTTCTCACTAATATTTTAGGGACCGTTAATTAACAGCTGGTAACCTCACTTCTCTCGCATAATATAGCACATACTTAGATCTGTGAAAGAAGAAGAATTACAATAAAAATGGGTAAATGTGATGATATTTTTATTTAATTTTACATTAGAATTTTTTTTTCGAAATAGGAAGCAATACGTTTCATATGAAGCTATTTTTGCAACTTATTACTTAATCGAAATAAATTGGTTTTTATCTTTTGTGTCATGTAAACTTACAGTTATAGTTTTGTAATTATAACCTGAATGAACGTAGTTCTCCATATTATCATGAAACCCATAATAATGAAGTTTTGTTACTCTATTTTATCTCGTTCTTGAATTATTGAACATGCAGATACACATCCAGCCACTCATCCATGCAGACGTCATTGAGATAATGGTCAAAATGGGTCAGGAAACATAAATATTTCCGCGAAAATCTCACTATCGATTTTTTATTGATTACCTCCCTTTCACCATTACATATAAGAAAATGATGAGGCTTGTAACTTTTTTATGAGCAAAATTATTTCTTTTGGTTCTTTTTCGAAGGATGAAAATTGGTGTCTTTCTAAAACCTTTATGCTGAGTTCTTTGCAGTGCTTATTCTAGAATATTATAATTCATTCAGGTTACCCTGATTGGCTATCCCTCCTCTGTTAAATAAAAAAAAGTTCTTCTGTCCCTATACCCGATTGTTTCTTCTTTGATATGTGTTGGGCAACTTCAATTTTTTAGATAGATTTTCCTCTTCTGTATTGAGTATCTTTATACTGTGAGTGATATACCACAAACCCAATTATTGTTAGAATTTAGTTATAGGTACAGTACAGAGTATACAATAACGATATTAGCAATGTGCTTTACTCTAAGATTAAAGTCAACCCTGAAGTTAAAAGCCAATATTTAATAATACTAAAGTATATGTGACAATGGATCATTTTCAAAGTCATTGATAAACATGTACATGTACGAAAAGCTTTGAACTATAATAAATGAGACACACTAATATCTTACAAACAATTAATTAAATATATTAACTCTAATACCGATAGTAATTCATTGTTCAAACACTAAACATGAAGATAAGTACGTGCTGCTAACTTCAAGTATGGTTGCATTTTTCCCACTCTATCTTGTCTCATTATCCTGTTGGGAGATTATCGTTTAAATCTTTACTACTAGAATGTTACATCTTACGATAATATCGGTAGTAGTAAGTGTGAAGTTAGCACTCGATAAAACTGCGTTCTCCATGATCGGAGTAAAATATTTCAAGGAATGTTAAAGGCGTGAAGAACAAAACATCGTTTTCTTCTGCTCTGGGGGTGGTAATTTTTAGCACTACCAACGCACAAAGAAGTCTAAGAACAAAGGATAATATTCAGAAGAGGATGGTAACTCTAAAATTTTAAACAGAAAATCTAATTTTTGATTTAAGATTCGGATAGAAAGTAAAAAATACGTAGTATTTACTTACGAAGTTTACTTATATACCTGACAGATGGCGCTACAATCGAGAAAGGTAGTTTATTAAAAATATAAAGAAATTGGAACGAAGAAGACTGAAATGAAGAAATGATTTGTTACCCAAAAAAGTAAATGCCACATGGGTGAAATTTATGGGGCTCTTCACATCTTCTCAATATTTTGTCCAAAACATTTTGTTATTCGATATTTTTTTATTTTCGAGATATTCCTATGTGAAGATTAATATGGGACACCCAGTATGATAGCATTATTATCTTATGTCTACCCATAATATTGAGGAAAAAAATAATAAATAAATAAATAACTGAAACAACTATTCTACGAGTATAAATAAAACATGTGTCAAGTATAATTGTTAAACCAGGGATGGTAACCATAAAAATTATCGGTTTGGGTTTCTGTTTTGGTCATCGTAAAAATAAAATTTCGGTTCTGGTTAAGATTTCGGTATATATACAACAATTTGTTTCGGTGAACCGGTTTTGTTAAAAGGGTTTCGGTATTATATATTTTTAATTTTGTACACTTAAATAACGAAGACATATATGAACTAAATATTGTTTTATCTATGAAATAAAGTAAAATTTTAGCACTAAAATAATGAACTAAACTAAATATGCAAAATAAAACAAAATCATTGTGGATGAATTATGGCAATTGATATATTATAAAATTATTTTTAATTACTGAGTTATACTTAACATTTACCTAGCAGTAAAATCTTTTTTGGTTAACCTTTAACAGAAAAATAAAAAAGGGGTTTAGCTTTCGGTTTCGGTTTTGTGTTCAGGTTTCGGTTCCGGTCATAAACCTTTACCGGTTTTTTTTCGGGTAACGGTTTTGGTTCCGGTTTCGGTTACCATCCTTGTGTTAAACATTGAAGTTCAGATTATTAATATGCATAAGAAAGTCGTGTGGTTCAGTTTGTCGGTAGCGTTAGGTGACCGTGAAGGATTACAGAGTCCAGTCACAGGATGGAATACAATGCGAGAACTAAAATCGCAAAGGGGTGACCGGATTATTAATCTCGAGCTTGCTTTATTAAATAATACATGTGTAAGTGCTTACGAGGGGTAGCTGCAATACCCGAAAGCTGCTCAGTTAAATCTTCCTCAACCTTTCACTTGTCTACCCTATTTATATGCTACATATCAAATAGATGTTTTTAAATTTAACATTACTGATCTTCTATTTAGATAGGATTACAAATTTATTGTATTTATAGATACGTACATAGATTGATACATTTATTTTTTTTATTTCGGTATTCTTATAAGGCTATAGAAGCACCACAAACAATTCGTTAAGGAGATAGATAAGTGCACTGCTTTTGGCTTTTTTGATTTTCTAGTGGTGCAAAATGGTAAGCTGTTGCTGTCAAAATTTTACTCTTAAGGTTAAATGGAACCCCCCTTAAGGACGAACTTAGTTGGGTGCAGGAAATTTTTCTAGGATCTACTCTATCTATAAGTGACCAATATGCTTTTTTGTTTTACTGGTATTATAACAAGAGTATAAAATTATCATTTGTTATAAAATTTTCATCAAATAAATGTTTGAATATAACATTTGAATAAATGAAAAATTCATTTTCAAATTACTTAGTATGAAATGCAACGATTTTTTAAAATATTTTTGTTTGTCTCAGTTATTTAATAATTGTGAATCGTTTTTCTGTCCCTATTTGATGGGATAAAATAGAAAATAAATTTATTTCTGTGTTAGTAAACAACGAATTTTCATCTGTGATACAATACAACTGATAGTGATAAAAACACAAAGATATATTTTGACAAGCCGCATTTTTTTTAAAAACTGACTGCATAATAAAATTAGATACGTCAATATACAAAACAGGTTTCATAAAGCCTTTTTCCTGTTTCACGTACACAAAGTCAATTTTGTGACACAGTTTTTCTCAAAAACAATACTACAAAATTGAATTTTGTGCAACTGTTTTTGGGGAATTTATTATTTGTTAAATAGACAGTCTGCCAAACTTGAGGTTGTCATTGCTCACGTAAAATTATTGAATCGGAGCCCCTGCGTCACGGTCGCGGCCTGGGACCTAATTGTAATACTCTAATTTGTGTAACTCGCCTGCGGCTCGTTTATGCATACTATACTCGTATTACAAAAAAGGTCATTGTAACACTAGTTGTTCAATTGTCACACTAGTCTTGTCTTAAATTTGAACTCGTGCATTAACTAATTTTCTTATGAAACTTGATTTTAATATACTACTAAGTATTGTAATATTTGATATGTTTCTTCTATTTAGTGCTGCTATCATGGTTTCTGGTACTTCGTATCTTCTTTGGACATCGTATTTTTTAAATTGAAGTAGGTGTTCCATTGATAATTGTATGTTATATGGTACACCACACCTTGCTTACATTGGATCTGTTTTTTTTCTGAGATATTGGTCGATTATTCAAATCGATATTGTTAGAGTATGACAAATTAAAGATTTAAGTTTTGTTATGCAAAAAGATTTATAATCGGAATGGTATAAGGTTTAATGCTTATAAAGTTAATCAATATTGAACTGAAAAATAAAACTAAATTGAATTTTGAAGTATCAATTAACAGCAAATTATAAACAAAACAAATACAATTTTTCAAAGTCTGACACCAGGCAGAGCGAAGCAAACCGAAAGGTAATTCACAAGGCTCACTAATATTCCAGTCATGCACATTATAATAACATATTCACTGTTAATTCATTTATCAAACCGAGTTTTAACTTAACCATTCGTAGCGTCCAAATGAGACATGAAACCTATTAACTACGGACTTAATATATTCTTAAACAAAACAAAGAGGCCTACAGCACTCGTTAGCGAAGACAAACGAACATCAGAAATAACTAATTAAGACATACGCAAGCTTTGGCTGGGCCACTCAAACTTATACATTAATAAAGATCCATTATGGCTGGAGAAAATGACCACGGATTAGAATCTGAGTAAAGATGTGTGCTTGTGTGGTGAGCGCGGACCTTCCTCGCAGAGGTGCCAGCGCTCCTATTGCCAGGGAAATAAGGGTGAGAATGCTGCACCGCCCAAGCCTATTGACGGCTTGTAATTAAGAAGGGTAGGAATTCATCCGACTGGATTTCGAAATAAATTCGGTTTTTGGTTTACAAATAGATTGTTCTTTGGATGAGCTCTACTTTTTAATCTTCTTTATTCTTAAATACTTGAAAGGGATTTTCAGATTTTCTATGATTTTTGTGTAGTACATATTGGATGTAAAAAAGTTTTTGTGGTACATCTGATGGTGAATCATGCGATACTGACTTATATTATAATAGTGAGAATAGTGAAATTAATTTGACAGATTTTTGGAAAACTTGTTGGTTGTTACCCTACGTGCTTTCGCTACTATTTTCAAATGGCAACAAGGGTATTTACAGGTAATTAATAAGTAATAGTTATTTATATTTTTGGTTTACACTAGTATATGAGAAAATTGCTGACGTGTCTCATATATTTTATATTTTTTATTTGTAACGATTTTTCTGTCTTTACAGAATTTAAACATTCAATTGCATTATTTATATGCATTTTTAACATTATCAGATTTTTTTCTACTAGCACAAGTGGTGTCTCCAGTCGAACAATCATCTCTTCAATAGTTTACAAGTGGGTAATTCCACTTTACCCATGTGTGAAATTTAACGTTTTATCCAACATCTGTTAATAAATGCAAAATTTATTATAGAAATATTATTTGACAGTGATATATGCTTTAAATTTTCTAAATTAAAATGTCAATCGAAAAAGTTACCAAAGTGTTGTGTTTCTCAAAATTATACCCATTAGTGGAGTAGTGGGTAATCTATTACTTTCCTTGTTTAAAATCCTCATAGTTTTAGAGAATTTATTTAGAGGTATTTGATAAAATATATCTCTCAATAAATGCTTTATAACTATGGCGATTTTAAACAAGGAAAGTAAAAGATTACCCACTAGTGGGTATAATTTTGAGGAAAGTCACTGGTGAGTATTTTTTTTAAATTTATAACAATAATAATAACATACAATACCTTGGTAACTACTTCGATTGAAATTTAATTTAAAATAAAATTATCAAACTCTGCCTTCGGCTTCGTGTGCAAAAATTTCTCTAGTGGGTAATTCCTTACTATGCCCGCTTGTAAAGTAAATAACTATTACTTGTCATACATATTCTTTCTGGTAAATATTATCTATTTATACGTATAAAACGAGCTAAGTTCGTAGTTCTTAGGCGAAAATTAAATAGTAGAAAACGCTCCGCAAGATAGACGATAGTCGATTATAATTGGTAAATTTTTCATATTTTTCCAGTACAGATTTTTCAAATTAAGTTGTTTTTACCGTTGATTCTTCTGTATGATTTAATATAGATTAAAATGACATTGAAATTAGTTTTAAATGTGAAACGGCATTTCTGCGCCACATTCATGGCTGCTTAACTCTAAAAATTTTAATACATCGACTTTTTGGCCCAAAGATATTTATACTTATATAACAAAATAATCAAATAAAAATTGCTTTAATGAGAAAATCTACTTAAAAGCACTACTCGTAAAGTGTATATTATTACTATCTCCCACAGAATACCTGGGTTATTATGAGGAAAATTAATGCATCGCATCTAAGCTAACAAAATATCCATCACAAATAATTTTAAATAGGAATGAATATTCCAGTAATAATCACTCAGCTAAATTAAAAACCAACACGGCTAAATATATCATCTTTCTTATTGGATGCACGGTGTTGGTGTAGGAAGCAAGAGAAAATGAATCGCTCGTCCTTCGGGGGCCAGGATCTCCCTTCGGGTATTTCCGCCGCCGCAGGAAACGGACGTGGCCACAAGCCGAGCTGGTCGCGTCTAGCCATGACCACCGCTTGATCCAAAAGTCATTAGCAAATATGTAAACATACGTCTTCGGGAAATGATTGATAACTCCGAGTCGTGCGCAATTTTTTAAATGTAATAACTTGCTGGTTTTTAATTTATTATACAAATGTTCTTGCTCATCCATTTCACATTCGGGGCTCCTAATTAGATGACTCTGCGTTTTCGATTTCTGGGGCAATTTATTTTTTCATCTTTCCTATCTGTAAAGAAATCATACCAGAAATAAAACACTACAATGAGAAGAAGCCCCGAACGTTAATTTGTTTTCAAATAATGGAGTGCCTTTGCTCGAAAGGTGAATGCTGGGTTTGGACGAAGAAGCTATAGAACTTCTGTGAAAATATACGATAGCGCCCGGAATCCGTTGGCATGTGATAAGTGTGAGATTGAGAAGAATATTGTTAGAGGAGTGGGAGTGGATTAGTTGGGATGGTATGAGGGATAGATTTGTATGTATGAATGTGAATGAAGCGAAAGTTGCGTTCCAGGATAGGAATGTCTGGAGGGGATTGTGCTATTCCCAGCATTGGATTTACACAAGATCTAAGTAAAGATTGAATATGTAAAAATTAAAACTTCGTTTGAAAACAATTTAAACTCACTTATTTTGAATTAAAGTGCAAACTGGAAACTGGAGACAGTTTCTTCTTACTTTCTATCCCGCAGTACATATTTACAATATGAATTCACTTTTCAATTCATATAACTATTTTTTTTGCGAAGATGGGAAGCGGACTAACTGCCGCCTCATAAATGGATGGGTAGTGAATTATATGAACATCACAAACGACCTTGCTCTTCAGCGGGATTCGCTTTATGAAAGAGAGAATTATTTTGACATATATATTATCAATGGCCATTAAAAAGACACTAACTCCGTGATTACAGAGTTTTAACATATCTCAGCCCTCTTAAATGTATTTCCGAACAATCACTATGATATTTATGCATTAAAAATTAAGCCATTTTTAATAGGGTTACGCAAAAACATTCCGAAACTACCCCCCCACCCCACAACCATTATAATTATTATTTTTTAATTAAAAAAAATTCGAAAGAGCGTGATTTCAAACAAATCTTTTATAATATGTAAAGTCAAACTAAAATTTTTAATAAAATGCTCATTTGTAGTAGCCATGGAATTTGAACAAAATACAAACATATGCTTATGCGCGAACTGATTAATATTAGCTACAATTTTTATTTGATATTTTCCTTATTTTTTATCGTTTAAAAGTTGTTTTGTTATGGGAGGTTATGTGTGGACCACATCAGAATTTTTTTATTTTGTAATAGGACGAGCATTTTTTACTACCCTCCCTGTAAATCCGGCCCTGGTTACCCTAGTTACTAGGGTATAAAGAAAACGGAATTTAGGTTATTCCTGACAAAACTTCGAGTATTGGCATCCGAATGAATTGCTTAAGGGTAGCTAAGGGGAAAATAAAAACCATAAATTTACATTTAAAGCTTGAAATACCGAGATGCAAACTTTTTATTAAGATTCGTAGATATCTATATTTAGAAATATTTGACGACCTATAAAAATAAAATATAAATAATAATAAAAGCACTGATTTTTCTTTAAAAGTAGCAGAAATAAAATCCAGTGAAACAGTAAAAGACTAGAATATGAATATTCGAATATTATAGTGTTAAATATTGAAAGAATAAATATAGAAGGATGTATTGTGTTAAATATTCGTTTATCATTAAACATAATTTGCGTAACAACAATAATATCGTTGTAATATCTCTCATATTCGAGTTCGTTAAAAACGGAGCGCCAAAATAAACAAATCAATCAAATGAAAAGTAGCTTTCCAGGAACCAATATTTCCTGAATAAATTTATTCGAACGGCGAGCATTGTCAGGACGTTTTCTTTGGAATAAAAAGAATAATTCTGACGGTTTACACCCTCAAAATATTATTTTATCATCAAAAACTCGTCAGTATTTCAATTACAACGAACGGAAGTTTCAATAAGTAAACACACCAATCACGTTTCCTTTCTTTCTCTTCCACGGGGCGCAGAAAGGGAAAGAATTCCGATCGTATATAGATGAAAATGGCGAAATGTTGATGCAAGGAATTAAATTGATTTGTTTGAATGCTCTGTTTAAATGTTCCAAGTTCGGTTCTGGAGACGGAAAGCATTGAACGCATTTAAGTGCAGCGGTATCAATGTTTAATATTGAGACTGAATAATAAATATCGATTAACGATAAACTTGAAATATCCAAGTACTATTAAGTGATTTAATGTATGATCGTGCTGCGGGATGCTAAGGGAATGGTGCCTCAATACAGAGACTCTCAAACTTTTTAACTCCCACTCATATGTAAGAGAGGTATTGTACATTTTGGGACGGGATAGAGTAGTGGTAAGTGTGCTTGTCTCTGGATACAGAGGTTGTGGGTTCGAATACCGGTTAGGTTTAAATTCTTGGCCTGATTTGGATCGGTACTCATTCTCGTCACCATTACAAGTTGGGATAAAATTAACTTTGCAACCACAAAGCTATCGGACACCGATTAGTAGTTGTAAAAAGGACTTGCAGCAAGTGGGTAACACCACTGAAATATAGTAATACTAGAATGCGCATTGTCATATGGAAAAAAACCAGCCGAGAGAGATAGTTTGCATCAGGTATCTCTATAATTTTCTATCACTTCTGCGATTGCGTAGCTATAGTTATATCGCGTACAGAATTATATAAAAGCGATGTACAAAAGCTAGTTGCTGAGTTTTAAGAAACTGTGTAAAAGGTAAAATGACAATAAGTGTTTTTTTGAATAAAAATAAGTTTTTTTTTAATAAAAAAAATAGTGCAACATTGTAGTGCAAAGCTTTGCAAAGCTAAGACAACCAAATCCAAAATTATCCTATTTTAGGTACATAATAAATACTATAACCTAAAATTATTGACATTTGTTCAATCATTTCATTTAATGTAAAGTTGTAGTGTATTTCACATTATAATAATTAAAGTGTATATAAATACATCAGGTTGACAATGAGAAACAATGCAGTTATTTCTTTCTCTCATTTGAATTTCAATTTTTCTATAAATATTAATTTCTTAAATTACTGTACGACAATGATAGAAATACCCGAGGCTCGCTTTCTCTCTCGGCTCGTATTACACCGTTAGTGCGTGTTCCAGTATTACTATATTTCAGTGGGCAACACACATATGACAACTACGTAACAAAAAACGTGGCAATACAATGAAATTTGAAGATGTTAATGTACCTGTCTTTTCTAGGAATATAACCCCTGGGGTTGAAAGCTCCAAAATACATTCATACATACATTTTGGGGTCCCTACAATACAATTCACTATTTCCACGAATTTATCGAAGTTATCAATGTAATATTTCATATATAAATTTTACATGTTCATGTTACGAGCTGCTTAGATTTTGAGAATAATCCGTGAAACGGAAGTTTACTTGAAAACCAATCAATTTTTTGAGCACGTGTCGATAAATAAATAAGTTATACTAAATTTTGATATATTAAAAAAAAAAAAAGAATAAGACTGACTACAATTCTATATTTCGTGTCATTTAGAAATTAAAATTTGCGGGAAGTTATATGTTGGTAAATCAGAATATTATCGTTGAAATTCAAAAGTTGTAGGAATGTGTATTTTAACCCAAAACAAAATTATATTTGCTATAATTAAAATTGCATAAATGGCATGATGATATATTTACTTATTTATTTTAAAGCACCTACTTAGATGTAAAGCTCGATAAAAAAAATTTTGATGTGATAAAAAGAAACAACCACAAATTTAAAATTTATAATCGATACAAAATAGAAAAGTAAGTTTCAAACAAAAATTATATCCAATATTACATATTTTTGAATATAACAAAATTTATCCCAAACCAATTTATTTAAAGATGTGCTAAAAAAACCTGATAGTCCTTGAAATGAACTACTATTTCTGGTTGATGTACTGCTACCAAAATCCAACCAGTTTCTAACCTAAACATGGAAATCCTATTTACGAAATTTGAAATCGATTTCATTATTAAATTTTGGGTTAGGTATCGTCGTTGAAAGAATCGTCACAAAAAGATGTCATCGCAAAAATAGTGAATTCGTGTTCTATGGACTTCAAAAGTTCATTATTTGTTGAAAATTCACTACCGAAAATTTTAACCCGTCACAATACCTCTCAGATATGTGCGGGAGATAATATTTACAATCTAGTCGGGACTCGAACCCAAAACAGAATCTTATTGGGTAGTTGCATAAAACATTAACTAAACATTGGTTGATACAGCGAACTTCGTTTTTGAATATACTAAGAGAAGATTTTCGGCGATAACTAATAAAATATTTATTTTTTAAATGCCTCGAATAAAAATTACAATGAATAATATTATGTATCACTTTTATATAAAGTAAATTTTTTTAAATATATAATATAATTTTAGAATATTTACAGCGCTAAAACATTTCTCTAAAAATAGTCAGAATACTCAAAAACAGAGCTCGTGGTACCAGCCAATAACGCGCTATTATTTAACAAAATATGTATTTTATGGTAACAACCATCTTTACAATTGTTGTTGTTTATTATGTTGTTAGTTAGCAGTTTCTAAAAATTAATTGTTATTTCAATGTGTTTCATTGAAGGTAAAAGTTATATTATACTTGGATATTAGAAATGAGATATTTGGACACTTATTACATGCGTTGTTTTAATTCCAATTAATTTTTTTTCATAGTTAACAACGTGATTAAATAGCTGACAAAGCTTTGTGCACCGGGGCAAGTATCTAGCAAATGTTTGTTTATTTTGCCCACCGTTTGAGGATCGCAGTCCATCAGAAAAGATCCCTATATAGTAAAACCCAACACAGCACAACGTAAGCGCAAGGCAACGTAACGCTTGCCAACTAACGCTAACGGTAACACCCCATATGGCAACACACTATAATTACAACAATAGCTATAATCTATTTCAGACACGTAATATGACGACATTAAGACTTCTTTCGCACGAGGCCATTTAGCTATATCTGCATAACCCATCTTCTCGAGTCGCAGATGTTCTCTGCGCGCGAATCTCACCCCTAGCGCCCCCGCCACTAGGATGTCTTGCACGTAGTGGTGTCTCTTTCCTTCGAAAGTCTCTCGGCATCGTGCTGACTCTGTCCTGGGGTTGGACAAGGGTAAGTGGTTAGTTCAATATGTGCTGGACGTAAAGGGTTACACCAAAGAAATTCCGTTTTTCTTGGCGATGTACTTAAGGGTGGATTATTGTTTTAGATTTTAATGGGTTGTTGGGAATTACTGGGGTAGTGGTTGGGTTTCGGGAATTGATGGTTTTGTTAACTGCGGCATTTGTGTTAGGAATTGTAAACCTTTTGGTTTATTTGGTTTCATCCCTGAATAAAATGTTTCGTTTTTGTTTTTAAGATCGTAAAATTCTTCAAATTACCTACGTAAGCTTTTAAATTTAATTTTAAGTGTTAAGGTAGTAAATTTTACAACTGTAAAGAAAAAATACCATGCGCTCATCACATTATTTTCTTATACAAAGCATATAAATTTAAATTTGCACGTGTTTAACATATAGAAGAGATGTAATAGTTATATTTTTGTTTTTATAGCAACATGATTATTGATATAAATGTAAAACATATGATGTAGTTCTCAAATGGGGTCTGTCACCATTTTTTTTTTATATTTTTTTATGAAACTTTATCTATATTGAAGACTATCTACACTTTTAAAAAGTCTTAATTGTTATTCAATAAGCCACAATGATTTTTAAAAAATGTTGTGACGTCATAGTAGAGATCTAAAACAGTAGAGATTTAAATAATTTTTGTTACATAAATGTTCTATTTTATTGTAATAATAATAATAAAATAAGTAAAAAAATTTTTGACTACAATTACTTACAATCTGTACTGTTTTAGATCCAGCAACACCTCTACTATGACGTCACAACATTTTTAAAAAAATCATTGTGGCTTAATGAATAACAATTAAGACTTTTTAAAAGTGTAGATAGTCTTCAGTATAGATATAGTTTCATAAAAAAAATAAAAAAAAATGGTGAAAGACCCCATTGGAAGCAAAATCAAGAAAATTACAAATAATATGGTTTGTACAAATATTCCTAATATCTTTGATTTGAAATTTTTTCCCCAGTTGATGCTATGGGCTCTGTAATAACGCATCGGGCTGGAAATAACATTTAACAGCTGTGAACAACTAGAAACTTTCAATTAGTGCACTAGTGCGAGAAAATATACAAAAATCTTAGTTGCACCGATATTTGTGTATAAAAAACCGCAAAAAAATATTGATAACTGCCAATAATTTAAAGAAATATATGTATATACAAAGTGTTTATTCAATTGATATATCACCAGGTTCCTTAGCAACCAGCAATTGCTACGATTTCGTTGCTGTAAAGTTTGTAACGCACTTTCCAACCCCCCAAATCAATGCATATTTGAGTGCTAATTTAGAATAATGTATATTTTTCTCTGGAAGGAAATTTTCTGTTGTTTTTTGTGCCACTTGCTGAAATTCGGATGGAGTACAATCCATAAAAAAATATTTAGTTACTAATTTCGGTCTTCCCTAACATTTACTTTTAAAAAATCAAAATATAATATCAAATTATGTCACGAAAACTAAGAATTTAATCGATTAAATTTGACATGTCCAGCTTATGCAAAAAAAATTTGCTTAAAAAGTGTTTGAGTACATAATAATTTGAAAAAAAAATTTTCTTAAATCATTACGATAACACTTTTTTAAAAGCAAAATTTTATAAATAAGCTAGACATCAAATTTAATCGATTCAATTATTTAGCACGAGAGGTAAGATTATTTCATGAATGCATAGCATAAACTTTAATACTTGTCGAAGAAATTGTACAAAAACGTTGATTTTGACACATTTTCACATAAATAAATCAGTACACTCATAAACAAAAGGCACCATAAAATTTTGTTATTATATTGTAACTATAGCAAATTGTTTATTTCTCTTTTTACTTGTCAAATAAATGTTAAAAATGTGTAAATAAACGTAGCTTGAATTGAATAATTCAGCATGTTTGAAGATATAGAATACCAGTAAAGGTAAAAAACATGTAAGTATCTTGCTTCTGCAAATAATTATCCGGCTAAATATGCCTTCAAAATGTTTAAAATTTGCATATAAAAGCTAACTTCAATTTAATCGCGATTAAACAGTATGGTGCTGTTTAATCACTTATCTAAAATGCACAACAATGGAAAATGTGACATTCTGATTGGTCAAATTTGTAATGAGTGAAATAATCAAACATAAATGTCACTTCGAAATTGTTTACAAAAGAAATTCACCACCTACCTAGTTAACAAAAATATTTCACTCCAAATTAATATAATTTTTTATATATGTTTATTTATTTCATGATACGAGTATAAGTGTTAAAAGTGACATTTTATGAGTAATTGGTAAAGTTTGTGAAACGAGGCGAAGCCGAGAGAAACAACACAACGAACGAACACTAGTGCCAGAAAGTGACACTTTTAAATTGCTAAGCAACCGTTAAAAGGACCACGGTCGTAGATAAAAACATTTGTAAGACATAACATTAATTATTAATCATATGAAGCTTCGTTTTCTGATTTCGGTTTTGGCAAACCTTTCAACAATGTTTTAAAGGACGTGTTTGATAAAAAGTTATTTTCAATGAACAGTATAGAAAGTGCTGCAAGTGATTGTTGTAGAAGAGTCGAACGTAAATAATTTTCTGGCCTCCTGAACTGTAAACTTAACAAACAACCATCATTTAGGTTTGCGGTAACTACGATTTTACAGTGATCATGATTTTTGAAACACCGCGGTGCGGGAACGCGCACCGATATTTTTTAGCTTTTTGAGGCCATTAAAATAAAAAGTAACTTTGTAATAATAAAGAATGATTTAAAAAACTCTAGTTACCGCAAAAATCGTTAATTAAAGTAACATAGAAATAAATAAAACTAAAAATTTTATATAAAAATGACATTTGTCAGCAGCGCCATCTCTTAACACATATCCTAACTAAGTACAGATATTTGACAGTTGGTAAATATGACATAACTAATAAAATGTCAAAAGATAAAACTGATTGATTGGATTGATGAGAAGGTGATTTATTTTATTTTAATTATATTAAATGAATTGTAATACAGAATATCGAGAAAGGCAGGTAACATTTGAATCGCTCATGTAGTCTATGCGGGAATTATTAATTTGTCATATTTTTAGGTTATAAATGGAAATCTTTCTTTTCAAGTAGTAGGTATATCGGCCAGAAAATGTAATACATTATGTGTGCGTTAAGTTTATTATACATCGCTCAGTTTTATTAAAGCACTCCGCTGCGCGTCGTGCTTCAATACAAAACTTCGCGCTGTAAAACTAAACTTACCGCACGTATAATGTAAATAACTATTAATGCTGAGAAAGATCGTCTCCCGACTTTCATCGAGTGTACAGAAATTGATGCTTAAATGATTAAACATTGCATTGCTTAAAATAAATATCGCTGAACATTGTACAAGTATTAATCTTCTTCTAGTATGAAATGAGCAAATAAGAAAATATATAATTGCGAGTCAAGTGTAAAGTGTGAAAATAAAATGTTTGAGCCGGGGATCATTTTGGAAACAGTACTTTGTGAGAGATTATTTCGGTTTGGTATTCCGCGAGCGTGTCATCGATTAGCGATGCAGTCCCTTTGCGCCCTTCGGTTCGCGGTTCACGCGCCGCGACGCGCGTCGCAAACACGAGACTGATGATCAAAGTAGGCGACGTGGCCACCATGCCAATGTGAGAAGAATCATATTGGCGGAATATTATTGGATATGAAAAGTGACGACATGAGAAGAAACTATGAAAACTTCCAGCGAGAACTGATAAAACTTACTGATTTCGCAAAGATACTTTCTAACAATGGTTCTTAGATATTTTGAGTTTGCAATATCATCAAATCTACGATAGAGATTGCTATCCTTTTTTACGACGCTGTCTCACACGTCTATTCTATTCCAAATTCTTACTACTTTTAAATCTTCTGTCTTTGGCCACTAGGTGTTCCTTTTGTTATAGTAACACTGAGTTTATTTATGAATACACTATTACTTTTTACTATTTAAAATTGAAATATTTTAATAATACTGATAATGACTATTTATTGGCTGGATGATGGATGTAAATGAATCTCTTGGATAGCAACCAAATATTTTATTAAAATATTACCTCGACCGGTTTCGACGCCACATACGTCTGCTTCAGGAGGTGATATTAATGGTAACTAGTATAAAACAAGTTAAAAGTGTAATAAATAAATAAATATGAACAAACACACATAAATGAATCTCTTCGACAAAGTTTAAAACAATAACTACATAATAATCCAAATCCAAATATAGTCTGATAAAATAAAATATGTAAAACAACGTTATTTTATCTGATTATATTTTAATTATTTATTATGTAATTATTGTTTTAAACTTTGACGAAGAGATTCATCTATGTGCGTTTGTTCATATTTATTTATTAATTATACTTTTAACATGTTTTATACTAGTTACCACTAATATCACCTCCTGAAGTAGACGTATGTGGCGTCGAAACCGGTCGAGGTAATATTTTAATAAAATATTTGGCTGCTATCCAAGAGTTTCAATTACATTTAATAATACTATTTGGAATTAAGGAGCACACACAGAGAAATCAAAATAGTAAAAATGACACATTCAATAAAAAAGTAGTTGAGTTTTTCGTACTATTATTTACTCAATTTAACTGAAAAAATTAGTTATATACTATGTATAACTGAGAAATTGTATTTTTCAATTGAGCAGAGCGCATATTCGGCTTGTACAAATTTATAATTGATTAAATATCTTTATATAAATTTTTCAAATTGTATTAATGTATATTAAACATTAAATGTTATGAAGTAAAAATATATTTTTTGACTAGATTCACTTTTTTAACAGTAACATTAACGCACGTCCATCAGACGTTAAATAGTAAACTAAGAAAAAAAATCTAAAGTGAAAATTTACAATTAATATTGGGTCATTTAGTATGAATGTCAAAAAACTTTCAAAACTCATAGGAATAAACAAAAATATTTTTGAATATTACAGACCTTTATATAAAATGATTTATTAAATGGATGGCCCCTACTTCGAATCCTACAGCCGAAAAAATATCACATTAAAAAACCTCCTTTTAACATCTTAAGTTAGTAACCGAACTTCAAGCGTAAAAATATATCCCTAACCAAGATCTGCTATGCGCAGAATGCCTCACCCAATAATGGGTAAATGGCGTGTATATGCTGGACAAGAACAAAGTCAATAAATGAATGCATAGCCTTGTGTAAAACGTAAAAGGTAAATATCACGAATAATTGGTATGTATTTAAATTTGGACAACCCTGCGTTAAAAGCCTATACATTTGTTTGTATTACAGGACAATCTGATGCTTTTGATATAAATTGGTCATATGAAACCAGTTAATTACATTTGGTGAACACTCTCGATTTATCAGTCACTAATGTATCAATCACGTTTCTATGGTAATATTGCAATTGTTTCATCGTCAACTGTATGTAATCCTGCTAGTTAAATTCTTTTTGAAATAATTTGAATTTTCTCTGGGGTCTCATTGTACGACTTATATGTTTTTTAACAGTCTTAAAACATTCATGAAGAAGTACATTATTTGTGATATCCTTAATCCGTTTAGATTATTTTATAATGATGACTGTGGATGAATAGATACTAACAAACGAGATAAAATATAGTACCAAATCTTGACAATTTTCTGTTTTATAAGAGTTGATAATTGGTCATAATTGCAAAACCATAAGTATACACAAAGTGATAAATTCAGTTTATTTTAATATAAAAACATCTACGAAAAAAGTTTTAAATGAAAGTTAATGACAATCGAAATAATAGTTACTTGTATCATTGCACGGCGAAATAATTTCTGGACGTGTAAGTGTAATACACATTATTTTTAATGTCGATTTTGTTATAAATTTATTAAACGAAATTACTTATTTATTTATAGGTACTCGTAACATCTGATCATTCGGAGTCAACGATATGAGGGATTTATAAATATAAACATTTCATTTGTATTCTTTAAAAAATACGGTGACAGTAATTTAGTATTTATTTATTGGTTGTGTATTCAAACTGAAAATATAATTATATTTGAGATTACATTTAACAATTTTGCTCTAAAATTTAAAGAAATCTCTAACCTCCAAGCACTCAAACACAGCAGGCAGTTAATCCCAACCCGAATCTTACAAATGTCCATAGTTTTTCCAGGCCTAGGCCTATAAACAAGCAGTTTCTGGCCGATTTTGAAGTGTAATACTAATTTTTTTTTTACGGTGGCACGAGTTCTTGTATCTACTTTATATTTTGAAAAAAGAACAAATTATATTTAATTAAATATTTCAATAATTATATATGCTATGAAAACAAATAATTAAATCTAATATTTATACCATACCTCATGTGGAAACTGTAATTATTAAATATTCAAATTCAAAATTAGGTATAAGAAAGTCATGTGGTGCCCACAGCAGATTTTTATAGTCATATCCCAAAGAGCTGCATGGTAATGTATCGGACTCTGTAAGTCATAAGATCCTTTTTCGATCCCTATTGCTTGAATGCTGCATAATAGTATATTCTACAACAAGTAATGGAATGGCACATATTTCACACGAGAAAGAAGTCCGAACCGATGGCGAGGACTACAGTTTGCGCGTGTGGGATATGCCATTCCGTTACATGTTGTGGACTATACTTTCTGTAACAAGATTTTGAAAATTATATAAAAAACACAAATATAAAACTGTTGAAAACGTCAAACTCAAATAAATAAAATTAAAATAAAGAAACGTAACCATAGCAAATGAATCAAAATATTTCATATATCGCGGCTCTGATTCGTCGAATGGAATGTTAGTAATTCCATAACAATTTTTAGTTGTAGAATACGTAGTTTCCAAAATAGTGTTATAGAAAAAATATTCCGAAAAATGTCACCTTAAAAATTACTCGTGCATAATCATTTCTAGGGACTGGACTGTTATTTAACGGTGCTAAAATATACCACATTCAAAGACATACTCTGATAATAAGTTGAAGTAAGCGAGATATGAACCCGCGGATTCTGGCTTGCAATGAGAATGTTCTACCCAAAGTTCCATTGGCCGTAAATGGGTATTTTATGTATGAAGAAGAGCGTAATTTTGTTTTGAAGGATTATAAATAAAATAAAACGCACGTATCAGATGTAAAATGGCGGGAGCAGTGACTGCGAAATAAATTTTTAATAGTCTCGGATAGTTTTATGGAAATAACCGTTGGGCTGATGGGTGCAACACATGACAGGGTTTTTATTGTCGGTTGGCAACGTTTTGCATCATCATACAACGGAACACATGTGCCAATGTAATAAACCTGAAATCCCTGCCTAGTTTCAAAACGAATTTTATTACGATTGTAACTCTTCGAATAATTGTTCATGAATTGAACGTATACGAGCTTTTTTAGTGCCGAATACTTTTTAATTAGTAGCACAGACAAATTAATTACCCTAAGAAAAAAAATTGCTCGTCCACCGTCTGCACAAGAAGATTAAAATGTTTTACGTTCATTCTTTTTTCGTTTATTAATTTTTATCTCAACTTATAACTTGTAGATGTTTCGTTACAAGAATTAATACCCTGCAAAGGACTGGAACTTAATTTTTTAATTACGCTCACGATTCTTATGAATGGAATTAGAAAAATATTAAGTTAAGTGGAATACTATATACCTACTGATTTGAAAGTATACTTTGTACAAAACTATTTTGAATTCTTTTTTATGTTAATTCACCTGCTTGTTTTTACGAGCCGTCAAGTAATGGTCCCCAAAGGTGTTATTGGAGGGAGAATCATAGGGATGAAATTAAAATGGTAACTGCCGGCTATGGGATTCGAACTGAGGATTTCACGATCCATAGCGCCATGCGTTACCATGGAGCTATATAACTATATAATAATATACAGGTGTTTCCTTTAAAACAACCAGTGTTTTTTTGGGCGAACTAATGACTATAGAGAAAAATGTTATTTACAAAAAATGACCAGGAAAAAGAGCCCTATTTAATAGAAATAACAAATAGAAAATTAAACCAGTGGTTCTCAAACGATAGAATAAAATTATATTTTTAAAATAGTCTAAAATTGTTAACGCTTGCAACTGTAAATCCATTACTTATTAATAAGTAATTAAATAATTGCGAAAACAAACATTTATTACCGTAAGTAACAAAACTATATGTCACCTGTATCATTTGTTTATTGAATAGCCTACTTCAATATTGTAAATTTATTTCTGATTTTTAATACCATTTTTCTCAAAATAATTGTTATACAACCTCATATCATATTTATATCGTTGAAATTAGAAAAAAATTATCTATCTAATGGACTAAAAATTTATATAGGTTACTATTTTTAAAAATCCACTGGTTTTATTTTCTGTTTGATATTTCTATTAAATAGGGCCCTTTTTCCTGGGTATGTTTTGTTTATAACATTTTTCTCTAAAGTCATTAGTTCAACCTAAAATGCGCTGGTTGTTTTAAAAGAAACACCTGTAGGTATAAACGGTACGAAATATTAGAGAAAAACATTATAGGCCTTCAAGTGAATTGCCACATTCAGTACGCATACAGACGCGAATTGATATTGCATTGACTATATGTGTTTGTTCTGTCACAATGCATCCCTTACATACAGAGTGGTGAATTTATTTGTGCAATATAAGAAATAGTTTAAAATTTTACAAAAATGCTCATTTGCAGTGATAGCCATGGAATTTAAACATAAAATATGCATAACAATTTTCAATAGTTTGACAGTTCTCGCATATGCATGTTTGTATTTTTGTTTAAATTCCATGGCTATCACTACAAAAGAGCATTTTTGTAAAATTTTAAACCTGATTTACATGTTACGAAAGGTATAAAATAAAATATGATTAGTGACCCGGACGGAGAATTCAATTATCTACAAGATTTGTTTGAAGTATTTTGCTCTAAAATTAATAGGAAACCACATATTGCTACATGAAAAAATTAACATTGGATTTCGTATATTGCATAAATCAATTCACCACCCTGTACATGTGCGAGGGGAGAGAAGAAGTTTGTAATCATCCGATTTAAAGCCACTGATTTAAATATAGAAATAATGGTATAGCAAAGCATTAAAAATTATTTATAAAAATGATAATTATATATTGTATAATTGATTTATAAAAAATAGATTCCGTGCACGGTGCTCATAAAAACATGTAATATGTTACACGTGTATAATGTAGATTATAACGTGTGAAAAATTGAGTAATTAATTTTGAAATTGAGTGTGAGAAATAGCGTGATGTTGATGATTTAAATTATTAACTACTCATTAAATTTACCGAAAAAGAACCAACATCAAAACCAGAAAAAAAGCAGTAAATGAAGCGTGAAATTCTATTAAAATTTGAAATTTTAGCCAACCCTATACGAGTTGAAAATCACAAGGGGTATAATAGCTTCATGACGCACAATATAGTATTAAACCAATACAGTGGTTACGCGAAACACGGTTCAAACCATGAACTGTAAACTGCGCTCGGAGCACACACGCGCATGCGCGCGGCATCGCCGATACCTCATCGTATCACTTCTATACATGTGCTAAATTAATGAACAACACATAGTAAAATAAATGCACAGTGTTTGGGCTCTCATTGTATCGCAATAATTGAATTTCGTTTTGTCATCGAACCTAGCCTCAATGGTTACATCAATATTGTTAAAATTATATCGATACATTATCAAAAGCCAACAATAATATGGCCCATGCAGTCGCCTGCCAGTGTGTTTCGCGCATATCAAAAGGTACGCCATATATTGTATTATAATAAATATTTATGCAAGAGAAAATGAAAATAATTAGGTCTATAACAATGTTTAAATTCGGCGCTGTGTACCCGATTGGCTTTTTAAAATCGTGTGGCCAGTGAAAATGATATAATAATGGCGTCTGTGTTTGAGAACCACAACACGTTGTTCGTATTTCTGTCAACGTGATTAATAATATATTTACTTTATGCTGATTGTTACATATTTTGTTTTTCTATTTAAATTTATGAACATTCATCTGCACGAACAGATGAATTTTTCACACCTACATCTACATCGTAAAAACATGCGCATGCGTAAACACTGAATTGAACAACTAAAAACTAGAAAAAATATTCATTAAAGCATAAATGCTTCTTATTAGAGGTATTTCTCTTTTCCGTTCTATGTTAAAGTAATGGATCTACAATTTGGGTCCATAGATTATGAGTTCCCTTTTTCTCGATTATGTTTGTATATTTTTAACTCAAAACGTGTTATAAGTAGAGAGCAGATTATATGCACGAAAAAACAATTATGTGCGCATATATATATGCACTGATTTTTTGGGAAATATGCACTTACTATGACAATATATGCAAAAAAAAATCTTAAATTATTAGATAAAAAGTATACATGAATTTACAATTTACAAATATACCACTAATATAATAAACAAAGTCTAGAAACTTGAACATAATATGATGAGATTATGACATATTTACATAATTACAATAACAAAATTTTCTAAAAGAAAAGTGAAACATAATTAAAAGATATATATCCAGCTGAGAATTCTCGGTCTTATATTCACTGTACCGACTTTTACCAGCATTCGTGTATATAATGAATACCTACCGTTACCGTTACAGGGATTTTCCTAGAAATATTAGAGTTTTTTGGTTTGTGTATTTGTTTATTTTATTGTTTATTGCTTTTTCCGTTGTATTCTTATATTTATTGCGACCTCCTCCAATATTTGGGAATTATAAATGTGCATTACCAAAAATTTCATATTGTTTACCACTAGACTAAGTCTTAAAAAGATTAAAATATACAATTATATGCAACTTTTGTAAAAATATGCATAAGAATGCCCAAATATGTAATATATGCAATTAGTAATTAGCATTAATTAGTTCTAATCAATATAATTCGTCCAGAAAATTGATTTTATTTAAAGATATGCAAAAATTAAAATATATGCACATTGCATATAATTCAATCTCTAGTTATAAGTTTAACATGTGTATCTACGAGGTTATCGAGATAGTTCTTAGCTATAATTTATGAAGATCTGTTCAGTCGTTTGAAGATCATTTGCTCATTTCCTATTTGACAAAAGGGTCTTACCGACTTTTACAGGTCCAATTGATTTAAAAATTGATGCGTGTCTCCTCTACCCGTCACAAAAAAAAAAACTCTAGAAAGTAAAAAAATAAAATGTGTTTGCTGGCCCTTTTACTTTATCACCTAGTCATATTTTGATCCAAGTAACATTTTGATCCAAGCGTCATCGCGTCTGGGGACCTCTAAGTAAATAAAATAAAAGCAGAATACAAATAAAAATAAGTTTGGTAATGATAAAGTATGAAATTTAAATACAAATTAACACTCTATCAAAGCAAAGTAGCTAAGTAAGAAAACAACAATATCAAATCGTTTAGTCTGCAGTCTTTATTAATTTACTCTGAAAAATAATGAAATACTTCTTTAGCAGTCTCCCGACGCGACGACGCTTGTATCAAAATATTACTAGGTACTTATAACAAAATAAAAGGGACAACAAACACATTTTATTTTTTTTACTTTTAGTTTTTTTTTTGTCGAGGGTTATTTAAATTTAAAGTTAATTATTTTATCTCCTTCATATACAATGTAAAGGAGGTATTGTGACGGCTGACGGGACACAATTTTCAATAGGAACTTTTCAACAGATAAGCACGTTTTGGGGTTTCACTACTTTCACGATGACGTTGATTAGATTCTGGAAACAATTCTTTGTGAATATCTCAACTAATAAATTATTTACAGTAAATTTTATTACATTCAATATATTATTAGGTAAAATATTGGTTTGAAACTTGTTTTATATTTTGTACCGTCTGGAAATTAAAATATCTAGCACTGGACACATTAGATTCTAATGACAATAGTATTCACAAATTTCATATTTAGAACTTGAATATTCAATTTGCGAGCTTCTTGATTTTGGTGGTAATCCATCAACCGAAAGTGGTAGTATACTTGCAAGCCTATATGGTATTTTGATCATATGTCAGTAAATAATTGAATTGTAGTATTGTATTTCATTATAATAAAATATATTCTTGGTACAAGTATTGTTTGAATTTTTTTTTATTTTACATAGCTTACCAATTTTTTTTATTGTTATTTAATACTAAACTGTGCGTAATTTATAGGTTACTCAGCAAATTTAATCTCATATGTGTGAGATTAATTTCCAGTGGAATATTCTTTTTTAATTTACATAAGTATTAATATATTACAGATATTTTGAGTCTAAAGATTTTGTCCTTAGTCGTCTACGTTTATTTTTAATGTTTCAAGCCTGTATGACACGTTCAATTTTCTTGTACATTTTATGTCAATTTTCTGTATTAAATTTTTCTGTACATTTTTGTAAAAGTGAATCATTGAAAGAAAATATTCCTGTATGCAACGTGTGTCAATTTTCTATTAGACGCACATGCGCATTTTGGTCAAGAAATTCCATCTACGATTTGTTTTGTTTGTACTCTAAAAGGTAACGTCAGTTGATGCAAAATATTATTATTATACTTATATTTTATCATGGACAATGAAGATCTCTTGATTTTGGCTAAACACGAACCACAGCCAACCTCAAATTGTATTTTTCAGCTGCTCAACTGACGCTTTGCATCTTGCGCCTGTGCGCATTTTATGTACAAAAACATTGAAGCAAATAATCATAAATTGACGAAAACATTGAACGAATTTACATGTATGATACGTTCAATTTATAACTTTTAAAAAATGTACAAAAAAATTGAGCTTGTCATACGGGCTTAAAAGGTTTTGGTTTTAGCAAATGTGGGAATTATAAATATAATCATGTACCTATTTATTTGTGCAATCTGCAATGGGAAACGAACACATTTATCATTGCTGAATACCATAAATATTTTATTCCAGAAATATTTTTATTTTGTATTTAATATAATCATGAAATTAGCCGCATAAATTCGTAATAGATTCACATTTCAACTATATACGAGTAAATAAATCGTTTGGTGAAAATTATTAAATGTGGATTTTACGCAGTACAAAACCTTTGCAATCAAATATTTAATTAATTACCACAAAACAGTAAATGAAAATAACAATAACCATTATTTATTCGAATCGCTGTGGTCGCGTTCATACAAAACATATTAGTACATTTTATTGACAACCAAACATGATTCAATCATTCTCAAATACAGACACTATAATTGCATAATTTACTCGAGTTTTAAAACATCCGTTATTAAATATTAAATATTTTCAAAATCAACAACAACAATTGACTGTTTTTAAATTATTCCAATTATCGCGATGTGTTTGTAAAATTTTATATGCTTTGAATTTTGATTTGGTTTACTCAATACCTGGAAATTAAACAGGTTGTGCATTGTGCGGATGCATATTCTATATTTAAACAGTTGGATTTAAATGCATTTGATTGTTTTTCAGTGCCATATCTATATTTTTCAATAATTTACCACGTGCCTGCCTATTTACATTAATGTAATATTTTATATGTGGTACGAATAACTTATACCATGGACCAAGCACCTAAAATTAGGTGAGAAGTCATAATAATATCAAATATTATCTTACTGAGGTGTGCATGTGAAATAATAATAAAATTAAACTTAAATTGGATGTTTACCTAATTTAAATACAAAATTTAATTTCCTTACACTGATACTGGGCATAATATTTAAAAATTTCCAATGAATGCATTTAAAATTATTGTATAAAATTAAGTAATAACACATCAATGGATTAAGTTTGTAGCGACATCAAGTTATCCTCGTCATTTTTATCGCAAGTCTTAGGTTATTATTATTCTTTTTTTTTCGATTGACGACAAGAGCAAAATAAATAACTAGTACATAATAATCTTGTCATTCATTCGAACAACCAACAAAATAAATATTCGTTTCTAATATATGCATATAGTTTTACAATTTCATTTCACCTAGCGGCTAGCTAGCGTTTGCTTGTGATAGATTCTTGCAGATGAAAAGTAGTATGAACATGAACGGAATTTTGCTGGTACTGTCATCTTGTGTCAGTCAAGTTATGTGGAATTAACCTCAAATTTTGATAATAGACAAATCCAAAACAGTCTTTTAAAATTGGTAAGTAATAGATGTCAAATGCTTCATATATTTCACTACATTTTAAGTTAATTTTATAGTTTTTTTGCAGACATAGTTAATATTGATGACATTACAAATGAATTTTTATACATTTGACAGTTCTAGAAGGTTCGATAGCTCATCTAGCGCAAATTTATTTCGCTAGGTCGCTAGTTTAGCTGCTGAAATCTAGCGGTTACTTAGCAATACGTTCAGCTGTGACACCGCTAGGTTAGCGATCTAGCTGCTAGGTTCGGCTGAACGCGACCAGTGCAAATGTAATCACAGTTTTGGATGCAATATAAATTGAGGAAACTACGGCTGATATATTTCAAATTACGAGGGAATTTAATATCACTGATGGCAAAGTAAACTCGATATGCGTTTACACGAATCTTTCAAAGTCACTTATATGAGTCAAGTCTGATTTATTTTATACTTGACTTTAGGAAGAAAAAGTCGATAGTGTTTCAAAATCAAAGACAAATCAAAGTAGAATTCGCCCTACGTTTAAATGTAGTCATTGTTCAATGCCACAGTTTTATAATTATAAAACAGGCCGTATCAGTATACACTTCTTGCCTATATCTATTATTATCGAAAAAAGGCACAATTCTCTGAATTGAAAAGCCTATTTCCAAGACAATACAATTGTTTGTTCTGATCACTTTCTGGCTACTGATTTTCATCTAGGATAAGTCATAATTTGTACATGAATTTAGAAATAATATTGATTTCAATTCTCCAATTTTAATGAAGAGATATGTTAATATGTTCACAATTTAACTGAGAGTACTCTAGTTCAACAATAATAGCAATAATATCACCACCAACATTCAGAAATTTTTCCAACTGTCCCACATAGCCTATCCACTTAAATACAGATCACTGATCCTGATTTCGTCAGTCGTATCATGCCAACAATTTCGCTTAAAACAAAAGACCTTCAAAAGTCAATCTCCGGATATTAAAGATCATATCGTTATAAAAACAATTACATTTGGAATGTCGCCCTCCCTAATAAATAGCAATAATCAAATAAAAAGAAATGAAACGTTGATAATGCAGCGGTCACCCCCGGAATCGCAGAGCAATACAAAACATTACCGGTTCCGGGTTGGCGGCTCCGGAGGGCAACCAACTAGTTCCGGCGGGCGCCCTAATATCCGTTACAGTTCCGGTGTAAGATATCGGCTTCCCCCTGGCTCTTGCCACCCCAGAAGGAGCCCAGACGGAGCGAGTAATTATTAAATTTATGCTGATTCTATGTCTTAGTTGCTTCGTGCAGCGTTCGTCGAATTACAGTAAGATTTACAGTATTACCTTCAGTGGATGTTCACTGCCGTAGAGAATATGGGACCCCTTGCTTCTCCTATTGCTATTCGAAGGTGGAATAGGGGTTGATTTGCACCGGTGCTAATACTAATTTATCTGTAATTTTGGTTTATGTTTATGGGTTACTTTTACATGTTTATGGTTTTGTGATTTTCCGTGGAAACCATATGATTTTAATAGGTATTATTTTTTACAGATCTTCAGCTACGACGTCAGGACATCGAAGACTGTATAGTAAGTATTTTTTTTAGTATCTGTATGCTTTTCGTAGGACCAAAAGGTTCATGGACCCTCAAGGGATACGTGAAGCTTCGACAGGAGCTCCTTATAGTATATTACGTACCGTGAACTGTAAGTGATAGTTTTTAGGTCGAGAATGTAGTTTGGGATGTCGAGACCCGTAGGGTCGAGATTTCCTAAACATTCGAGACCTAATAAATTACTTACAGTTCGAGGTTAGTAAGATATTTTTTGCAATACCTGCTTAAATATAAGAAAAGGAAAAATAGGTATCAAAATTAACAGCTGACAGATTGAGGTTAGAAATAAAATTTGAATGATATATATTTACTTACCGTCCACCGTGAACGGTAAGTAAATGATGTAACCATGGAAACCAATTGTGCAATAAAAGTTCCACTTACTGTGTTTAAATTTTGTTATTAATGGGTAACTTACAGTACAGGTATTGCAAAAAATTATTTTTCATAATACTCGATCAATTAAGCTAACAAGCTACTTTAATAACAGTTAGTCCGCTTCCCATCTTCGAAAAAAAAAAATATTATGGAAATTAGCTAAATTAGTAATATTATTGCAATATAATGTCATGTGTAATTTTCTTCTGCTTGCATTCGGTTTTGATAAAAACTTATTATAAATATAATAAATAACACATTTGGAATAAATATTGCATTTATCGAGTGTAATATCACATTAAAGGCTTCAATGAGGAGAGGTTTATTAAAATGTTACCAATTAATTTTTAGTTGAATTTTGTCGAATTTGGTGCCATTTAAAGTTCTCAAAGAACAGAGTTGCAATATATTATCAAAAATTTACTACTTTTCAACGATCGTCAATTGTTTTTATAATAGTTGCAAGAATTCTATCGAGTGTAGTTTCAAAGTGAAGCTTTTGATGGGAAATTTACTACCAGGTCATTAACTTATTTTAAACATCTCAGTATATGATACATTTTTAATGATAAGTACATACATTTTCAAAGGTTAAAATATATGGATTTATTCAATTTAAAATATAATTTGCTATTGTAATTTGTAACAACAGCTTATTAAATAATTCAATATCATTTGTTGTAAAATTCTAATTATTGAGTTTTTATAAAAAGTGTATTAAAGATATTATTTTGGGCCCGTCTAGCTACATTTTCAATCTCCTTCATATGTTATAGATCAATCTGTATATTTAATGGTTTATATTTATAAGATCAATATTTAATTTGGTTAGGTTAGTAATATAGATACTACAAGTAAATGAATATCTTAAATTCGGCAAATGCATAGCCTAGTTCCTCAGTTCGATCCCCATGGCCTACAATTTTCACTATCTTTTTACTTCCGTATCTTACTTCTAGCACCACCAGATCTTTCTCATTTCTGTACTATGGATTTAACTTTAACAATTAGTGTATTTAGTTGAATACAATTCTCTAAGGATAATTTCTCGAAGTTAACCGCAAGTGTCAGTTAGCAAGGATGTCCATTATTAATTGATTTCCATCCTGAGAACAATCCTTCACAGGGACGTAGCACGTAGCTAACCCAGCCGATACGTGTTGCATAATAAGATGTAGATAATTAACATTCTATGTCATGTAATACCTTGGCGTTCTCGCCGTGTGTAGAACCCCATGCCTGCGCGATGCCTAACCCTCATCCATCAATGTTTGTACATGCGTGCGGCAGTCATTAGGCGGCCGCGATACAAGAATCGCTGTCTTAATTACTAATTAGACGCCGTGTCACCCCGGCGCGGTGCGCCCGCCACACATGTACCTACACGACGACGAGACGTCGGAGTGACAAGCTACATGCACTGAGATTTCCACGACTGAGGGATTAGAGATAATTGTAACGATTCATTTGAATTTGTAAATTACACTCAATTCAACATTGATGACATGTTGAAATACGATGACTAATAACTTTAGAATGGACGCCATCTATGTTTCATGCTCGTTGATCATATAGGAGTTACATTTTAGCAACAATACTTGTTTTACAACAACACAGAAATAAAGAATGAAATATATCTGCATGAAATGTACACGAGTTTTTCTACTACTACACTTTCTTTTCTTTTATATTATATAATAATAATAATAAAAGAATTAAAGATGTATTGATGCGATTTCGGTAATCGGTGTGTGTTTTTCATCCACAACAACTCAGATTCTAAGAATAATATAATTTTTTACCGATTGACATTAAAGATGACACTTTACTGCTAACAGTCTGTAAAGTGTCACTTTTATGCCTAGGCTGTAAAAATATTTTACATAACAACCGCTCAACAAACGCATAGCAACCGTCAATAAATACATGGCAACAGTTCAACACATGCATGACAACGAAATTTGACAGCGATAACCTTCAAAATATCTATATAAAATAATCACAAAATTAATATTAATTCCAAATCAGCAAAAAAATTATGTGTTCAATTGACACAATTACATATCTCTAAAGCGGTGGGAAATCATGTCTTTGCTAGTTCGACAAAAATTACTAACTTTTCATGGTTATATGTTGGCAGCACTTCACTAGTTTTAGCTAACTTCTGTCGCTAGAAAAAGTATAGTACCTAATTCTAGTTGTAAAGCGGCTCGTGCGTAAGTTTTTCCACTTTGTGTGTAATTTGCTTCTTACAACTCTCGTAATGTAATATACTATTACATACCAACCGCAGAACAAACGCACAGTTATCGTTCAACAAGCGCATAAAAACCGTTGAACAAATACATATCGATATAATTTGATGGCGGTAACTATCATAATAGGTATTAAAAATTAACTAGGTACCAAACTCAGATTTACAGCTTCGGCAGCATTTATTGGCTCGGCTTCACCTCGTCAATGAAACGACAGCTTCTGCTGCAAATCTGGTATCTTGGTGCCTATAATTTACATCTATGAAACGTCGATCCTCTGACAGTCTGTTTTGCTTCTTAAAACAAGTTGAAGCCAAATAAACAAAGCAGTTTCTTGAAATTGGAGCCGTGTATGTTCCATCCCTTGGTTGGTCATCAATCTTAGACCTCCGTACGATATTGTAGACTGAAGTCCCGTCTCTTATCCACCGTCCGCACGTTGACCAATTGTGGTGTCGCGTACCTCAAAAGGCCACGCAGCCGACAAGGGGACAACACGCGCTAAATTGCGTAATTGAAAGCGTTTCGCTTTGTCAATCTGTGCGCACCGCATCGGTGGTCGCTTTACGACTTCCACCCCATCAGATGTCCTTCCTTTCTCGCCCCTTCGCCCCCCTTTCAATGAGACAGACATGTACGCAGAGATCACAAAGGTACAATCAATACTTCGTGTGTTGGATTTCACTGCAACTGCGAATTATGAACAAAAGGCGACGTCCAAGGCCTTCGAGACTGGATCGGGTTTCGCGCCTCAGCCGGACACAGGCCACTAGATCTGAACGCTGATAAATCTTATTCGAACCGATGAGACGAAAAATCACTGATAAATCGGCTGATCTGACATAAATAGTTTCAAATAAGTCATCTATAAAATTCTACCGCTTCGCTCACAGCTCTGGTGATCTGTCATGACAGTTGGAATTGTATTTCCACTCTTATCGACTTCTGACATCTCTTCGTCTCTTAGTTTCTTTGCTTTAATCAACCCAATGCCATTGCTGTATTCGCGACTAAAATTACCGTTGTCGACAGTGAAAATGGTATTTACTAAGAAGTTAGAAGTATTTACAAAAAGTTTAGTAAATTTTCAGAAAGTGCATTTCTTATCTTTATTTTATCGAATAGTTCTGTACATTCTACGGAACTTTTTTGCGTGCACTTTTGCATCTGATGGACTCATATACCTATACAAAATAAAACAATGGACTGATGTCATAGCTTGGTACAATAATTGTGACATTTAAAGTAGATTGTCTTCCTCTTATTATCAATTAAATATTATTTATTAATGAATCAATTGCATCCAGAATTTTGAAAAAAAAGGAAGATTAGAACAATTCATAACTTTTATTTTTATATAGTATTATACGTTGCACACAAAATTTCTAAAGTTTATAACACTTTTGCTTTTTCTGTACAGACTAGTGCCTTGACAACGCATCCTCGTTAAGTTAGAGGAATTTATTTAATTATAGTTGCTTAGGTATTGAAAATTTTTGCTGCTCCCATCAAGCTGGAAACAGTAGAAAGATCAAATACGTTGCCGCAGTTTCAATATTTTGCACTAGGTGGTAAATCATAATCAATTTTGCATGTCCAGGATCAGAAAACAGTAATTTGAAAAATAATATTAATTTTGTCTCGTTTTGACTGTCTTTTATGTTTCAGAAACAAAGAAAAAAGGTTAAGAGGTTTTTTTTCGAAGCAAATTTATTATGTTTGTGGATAATTCAAAAACCTAAACAAAATGACGTTACTAGTATGTTTTCGTTCTTTGTTTATAATGAACAACAAACCTAGATTGAAAAATAAATTTTTGAAATTATACTTTATAATAGTTAGGCCCGATTGTACAAATGCGAGTTCAGCTGAAGCTTAGCTAAACTGAAGTTTAACTGAACTTAAGTTTAACATTTTGATCTGTTGTACAAATCGTGTTTACATCGAGCTTAGCTAAACTACAGAGAGCAATGTTTTTATGTGGTTAGTAGATACCACGCATGCGCGATTTGAAGAATTTTGAGTAGAGTGCTGACAGATGTCAAATGTTGAATTAACCTCAATAAATACAAAAAAGGGTAATTTATATTACTAAATAATAGTAATAAAGATTATTTTAGATTGGAATACATTGCTTTCTGTAGAGATTATCGTGTAGCATAGATATCAATATATATAGAAGTGTTGTTCGCAAAGTACCTGGATAAATTATTATGAGTGTTAAAAAAGGCAGCCAAGTTTATCTCAAAAGAAGAAACTTTGTTGATGATCTTGGTCAAAATATACTAAAGTGTTTTAGAATGTCAGGTTTGACACTGTAGGGTGTGATATTTCTTGACATACTATCCAGAATCTTCGCCAGAATCATATCATTTGGCTCAATTATGACTTTGTACTGCTGTACTTAATTTATTTGTAACTGAAATAATAACAAATAACCAAAAATGACTAACATAAAGATTTCATTTTGCCCAAAGGTATGTGAATCTGATGACATAATAAATATAGAAAAATGTTTCAAATAAAATTTGTAGGTTATATTATTATACATGTTTTAAATTTCAATGAAATTTACTCTATCTCATTTATTTACTAAGATATGCCCAAAAACCTTGACAGGCCTTCAAATAATCTAGCATTTACTGTTGATGAATTGTTCCCAAAAATCTAATCAATTCATAACAAGAACATAATACCTCCCTTACACATCTGTATCATGGAATCTTTCCAAATTTTACATAGTAACAATAAAATTACGAAGTTAGAGAATAAAAAGGAATATTCATTAAAAATAAAACAAAACTGAGGTTCGATTCCGTTAAATAAAGCTTAAGCCCTCAAATTCGGCGGCTCAAATTGAACCAAGCTTAAACTTCCTTGCAGTACTAAACTCGTATTGTACAACTCATGTTTTTGAAAAATTGAAGTTCATTTGCGGTTTAAGATTAAACCAGGCTTAAGCTCGCAATGTACAATCGGCCCTTAATAGTTATATTGTAATGTAATTTGTCCCCAATGAAATTAAAGTATACATATAAGAAATATAGTTTACAATTTGTACACAAATTAATGACAACAACGACATTTATACTATTTTCAATAGTTTGGCATTCTTCCACTAGAGGTATTCGAATTAATTTTAGTCGCCAATATATACTCGTACTTGTATCATCGTTCTATACATTCCTTTACTGGAATATCACATTCATTTCTTGCACATTAATAGAAGTACCTCATCTATTCCTCGGTCTCCAAATCATTCGATCGCTCTTCCTCAAATTATTTATTTACTGATAATATGTAAGCTTCTTGACTGGGATTTGTATTAAAATAAAAACAATTTCTTTTTGCAGCTACTGAAGACAACCCATGTGGGGTAGAAACCGATTGAAATAAAAAAAAAATTAATTTGTGACTGCAATCCAGAAATTGTTTATATATATATTTCTCCGTGGTAACGAATCATAGAACCCTCAGTTCGAATACCATTTTAACTGCATCATTGTGGATCTATCCACTAACATCTTTGGGATCTGTGCCACATCCTAAATGGGTAAATGGCATATGAATAAATAAAACTATTATAAGACCACAGAAATAATGAACCCCTGCTAACTTCTGCCTGATGGAGAAAATTCAAATTCTCCGTGTGTCCTCCTTAAACCGCGTGTCTCCAATGGCTACGTCTCGAATGTCTTCCGCGTGGTGTGATTGAGGAAGGGTATTCTACAGGACGTGGCGCTAGACACCGTTACGAGCAATAAAACAGGCCCGTCACCGTCACCGTGTCCGTTTTACGACTTCGCTCTTCTAATTACCTTCCCAACGGTGCGAAGTCGCCAAGTCGCCCAAATTAAATCTGGAATGATCTTACTAACGTCCACATTATATTGCCAACTATTTTATGACTTTTCTTATTTACATTCGCTCAAAGAACTTTCGAAGTATTGGCCTGATAATGTCAACACTTTCTGTTAGACTAAAAATATACGATTTTTGAGATTGGCATTTGAAATAATACTTAAGGTTTCGTCCGGCATGGTGAGGAATTTCTTCTAGAGAAAAAGAAGAAAGTCAGAGTTACCCAACCAGCTCGATGAGCCCGGCACCACACATCGAAAGAAAAAAGTGTTAATCACTTACGATTACGATTTTTTTTTTTTGCTAAGACGGTTTGGCCTACTTGTATTATAATAATATGAACGATAAAATCTTTATGAAAGAAATGGATATTTAACAATTGATATAGAATGAAGATAGCGTAGAAACACTGGGAAAACAAAAACGAGAACAGTACAATAGAATAGAAAAAGATATAATAATCCCAACAAAACATAAATGTGAAGTTCGGTATAAACGACGTTCGGTGTAGTTGGTGTCACCGACAAAAGAGTTTAGATCTAACGGGCACTAAGTTCCAGAGCAGTTCCTTTAATCATAGCTGTAGGAATGTATGTACAACGTTCTCCAAATCATTTAAAAAAAACAATTTGTTAGTTTCCTTGATATGGGATTTCTAACTTGGCAAGTTAATTTCGAATTTTTTGAACGTAATTTATCGACAGTGACAACTTGCTAAGTTAGAAATTAAATGTAGATTTTATGTCTTTACAAGAGTTACTAATATAATTTTTAACAAAGCAATGTACAACATTTGATTGCGGAGAAATAACAATTAATTATGAACAAAGCATCGTGTCACCTTTAACTGAAAACATAAAACACGAACACTGCTGTCGATTGCACGGCGCTTCAGCTAATCCAGCTTTGGACAGAAACAGCAACAGTAGCTTTGTGTCTGGCACGGTCAAGTAATTTAAGAGGCAAGTAGGCTTCGCCCTCGCAGAACATGGCACACTTCCATTAATACAACGCAATGCACTAGTACACCGAGTCTATGAGTGGTGCAAACGTTTAATCAGATTTAATATTGAATCCTTTGAAATGCCATTACCTTTTGACGGAGGCAGATGTGATCGTGAGTTTTCACAAATTGAATTTCTCTGTGTGATACATGTGAGTGTGACTCGGTAATTATTGGACTGCCGAGGGTAGAATGGAAAGGTCACTCATTGCACTTGTGATTTGTAATTGATTTTGGAACTAAGACATACACTAATTTTTGCTTAGTTTTTAAATGCTCCTAGTATTACTATATTTAAGTGGTTCAAATAGTTATATACCAAGTGCGGAAACGCTTAGTTCTCGGATAAGTGTTTAGCAGCATGGGCTAGCGCTGCCATAGATCGAATCCGGGAACCAAGTTCACGCAAGAGGATTGTACAATATTTGTGTACGAAAAGTATAAAACTAATTATTGTCACAGTTCAGGCCAATTGTATAACTTTCATTCTAAATAAATAAAATAAATAAACACAAAGAAACGAAGTTGTTCCAGGAGTTTTATTTCTAATTGTTAAAGTTTCTAAAATTTAAATATAATAAATTTGTATAATAATGTTGTACATTTATTACGTTTCATGGTAATGTGTTAAAATGCTTTCCAGAGTTTTAATTTTGTGGGCAGAAATTGTTGCCAACATTGCAAATCAAATGTACTAAGTTTATTATTTAAAAAATTTTCATTATATGTATATTTCACCAATTTCTTATTTTGAAGCAACATATTTGGCAATCTATACTTTTTAGACCGGGTGAAGAAATAGGGGTTTTAATGCTATTTTTTATATTGCAGTATCTTTTTACATATTCACTTTACAGCAAAAATATTAAAAAAAAATTTATTCAGAATTTAATTATGCATGTAATAAACCCATTTCGTTACCTAAATATTACTATTTCACGATATATCAATAAAAATTAAAATTAATTAATGTCGCATACTTTTTTGTTATAATTCAATTTTACATGGCTGTCGCCCGTCATACAATTTTCTAATAAATGTTAATTTAATATTTAGGTAACGTAACTAAAGTGGCCTTAAATTCTGAACATCTTTTAATATTACACTTTTGTTGTAAAATGAATAGATAAAACGATACAGCAATATAAAAGAAAAGCATAGAATTCTCAATCCCACATATACAGTTGTCTAATAAATGGTTTAGAAATAGGAGTGTTTTTACGGAATTTCTCGCACATTTTGCTGGTGAAGTCATGAGAAATTGACATGTCGGACGTTGCTTAGGTGGCACAAAACAAATGGAATTTATAGATTTAATATAAGCCATCGAAACACCAAACAAAACAGTTTCGTAGAATAATTTTAATAGGTTTCCAATTTCTGTGAAGACGTTATCATAGCGGAAGTCAAAGTGTATCCTGTGCAGACCGCTGCGGCGACTTCGGGAGTCTCTGCTATCAAAGGCCGGAGACGCTTTGACACCGGAGCGTTCCGGCGACCGGCGTGCGGTCAGCAAGGTGGACTCTGGCACACACTGTTTAATTAACGTTTAGACGCCCTTTTAAGAATATTAACGTTTGCCGTGCTTTGAGCTACCCACTGATCGTTTTTCAAACTTATGATGGTGACTACAAAGTTAGCTGTTGACACGTGTCGTGTTATAATTATGGATTTCTTAATTGTATGTTGCTTATTCTTTTGAACCTTGCACCTGTATATTGTTACTACGTATAATATTATGAGAAAGGATTTTTAATACTGTTTAAACAGTGCTAAAGTTATTAATTGTGACTCGTGTAAAAGGTAATAAAAAAAAACTTTTTATAACTGCCTACGAATCTGTTTTGAAATATTTAATACTTACACTTGACACCCGTTGGCATTGGTTTAACATATAGAATAGATGTTTCAGTTAGTTTGTCTACAACATGTAACGGAATGGCATATTCCACACTCACAAACCGTAGTCCGAGCCGAAGAAATATATACCATTCCATTACTTGTTGTAGAATATACTATTATTATATCAGTGGCGTAGATAAAATATTTATGGGGTAAATAGCTCCGTGGTAACGGGTCGGACTGTGTATCATGCAATCCTCAATTCGAATTCCACAGCTGACAGTTGCCAATTTAAATTTACCCCTGTGGTTCCCTCTCCACTAACAGCTTTGGGGGCTATGACTTGACGACCGATAACTGCATTTCATTCGCAAAAATATATCACTTACCAAGATCTGCGAAAGCAGAGTGCCACACCTATAATGGGCAAAAGGCGTGATGAAATGTTTATTTTATTTATGTAGATAAAATATTTTTAAAAAATATGAATATATAATGCGGTAAATAGCTTCGTAGTAACGTATCGGACTGAGGATCATTAGATTTTCAGTTCGAATCACACAGCCGACAGTTACCATTTTAACTGTACTGTATGGTCGGTAACCGCACTTCACATGTAGAAATATATCACTTACCACGATCTGCAAAGTACCACATCCAAATTAGGTTAAAGGCGTGATGATATATGTATAACTTAATTTTTTTCAAAAACATATTTCGTTTAGATTTTTTCCCTGTTGATTCCATATTCGAAACATATTGAATTCATTGTTTTGTTGGTCCTGAGACAGATATAGATGTCGTAGGGACACCCTTCTTTGTCTAACACTGGTTTTATTTTATTATTTTTTATCTTTTATTATTTACGAATTATTGAATATACGATCACACATCCATCCAGTTACACTAACGTAAGAACCTTAAAATATATATTTTCGTGAAAATCTTATCATCGAATTTTTCATGATTCCTGTATGTTCTTATATTCTTAAAAGAAAGTAAAATAAGAGTGGAAATGAAAGGAAAAATAGTAAACAAGAAAAACAAATTAATAAATACATAACCTCTCCATTTTCCAATATCTGAATGTGGTATACTAAGTAGGTACTTATAGAAGATCTCGATAAATGATTTATGTTTGTCGGTCAAATAAGAAGCAGCAGATATATTAGTGAGTTTAGTGTTTACTGAAAGAGGATTGAAAAGGTTATGCGGTTCAAATTTATCCGAAAATTGTAGGAATCCTATGATCCAAAGTTCGATGTGTTACTAAAATTATAAAAAAATTATATGTTGTCCTAAAAATATGTGATTTTAATTCGTTTTGGGAAAAATAGCTGTTTGTTCATTTTAATTATATTTTCCATATATGTTTAATATGTAATGAGAAACTACATATTTTAATTTAAGTTTTTGTTTATTAATCCATGATGAAGTTTATAGAGGACAAACTAAACATTGATTGTTTGTAGAAAAACATGGTTTAATAATATAAAACACCTAGCTTATTAAAATAGCGCCGCTGAAATTATGTAATGAAGGTTTTTTCTTGAAAATTAATTTTAAACTTTTAAAATTTACTATTTTAATAGGTTTTATTCAGAACTGTAAAATAATATACCCGTAATTCAAACGTTGTTTATCAATTAATGACCTTTTTCCAACACCTTGGTATTTTACCCATTGAATTCTCAATACTAAAACAATACTTTAATATTAAGGATGGATAAAGTAACACGTTACTATAGTAATGACAAAATGTAGATGTGTATATTTTCTATATTTTAAGCAAAATTACATAGCAATTTATAAGGTATACAAGTAAGCGTTAGGAACAAAATAAGATGAAACTAAAAAATGTAAATTTTTTTGTTAAATGTCATTTTAATTTTATTTAAAAAGCATAAGAATGATGTTGGAAAAAATATTGTATGCATCACGTTAATAAAGACAAATTAACCCCTCGCGAAAGTTAGATCACTCGGCTAACGACTCGTGAGCTAAACATTCCGCTTGTAGTTAAAATATGTATTTATTCATTTAATACATAAATAACTATTATTACTATTGCTAATGAAATAATATTGACAGTTCGATGAAATAATATTATTCATTCGTTATGTCAAATTCAAATTTTACCTGTCAAAAGAGTAAATTCAAAATGACTTTTAAGCAATTTTGCTACAATGTTTCTATGTTGATAAACAAACTTTTTTTTGTATTTGTCAGAGCAAAATTTCTACTTATCTTATAATTTCAAAACAAGTTTGACGAAATTTTGTGGATGAAATATAGTATTCTACACGCATGTAATGGCTATTACTCATTCGAATGATTTGCATCACGAGCGAATACATCATTCTCATGAGTATTAGCATACAATACAGGCTCATTGAATAATATACTATTATTAATGCATATTCATCATCTAGAAGAGTTTAAAATTTTCTATTTTGTTAATAAATAGGCAGTGGAATTGTAATTTAAGGATTATTACAAGTTTAAAGCATATCCCCATCTCCATATTCCTGTATATGAAGGATTGGGAATCCTTCCCTTAATCGCAAAAACCTACCCTGCGGAACTCGAGTAACTACAAGCCTCCTCGGAATGTCTCATCATGGCCACCGCCGCGATCCCGGCCTACTTGTCAACGTCTTCACTAATCCGCCAAGTTGTGCACGGTGCTCAGCATTCCGCTGACATACTTGCGTATATATACCTGTGCATCCCACCTGGGTGGCTTCAACCCCACGTGTGGAATGCCGCCGTCTTCGTGGCAGGAATGGTAAGAAACTAGCGCGACTACAGAGGATAACTTGATAATTACTAGCAAGTATGTGTCTTGGATGACCCTGGCATTTCAGATATTTCGCGGGAGATGCAAGATCATATTCGGAAGACGCTACTTGAATTTCCACGGAAATAAACACTAATATGATGCTTTACTCCTTTAACTGACTTACTGACTTATTATTATTATTATATTAACTTGCGTTATCGAGTGTACCGCCATCAACGCACCCTGCCGTGGCCGTTGCCTATGTATTTATTTAGTTCAGGATAAAATACTGAATCGCATTAACAAATAAGAAAATATATTTCTATTTAAAAGAAGAAATTGTATAGTATGCCGAATTTGGAAATCACAGGTTGATTAAAATGTAGCTCTTACAGTTCTCGAGATAACAATGCTGGCACATTTAAAATGAGTACCCTGTTTAATTCTTACATTTATACAATGGGGTATGTATCTGTTTTTACAGATATCGTTCGTAAAATAGCGGCTGCTTAAGATGTTAGTGGACGAAGAATGGAAGAATCAATTTTTTTTATGAAACTTTATTAGAATATATGACGATCAGTGAAAACCCGATGTGAAAATTTCATATATTACCCGGGACAAGATTTTTCTAAGTTTGTGTGACGTCATTGGTATTACTCCAGTGGCACTAAAACAACGATTGTTCAAATTAGTAGATATTATATATTTTTAATGTAAAAATATTTACATATTATAAGTCTTAATTTAAAACAATTAAACTTAATATAAATAAAAATAAAATTAATTTGGCAACTCAGAGTATTTTACTTGATATTCGAGTAAACATCATACTAAAGTTTGAGAACAGTGGCGCTAGTAGTGATGTAACCTAACCTCAACAAACAATTTTATTCAATAGTTTTTCAACACAGCACAATAAAACAGTGATATTATAAAACAAGTAATAGAAGCCCAACAAATATAATCTTAAATACCAACAAACAAAATAAATGAAATGACATTTCATAGTTCTATTTTAGCCCAGAATAGGCGATGACCGCAACGGCCAACGCGCGACTTGCACGTTTCATATTTCTGGCCAATAGAATCAATGAGAATACTCGTGACGTCAAAATATGCTCAATTCGTTATATCGCTTTACTGCAAAATATTTAAAAGAAAAAAAAAACTTTACTACTAATTATTCCGTAAGTGTTACACAATTTTGATATAAATTTGCCATATTTTGTTCATGGTTTATGCGCCCATAAAGGGGTAAAAGTTGACCGTGGAGTTAATTAAGACCCACAGTCCGATGCGCCAATACATAGCTACATATTTAAAGATAAATAGAACAAGAAAAATATTGACCTCTGAGAACTTGGCAACATAAAATTAAATCCGTTAAAGCAATATCCGTTTTATTAACAGTATAGTGTTATACCGTAAACCGAAGAATAAAAATAATGTTATTTATAGTAAAACATGTCATATGTTAAGCTTTCATGTCATCTTAACGATCCTTAATAAATGGTAATTAATTAAAATGTGCACGTTGATAATTTAAAGAATTAAAATCTTTACAACGTTCCACAGTTTTCTACATATTAACATGAATATCTGGAGAGACTGTGTTTTAAATATGCAAATAAATCCACTCCGGTATGTAACACCGCCCGAGGCGAAGCGATATTTTATTTATAAAATATTGTTCGAGAAATTAAATATTGCCAACGATTATTCTATTTACTGTACAGTAAACCAATTAGAACATAAACAAAACAAGCGCGGGAAATAAGTTCTTATGGATAAATCCCATATGGCTCAAAATCCGATACGTGCCCACCCTCAAGCGATTCAATATCAATGAAGCGAACACAAAAAGAGAATGATTTCAGTGGAGCGGCAAACAGGCTAGCGAGCAGGTAATATGAACCGGGATTTCGAAAAGTGTGGATTGTGTATCGGGCTATGGGCAGGATAAGTTTTACACCCTGATAGACAATGCCCTTAATTCCGAATTTAGGGCTTTTTTCAATGTACACTCTGCTGATTATCAGGTTTCATTTGCGGGGTCATATTGCGATTGGCGAATGTTTCTGCATGTTGCACAATAAAAAAAGAAAAACGGTCATGTTCAACATATTGTTGCATGGGGCACAGAAATTTAAGTTGAAATCGATATAAAGTTTTGTTAATTGTATTTTTATAATCCATATAATACTTTTATCTAATTTCTAATAGCTGGTCATAAGACCAACTCATAGGGGTACACTGATATAAAGGTTTTCTTGGAACAAACAGATTCTTTTTAAATGAAGAAAAAATTGATTTAAATAGTGCCATTCCGATTTCGTTTGCAATGAAAACTATTATAGGTATAATAAATATTCTTGTATGAAAATTAATTTAGTATTTAACTGAGACTCATTATGGGGACGAAGTAGTTTGAATAGGGATAGTTTTTTTCAAAATGATATTGTTTTAAATAAAAACTTTTTGTTTAAAATTAAAACGACTTCTTTTTCATTATTTTTAATAACAAAATTTAAAATATATTCATTTTCTTTCAATGCAGGAAAAAGAAGATAAATAAAATTTGTATTCAAAATTAATATTTTTTTTAATTGAACCTAATTATTTTGTAAGAAATAAAATGCATACAAAAAGAAAATTGAAAATTTTCTTAAAACAAGACGTTATTTTTATAAGTGTAAGAATAAACTATAGCTTAAGTACAAAGGTGAGAAAATTAAGCCGGGTCTACTTAAATTTATTGTTGTTTTCTATAAAATTTAGTTAATTCTAGTTATAAATATGCCAGTGTATTTTATCTTGGAAGTTGCCACTTTAACTTTACCCCTGTGTTCTCTCTTCAGTAATATCATTTCATGCGAAAATATATCACTTACCGTTATTGAAATCTATGAAAGCGAAATACCACACCCAAAATGGGTAAATGGCTTGAAGATTTTGTTATATCATAAAATTACAAATCTTTTAATTTTAATGTACTATTGAATGTATTTAAAAATTCTAAAAAATAACTGTAGTTTTCTAATTTTATAGTTATTTATACAGGTGAATCATTTTGAAAAATCCACAGAAATATCTTGAGAAATATGTTTTGTAGGAAAAAATTGTTCCGAACAGATGTTTACTTGTTTTTAGAGGGCCGTCTCATCCTGTTAAATTTTCTTTACTCACAAGGATGGTGACAACATAAAATCTTAAATGAGAACCCCTATATTTTATTGGAAATTCTGATAGATTCCGCTGTGGTAAAATGACCCTCAAGGAATGGGGCAGAAGCTGAGAGTAAAATCTTAAATGAAAACTCCCGGAACTCAATTTTTGAAAACTCATATAATAATTTGCAAACATAGAAAGCTCTAAATATACAAAATTGCAATAGATGACAGATATATCTATCTTTCCATTGCCAAAATTTCGTCACGTGTCTCTTTATCTAATTTTTAATATAGTATTTGTCACAATCTATAAATAATTCATCGATTTAAAAATCTTGGCATTTTTATTTTCTTATCTAGAATCAAATATTAAAAAATTGGTAACATACCCAATTATAAGGTAAGCAAATTGGGGGACACTTGAAATGAGAGCCGTCGCAATCTTCAGACTAAAATAAGCTATGTCGGACACCATATCATTAAGAAGGGGAGGGGAGTATATAGTTAGTACTGTTAAAAATATAAATTTTAATTGACACCATTTTTGAAGACGCTTGATTGTCGTTGTAGATTTGTTGTGTTTTATTAACAGTTCTTTTTTTTTTTATTTACACATATATTTGTAGTAATTCTGTTTATCGTATACAAAGACCAAACTATAAACCTAGAGTACTTAGACACTCATAAATAGGTATATGGATTAATAGTATATTTTTATTATTTACACAAAAAAATGTTTACAATTCAAAAGGTTAACTATAATAATATATTATACTTTAAAAAAAGTTATATCTCAGGCCCACAAAAAATAGCTTGCAGTATCGATAACTCAATCAGGGCGTGTCAATCACAGTCACAATGAAACGTGAAATTGCGTAGCAGTCCTATAGAGCAGTCAGAATTTAAAAACTCGTAATCCACTAAAGCCCGCGGAGAAGAAAATTTAAAAAGGAGACGTCACGGTGGCTGTGAACACTGAACTGCACTAGGGGACGGAAATATTAAAAACCCTAGCGAAATCTCTTTAAATGCCATATTAAACTGAATTAGCATAAAAATGAAATGACAGTTGAATGTGTTGCTCTTTTGACAGTTGAACGCGGCGGCCTACGGATAAACCAACTCACTAGATTACCATTAATGATAAAGAGATGAGTTTTTATTTCCTAATAGGGTTTCACATTTAAATAACAACGACATTTCTGCTTCTTCTTTAGAATTGTTTACGTTTTGTTCTTGTGACGGCGACATAACTCTACATACTTAATTCAAAAACGCCATTTCAATATAGTGTTCTTATTCATCATTTATTATATGTTCTATATTGCTCTGCAATGAATATTATTTTATTTTATCCATATTATGTTATTATAATGTATGTCATGTAATATCTACCCTTAAATTTGTTACTTAAGTATAGAGACACCTGTACAAATGTCAATGTTAAAAGAATTATGAATGAAATAATAATCAGGTGTAGTAGATCCGATTTTGTAAATAGTTCAGACACCAAAGTCACGAGTCAATCGCATTTAATTCATGTGTATTTGTAACCGGAGGCGATGTCCCGATGTCGAAATCGCGTGTGCCATGATTTGGTTACAGCTACTAGTGTCGCGTCGTCACTTGTCAACGCATTAAGCCACCCATAATTTCTCCCAAACAACTGAATTATTAGTTACTATTACTGTATCTCCGTTCACACATATTTCAATTTAAAACTAAGGTAATGTATAAGTATATGTATTTATAATGCAAGATAGGATGGTATTATCATCCACCTGTCGACCTGTCGAGGTTTGAGACCCACGATAGTTGCAAAACAATGTCAATTAATAGCAAACATTCATGGCACATCAAGTTGGCGAGGCAAACATCTGGCACAGTGTGAAACAGTAGAGAATCATAGCAGAACACCAACATTCTATCTGGCCATGTGTGTTTAGTTCTATAGTGCGCCACTCCGTGCCAGGGAGCAGCACTGTACAAGGTGTAAACAATAGCAATTAACATTAATGTTTAGCGATTACATGGGGCCGTATATGTCGTATAATGTGTCGCATGCGTGCACGCACATTCGTGACACGCGTATGCCTGCATACCAATGAGATGGAGATGGGTCGACGTACATCAAGAAGGCCCTAAGCACTACCTCTTACTTATTTCTTAGGCATATTCATAAATGTGGTATACTCGTACGTTATGCACAGACGATATAATTATTACTTAAATTAAAATTTATTGGTGTCCTCGTGATACAATTCATTCAGAATTTTTTTTTGCTTGAACGAAACCAATCAGGTTTGAACTTATTTTGTTATAAATAAATAGACGTACAACTATTTAGCTAAAGGGCGTTTGACACGTTACATTATTCTGTTCAGAATTGCGCATATTTCTCTGTTACAGAATTATGACACTTCAGCAAAATATTTTATTTATGACCGTTGTTAAAAGTGACCTTTTTAGCGGTTGCTTAGCAAGTTAAAAATGTCACTTTTTAATACTGGTGTTAAAAGTAATATTGCAAAGTGTTAAAAGAAATTTCATTGTTACTTTTAACATGTTGCTAATGATTTGTATCAATAAATCAATAAATATAACCCTACCTGTCAAAATATCATCCTACATTTCTTATTGCTTACTAATACATTAGGAAAATCGTAGATAATATTTTGTATGATATACGTGTTAAATGTGATTTATTTCGTTCGTGAGGTTGTTTCACTCGGCTTCGCCTCGTTTCACAAAATTCCCCACTTTCTCATAAAATGTCACTTTTAACACTTAAATCATAAATAACTATTTTTCAGAAAGTGCGTAGAAAAGATGCACGTTGTTTTATATGTAAATAAATTTGTTCATAGTAAAGAACATTTATGAAGTAAATTATTTAATTATTTTAATTTAAATAATAATTTTGTCTATTATTGAGAAAACTAATTCTTCATTACGAGTTTACACTCGCAATTAGCGTTTTAACTATACAGACTACAAAGTACAGCAAAATATTTTGCGGAACTCATTGATTTTGACATTCAGTACTTATTTATTAATTGTATTTAGAAATTGTTTGTTTTTGTGTTTGAATTTTTTTAAGTTGTGGTCCCGAGAAGACATGCAATTTATAATTAACGAATACAGAAAGTTTCCAAGTTTGTAATTAACAAAGACCATTGAATACAAAAACAAAATGCAGTCCTTGATTTAGAAGATTGAACACCTTTACCCCCTTACCGTCGTTTAAGCCACTTTCTACATCACTTCTTTTTTTCTTTGCCTTAACGCTACTTTTTAATCTACGGCAACTACTTTCAACAGTTGTCAGTTCACAACTAACATATGGAAGAACAAAGTTGAAGCAACAGCATAAACAGAAAATGTACAATTTTCTGTATCAGAATTTTGATCATAATTAGAATCATACCACGTTTTTTGCCATCAAACATCAAGAACTACAAACTAGAAGTCTTCCCATCATCTTCGTCGTCACCACGGTCAATCGATTCTCAGTGTAGTTACGTTGACACCGTTCATAGCGGCGTGTCAGTGCACTAGGAAGGGATGAAAGGGGGTTACGAACCCTGCAGAGTGCAGGAACAACATGTGTGTAGGGGATGTTCAACTGCATGGTTGTTGACAGACGTCCCCTGAGATGAATCGGAGGTTAGGATAAGGATGAGGTGTTTTTGAAACGGGTGGATTTACTTTGGGTGAATGACTGGGGTAATAAGGGGTAAAATATAATTGCGCCTTGTTTCAAATATTTATATATACAATGAGATCTTTCTTTTCCATAGCAACGATTACTCTAATTCTCCATATTTTTTCCAAGATCTTTCTCTATTTCTTCTTTCAGTCGGTATCCATGTTTCCATTTTGTACGACCATATTGAATCTTCTATTTTACGTGATCGAACTATTTAAGTCTTCTTGTCTTTATTTTATATGGACGACGTTTTCAAGGCAGTCTCTTCGCAAAAAATATCTATTTCAAGTGCTTCTAATTTCCTTTTATTCTTTTTTGTTAACTCATTCTACTATACTATTCTGTATACTCTTTTTAGTTTTCTAATAATATCTTTACTCCATAGTAACAAATTTAATTTTTATATTGACTTTTTCCCTTGCATTACTCTATTTATTATTTCTTCTTCATTATTTCCTTTATCGGTGATAACAATATTTTCCTCTAATTTCATATCTTGACCTTCATCTCCAATGGTTAAATAAATAAAAATACAGTTTTCCCACTTTTTTTAGTTTATTGCCATGTAATTCATGTCATCTCTATCTCTGGCGATTACTACCTGATCATCTGCGAGGAATTGGTCATTGGTTACTGTACTGATTAGAATACTCATGATCCCACATTAGGCTTTCCATTTTCTTGAAAACCATGGTACAAATATATTTTCAAAAGAGTTGATGACAAACTACATCTTTGTAAAAGTCTCTTTGATGTTTTGAAATTATGTGATAGTTAATTTTTTTTTTAATTTTACTACTGCTTTTTTATCCCTCTGTATGTTTCTAACTATTCTAAGGTTCTTACCTAGAAAAAGTTGGGTCACATATCTGCACATATTTTCTAATTTTTATTTAAAAATTCGATTTTAAGTGTATTAAGACAGTTAATAACTAAATGTTTGAGAAGCACAGGCGTACGAAACACCATAAGTCATCATAGGTGACTATTAGGGGCGACGAGTTCGCCACGCGTACAACCCACAGACAAACAGACATAGAGACAGAGGCGGGCGAGCAAACAAAACATTGATGTTCGATGGAGAAGAAACGCGATGACATTTGTCGTGTCACTAATGGGCCCAGCGCGATTCGATTCGGCGTCGTCAGGTCGAGTTACCTCGGGGCGTCGGGGCGCGGGTCACGTGCTTGCACCGGAAACGAACTCGGCGCAACGCTAATGCAAGCGTCGCGGTGCCCACGGTGCCCGGTGTCGGGTTACACCGACAGAATGAGAGAAATAATGTAACGCGCATACTTCGAGTGTTGGCACTGTTTTCTTATGGGTTCTTGTTTTCCTTTCATTTTTATTTGTTTATAAATAATAATAATAATAATCTGATGTGGCAGCTCATAACATACCGCCTAAACATTTTTTAACGGTACAAAATATTTAAAAAAAAATTGTGGAACAGGATGAAAAAGTAGAAAAATTAAGAATCCTATGAGTTATAATCCATAGATCTATGCGTCACCAAAATTATAAAATAAAAATCTAATGTTTCTAATATTTTACCTTCCGCTTAAACAACTTTTAAGCAGTACAAAATTAAGAAGAAAGTTTCAAGAAGTAATTGTAGATAATATTATATTATATCATATCTTTCTTATTATAACAAAATTAACGTAATTGTTTACTGTAACTTTCAGTTGATAGATTTTCAAAAAAATCTAATCATCTTGTAATGTGTACATCCAAGCTGTAAATATGAAATCAGATTACCATTAAAATATAATGTGTCCACTACATAACTTGCCGAAAATAGGGAAATCGTATTGAAGGGATCCAGAACGTGCTTATCCGTTAAAAACTCACTATGGAAAATTTTGACCGATCACAATACAGCCCTAACATAATATGTGCGGAAGGTAAAAACGTGTGTAATATTGAAAGCAGTTGTATAAAATAACAATATTGAAAACGTTCTTCTTATAAAAGAATTTGAGATGGCCGCGATTTGCAGTAGAGAGTTTTTCATCAGCTCAAGTTTTCGTTGCGCTCTTATCTTGGGGAGATTGATGACAGCCGGGTGTCGAACCCAGAGCCGAGCCGTGAACCACGGATGATATCTCCCCCGCCCCTTACTCTGCTTGTAACGCCTCGCGAACAAATAAATCACTCGGACTGCTGTGGTGGAAGACACCGCCACCGAAACTTTTTTCAACTTTATGAAAATTTCACTTTTTGTTCGAAGTGTTTTTATCCGAAATGGACAGATGGAAGAAGAATGGTTTTGCGTGAAATAGATGCTTCAAATTTATTTGCAGAAAATCTACTTCACTTATGAAGATAGTATAAATTCAACTACAAACTTAATTTATTATTATGTATTTGAAGGAATTATATATTCCTCTATAACCTATAGATAGAGATATCTAAGTAATAGCTATTTATAGTAGGTATATGTAGGAGAAACAAACTTCAACTCTTAATCTTTATGCGATAAAAACGGGATGAAATATTTGAGGGGTTGATATTTGCGCAGCCCCTTTAGTTTAGCCGAGACGAGTTGCACGTAATAAAATAACATTTATCAGAACATTTCAAGAAGAAGAAGTCTTTAAGTTTGTAATTCCAACTTGACATTTGTCGAAAGGTCATTCCGGCAATATACAGTGCTATAAACCAACTAACCCTGCACTTAAATAGCTTCCAAGGGTTCGACAGGTCATTCGCGAGCTATTTACCAGTAAGACAATATCGCTTCACTTATTTCCACTCGCTAACGACTAGTCGATACTACGGTATCTTCCTACGAAATTGCTATATACCTATGTTTTTAATAACAACAAATTTAATACTTCTCTGTTACCTAATTTTTAATTATGTTGAAGTTATGATATCTGTGATTGTGTGGATAAATTCGCAGACCTTATTACATTATGGACATAATTTAAAAATCGAAAGGAGAGCTTTACTGGGTACACAATAATAGATTCAATATATTTCCAACAAAATTTCAAATGAAAGATATTAGCAATAATATTCGAATAAGGATTATGACAGTCATTATTCATGAAGATGAAGTTTGCGTCACGAGCCGTAGGCAAGTGATGCAAATCATCCGAGTGAATAATGACCACAATCCCGAATACAATATTATACTTTTTTCTACTCCTGTGAATTCGGAAATAATTTTTGAAAATGATCGAACTCGGTTAAAAACAAACGTTGATAAACGTCAACATCAAAATACAACTGACTGTCACACGGCTGTTGCTTGGTAATCTATATCACGTCTTTAAAATAAACGTGAATTATAGATTTTTGGCTCTGTGATTGGTCGAGAAGAGTAAATTATAGGTATTATAATTCATCGAAAAAAATTTAATAATGGGGAAAAATAAATATACATGAGTAGAAAATTTATATATTGTACAACAAGTATGGAATGGTACTCATTTCCTACGGTTCATACTACAAATCATACGGGTATGAATTGAACATTCCATGCTCATCTCCTTCAGGAGTTAGTGGAGGAATAACATTAAAAGTGTCTGTCGGCAGTGGAAATCGAAAATCGAACTGAAGATCTTATGATCCACTGTACAATTCTTTATCATGAAACTATAGGTATTCTTCATTTAAAAACAACAAAATTATACGTTTATTAACTTTAATTGCTATGATAACAAACAAATAATTGAACTGGCAACGGCCATGGCAGATAGCGTTGAAGCCGGTTCACTCGATGACGCAAGTTAAGCAGCACTGCCCGCGGACAGCTTTGCGAAAACCTATACCAGGGAACACTGCATGCCATTGTCACACCACCGAAAACGAGGGATTATTATTATTAAACATTTAATCTAATTAATATGTATGTAAAAGAAAGTTTTTTTTTATTTTATTTTATGACATTCTTGAAGGTATGTAAATGTCGCTAACTTTCCAATCCATCGAAAACGTATTAAGTAGGGACAGTTTTTCAATAAATGATGAAGAAAAATTCGCAGATTCAGCAGCAGTATGACCTCATCCCTATTGGTCTATACCTGAATGCATTACTTAGAATTATTATAGAGCAAAACAAGTAAGTTCGAGTGCTGTGGGTGGAAATATGAAGACAACAGCAGCTCCACAATGCAAGATCAAGGGTGGGAACAACGAGCAGGAGCAAAGAGCACCACTAGCAGCTTCCATCTCTCATCCAAGGCAGACTCCGTAAACTTACATTCTCATCCGTGGGGTTTCAATATCGTGTTCTAATTAGAAACATGTATGATTACTTCGCTTGCACAAGACGGCTACAGGCCGCAGCGGGATGTCTGCTAATAGTTGGGCTGCGCAATGAAGATGTATACATGTTAAATTATAACTGGCGCTGGCGAACGCCAGGATACCTTGTCTGCTATGCTGCCGAGATGTTCCTTATTCTACGTAGAACACCGAAGCGTGATAACTAGGATCTAAGTTTGCCTTGAACTTACCACATCCGCTTCTACAGAGTGGAGGAAGTGTTGCAAACAATAAGATTTTACTTTATAACAAATCATCAGCATTTTATACTCATTCAGTATTAATTCCTCCCTAGACGTTTGTCTGTTATACATAGTACATGTCTGCAGGTGAAACCTGAATACGAGCCCAAAATCATATTATTTGGCCCAGTTAAGCCTTTTAGAATAGCTTTAAAAAAATAGTTCTGATCGAATAAAGGGAAAATTTATTGTACTAATTTTATTTAAATCATAATTTCTGTTATTTTAAAAAATAATTTAAGCAATAATAACAACTGAAATAATATCAAATTTACAATTTGTCTCAAAGGTATTGACTGATACCACAAACACTGTTTTTAAATCTGATGACAACATAATACAGAAAATTGTTTCAAATAAAAATTGTTAGTAATATTATTCTACATCTTTTTGATTCCAATGATATTTTCCCTATCTCATTTATTTATTAAGATAAACCGAAAAATCCTGATAGGCCTTGAAATAATCAACCACTTACTGTTGATGAATTGTTCCCAAAATCTAATTAATTCGTAGCATAAACAATACCTCTATTACATATAAGTATATGCGGAATGTAAAAATTATAGAATTATAATATAAATAAGGCGAATTAAACAAATTTCCTTTTTATGACTTTAACTGGGCCAACTAATATGATTCTGGGCTCGTATATCTGGAGATGCTTGATTCATTTTCTATAATGGTGTGGTAGTGTCTAGCGAATATTGAACATGGAAGAACAAGCAAGAAAGGCGTATGACTGTTGTAGAAACGAAGTGTTTGATTGTGCCGAGATATGTTGTTGCATAGTGACGTCATTATCTAATAATATTTTAATGACGTGCACCTTCTCCTTAAAAAGTATGAAACTGAAAAGAATGTCATTAGAACAAAGGAGATGAGTCAGTTGTGTTGGATTGAAAAATAGAGCGGAGGTGGATGATATAATAAATAAATAAATACAGGGTGTTCATTTTAAGTGGTACACTATTGCTATTTCGAGAACTATAAGAGCTACGAGGTCGGTTAAATTAGCAAACAATTTTTATATTATAAGACATTTAAAATGAGCGAAACAAGAAATTTTTTAGACCAGTGGTTCTCAAAATACGTGGTGCAACTTTCTTATTTTAAATGGCAACCTATTTTTTTTTTTTTTTTTGCTTATTCGATTCAGAATATTTTACTGAATTCAATGATATGCACATGTAATGACCAAATAATACAAAATATTTGAGAAAAATGCAAAATAAAAATGTATATTTTTTATTTAAATATGCATATACAAAGTTTGCTATGGAAGAAAACAAATTAATCAAACAATTTTTAATATTAGTTTACCTCTGTATTTCTGTATTGTAACAACAAAATTAATAATTATTTTCATAATTACAGTTTTTTCAATTATTTTTGCATTTGATTTATTTGTTTTCTTCCATGGCAAACTTTGCATATGCTTATTTAAATAAAAATTATACATTGAAACTTGTTTCTTACTTGGATACAGAGCTCGAAACCTTCTGTTTGGTCCACTCAACTCATTCCTATAGCAAGGGGTTGTTAATGACAGGTGAGTGGGCGAAAGTTCTTTCGATCACTACTTTCGCGCACTCACCTGTCATTATCAAATTGACTGATTCGTAACACTGAGTATGTGAACCACAAAGCTGGGGGCGAGTACTTACAATAGCAGAGTTGAACAATACGCTACACAACACTTGTGAACAAACGAATTCGCTCACTTATGTGACTTTGACCATTCACTCGTACTGTAATATACTATTACTTCCCTGTATGATTACTATATTTAAATACGTAGTTTTTAAATTAGGTACTCCAAGAATATTTCAATGGTAATTCAAATCATAATTCAAATTTTATGTAGATAGTTTTAAGGCACTTCAACCGATTGTTAAATGCAGCTAAAGAATGAAATAAATATTTATTGAAATCACTAGTGAATAAATAATATTGTTACTAATGTCATTTGGGATATAAATTTAAAACAACAAAATTGAATATCTACCTATAATAAATATACTATCAGGCTATTTACATATTTTATAGGTATGGCTTTCTTCTTAAAACAAATCTTAATGTCAATACATAAAATGCCGTCAAAATATAACTCCCAAAGAGTAAAGTTGAGTAAGTACAAGAGTAATTTTCTCTCGGTTTTGAATATTGAACCAAAGATCTTATGTAATTCAGATGCGTCACCATGTCATAAATAAATTATACATATTATAATGTCATTGCTAATTATAATCAGCCAGTCATTTTATTAAACGCAAGAAGTGTCTCTTAAATTGTTGAGTTTTTGAATCATAACTATTCTGTTCGAATATAAATTAATTTATAACTTTGCTATTAACTGTTAAATAAAATTTGTCATCATAACATCTTAAGAGATAAATAAATTCGCAGTAAAGTTTAAGACTGAATGGAGTATCTAGATTTACATAGACTAAGCGGCGGTGAAGTTTGAAAACAAACAATTAAAGCAAAGATAATCAAAGACAGAATTCTCGACAACCGGAATGAAAATTCCTCATAAAATCGAAATCAGAAATTGGCATGTAAACACACATAATTGGCATGCAAGAATTCCAACTATTCAGATCATTACACTAATCTTATTTGAGCTCAGCGGCCTTTGCTCGCGTACGAGACTTGCCGTTCACAAAGATATCAATACCAGGGGAAGAAACTGAAGATCGCGAACGTTAAGAAACGTAGGGAAATGGGAAATTACCCTCGGATTCGCAGATCCCGCGATGTGGTTTTCACATAGCGAAAGTTTTCACCAGCGCCTGGTTCTGCTCTGCGGCTGTTGTTATTAAAACAGACATGTGGAGGACTGATTAAATTTAGACGATATTTCTTTGTCTTCAAAGCAAAGTGAGGAATAATTATTCGAAAATAGTTTTGAGAATTTCTACTCTGTTTTAAGTTTTAATTTGCTTTATATTGCAGGAATTTTTGGAATTTGTCTTTAACTTTCTTATGTCGTCCATACAAGGACGTATATGAAACCGCGTACACGTGAATTAATTAACCAAAATTTTATATTTTATAAAAAGTATGATGTGCATAACCTCCCGCTAAAACAACTTATTATAACAAAATTTGACATAAACCAATAATTTACCTAATAGACATTCAAGTAAACTACCACTTTCGTTTGATGTACTGTAAGAACCTAAAAATTGATTTTCTGTTGAACATTTACTATCAACAATGATCCGTCACAATATCTCCTTTACACTTATATGCATTAGGTAGAAAACTATTAATTTTTAAACAGTACAAAATATAGGAAATGTAGGTAATATTATTCTACATCTTTTTGATTATCACAATATTTACTCCAAATCGATTATTTACTGAACAAAGGCCAAAACCCTGAGAGGGCTTCAAGTAAACTAACACTTCCTGTTCGTGGATCGCCAGCAAAATCTAATCTGCTTGTAACTGGAATATACTAATTTCAGATATGAAATTTTAAAATCTGGTGTGAGCACCACACTACTTTCTTATACATATAAATCAAACTGTAGACGTATGTCTTGTTCCTTGCGTATGACTTTATTTTGAAATTATTATTTGACATAAAGATGTTAAAACTGTTTATTTCTTTGTTCTCATTGTAACTAAGATTACTGAAATATTTTATGAAATATTTTTGCTAACATCTTTCATTTTAAACTTTTTTTCTCAGCTGATTCTATTTTTGAAAAAATAGTTATTTACTTTACAAGTGGGCAAAGAAAAGGATTACCCACGAGAGAAATTTTAGCGCACGAAGCCGAAGGTTGAATGTGATAATTTTATCGAGTGGGTAATTGCACTTTGCCCACGTGCGAAGTATAATGTTTTATCCAACATCTCTTAATAATAAAAATGTCTTAAAGCAATATTATTTGACAGTAACATATGCTTTATATTTTCTAAATTAAAATGTCTATCGAAGTAGTTACCAAGGTGTTGTGTGTTATTGATATAAATAAAAAAATTACTCACTAGTGACTTTTCTCAAAATTATACCCATTGGGGGATAAACTGTTACTTTCCTTGTTTAAAATCGCCATAGTTAAAGAGGTGTTGGATAAATGTAATTTATTGTGTGTATAACTTCCTCTTCCGGTTCTTCAATTTCATTCAAAATTAACTCATATTTTCATAAAAGTTATAAATTCCAAGTTTCGTTTACATATCTTCTCTCGTTCATGAGATATTGCGCACACGGACATCCATCCATCCATCCATCCTCACACACAGACATCATTGAGAAATTGGTCTTAATGGCTGCACTGGACGTCAAAATATGTTTTTCCGCAAAAATTTCGTCAGCTTTTCATGATTTCAATACTTGTTTATATTTTGTATAAGAAAGTAAAAATAATATCGTCATTAGATTTTGAGTTATTGCAGAAGAAAAAATCATTACACACTTACTGAAGTCATCGTGAAAATAGTGAAATTGCATTCTAGGGACCTTAAAACGTGCTTCTCTGTTGTAAACTCACTATCGAAAATTTTAACCCGTTGTAAATAGTCAATACCATTCGAAGCAACTTTTTTTTATTCATTTTCACATTATACCCGTACATAGATGTTAGTTAGTTGTAGTTTATTTGAAGGCCTATATGGTATGTTGAACACTTCACAGTAAATATTTTGGTTAGAGTTATGAGTTAGAGGTTATGTGTTAGCCACATCAGATTATTTTTTGGTAAATTTTACCAAATATGATAAATGCGATGAACAAGCAAACACACTACAATAAACAAACAAGATGAGCTGGGAATCTATACTGTACTGATTCTTTTGGATTAGTCGTGGTAACTGAGTACCTACCATTTTAACTCTCAAAAATATTATAGAAATGTTTGCTGACAAACTGAACAAAATGCTGTTGGAAATACTATAATATTAATCCATATTATAAATATAAAACCATATAAAGGTGGACGCCATGCTGGCGGACCAGTGACATGACAAACATGTCAGTTAAAACATTTAATTTCACGGTTATCTCGCTCGAATCATCGCGGCGCGCAGGTAAATTTATTTATGTGAAGCCAGCGTCGTTTCCCCAGTAGCGGAAATATCATGAACTACGCCATCATGGCTGCGTAATTATTATAAGAAGTCGTATTCGGATTATTTATGCATCGATTGCTATCTTAAAAACGTTGTAAAACTTTCAGAACTTAATTTAAGGTATTTTATATAATCGCGCAGGATATGCATATACTTGATAAGTGAATGGATTCTTACCTCTGATTTTTTGCTCGTCTTGCAGTTGTCTTTCTAAGCTGTCTTTGACTTCGCGTTCTCTCAAGACGTCCATCTTCAGTTCAGCTGGAACAAAACAAAGAAAATGTAGATTAATTGTCGCAAACTTTTTGAGAAATGAGAGAAACCTTCAAAGGAACTCATTACAAAAATTAGCAATAAAGATAAATAGAAGAAATTCTCGTAGAATGCATAAACTGCAAGGAAAAGTAAGTGCATGTTATCTGCAACAGTTTGAGTGCAACATTCTCGTAATCGCAAGCATTGGATAAAACGGTTAACAAACTTTATCTGGTTTTTAATCACAGAGCGAAGTACGGACGTAAATTACACACGAGCGGTAAGTATTAAAAACTGCAAACATTTAATATGCAAATGTTATAACCACGCGTACGTCTTGCCTCTTGTGCAAAACGGGGGGCACAAAATTTATAGTACAAGCCTAAATCGATATCAAAAAGATTATCATAATTCAGCGAAATTAAAAATTACGGTGTAATAAAAAGTCACGACTGCTCGATAACTCCCAATAATTCGACACAAAAGACCATCGAATTCAATAATTGCCCAATTCTTCGTAATTTAATGGCCGCCCTGTAGCAATGAATAATATTAAATCAACAATTATCACGACCATCTGCCCTAAATTGTTATAAGAATTCGAATTATCGAATATTTTCCGAGTTTAATTTTTTATCTTTATGGAAATCTTAATCGGAATATGCTCGCAACGGTGTGAAAATACCTTGATTACGAATTTGAAATACATTTTTTCTAGTTTCATTAAAATGCGGCTCTAACACAGTTTAGAATTTCATTTACATATAAAAGTGAGAATTGTTAAACATTATTAAATAAAAAAGTGTTTAAATTTTTACAGAAAGTTAATTTCTACTAAATTATTCATTAAATTACCTTATTTTCTAATTTAAATAATTATAAAGGAATAAGATAACAAAATTATTACAAATATAAGTTTATGCCCTCGACAACATTTAAACAAATTAATTAAAGAAAATATAACAAAATAATGTGAAACGAGACATAACTATTCAAGAACTCTAAATTACAAAAACTATTATTTTCATATTTTTTAATAACATTTCAATTATCGAAAAATATTTAAAAAATAAATGTCAGGTGGCATAAAGCTTGGTTATATATTATATTATATATATTATGTTAGCTACGGAAAACGATAAACTGAAAAAAAACAAGGTAGTAAATGTGGAAACTTTGATTTTTCAATATTCAAATTATTAGAATTATTATTGCTATTATTGTTTACAGAAGAATGCGTACATTTAATAATATGTATTATAGTTATGTGAAATGTGGTGTTTAACTATCTTGGCCATTGTTAATTTTTAATACATTGTTAACTAAGAATTTCATATTTCCATATAAAAAATTTCGCTGAATTCATTATTCAAAAACAAAAGACAATAAATAGTAACAATTACACTGAAATATGTCAGATATAAGATAAAAATTAACGTGGTCGAGGATTTTTATCAAAAACGTTTAATAATAGTATATTATACAGTAAGGGAGAGAAGTGTATGATTTTTTCCCGCGGAGTAAATTAAAGCACGAGCTGTAGGCGAAGGCTACAATACGACACTTCTCTTCAACGGTGTATATAAGTACTATTTTTTTACGACCCTAATATTTATAAATTATTTTAAAATTATAGTGTATAACTCGCATGGAATGACTATTTCATAATAAAATAAATAAATATATCATCTCGCCTTTTATCCATTTTTGTTGTGGTACTCTGCTTACGCAAATCTCGGTAAGTGATATATTTTTGCATATGAATTGCGGTTACCAGCCGTCAAATCATAGCCCCCAAAGGTGTTAGTGGAGGGGGAAGCAAAGGGGTAAATTTAAATTGGTAACTGTCGGCAATAGGATTCGAAATGAGGAGCTATTTACCCTATTTTTTCCATTTCATATACTCATATAATTTGCGGCATTCGTTTTCGGTCATCATATACATTCTATGTATATACGACTCATACTACAAACTTTCATACTCGTAGGAAATGAGTACAATTCCATGCTTGTTGTACAATATACTATATTGCGATAGTCCCAGACTGTACTCTCCTATCATATATATGTGGTTAACGGCCATCAAGTTACGGCCCTAATAGATGTTGTGAAAAATGAACCACATGGGTAAATTACAATGGACAACTGTTGGCAGTGGAATACGATCTGAAGATGTCTTGTTTGTGATATTTACATTCATGTATGTCGTTTTCTTACTAATTAAAGACAAACCCAGCATTATTCATAACCTTCAAGTACCATTTTCTCATTCATTTTAGAACCCTTACGTTTAAGCACGTATGTACGTATGTAATTGTATCGAAAATGTTGAGACGCATTTTCCTTGGCAAAGACTAAAACAATGAAACAATAATAAAGAACACAACAATGCGAATGTTATGCAACGTAGCAAATAATTTATTATTGTTATTGCTATATTAATGCAACCGTGGTGGATACAAGCATATTCACAAAGAACAACTTGTTGAGATATAACGGAACTAAAATCTTCTTTGATGCATAAGGATTGCTAATAAGTAGGTAGGTACTTTACACGTGAGAATAAACATATGTAAGTGCCAAGATGATTATTGTTATTATATGATTTGCAAGTGTTAAATGCACGAAACATTCTTTACTTAATGGTCGTGAAATATTTAGTTTCACATAAAATTTATATTTTGTTTGTAAACATCATCCATTTACAGGCATATAAAATTTCAACATTATGGTATTTGATCCAGATGCTCAACTAATCATGTTAACTCTGAAAAAAATGAACATGAATTTAAAAGTAATTATTGTCAAAACTTCTGACATTGCCTTCAGCTAAATTACATGAACTAATATATTGGACTTTTTATACACCTAGACAAAGACAAAAGGAAAAAATGGGTACACTAGTCCCTTTGCTACAATGGGGTCTTTCACCATTTTTTTTTGTTATTGTTTTTTATGAAACTTTATCTATATTGAAGACTATCTACACTTTTAAAAAGTCTTAATTATTATTCATTAAGCCACAATGATTTTTTAAAAAATGTTGTGACGTCATAGTATAGGTGTTGCTGGATCTAAAACAGTAGAGATTTAAATAATTTTTGTTACATAAATGTTCTATATTATTTTAATAATAATAATAAAATAAGTAAAAAAATATATAACTTTAATTATTTAGAATCTGTATTGTTTTAGATCCAGCAAACACCTCTACTATGACGTCACATCATTAAAAAAAATCATTATGGCTGAATGAATAACAATTAAGCCTTTTTAAAAGTGTAGATAGTCTTCAATATAGATAAAGTTTCATAAAAAAATGGTGAAAGATCCCATTATATGTATTGTTTCATAAGGTCAATCTTTCGACCAAGATAAAAATGATATAATTTGTCAAGGTTTGAAAATTTCTTGAAAAACAAATACATTGTGAACTCTCGGTACCTACTCTTTAAAATGATAACCTGTTCTTTGTACGACATGTGAAATATTCAATAGTGGTGGTAAAAAAATTTACATTGTAAATTTGCATAGGTTTTTATATTTTTGGCATGGTCATAATTGCTACCATCTTAATCCTAATAAGCATTTGTAATCAAATTACCAATTATAGGTTAGACTCTAATAAATTAATTACAGATAATTAAAATCCTGTCAAAAATTCAACACATTATTCCCAAACCTAACATTTATGAATATGCAAGCGGGCAGTAATAACAGACTTCTGTCTCCATTTCCGTGCAACACCTTTGTGTGTGTGCGCACTGCACATTTCTTCTAGCAAACTCAACAATTCACCAACTCATTACTAACCAATTAGTAACTTCTTGGGTGTTCCAAGCATTATGCCGGTAGCACACATGTTAAGCGATCAATCAATGACTTTATCGAACCATCTTATTAATTCTTTCGTGTATTTTCAGCCCGTATGGCCTTGGCTGTGAGTCTTCGACATGCGAAAACAATTTAGTTACATGCAGTAATTATTACATGAACAACTATAGTTTTAGTGATAAGCTCGGCGAGTGTGTTATTGATAACACTGATAAGATCCTCCCCACGCACCTCCCACTGAAAAGGGAATTTTAAATACTTCAGGAGCATCTGCGAATTTCACTATTCCATTAATATTGGCTTTTAGTATCAAGCATTTTTCATTTATCACTGTTTATTTATCATATAATTTATATGATATTTGAGTGATGCTATATTATTTTTGTATTTATGTACAAACATTTCATACTCTTATCAAACATTGGAAATTGTTATTTTAGTGATTCGTGTACAGATATATCCGATATGCGGACAGTTTTATGAAAATGATATGTTATAATAAAACAGCGGACGTTTTAATCAACTTAGTTATCAGTTAATTACGTGCGCGCTAATTGTTATAAATTTTCCTAGGTTCATTAGGAATTATACATTACGCAAAAAACATTCTTCAAATAACACTCAATATTTTTTTCTTCAAATAATTTGAAATAGTATAGTCCGTAAATTAACAACAACCAAGGTTCTGGTTAAGCATTTCGTGATGGAATCAGAAAATAATTGCAGGATCGTGGTTGTATTTCAAAAAGTGGTTTCGAAAATTTTAGTTACATTTTCATAGCCACGACAACCACAAAATTTGTTTGATTGTGGTTTTTCTCTGTTTCATAATAAAATATAGAAAACTGTATTCATATTGAAATATAATTAATTGGCACTCGTATGTGCTTAGCAACTAAACTTTTTTTTATCTCCCACACATATAGGTATAGGGTGTAGACCTGAAATGTGGCATATTACGGGGATTTCAATGCTACTTTTGTATCTATTGCTGTAAATTTTTATCTATTTACTTTACAGCAAAAGTGTAAATACCAAAGTTGTTCAGAATTAAAAAATGCTCATTTGGTTGTTTAAATTAGTATTTCACAGTATATCACTCAAATCAAAATCAATATTAATGAAATAATTGTAACACGGCCATGGGTAATTAAACAAAAACGAAAAATATTTGACATTCATAAGCAATTTTATCTACGCCCATGAGTTTAATGTCACTTAACCCACTCATTTTGCGTGGGATAAGAGCTTCATTAACGCACTCGTTTTGATTAATGTACTATTTGTTATAAATGTTGATAATAGAATCTTTACAATTCTTTAAATTAATTAATCTTTAATTAATTTATAATTTTTTAAGCTTGTTCTTCTATATCCGACGAAATACTTTCTAAATCACTCTTTTTCACGAAATACAGCTACATAATTGATTAATGTCAAATTGTGGTCGCCACGGATTTGAAACCATTTTTACAGTAAATACTTGGATTATTTTAAAATACAACACTGTTTTTTTTTCTAAATTTATGCAGTTTAGGATTAAAAAATTTCGGGAAATTATGTGGCGGCCACAAAAGTTGTTGTTAAATTACGGGATATACTAAAAAATAGAGAAAAGAAGTTGAAATGAAAATTGTAAGTACAGTACAGCTTTCTTGTGGTGCGGTTCACGTCACTATCTTCTTTCTCACTTTCTCCCACTATTGCTGATTTGAATGAAACCAGCAATAGTAGGAGAAAGTGAGAAAGAAGATAGTGACGTGAACCGCACCACAAGGCAGCTGTACTATAATATTATTTCTACATTCTTTTCTTTCATGTATGTACGTATCAATACGGAAAAATGAATACAGTAGAATTTACCGAACTATGCAGTAAACTGAGGAATAAAAGAGGAATTTTCTGAAAAATTACCAAACTTTTTGGTAAATACTTCTAATTGCTCAGTAATTATTCGTATTTAGTTTCTTATTTGATATGAAATTTTTAGAAAATTCTAGAGTACTTTTTCCGTGTAGTAACAATTTTAAAAATGATTTCATTAGATTTTGAGTGAAGTAGTGAAACTACGTACCTTTTACTCCTCTGACGAACACATATTCGCTCACCCTCAACCTATCTCCCCTGAATGTTTTATGTCAATACTATTCCTTTATCAACACTCATCTTTACATCAGAGTCATCATGCATCTACAATCTATATAATATAGAAATGTTTATGCATTAGAAATAATTTGTAATATCTAAATAGACACAATGTGAATACTATTTGATCGTATTTCTCTATTAGAAATATTTGCGCTGCAGAATGTAATCCGTATACAGCTGTCGGTGGAATATATGTGGGTAATATAAACGATTCGTTATATCTGTAATTTACGACAATTATAAAAAGATAAACTATCTTTACTTACATATATGAACTTGTATGTTATATTTGAAGCCATTAGTTACACGAACACGTTTTGTAAAATTATTGCCTACGTTTATTCCAGCAAATAACAAATAAATTAAAAGGAATCTACTCCCGCAGTTTTTAGGATAATTAAAACTGTAACATAGCTATGCGCTAAAGACGTGAGCATAAACAAAACTGACAGAATACATCGCATTTATAAAAATATTGAATAAATAATTTTCAATATTGATTATTTCTTTGTAAGCATCTGTACTTGGGTAAAGACAACAGCCGTAATAAGAAACAGTATTCTCATTTCAATATGAAAAAACATTCAAATATTTGCACAAATGATTATTCCATTAAAATGAAATTTACACAGGTACACAATCATCCAGTTGTGTACTCGCTTTGATTCCCCCACCCATACGCATTATTCTAAATGGCCGGATGTAAGATTCCATTTCCGTGTCTGGGAAAAGTCGATGGAAGAAAAATATTATTCTCGCGGGGGCGACGAGGGGAAAACAACTGACGGCGCGAAATGCTAAGTGGGTAATCCTATACGCGCGAATGTCGCGTGGTCGTGGCCGCCTGTGATGCGAGTAGAGCTTGTTGACGACTCTTGCTTTGACGCTTTTATTTTTCATCGAACGCCGCGGTGTTCTGCGTATGAGATATGCTGATACAATGGTGTTTTTGTTTTTCAACTCTTGACAAAAGATGCTCGGATTTATTGACCTAAAATCCTAGGCGATAAAGGAACCTCTTCGATCTTCGCACATTTATAATACAGTACACTGGTAAAAGAGTTTTCTTGGAACAAATAGATTCCTCTTGAATGAAGAAAAAAATTTATTTGAATAGTGCCAGTCCGATTTCGTTCTCATTGAAAATTTTTGTATCCATACATAAATTTTGTTAAATTTAGATCTACAGTGTTACAGTTACGAATTAATGTTTGCAGTGACAGGATCGTAGCTGCCATGACACTTGTGATTTATATCGAAATAATTACATTTCTGGTACAGAGATGGGGACGAATTGAGTGTAGGGTGTTGATTCTGTTGGTGACGGTAGATGACGAAGGAAGCGGAATGATGATACTTTATCAGACAGCAGCTAATGGTACAAAATTGACTTATCTCTTTATCAAAATTGTGAGCACTTCCACCAAAAAACTCGTAAGCTGTAAATATTTTTTAATATTTGTGTTTAAGAAAACAAAATATTAATTTAATTGCAATGTTCTTTCAATAAACTCTAATTACTTATCATAATCATCATTTAGTTTAATAATGGCCTATTTTCGTTACATTATAAAAGATTACTTTTGCATCATGTATTACTCATTTATTATTATTATTATTATTTTATTATATCTGTTACTTCTTGATTGTATAAAAATTTTGTTTGTTTCCTTTTTGTATCTAAAATTATATTCATATAATGTACATTTTATAGACACTGAAAATAAGAAGTGTAAGCGTAAGCAGAATTTTGATCAAATAGAATAAATAAATAAATGTATACGTTGGTTTTTTTTTTTTTCGCAACATGGTAGAAAACCCCACCGTTCTTCTCCCGAAATAGTGAGGAAAATATGTTGTTCCTCTCTAGAGAGGAAAATATAGAAGTGTTACGAATATGAATTTTATTTACAAAAAATATATTACAAAAATTATAAATAAATTCCTAATTTGATTAAAAATTCTTATTTTAGTGATATACATATTATAAATTATCTTACAATTATGTCTTATATTTTTCTTATTATTATTAAATCACAATTTGACAACTTATTAAAGATATTTAAGATTGGTCCATTGGTAACACTGCTACACCGCCTTGTGTCTAATAACCAAACTTTTAACGTGTCTGGCTGTCAGTTGTGTTCTCAAAGTGTATTTTAGGTCCGAGCAAATCGTTTTTAGAAACATGTCGTAAAAAAAATGTTGTGTCTAACACGAGAGGAAAGCTCTTCTTCCACTCTCGTTCGAAATGCCTCATGAGCGCAGCGAAACCTTCGAACTCGAGGGGGAAAAAGAAGCGCTTTCCTCTCTAGTTTGACAAATAATTATTGTCCAGCTTACATTTGCTGAAGTAAAGTAAAAATTAATCGTTTAATTATTTAAAGACAATACATTTTCAACTGTTTCATAAAATACAGTCTCTGAATAATAACAAAGTTGTTAAGTCACAGAAACCTGCCAAACCAATCAATCGGTAACTACAGGCGCGTTCGTTTTTATTGGAACTCATCAGTGTAGTGTAACCTGCCAACTGCTGTGAGGCAGTGGCACCGACTGACTGGCTCAGCGAGATCTAAGATCCAAACAGATTGGTTAATGGGACTGATAAGTAACTAAATACTCCCAGAGTCATTTACCGTTTCTAGACTTCAACAGAAGTAAATGTTTCAAAAGGCAAAAACTGTCTATGAAACATATATACAAAAGATAGCCTAATAATTTTTGGAATTATATTATACAATCTACATCATTGAATTATTAATTTAGTACTTTATTGCGTAAAATGTACAGATGATTTATTTGAAAAAAAGTAAATTATTTTTTAAATTACTAGATTATGAAACCAAATCAATTATATTACATTTAATTTGTACCTTTAATACTTCGACAGATACATGCTGTAGAAAGAAAAATCAATTATGCTGTATTTATTCCTCAGACTGATGCATTTCCACGAAGCAATGCACCCTAAATAAATTATAAGTAATTACTTGATTTTCTAGAGTAAATAAACGTGAGTCAGTTTCATTAGCAACTAAACGTTAGTAGAAAAATATTTCAGTTCAATTTCGTACAAAAAAGTTACGATAACAATAAACAAGGAAATAACGAAGATAAACAAGCGCGGAGCATTTTCATTCCATCGCCATTCGCCGGGAAAAATGATGAGTTTATTTAGGCGCGCCTAGCAGAGATACACAATAACAAAACTTTATTTGACACGTAACGACAGGGCCAGGGGTGCCAACACAAGAAAATAAAACCGCATTATAACCGCGAACGCGTTTTACTTTACGAGTTGAACAAACGCAAGTTACACGTAGCAATTTGCATATGTAAGTCTGCGAGGGAGACAGCACCAGTGAGAGGGGTGGTTGCTGGAAAGAGACGGAATTAAGTAGGATAAAACCTCGACGAAAACGGGGTGGTTTCGAAATGAACCGTGTAGCATGGAATAACATTCGGTTGTTTTAATAAATTTTCATATTGCATGCATACTGAGTAAGTGCTCAAGATTCTAGTCTATGAATTGTTTATGCCTATTACGGAGGGAGTTCTCAACGAACGTTTCTTGCTGGTTTCACGCTGGATGAACTTTAGACAAATATATTAAATTACGGATATTATTCCGAAACAACACATGCATTATTCACACATTAGCTACGTTCCACAATCATTAGCAAGCTATTTAACTTACAATGTTTCAAAAATCAACTTACATGCCACATTTGCAAATCAATTAATCTATGATAAGCCTCACTCTCGCTACGCTAAACACGCATTTTTTCTTATACGTACTACAATGTACGTTTGACCATTTTCTGCATGATGTCTGTGTTGATGCATGGCTGAGTGTCGGAAGGAGAAAACATAAAATTATGAAACTTTATAATCATAAGTATTGTGAAGAAATGGGTTGATTTTGGTCATAATTGCATTATCGAAATTGGACGTTTACTTGATACACAAGTAATTAAATAAATTTTTGTATTATTTATTTCGTATTTGAAATCAGTTTTTGGTAATACAAATGAAATAAATAAATATATCATTACGGTTTTTCGCATTACGAGTATGGCACTCTGCTTTCGCAGATCTCGAGTATATGTAATATTTTTCTTACCCATATAGTGAGGTTACTAGCCGTAAAATCACATCCCCCAAAGGTGTTAGTGGAAGAGAAATCACAGGGGTAAACTTGCAATGGCAACTGTCGGTTGTGGGATTCGAACTGAAGATCTCACGATCTGCAGTCCTATGCGTTACCACGGTGCTATTTACTTCATTTTAATAATATTTAAAATAATAGTTATTTACTTTACAAGTGGGCAAAGTAAGGAATTACCCACGAGAAAAATTTTAGCACACTAAGCCGAAGACTGAGTGTGATAATTTAATCGAGCGGGTAATTCCACTTTCCCCACGTGGGAAGAATAACGTTTTATCCAACATCTCTTAATAATAAAAAATTTCTTTAAAAATATTATTTGACACTGACATATGCTTTAAATTTTTTTAATGAAAATGTCAATCGAAGTGGTTACCAAGGTGTTGTGTGTTATTATTATTGTTATAAATAAAAAATAAATCACTAGTGACTTTTCTCAAAATTATACCCACTGGTTAGTGGGTAATCTGTTACTTTCCTTGTTTAAAAAATCGCCATAGTTATACAGCATTTTTTGAGAGGTGCTGGATAAAAAATGTTATTTATCTCGTAATTATCTTGTATTTGCTTTCGAGAAAAGAGTATATTGTATGCCTAGAATCGAATGCCGGTATTTTCTGACTACAAAAATCAATGGTTTCTATGAATGTGTATCATTTCTGTCCGCTACGTCATTCGATTTCTGCCCTAGGACAGTTATAAGAACATTCCCGTCATTGGCATGTAATAAGTCTTTTTCGCTTTCTACAGTAGGAACAAGACGCATCTTTTTCGAGCAGGTGTTACAAAAAATTAATCATTTGTTTAGCAGTTATAGTTGGTAAGTCATCAAACTGTGGACCATGAAATCCCTAGTTTGAATCCCACAATCCACAGTAGTCATTTTAACCAAGAAAGTCATATAGAGTTTGTATATTTTATGGGTAGTTTTATAATTATTTATTTTTTTGCGCGCAGTACAACCATATGATTAATACGATTGCATCGTAATTGACGACATGAAGCTCGCATCACAAAGGAAGTAATATGAATGGCACTACTACACTAAAAAGTAAAAAATACAAACCATTTTGAGTGATAGATCAGAGATTAATTGCTTTGGTTCATCAGTTAAATTAAATTCACAACAGATTGTCAATAATAAAATTTAAAATTAAGGTTAGAGTACATATAGTTTGAGGTTGTGGTTGCAAACCAGCCAGTAATCCTGATCTGGAATTTAAATTTAAGAAATGCGTCTTTGTAAGACAGTTTCCTTCGAAGTTTTCAACTTGCGTAATCAGCACTTTCATTTTCCGCGTTCCGCTTTCCATTACACATTTCTTGTACATTTTTAACTAGACAAAATTTCCCCAAAACGCGCAAAACGAAGTTAAATTTTTAACCGTGTTAAGAAAACTTGAAAACTGATATCACTCATTAAAAAAAAGTTGGCAACTACTGTTTCAAACGTTATAAAAAATTCAGAAAAAAATTCGTTCTTCCGCAGGTTACTTGCGGCAAGACTCGCTCATTTCGCTTTAGTGTTATGGAGACCATATTGCAACGTTTTCTTTCGAGCTATTTTCGACTTTATCGCGAGTTTGAATAGGGTGGGGTAGTGGGGATTCAGATTAGGTATTGTTCTCAGGTTCGGGGCGATAAGACTCGTCGGGGTGAATAAAAAATCAGCTTATTGCTAATATCTGGTCCCGCAATTATAGAGGACTTCCGGAAACATACTGCGATCCTACTCCCCCCTCCCCTCCCCCCTCAGGGTTATTTTCTTTACGGCGGAGGACGCGCATTGGATATAACGAGTATTGTGTTTATGAGTTATGGAGATGGTCTTGGCCGCTACACCCCGGGAAATTGGAGTGTGAATATTAATGAACGGAATTAAATTATTGTCGCTGGAGAATTTTGTCTTCGTTATTGAATTGCTAGAATTTTTAATGCGTTTTAAATTTTACAGCACTCAAAAGAAAATTGCTTTATTTTTTACCTCCTGCATATATGCTGTATACGGTATACCTAGAGAATTTTGATACTCGTTTTCAACAGATCAGCAGTTGTGGGATTCCTAGTATACGATTTCACTGTTTTCATGATGAAAATATATATGTGTGTTTGATTTTGCGGTCAAATAAAAAATAAATATATCATCACGCCTTTTACCCATTATGTGATATATGTTTGCGTATGAAATGCGGTTACCAGCCGTCAAGTCATAGTCCCAAAGTTGTTAGTGGAGGGGGAACCACAGGGGTAAATTTAAATTGGCAACTGTCAGCTGTGGGATTCGAACTGAGGATTTCACGATCCACAGTCAGATGCTTTACCACGGAGCTATTTACTCCATGCCAAATTTAATAAAGATTATTTTCAAATTAAATATTTAATATTTGGATATTCAAGTTTTGAGCTTATTATACTAGTAAACTATGAAGTGCTACTTTACTTGAAGGTTGAAGGCCTATAAGGTTTGTCAAATATACCTCACTAAATATGAATGTAACTTATTTATGTAGAATAAATTGTAAAATTCTAAAGCCTGTAGTACACGATCCAAGATATCATCTTGTTTCTCGTACGATATTCAATTCGAGAAATTTTGTATCGTATACTATACATTTTCATCCAATATTTCACACGATTTTGAAAACGATATGATTTTTATTGTATGGATCTAAAATATTGGACTGATTTTAGTGCAATAAAACAATTGATGATAAGTCTTAATATATCTAACAACTGGACAGTTTTTAAGATTAGTACATTTAAACATAAATTACACACAGATTTACAGTTTCGGCAGTATTCATTATCGTTGCTGCTATAAATCTGTTATTTTGTTGCCTAGTTAAAGACATAACAATTTTCTCAACAATAGTCGAAGAACGTTTGATGTAAAGTAGATTATCACACATTTCTAAGTATACCAATCTACAGAAGCAGAAGCAGATTAGGTATGAGATATGTATATTGTTGCACATGCAGTGCCTTAAAATAATTTCAATAATGTTGGAAAGAAAAGTATATGGTAAATAATTATTGGAGGTGCACTAAGAATCTTATTATCAACCACGAAGTTATTTACTGCATGTATGAGAAACTGGAGGTAACTAATTAGAGTAGAAGAAGCGAAGAATCAATTAAATTATGAAACTATTAGCAAAAATAACACGCATATAAAAACCCTTTTACAGAATAAATATCGATTCAAAAAACAAATTTACAATTCACTTGTAAACAGCAATCAATTGTCAAACAGTCATATCTGCATTTACACATCAGGAGTGAGATAGGTGTATTTACCATCCGACAGCACACACACACACAGACACACAAATATATACAGAGAGACACGCGTGCTTACGAATGCGATGTCATTTCTGATTGTCGCATATGTGAAACCCATCTGTGCCGATAAAATTACACTTATTGCAATCGTAGCCGCACAGTGGCGGCTATACGAACATTTATTTTTTTATCGGGGTGTTTACTCGCCTAATTGTTTTATGGATCTGTGCGATAGCATTTGTGTTTGCTTTGTAAATGATATAATCAAATTGCAGATAGATATTGCATAATGGCGCATCTTTTACTCTGATATATATGTTAAACAATTTTATTATCATCCATTGACCCAGGTGAAATAATTGCAGAAGAGTATACCAAATATACGAAGAGGTTTCCTGGCATGTCTTGAAAAATAGTTATTTGTTTAACTAGGCATCAAAATACCAGATTTACAGTTTACCGTTTCATTGACGAGGCGAAGCCGAGGCAATGAATGCTGCCGAAGCTATAAACTCCGTGGTAAAGCAATGGACTTTCAAACACTTGGATTTATCACTTACCGAGATCTGTGTAAGTGCCACACCAACAATGGCAAAAGGCAAAAGTTGTAATTGATATACTTATTTATTTATTCTATTCAAACATATATCATGTGCAATTATAATGCAAGTATCAAAATTTTATTTTATGTTTAAAATAAAAAACATCAAAAAATTTTAAGAATTTAAGTTAAATTAAACAATAAATAAATAATAATTTATTTGTTTTCCTAAAGACAAATTGCTTACAGTAATTAAAAACACTGTATTATAATAAAAATGAGCTACAGAAATTGAAACAAAAATATTTTATTTTTTTACTATGAGTTGCTCAAATAATTTTACCACATAAAAATAATTTCATTTTTATGTTAAGTAATAAAAGCATTACACTAATTTTGCCAGCGTGAGTCACCGTCCAAATTAAAAGTTCCCCAAATCGTAAACCTAAACCAGCATATTCCAAAAAGCATAATTACAAACCAAACATATTTTTTTATTATCATTGTAATTCGGCTCCCTAAGACAGACGGAAGAATTATTTTACACCCCTGCTATTACTATTAGACGTTTCCCATTGCTTGGGGATTACGGTCTTTATTTCACCAGTATCTTTGGACGACGGAACTCGGCGGTAAAGCAATAGGATTGCCACCTTTTTTCAATTAAAACCGTACAATGTCATTATTAAATCACGAGGACGCCCTGGTGTCTTAATGCGATATTCTGTTACTTGGAGGGGCGAAATGCCTCTAGAGTGGTTTGTTTGTGTTAATAAGCATACAGTTCTGTTATAAAATTATTGCATTTCGATTTCCCAAACCTATTAATACCTACCATTTACTACTTTAAAGTAATGTATAAATCTAAATAAGTGTTAGTGAGTTTTTTAATGTAATTTTTTCTCACAGGTGAAGTAAGTAAATAGAGTAAAGCATATGAAATTAATGCAATAATCAGAAAGTAAGCTTAGGTTGCAAGGGAATAATATCCGATACACCTGTACATTCATTGCAAATTTTCATCACTATAACGAGAATGTATAATATTTTTCATTGAATATAATTCGTTGTTTTTGTTTCTAGTGCCAGCGCCTAGTATTTATTTATTATTAAATTTTAATAATAGATGAAATTTCATTTCTCCCAGCAAAATGCAAAAATAGTTATTTACGTTATAAGTCCGGGAAAAGACTTTTTACGATAAAAATAAGACGTTTCCCAATGAGTCGACGAAGGATTTTCGAAATGAATGCCGTGAAAATTTTATACCTGTGTCGCATTTTCTCTCTTCCTTGCGTTCTTTCTGAAAAACAATCAGGTTATCTTGCACATAGAATGGGTCGTTCACCATTTTTTTTTATGAAACTTTATCCAAATTGAAGACTATCTACACTTTTAAAATGTCTTAATTGATATTCATTAAGCCACAATGATTTTTTTTTAAATGTGACGTCATTATAGAGTAGAAACAGTAGAGATTTAAATAATTTTTGTCACATAAATGTTCTATTTTATTGTAATAATAATAATAAAATAAGTAAAAAAATATATGACTATGTACAATTATTTACAATCTGTACTGTTTTAGATCCGCAACAATTTTACAATGACGTCACAACATTTTTTCAAAATCATTGTGGCTTAATGAATAACAATTAAGAATTTTGAAAAGTGTAGATAATCTTTAATTTAAATAAAGTTTCATAATTTATTTTTTAAATGGTGAAAGATCCCATTCAGTTAAAATGATACGAAAAATGTGGACAGCGCATAACCTCTCGCAATTTTTAATATCTAAACAGTACAAAACTGAAAAAAAAACTTCAAGTAAATTATAGCCAATACAATTCCACAGTTTTTTGATAAAACAAATTTTGTACATAACCTAGATATCATTTTATATTATTGTAAGCAAAGGATGATTTAACTACCATATTCAGTAAATATTACTGAAGTATTCATTTGTTTTGCCTGAATTCTTATAATTTGAAAACAAATATTTGACGAAATGTTGTGGATACAGTATAGTATTCTACTCGCCTGTAATGGCTATTACTCATTCGAATAATTTACATCACACGCGTTCGCTCATGAATGCGGAAAACGATATTGTGGATCAAATCCTATTAAAATATAGCATAGATGCGATACAGTACCATAAAAAATAACCATACTGTAAAGGCCCATATACCGGACTAAATTCAGTCCGGTTAAAATATAAAATAGTGTACACAACACGTTTAGAAAACTGGTTTTTCTTCCCTCATATGGCCATAATCATTCAATAAAACATTACTTTTCGAAACTTATTGGGCATTACACTATAAGTATCAGATTTTAATGCAGTAATTGAAGTTAAGCCTTTAATTATCAATTAGAAATGATCTGAATAAGAATCCTCTGAAATCCTGATCACCTACACAAATACTCATTCCATCGTCACCGTGTGAGTGTGTAACCATCTCCAAACTGGAGGCGCTAACACCAAAACTAGTTACCGTAAGCTTCACGATACGGAGTTTACTTAACATAACATTGCTGTTCCCAGCTTTGAATTAATTGAATTATTGGACCGAAAAGAAATTAATCTTGTAATGTGTAGGGGGATTCCATAATAACTCCTTGCAGTGGGCCGCATGAGTTTCCAGCATGACGCGAATGTGTGCCGAGTAGGGGAATGGTTTGGTCGCTTGTGAAGTAGCAGAATCGTACTGCTTGAGGCTTGTTTAGCTTACGGAATCCCGGCCCTATGGGACGCGTTGTTGCTCTTAACTCGCTGCCCCTGGGCGCTTACTTAGGAAAGCTTACCCCCTTGCACGCCACTGACACGGCAGTGACGCAAGCCCGACCCGAAGTTGCGATTCCTTCCTTGGGCAGGACTACATGTATGTATGTATGTACATTGTTGTGTCGCTCGTCGTTCTGTGTTCCGAACATTTATTGGCATTTAATCGGTTTAGTTGATGTGTAAACTTGGGAATGTTTGGATTTCTGCGGTTGGTAGAGCAAGGATTGAACTTTGAAATGGACTTACTAGTTTGGTGTTTGATGTTTGAATTGATTAAACTGGTTTTTCACTCAAGTAATTCAAAAATAATAAATGCACTACATTAACATATATATTTCATATTATTTGTAGCGAATTATATTATTTAGGAACATTACAGCAGGCTGTGAGCAAAGCGTTATTCTAAAATTGCGGCTCCTTGCTTTGCTATTATATATTTTATAAGCAAATTTCAAAAAATATCACTTTGGCAACAGACAACAAAAGTTATTTGTACCTACAACATAATATTTTTTTGTAAATTTGAAGTAATGAATCTGGCACGACTTTCTTCTGTATTAATAGTTTAGAATACACTTGACACATATTTGACATAGCAATTCTCCTCAAAAATATAGTTATTTACATAAGAGTCAGGAAAGTGGTGCATTCTACGTCAGTTCTGCATTTTTTGTGCGCCCATGTGTATTTCTTTCCATTTTCAATGTCTTATAACGAAGTTCCTACAGAAATTCAAGACGTTACTACCCAAAAGATCCAAAATAAGATACAACCATTAAAATTGAAAAAAAAGAACGTTTTAATTTTTTGCTGACTAGTCAGGGAAATTCTACTAAATAACAATTTTTCTTTAAATATCACTGCTATCATGTTTTATTTGGAATTTGTTTTGCTCTGTGTTTCTATCATTGAAATAAATTAAATTTATTGTTTTATATATCCAATAAACTTTCTTTTTTCCCGCTTACAGTTACCACTAAAATCAACTCAGTTCTTCACATTTCCTTGAAATTTATAATTACGAAATTTCTGAACTCCATTTTTCTCATTTGTGAGTTACTGAACATACGAGCACACATCTATCTCGCCATCAATTTTTGTATTGATTACTTTACTTTCTTCCTTGTACTACGTATAAGAAAGTAAAAGATGCATTTATAATTATTTTACATGTTAATATTAGATATATTCATATATTCAATAATAAAAAAAGTAAAACCATTTTCCCAGATACCAAATTTTCATTTTCATGTTAAATTTGAATGATCTCCAAGAGGTTGTAATTTACAAATAGCTTTAAAAGTATTACCTACTTTTGCCATGCTTTTTGTGATGAAACTTTCATTGATAATATGCAGAAAAAAATCTGTATTTTATAATTTTAAGAAATACAAATTTTGCACTCAACTAAAAGCGTTAATTATTATTTATTTAAAAACAGTCTCTAGTAGTAACTAACAGGATTATCCAACTTACCTATAATAAGCCTAAATCGTTTATTACTGAAACGTAGACGATTTTTTTTGTAAATATATTTGATTTGATCCCACCTTTTGAGGGTCACTGTTTTAATCGAGAACTTCACTTCTGCTTTGATTTGCTGACGTAATAAATTAAATTGTTAGAATCGTTGTTTCAACAAGTCAAATAAATAACAAGTTAAAACATATTTGTGCGGCTTCGACGCTACCGATTCTCGTAGTTCGCCTCAGTAGCGATTTATTTACCAGTGAGGCTGTAGTTTTGTACATTTGTGTCGTGAATTTGTGAATTGTGTGCTTCCAAATATATTTGAAACAATAATAATAGTGTGTGATTTATTATTGTTGAACTTACCAACAAGAATACATGAGTTCGCCTTCAAAATGTGAGTGATTCATAAGTTTTTATTAGCACCTAATTTTGAATTGTATTGGTTGGAACTTCTTAACGATGTAGAGAATCGAGACCATATTACTGAGTTTTAACAACCAGTTAGTAATGCAGAATAAAATTAGAATGGGCGGAGTGCAAATATTACTTTAAGAATGATTGATATATTATTATTACATATCCTAGTACCTCATGTGTATGCAAATCGATAGTAAAATAAACTAAGAGTGTTTCTAATGTAATAAAAGTACTGTATTTATATCTCGTTTTTATAGGGAATATTGCTTATATGGGAGAGTCATTGCAAACCCAATATCATTTCAATCATTATGTCGACGCGTCCAAATTTTCGATGTTGAAATTTCAACAGATAAGTATAAGTTGGGGTCCATACAATAATAATTCTGTATTCTCGCGAAGACAACTATTGCGTATGTGTACATGTTGTGTGCTTGTGTGATAATTTTTCCAGTATCTACGTAATTTGAAAATCTACTGACGATAAATTTTTCAAATTCAACCAAGAATTAGATTTTCGTAACAAACACTTTAATTTAACTGCTGTCATGATGAGTTATAAATTGATACAGTACGACCAAGTTGAAATGTACATTATACTCCGTTTCATCTTAAAAAATAGCAAATAGCAAATAACTCTCCGGTGCAGTTCGTTTTAAACACATCAATAAAGGTAAAATCCACCTCGTGTTTCGGCCAATCAGCCACAAGAACATTATCGCTCTATAGTATTGGGCTTTCAAATTATCAAGAGATGGCGTTGATCACAATTCACAGAAGGTATAGTGATATTCACCTAAGAATGGCATTCCAATGTGATGACGTCACACACTTCATTTGTATGAGGTACTAATAAAAATTGAAATTTCGATTGACCGTACTGACATCTGTTGGCAATGTAGTAGAAATAAGTATTTACAAATTTATTTCCTAGCGTCTTTCAAATTTCAACATTGCACAAATCCCCTAAGACAATAATAATAATAATAATAACGAAGAATATATAAGAAAATAGATAATAATAACATTTACGTCAAATTGATAACATAACCTCACAATATAAAACTTACATCTTCTGCAGAAAAAATGGAATTAGTGGACCATCTATACGTTTTTCTTCATGAAAAAATGCCGAAGCATTCAAAATAATTTCTTTGCAACGTTTAGATAATGTTTTACCACTCATATTTATTCATTAAATTTAACTCAATCACTGAATGCGAATATAAACACAGTAAATATTCAATTGTCACCTATACGGTGTAAGTAGCGACGTACGTCAACATACGCTTCGTGACATTAGCAACACATCAGACAAAAGCATTGCTAATAACGCATGTGGAACACTTAATTCATACCCTTCTGTGACGTCATCAGAATGGAATTCGAAGAATGCCATTCTTAGGTGAATATCACTATACATGTCAATTTCATTTTGTAAGATATCTTATGATGATGAATGCATGCTTTAGTATTGGTAGTTTGTTTTTATTGGCAGCAGCACTGTTGCCATACAAACTGCAAATTTTCCTGTTTTTATAGGTTTTTTTAGAGAAAATTCAATCTTAACCTATAATCTACAAATACAATGTGCCTTTAATTATTACATCTTATTTAAATAATACAGCTTAAGCAAATATAATACTTACATTGCAATACTCTTAAAATAACTACGATTGTTATTAATTTAAAAAAATAACAATTAATTTCAAAATACAATGAAATTTATGTACCTTATGGTTAGTTCAGCTTTCTACCACTAGTTAGCGTATTTAAATTTTGGATGCCCAATCTATGGTAAAATAGAACATAAGTTAGAAATTCGCGTTTTTTTTGCGTAGATGGGAAGCGAACAAACTGCTTTGGTCATATGCCGCCTAATGAGTGGAAGATTATGAATTTATTCGAACCTACGACCTCTGGCGTGCTAGGCTACTTACATAGCTACAACACCACGGAGATAAACCGAGAGTTCCTTATTATTTATTATTTTATTATCCATTCTCCATTATCCAAAGTATTTGAGGTATCTCATTTGCGCAATTCATTGTGGAAATAGATCATTGAACACTTTTTATTTCTGTTAGTTAACGAATGACTAAATCCAGTTCCTCCTGTAGCATCGCACAGGTTAGGCATCTTTAAATAAACAAAACTCTACAAAAGATCTTACACAAGATGACCAGTTGATTTTAATTAAATTATGTTAATAGAAGTGCACGGAGGAGCAAGACAATGGTATGGAGTTGCTTGTTGCGAGACAGAGACTCGAGCAGGAGTCGCGCACGATACCGGGTGCTCCGTATATGGCTCGGCCGCGGTTTACGCTATTATATGTAAATGAGTGCGAGCTAATGAGACATATGGTTTCGCGCTGCGCTCCTCGGCTGATTATCGACGGAGATAGGTTTGTGTGGGTCCGATTGCGGATGGCGATGGCGATGGTGGAATCTGTATTATCGGCGCTACACGCTGCCTTGTTAGCAATGTCCAGATTGTTATCTCAGACGACTTACTTTACTCGATTCTGGGATTGTTTTGTTCTTGTAGGTGGACGAATATTTACGCGGTTTACATTTTACCGTAGGTGTTTTTCGTTGTAGCTACGAACAGTGCGTAATGGGGCCTCTGAATCAATTATATTAAAACCAAATATTAAATCCTCATGACAAAAACTGTTGTATTACAAAATTAAATATTTTGTTAAATATTCACGTCTACATATCTATCAATTATTCAAATTTCTATCCAATGTCAAATGGGATCTATGACTAATTTTGGTTTTTATCTCCTGCCACATGCCTGTAAGGGAAGTATAGGAATCATGCTAAATATTCGATAGTGAGTTTTCAGTGGATGAGGACGATTTATGATCACTAGAATACGATTTTAATAGTTTGTTTTAATATATATGTGTGTGTGTGTGGATCTCTGGAATTGCGGATTTTATTATTTGATATTTTGTATATCTTTTATTGTTTTTTACCTCCCGCTACATCCTGCAAGGGAAGTGTAGGAATCTTATCGAGTGGGTAATTCCACTTTACCCACGTGTGAAGTATAACGTTTTATCCAACAACTCTTAATAAATGCAAAATTTATTAAAGAAATATTATTTGACAGTGACATATGCTTTAAATTTTTCAAATTAAAATGTCAATCGAAGTGGTTATCAAGGTGTTGTGTGTTATTATTATTGTTATAAATAAAAAAGATACTCACTAGTGGATTTTCTCAAAATTATACCCACTAGTGGGTAATCTGTTACTTTTCTTGTTTAAAATCGCCATAGTTATAGAGCATTTATTGAGAGGTGTTGGATAATAATATCATATTCTACAACAAGTAATGGAATGGCACCTATTCTAAGCGAGCAAATAGTTGTAATTTTATATCTTGTATTAAAGTAAATGTTACATCTTAGCTGAAAAATGGACTATTGCATAATTTCAATGTAAACATTATCTCTATAGCATAAGTAAAATAATTAACAGAAATACATAATGCAAGTGACATTTGATTAATTGGTCTACGTATTTATTAATAAATTAAATGCATTCGTAGAATAATTAGTATATGCAATTTGTTTCAGAAGTGTCAATATTGCAGTCTTGACCTCCGTTATACAAGCAACTATTATATTACAAAGTTCAAAGTTTATATTAAATTATTGTTTGTATGCTAAAGGATATAATTGACTATAATCATTTTACAAAATAATAAAATGTTTTATTTTAATTTCTAAATCGAAATTACGCTTCGTCCTATAGAATCATCTTAAATGAAATGACGCTCGTAAAAGTAACTATTATTTTTAAGCCATAAACAACGTAGAATCTAATCCAATACAATTTAGCCGATTAAACTAAAATCATTTGAGACAAGCATGTAATTTAGAAAGTAGAAATACGTAAGGTACCGCCATATTTGTCCCAACACGATCCCATCAAATTGCACAAAATTAGAATCGTTTAAAAATCGTGTAAAATTGCAATCCGATAAACGGTTAATAATATAAATTAATACAATCATCCTCAAACCGATCCGAGTCGGCTGTGGACGTGGCGCGGGGTAATCGGACGGCGGGGCGGGCGGCCAGCTCACGAAATGCATTCACTATTAGCGGTGGACAATAAATTACACGAAATTGCATAAATAACCTGTGAACGTATCTATCGAATGTTATAAATAAATGGTTGTTGATCTTATGGAAGGCTCTGCACGGTCATCTTGTACACCGGGCGACTGAACTTCACCGACCTCCGTACCAGTGCCACCCAACTGGTGGGACACACATTTTTACGACCGTAAACATTACTTTCATATTAATGAGTACACTTCTTTTCAATTTAAAAATTTCGAGTTATAAAATCGTAATTAAATTTTAAAATAAACTGTTAACTCGAATTTATAATTTACATGATCCTTCATTTGTATCTATTTCACAGTAAATACATTTTTTGCCGATTAAAATTAAAGGTGACACGGACTGCTAAAAGTCTGTAAAGTGTCACTTTTATGCTTAGGCTACAAACGCATAGTAACCATCAACAAATGCATAGCAACCGTTCGAGAAATACATAGCAATGTAATTAATAAATTAATCAATAATATGAATTTAGTGACTTTTTTTTTATTTTATATTCATATTTTGAAGGTCATCGCTGTCAAATTACGGTGTCCTGTATTTGTTGAACGGTTGCTGTGTATTTGTTGATGGTTACTATGCGTTTGTAGAGCGGTTGCTATATAAATTTACAGACTGCATTCCGTAAAGTGTCACCTTTAATGCCAATCGTCAAAAAACGCCTTTATGTCATTCCTATCATAGATTGATATAGCTGTTCTTTTACTTCGTACCCATGGTGATGAATTAGTAAGTAAAGAAAAAAACAAACTTTTGTCGTTCGTCTCCTATAGTAACGAATAAAATTCCTCAGAAAACATCAACTTTGCGTTGACAAAGACGTCAAAGGCAACTTTCTATAGCAGTCGTCGCAAAATAATTTTGTTCATTACAAAAAGCTGTAAAGCGTCATCCAAGCATTCGCGCAAATAAAGCCACAAAGGCACATGCGGGAAAAGTGTCTTCCGCACTTAGTATGTAAATAATTATTATCAAAAACTTAAATAACCATATTATATTCTTTAGTTATTTTGGGTGTTGCACTCCATTTATGCAGATTTTGTATGGCGTACGTTCACCAGCCGTCAAGGTACGGCCCCAAGCATGTTAGTGGAGGAGAATGGCGAAACCACAACGTGGCGATATTGTCGGCATTAAAACATTTAACTTATATGATAATAGGTATTTATTTATTTATTTATCCTTCGACCACCATGCGCGGGTCGCAGGACGATTGTCCGGCTGTCAGCTAATAACTCGGTTGGTATCACCGCGGACATGTGTCCGGCGTGTTGGCTTGTTGGTGCAAAGAGCATTACGTGGTAGTTGGCAGTTTACGAGCCAGATAGCGCGCTCTCGTACCTCGTATGTCGCGATGTCGTACGTCCAATACTTCTTCATGTAGGTACCCTATCTTTACATGAAGGTTTATGAACTAGCTGAGAACTTTTTACATACTTCTAAATACGATGTATGTAATATTGTCAGCTTATGATGAGTGACTAGGGTGCCACTTTACTTCTCTAACCACTTATTAGAGTTATTGAATCGTACAAGCCCGAATTCACATGAGTTTGCCCGCGTAATATTTTTTATTAATTTTTTATAAAAGTATAAATGAAACTCAAAACACGAGTAGAATGCACGGTGTCTTATATTTTTTAAACTACATTCTGCATTATAATAATTAATAACTACGTTTCGTTGCAGCTATAACTTTTAATAGTCCCGATTTATCCCCAATCAATATTTTATAGAACCGAATGAAAAAATAATTTCGAAATCATCTTCATTATATTATAATGTAAAATATGTAGAATAATATTAGCTAAAATTTGTTTTTGAAACTTTTTACTTATACAAAGTATTGGAATCATAATTTGAGATCCACTGAATCAGTTAATAAGACCATTTTCTCAATGTTGTCTGTATGTACGGATAAACGTGTGTCCGTGTGTGAAAATATATTTTAACTAAATTTGGAATTTATAAGGTTCATGAAAACACACAACGCTAAGTTTATTGAAAAACCTGAAGAGGAAGTTTCCTGATCACACAAAACAATAAATTCAATTTTTTCAAAAAGAATCAGCTGTGAAAAATGTTTCAAATTAGAAATGTTAGTAAAAATATTTGGAATATAAAATGTTATTTGCACTTTTCTTGTACATGCTTCTAATTTTGGGAAAAACTAAATTATATACTTAATATTATATTTCAATAATCTTAGTTACAATGGGAACAAAAATTATAGTGTCAAAAATATGTGCCGCGTGAAATATTCCAAAAGCAATATTTATATTATTAATTAGAAAGTGTCAAAGATTAGATATTAATTTATTTTTTGAAATATCACAGTTAAATGAGAACTAGAAATTAAACAGGTTTACAATCAATATGACAAATAATTGTCATACGCAAGGAACAAGTCATACGTTTCATCAGTTGGATTAATATGTATAAGAAAGTAGTGTGGTGCCCACACCAGATTTTTTTTATATGTACCGCTTAAAATTTGTTTAGAGTGGAGGTTGTGTATTGTTTACATTAGATTTTTTTTTAAATTTGCGTGTGAAAAAAATATCTTTCTAAAAATAACCACTAGTAACGTATTGGTCTGGTGATCATGAGATCTTCAATTGATATTCTGCTTCCACTTGTGCCTGTGGCTGATAGAAACATTTCACATTTAAAATGGTTAAATAACAATATGATATATTTATTTTATTTTTATGAAAGAATCATTTATTTTTCTCCAATTGTGTGTCAAACAGAGACTTGATCAGAGATATAAAGTAATATTGAACTACATATCTGTTCGTGAAAAACACCCTTAAGAAGAATTATGTATCTATTATTCAATGAAAAATTAGACAAACAATTATTAATACAGTAAGATTCACATTTTTAAATAAACAACCAATTGTATTCTCTGTAATCGTATAACAAGAAATTTCTCACATTCAATGCCTAGAGCGTAAAATTTTATGTTTCCTCTATTAATAATTAATAACATCTTTTATTTATACGTTGTTTTCAAATAATTTCTAACACCAACTTATAATTTTCAATCAATAAACAACCTATTGAAATATTTTTATATGTAACGGTGCACGTCATCAATGCTGTATAAAAACACTTGACACTTATGTGACGAACTAAACACAGTAAGCAGTCATTTATCTAGCTGTAAAAACGAGGTAATAAAAATAGTTTTATTTTAAAGCAAAATATACAACTTCCGATTTTAGACCGTGCCAAAATTTAAGTCAAATCTCGCTCCTTTTGCAAAACAGGCCGACGTGTAAACCACGGTAGAAGCAAAGAAAAAACAAACTGGCGTGTGTAGTTTTAAAACTGTAACATACTACTTGTATAAAAAATCGAATAAATGCAAATAATTTTTGATATTACAGCGATTCGAATGAGCGATGTGAATCGATAAATCATGATAGAACGAACAGTTTTAGAACGGCTGATTAATCTATTCCCTCATGCGAATTAGTACACAGAAAGTTTAATATCTATTACCCAAGTCAAGATGCCATAAATAATCCACGTACATGCCTCAATGATTTCCGAAATCAATTTTTGACTCACGACATCAAATAAATTAGAATTGAATATAGCGGATGCTACGATTTATTACAAAAATTATCCACTAAAATTATTGATTGATTTTCACTCCGACGTAATATATGGGTTCGTGGTTGAACTTGCCATCTTGCGGTAAACAAATTAAACTCAACTAATCGAATTTGCATCTTGAATGAGGTAATTTTGTTACTACTTTCTTTTAAACCAGAATATATGTATAGTCCGCTCAATCATCAATATTTCAAAAGAAAATTTTATTTCACTTATAGGTTGCCAAACGGATTTGCATCCTCAATAGGAATATACAGACCCAGAAACATGAATAGATTTAAGAAATAATTATTAATCTTGCAAATAGTTTCATAGTAACCCATCGGACTATGGATCGTGAGATCCTCAGTTCGAAACTCTCAATCAATAATTGATATTTAAAATTTAGGCCTGTGGTTCTCCCTCCGCTAATACCTTTGGGAGCCTAGACTTGACGGCTGGAAAGCAGAATGCCACACCAAAATTGGGTAAATGAGGTGATGATATACCGGGTGATCTATCGTCTGTATTTTAATTTTATACGATTATTTTATATATTATTAAGAAAGTTTAATTTAAATTAAAATGCCCGCAAATTTGCAGTATAATTTTTCTATCGGCTGTTCCATTTTCGCGTAATCATATGTATATATATATATATATATATATATATATATATATATATATATATATATATATATATACCGGGTGTCTATTTTTTTTATAAGACATAGTTTACAATGTTAAAATTTTCATTAGGCGATATTTCGTTCCCTATAAATTTTAGAACAAAAGTGTCAATACAAAATATATTCCGAATCAAAAAAACTGCACAAAATGAGCATAAATTTATTGTGACACATTTTTGGCATGAGATAGACGTAAAATAAAATGTTTAATGTTTATCTGTTTTGAAAATGCCATGGTAAACAAAACATACAAACGGTCGTATTGTATAAGTTTGACAGATGCCATTTGGCATAGTTTAAATGATTTTTGACTTGTTTAAATTATTTCTAAATGGTAAATGTGTCCATGATTACTGAGAAATAATTTAAATAACTCAATAATCATTAAAACTACGTTAAATTTCATCTGTCAAACTCAAGCAATACGACTGTTTGTATGTTTTGTTTACCTCATCTCATGACACAAATGTATTACATCAATAAATTTAGACTCATTTGGTGCAGTTTTTCTTGCTGAACATTTTTTATATTTACACTTTTGTTCTAAAATTCATTGGGAACGAACTATCGCGTAATGAAAATTTATCATTGTATTTCTTGTCCTATAAAAAAGGAGAAACCAGGTATATTTTAATGGAACACCTAATTGTTTTGCGAAATTTTAAAGATCATTTGTTATCTTCAAAACAGTTATTATTCATTATAGTCCTAAAATGATGAGTACAGAAACTATTTATGTTTTTATTAATAAATAATCACATACTGAAAGTATTCCTTGCAGTACCATGAGAACAATAAATAAATTTATATAAGATGTTCGAATATCTGCCATTCAACATCAATACAACAAACTAAATAAAATGTGGCTACGAAAAGTTGATAAACTAAGTAAAAGAAGCAAATAACATATAATCTAATTGTTTAAATATTCATATACATACTTCTGTTACTCTTTAAAAGAGAAACAAAAGATCACAATTATGCAAAAACAAAGCAAGTCTCATTAAAAAATGTAAGTTGAGTATCATTGCGCGGAAATGAAACATCTGGTAGAAAATTTATATTGCAGATATGTGGATTTTTTACGTAATTTAAAATAAATTTAGAAATTTTTTTTTTTTAAATAATCGCATTAAAAATGCAAATCGATGGACCACCCAGTATTTATTATATTTTATGTTATATTGTAAATATATTTGAACCCGTTTCCACTGTCTCATTAGACTATATCTAGAAGAAACAGCCCACCATTTTTTTCTAATCAACTAAACAACATTCGATTAACATTCATATCTAACTTCTAGACTCCAGAGCAAAACTTCCAAACACTCATTGGCATTCTGCTCTTTCTTAACCTCACTCCGGAATCATTTCCACCTGGCGCATCTTACAAAATCCAGCAGCAGATCGCAGCCTACGCGTTCAGTTTTATAACTCGCGCTTCAATTAAACAATTATCCTGTCGTTACAAATCGGATGTAATGATACAGGCCGCGGTCCATAAGTCATGGAGCGGTCTAGCACTGCGGATTTATAGGGTCCGTGGAGTGACACGCCGTGTGTAACTGTTCGTTTTCGAATACACGGTTATCACAGACGCGAAGCCGTTCGCTTCGCCGGTAAATTAGCGATCGGGTGTTGGTTGCTGGACAGGTGGTTAGTGGTGTGCAGTGCTGGATTGAAGAGAAGAGGATCAGAATTTAAGACAGAACGAGAAAAGCCAACTGAGAAATGATATCATAAGATACGAAACGGGAACATTAGGCACAGTGGTAGATAGAATTCGGGAAAAACAACTGGGTATAGTTCAACTAAAGAATAAAAGTTGACATTTTAATTATTTTATGCTCTCTGCTCAGTGCTGTGTGATTTCTTTTCATAAGTTTGAAAGTAATAGGATCTTTATGAATTTTGCTATGAATAACTACAAATAGTTTTAATACAGATTACAAAGATTTGTTGTGTAAATTTAGTCTTGTGTCTCTTGATACTTAAAGAAAAAATTCAATCATCATTGTTTCTTTACAAACTTTTGTATTCTATTATAAATGATCCCATAATCCAAGAAAAAATACCTTTCTTAGTTCGTAGATATAATTCCCGGTTTAAACATACATTCTATTGTAACACTCTTCGATCCAACTATGAAGTAAAGTCACCTATTTGTAAGCGTTGTTTTAATTTTAATAACTTACCTGATCATTTTGACATATTTATTGGATCTATTGAAAAATTTATAAAATGCTCTACACAATTATTATGTTCATTTTGACATATACTGTGTATAACATAGCTTTATGTATTATTAAGTCCTGGGGTTTTTTTTTTGTGTCGTTCGATATACATGTTTTATTACTTGTCATTAATTTTTAAGTTTATACATAATCAATCTGTAATTGGCGTCGTGAACCAAAGGTTAGATTACAAATAAATAAATACAATTGTAAGAAACCCTAAGGGCAACGACATGGCAGAGAGGGTTGATTCCTATTCACTCGATAACGCAAGTTTAAGCAAGGCTGCCCGCGGTTAGTAGTTGGATGGGTAACCGCTTATCGAAAACCCATACCAGTACAACTACGTGACGTCACACTACCGAAAACGAGGAACCGAGGCGGCGTATAACCTCAGTAGTTGAGACCACTTTACAAAAAAAAAAGAAACCCTAAATAATGTCTGTTCTTTCCTAGGTTAATATACATACTCAGTTAAATGTTGAATTTGAAAATTCCACAAATACATTAGCAAGCTTGGCTCAAAATAGATGGGTAATTGTAGTACCTGTATACATCCCTGTGTTGTTATTTGAATATTATAACTATACTGCAGTGACCCATCTATTTTAAGCCAGGCATAGTAATGTTTTTTTTTTTCAAATTCAACACTTGATTGGGTATAACTTCAACTTCCATACTCTAGTTAAAGTACTTGTATATTTAAATAAAACATCAGAGTAAAGATGGCCGAAACAACTATATGAATGGACACTTTTTGAAAGAAAAGAAAACCGGGAAGACCAAGAAAACCATGGAAATATAGAATTTATATTTCAGTTATATGAATGAGGAAATTCAGGGCACCTATATACTTTATGTAACATATGTCTCAAAAAAAGGTAAATGATCTGATAATGTAAAATCCTGTTTCAGAAATCTATAATTTGTTACCTAACACGAAATAATTATATTGACGATATAAAAACAACGATCACTTAAAGAGATATTATATTTAAAGTAATATTACTTATATGTTTTATTTCAAACTTTTTTCGCAGTTGATTGCATATTCGAAATAAATAAAATTTGTTGTTTTGTGTGCCAAGTAAACTTTACTTCCGAACACACACCCTTCCATCCATTTACATAGACGTCATTGAAAAAATAGTCAAAACGTAATCTAGAGACCTCGAAATATGGATTTCTGTGAAAATTTCTAGTAGCATAAAAGGTAGAAAAGGAATAGACAAAGCAAGACGTTTGTTTGCAATAAAGATATTGATATATTTTAAGTTTACGTTTTCCTAGCCTAACATAGAACGGTCCGTCCCTGCTTTGGATTGATCCCAGCACCAGCGCAATCCAACGCGTCCGCGTCCGCGATCACGGTGCTTACTTAGTGGTTAAAGTGTAAGCCACACCACCAGTTCGCCAGCATCGGCCGCGTTCAATCGGTAATTATTTTGATTGTTTGTTTCGTTGAACGAGTGCACGCTGCCTGCCGCCTCGGATCGTAAACTTGCTCTGGCCGTGTCCATCCGTCGCAGTACATAGCCGCCTTGATGTGCAAGTGCATGATGGTCAACACTTCCGACCGATATGCGGGCGCGAAATGCGAAATTATGCCAACGATTGTACTACACCTCATCCCGGATATTATAATGATTAATAAAATTGACATGTTACAATGTCAACGGTCCTTGTATTAATTTGTAAGAAAGAGCTATTAATATGTGTCACTTGTAATTAATTCTAGCAACAGATGAATTTACTTTAATGTTGGAAAGGTGTCTATTTAATCTCATATCGTCTGAAATAAAAGAAAAAGTTTTTTAATTTTGTTCAAAATCTAATCAGCTCTTCATATAAAATATAAGAAGCAAAAATACACAAAAATATGTTTTTTGGTATTATAGAGGTTGAGATACGTGAGACGGAAAAATAGGTATACACCACACACATACATACATACATCATGACGAAAATAGTAAATTCGTATTGTACGTATACCTTACAACGAGCTTATTCAATGAAAACTCACTACCCAATTTTTTGACCAAAAACAATACTTCTCTTCTCCAGAGGTAGGCGGGAGGTAAAAAAGCTAGATTTTTCTAATTTTAAGCATGTATAACTTTGTAAACATCTAATAATACTTATTTTTCTTAAATACTATTTTTCAGTTGTCTGACGATAAGTTTATAAATTAATATTACAGAAAGAAGTTAAGTTATATTTGAATTCATAAATAAAATTTTAAAATAAAATTCAATAGAGGTTTTATTGCGAAAGTGAAATATCCATAATAATATTAATTAATAGTATATTACAATACAAGTGAGGAAACTAATAATTTCGCTCACGCATGCCTAAGTTTTGAACCCGAGGCGCCAGCCGAATGGACAAATACACATAAGTGAGCGAATTCGTTTTTTCACGAGTATGTTCAATCCTGCTATTGTAAGTACGTGCCCCCATCCTTGTGGCCCACATATTTAATGTTATGTTAGGTTCAATTTGGTAATGACATGTGAGTGGGTGAAAGTAATGAGCGAAAGAACTTTCGCCCACTCATCTGTCATTACCCATCTCGTTGCCGTAGAATCGAGTGAACAAAACAGAAGGTTTCGAGCTCTGTAACTGTATCCAAGTAAGAAACAACAAGTTTCAATAGCAGAACTTAACAATTGTTATATTTATATCCTTTAAAATGGAATGGTTACGCATCGGATTGTGGATCATGAGATCCTAAGTTCGATACCCATAGCCAACAGTTATCATTTTAACTTTACCTCTTTAGGTCCCTTTTCACAAACATCCTTTGAAATCATGATTTGAGCACAAAATACGCGTAAATCTATGTCACTCACCTATCAAGATTTGCGAAAGTAGAGTGAAATACAAAATTTGTAAAAAGCGTGAGGCTATTGTCATTTATTTATATCATTTAAAACGTTATTGCATATAAAAACAAATTAAATTCTTGTCGTAGTAGTACAATTTCTGTTCATGCATAATAACTAAATTTCAGAGTGATTATTTCAACAAGTTATCAGCAATTTAAACTAAACCTTCATCAAAATTCCCTACACATGCCGTCCAATCGAAATTCAAATTAAAATGATCATTATTCATTACACAATTCTCAAAACCCATAAACCGAATTCGTATTCCAAAACGTACCATATAATTTTCGGGCTTAAATTCATTCAGTACAAAATTACCGCATGCATAAATGATCCAACAGTGATCCAGGCTTGTCGTCATTGTCTGACCGCGGAGTGAGGTTTGAGATTTGATTGGGCTGCACTGAAACGATCCTCTCTTATCGAAGATTCACTAATTGTCGCCGAAGGCAGGCCGGTGATACGATCTTATTTCGTAATCGTCTTAGCGATTGATCGAATGTGAGGGATATACGTTTTCATGTTTTTGATATGAAATGATGCGATGTTTGGAATAGATAACTAGATTCTTATGTTCTAATAGACATGTGTTCTAAAATGTTAATGTTGTTGTTAAGAAATAAATAGATCATTAGGACTTTTCTCCAATTATGAACTGAAATGATCGGGTGGGGATTGATATATTGGCTATAAAATATGACATATTGGAGCGATTAAAAATGAGAAATTAAACCGGGCTATGTGTCGAAATTATAAATTTATAGTATCATCGTTTTACAGGTACAAAAAATGTGCATAATAATAAATTCGTGAATATGTACAGGGAGTTTCTAACTTCGGTATCAAAATTTAAATGTAAATACGAGAATGATGTATCATAGAATAAAAAGAATCTGCGAGTAACTGCTTTCGAAGTCAATAGAAAAAATCTCAACACGTATGACTTGTTCCATGCGTATGATTATTTCGACAATTGTTTGACATATAACTATTAAAAATATTTTAGTTTTTGTTCCCATTGTAAGTATAACTAAAATTATTGAAATATGTATTTAAATATAAAATTTAGTTTTTCTCAAAATTAGAAGCATATTCAGGAAAAGTGCAAATAACATTTTTTATATTTCAATTATTTTTGCTAACATCTTATATTTGAAACTTCTTTTCTCAGCTGATTGTATTTTTGAAAAAATGTAATATATTGTATTGTGTTTAAAGAAAACTTCCTCTTCTGGTTTTTTAATTTCATACGAAATCAATTCAGCTCTGTGTATTTTGGAAGAGATTGATTGTGTTTCTGTGGTCTTGCTACTCCACTGAGTTGGATATAGCGTGACGTTACGTATGATTTAATGAGAAACAAATACTATAAAATTTAAAATAACATTTGTGTATTATTAGTATCAACTAAAAAACTTCCATTTTAAGTTTTAGAGTAATGACCAAAATCAACTCAATACGTCGCATTTTCATAAAGCTTATAATTATACTCTTTCGCTACTTTTTTTCTCGTTAGTGAGGTATTGTATAATACAATCCACACAAATGTCATTGAGAAAATAGTCAAAACGGATTTAAGGAATTTCTGTCAAAAGAAATAATTTTTTTCTTGATTTGCAAAAGTGTTTTGATTATTTGTGAACTACGTATTTGTAAACCCGGTGACGCCTTTTATTTGCCCAGCTGTCAAATCTGCCCCCCGTAGATTTTTCAGGTCAAATACAGGTCTATTGTTTACTTAACGTTTTGCAATTATAATTTTACGGTTTGAATCATAAGATAAAATAATCTGCGGATAATAATATAATCATTATATTTGAATATGAGTAACTGTCAAAAACGAACAAATTAACAAAGCAGAACCATTTTTCCGGCAATTGGAGTCATTCGAGTCATTCGACGACATTTTAATGACGAATAAAACGTTCTGTCCGCTCGTTTTATGAGCATTTGATGGTTGAAGCACGGTTGCGGGTGCCGGTGTAAAATTTCATTAACCAGGCAGACATCCGTATAAGTGCTACCTGCCGATCTTAAACGATGGCATAAAATTTGTTTCTGCAGATCTTTTATTGAAAAAACCGTATAAAAAGGGTTTCATTTAGGTATATCTAAAATTAATTCATAAATTCATCTAAATGTTATACATTAGTTTAACCGATTTTACTCAACCACATATTTACACGTAAATTTACGTGTAAATTACATTATATTCCGTAATTTAACCACGACAGTAAATCTGGACTTAAAAGTTTTCAATTAAATAAAAGTCTGAATATAAAATATTGATTGGAAGTAAAGCTCGTAAATTTACATGTAAATTACATTATATTCCGTAACTTAACCACGATCGTGGTTTTTTTAAAGCTAAGTCTGGTCAAATTTTGGTTACTCAAAAAGTATTTGTGATTTGGAACATTCTGGTTAATTTTTGCCGATAAAGTATTGATTTTGAATAAGTGTTAAAAGAAATACAATTTATTTGTTAAGCACATATGAGTATCTATTAATTCTATTTCTTTATAAATACAATTTTAAGCATTGTATTATGAGAAATTAGATAATGATCATAACCACAAAAAAAATTTGTTCATCTAGGTCATGAATGATCCTGATTGATTAAAAGTTAAATTAATATGTATTTTATTTATATCTGGATTTCAATTATTTATTAATCAGAATAGATGAAGTTTTGAACAATTTGTGTGAGTTAATATTTTGTTATTGTAGTAACATCATTGTTTTTAATTTGATTATAATTTTTCAATTATTTCCACCCAAATCACTCATGTTTCAATTACGTATAAATTTTACTTGCTTTTTTTTTTATTTATTTTGTAATATTAAGATGTTTATATCGTTGATTTCAGAAAAATAAAAAAAAGCTCTATCGAATGGTCAATAAAAAATATACGCCATATTGCCATTTAAAATATTTTTAAAATGGGTTCTTTCGGTTAAAAAATTATCTTCTTTTTTGCTCATTGCAATAGTCTTGTACAATAGAAATTGTTGTCTAATTTAACCAACTACGTATCTCTTACAGTTCTTGAAATAGCAAATGTGGCACATTTAATTGAAATACCCTGTATATTTAGTGATACACAAGTTTAAATCGTATTATCTCGAGAGATTTAGTGAAAATTGTGAACGGATATCGATCTGTAAATCAATCTAACACATCACAAATAGAAAAAAAATTTACCCTCGTGAATTTCGTTCTTAGAAAACAATGTTTTAAAATAATTTTAACTTGCATTAGTGAAGTTGCTGATAATCAACTGCAAAGGACCACCGGCTTAAAATCCAAGTCATTAAAAAAAAATTTATAGTAAAAATTCATTGAACAATTACTGTGGAAGCATTTAATTTGGAAAGAAGTATAATGGATCTAAATTTGTTACTCAATTTTCCATTTAAAATTTACGATGAAATTTAGTTTCACGTAATAACAAAACTTTATGACGGTGCTCTATAGAACCGGTTCGTCGGATGTTGGCACTTTCATCCCACGCGCGACTTCTCAGAACCCGTCCAGTAGCCGACCAAGTGCAATAACTAACGAATGGGCAGAATGGTATTGTTTTACATATCGTAAAATAGGGTGATACGTATAACAGCTTGCATATATTTGCGGACTAGCTTGTAAACGATATCAATAATTATTATTTATGAGCTTTGCTTCCAATCAATATTTTATATTCAGACTTTGATTTAATTGAATACTTTTAAGTCCAGATTTACTGGCGTACCTTAAAAACTATGTCGGTAATATTTATACCCATTTGGTAGTAAATTTACGATTTTGCGTACGATGGAAACATGCAATTCTGAAAAGTATGAGTCAGTTGTATTGATTTGAATATTTCTAAAGTAGATGCAGATTTTTACGACTATTAAAATTATATTTATGAACAATAAATTGAGATATTGTATTCGCTCGACGCCCGTATAATTTGAGACTAACCTTACCGTCAAATATATCAAGTAGGTAGCCATTGTAAATACATTCTATTTACATTACAGTTACCTCATAAAATACTAACAAGCATCTGAACAAAATTCTTGGTTGGAAAAATTTTGCAATCGCCAATGAAGTAGTCAATTATTGAAGCAACATAAATGAGTTCTAATAAATTATAATATTACTTACAATAAAAACTGTACAATTAAAATAAATATAAATATTAGAAAAGACTAGAATTTTATAAGTACACGTTCACAGTTTCAGAATACATGAATTCAGAGAAAAACAGTTTCATTAATCATCTGGTTTATTTTTGAACCCCAACAAATAATTTACAGATTTTTACTTTCTTATACAAAGTACAAGGGAGTATTGGAATCATGAAAAAAATCGTTGACGAGATATTTGCGGAAATACATATTTTGACGTCCACTGAATCCTGAATCCGTTAAGACCAATTTCTCAATGATATCTGTGTGTAAGGATGGATGAATGGATGGATGGATGTTCGTGTGCGCAATATCTCTTGAACGAGACAAGATATGTAAACGAAACTAGGAATTTATAAGTTTCATAAAAATGAAGAGCTGAGTTGATTTTGAATGAAATTGAAAAACCAGAAGAGGAAGTTCACAGAACACAAAACAAAAATTCAATTTTTTTCAAAAATAGAATCAGATCTGAGAAAAAGTTTCAAATGAAAGATGTTAAATATTTAGAATATAAAATATTATTTACACTTTTCTTGTACATGCTTCCAATTGTGAGAAAAACTAAATTTAATAATATATTTCAATAATCTTAGTTACAATGGGAACAAATACTAAAACATTTTTAACATCTATGTGTCGAACGTGTCAAATAATTGTGAAGTGCCAAAAATATGTGTCGTTTGAAATATTATGAAAGCAATATATGCATTAACATAGTTACAAAGTTTTAAAGACTAGAAATTAATTAATACCTATTTTAAAATAAAATCATAGTTACGAGAAAGAAAATTAAACAGATTTGTCATCTATAATAATTATCAAAATAAAGTCATACCTACGCAAGGAACAAGTCATACGTGTTTAGTTGATTTTATATGTATAAAAAAGTAGTGTGGTGTCCACATCAGATTTTTTATTTTACAAACAAATTCTAAACTAGCAACCTACAACGTATACAACTAAGTATGCATAAATATCAAACAGTACATTACTTAAAACCACGATATATACATGAGTCAATGTTTAATGTGCTCTACTTTATCAACTCATCACATCAAATAAGAATGTTATAATTAAATACAATTACTTCTTCAATATTAAAGTAACAAAACATTATATTTGATCATTGTTTTGTGTTATATTATAATTACCTTCCTATGACAAAAATTGATGTGAGATGAAAAATTTGTGTTGTAAAAAAAGTCGTAAATGGGGACACCCCTATTTCAGCTTTTTGGGTACTTCTCTATTTCCATCTTAAATGGTCAGTATTTTTTGTGTCATTTAGGTGTTTATTAAGTTATAAAATTTGTACCTGTCAGAAATGAACCAAATACTACTATTAATTATTCGAACCACTATGCTGAAACCGCAAATATAAAACTTAACAGCCTTTTATATTTTTATATGTGTTTAATGAACCTGATTTCAGGTTCGTAAACTCCACACATTTTATGACCAGAAATATTTTGAATTTCAATCAAAGATTTTTTTCTGTCACAGCGACCCTCAACATGTGGAAAACGCACTTTTTGTTAATGACTTAAATACCTCCTTTTTTCGTCGGTTAAAAAAGAGAGAGCACGCAATCTCTAGCGCACTAATTGTAAGTGTAAAGTTTTGAGTATGCAAGCTTCTCAATTAGTACCTACTACTTTATAAATGATCGTCCTAATTTTGTTGGGTACTTGGGTGTGGGTGAACGCTTGCGTTGAATCCCATAAGTCAAAGCGCAATTGTTTATTCTAATTTCTTGTCTTGCTCATTTCTTGGCAATGTATTTCTTGTCTTGTTTCAAGAATTCTTGATATTTCTTAATTCATGACATTTTAGGGGAATCCCTTTTCTCTATCGTTTTATCCAATCCGAACGCTCAAGAGTGTAGCGTTGGCGTCTGCCTATGCCCCTCCCTTTTAGTTTTAGTTAAATGTTTTGGCATAAATTTAGTTCTTGAAACATATATGCATTTCGACCAAGGAAACTTATATATAAAAAGTTTCAATTTATATAATATAAGAAATTAGGTACACATTTTATAAAGTATCAACTTCATATATTTGCGATATAAAATTTATATATAAAATCTTTACTTCACATATTTATAAAATCTTGTGTTGAATATTTACAAAATTTTGAGGTTCACATTTGATGGTGTTAAAACCTGTGGGGATCGAACCTCAAAGTCACTTTATTGACAAATGTATATTAAATTTTATATTTTAATCATAAATGCGGAACTGAAAAATGATTTATTACCAATATATCAAGATTTCTTAACAAGAAATCTGATTCTTGATGATACTTTCTTTTCTTGTCTTGGGAAATATATAATACTTCTAGTCTTGGTATTGTCTTGATTTCAAGACAGGATCAAGAGTATATCTTGATTCTTGTAAAACACTACTAATTTCTAAGCGTAATTGAAAATTGGGTAGCTCTGAACTATAATAGGGTGATATTCACCGTAACTTGATAAATTGTAATGATTTATTTGCGAAATTTTGCTCTAGCCCTCATTTTGGCAATAACGTTACGTATTACATGTAGAAAAATCTATGAAATTGCCTTCTAAAATTACTCTTTTATAATAGAACAGATTTTGTTACTTTTCTTTCTTGCAAAATAGTAGACTGTTATGTATACATATTTTGTCTTAAATATACAAATTTTTAGAGATACGTACAAGTTTAAGCTCACCTTGCACATGTTGCATATATTCTGTATTATTGCATGTAGAATATTAGTGACAGCTATCCATTCTCTAACAATTAGTATTCAATTTGCGGTTGGTCTCCCCTTTGTTTGAGTATCGCTGGTGTGGTGGTAACAAGCGGTAAAGCATTTTTATAACAAGGGCGTTGAAACGTCTAAACACATTGTTGTTTTACAAATGCAATGCGCCTCGGCCCCTTGTCTCATTTCAGCTCCACTCTTAAAACTATTAAATGTTTACAGCCCTCGAAATGACTGTTGCTTAACAAACGCACATAACGCTGCATTCTGTAGTAGTAGAGTATCCCAAGCCCCTACCTATGGTCTCCGTCTCGAGTAGCTGTGTCCCCATGTTGTTCTTTAGAACTCTACGTAGCGACTTACCACATTGGTGAATACAAAGACATTTATCTTTTTTAAAGCGGGTTTTTGATACAATACACAATACAATACACAATATATCATTACGCTATTAACCCTATTTTAAAATATAATAAATATATCATCACGCCTTTTACCCATTGTCGGTATAGCTCTCTACTTACACAGATCTCGGTAAATGATACATTTTTGCGAATGAAGTGCGGTTACCAGCCGTCAAATCATAGCCCCCAAAGATGTTAGTGGAGGAGGAACCACAAGGGTATATTTAAATTGACAACTGTCAGCTGCGGGATTCGAGTGTAGAATTTTCCTTTCTTAAAGCTCGGTAAGTGATTCTTCCAAAAACTTGAAAACAGTATATTCTACAAATAATAGTATGGCACATATTCCTCGCGAGCAAAAAATTTATAGTCCGAGCCGTAGACGAGGGCTACGGTTTGCAAGTGTGAGATATACCATTCCTTTACATGTTGTAGATGTAGACTATACTTTCTATAACAAGATTGTAGGAAATATACAAAAAATACAAATATAAAAGTATTGAAAACGTCAAACTCAAAAAATTAAATTAAAACAAACAGACGTGACCATAGTAACTCAATCAAGATACTTCATATATCGCGCTAATATGTGGTTCTGATTCGTCGAAATTATTCCATACGCGGCGTATGGAATGATAGTTGTTCCAATACTGCTTTTAGTTGTAGAATGTGTAGTTTCCAAAACAGTGTTATAGAAAATCAAAACAAGTAAAAATAGAAAAACTTTATTAGATGTTACTTTTGATAGTTTTGTTAGTTTGATAGAAAAAAACCTCGCCGATCCGCTTTTATTTATTATTTATTTGTATGACTGCCAATATACGGATCGACAAGGTTCTTTTCTGTATCTTACTTTATATTAGGTAATTTCTCGCTATTATAAAATATGGTTGGCAACCCTGGTTCCACAGTCCAACACCTTACACCGTAGCTGTTACCTATTATAGCCAAAATGTTACGGTACATACTTTTATTGATATATACTGTTTAAAACTAATTAACAACACATTTTGGCAAAGCTAAAGAAATACAAATTTTTTGTTACATTTTATTACAAAATACGAGAGCATGGGTTACCCAAATTATATTACGTCAATTTTTCATACTTCTAGTTATAAGATGATCAGAATTACTGACAAAAATATCGTTAGGTGTATAAGAAGTTGAATTAATAATAGTATAGTTGCTGAAAGCAAATGCAAACATAAATCCGATTCGCATACAGCCCCCAGCCGCGACATCTTTTGTCTTTTGTCTCCAGTGAAGCTGCAGCTCCAGCGGCTTTTAGCATCCTAGTTACTTATTAGTGTTTATGCGTCCGCGAACCATCTGCGGTCGCTGAATGCCGAATCCGTCGTCGCCGCGCCGCGCATTAAATTTTCATACTCCGCCGGTATTTACAATAATGATTCATATTTAACAGACGACGATCATAAAATTTTAGGTTATTACAAATGGGCTGTTTGTTTCGTTGAATTATTGATACATAAAAACGCTTTGCGAGGGGTGGAACTTGCTGCGAACGAAGGAGAGGTTTACGTGGAATTTTTTATATCGGTTTGTTTTATTTTGACTTTGATAATTTGAAGCTAAAACTAAGACTAAAGCCGCATTCACAGCCCGAAATTTGGTGAAATTTGTAGTACAGATATTTCATGAAATTAATTTTACCGTTCACAACCCGGAATTTGTGTGTAAAGTTAAATATTATTCAAGCATTTTTAAAAATTAATTATCTGTTTATTAGTGGTGTGAGGTTTGATGTTTACAATTTATAATAATTCTTTTTCGCCAATTCTTATTCATTTTAGTTATTATCGAGGCGATTTAACGCCAACAAAACAAAATGAGTTCATTCAAACGAAATATTTTTTACACAATTAATAGAATGCACCCTAAATTACCAAGAAAGTTTGGAGCTAGCAAACTTTTCTACAAATTTAAATTCGGTGTGTAGCAAATTAAGAGCTGTGAACGCAAGTACACATTCCCATATGACAAACTTCACGAATTTCAACGAAGTTCACCGAATTTCGGGCTGTGAATGCGGCTTAAGAACTAGATTTAACTTTGTTACAGTACTAAGTTTACAAAAGTTTTAAAAATAGTTTCTGTTTTCAATCAAAATTATAGGAAACTATTCACATGTAATTTTTCAAATAGGTGTAAAATAGATTTGAAACAGTTTCGGCGCAAGCGCATGTGGTTGATGGAAGTGACAGATTGGAATGTAAAACATAACCTCTTATTATCGCCTGTTTATAAAAAGTGTATCTATAATAATCTTATAATAGTAGAACATTTATTAGAATGTGTTTTCTGAAGCTGTGCCATTAATGCTATTCTTATTATTGTCTGTTAAAGATTGGTATTTCAAACTACGCATACGCAATCTCGAAACTGTATTTATCGTGTTTACAAAAGTTGTTTTCAAAATAATTTTAAAGCCAAACCCATGAATTGTAGTTTTGGTTCGAGTTAACTCAAAAGGGTTTTGACACGGAATTTTCTAAATTTAAAAAGATTTGAAAACGGTTTCAAAACTGCATGTAAACGTAGTAATTGTATCTAGTATATTTCGTTCCGCTATAGTCTATTCGCTATAGCAAGAGTCATTTCTATTAGTCGAAGAAAGGGATAATTTTCAAGACGAATTCACGCAGCACAAAATACGACAAGGATCGTAAATTACTCAACTTGGTCAATCGGTTCGTTAGATAAGTCAGAAGTAAGTTTTAAGGGATATTAAACTATGAAAGGTGAGGCAAATTCTTCCAAAACAATATTTCTATCCAAGAAGAGTAAAAAGAGCGCCCATTTTAAATTAAATTAAAATTTGTGCACTATAATTATACTAAAAATATAAAATGTATATTAAACCCCACTTCTCGTGAATTAGTTCGAATTTTTATCGCTAAGACGAATGAGATAGATTCTGATACTGTTAAACTCTGTGTAATTATAAAGAAGATGAACAATTATCAGAATGTTTTAGAGAAAAACGTTTCAAACAAAAGCTGTAGTCAGTTGAATTGTGTGTATAAAAACTAGACAATGAATTGCATTTTGCTTTTTACTTTCTTATACGCAGTATAAGTATTTGATTGTTTGTTATATTTAAATTTTTCAGGTGAATTTGGTAAATATTTAAAACGTATTAAATGTTATCTGATATATTACAAGAATAATTATGTATATTTATTTCTCAATTCAATAGCGCAATTTTTACAATTAATAATAATAACTCTTGGATTGCTTTGTTGCTTTGAATGGAATGTATTAATAAATAGTTATATACTTTTCGTACAAAAAATTATGGTATTAATGAAAACGATATAGAAAAAAATTATAATTTTTCAGTAAACTGATAAGTAATTTGTTTTTGCTGTTGTTATACTAATAGTACGAGAGCGCATCACAAATCGTCGGTCATACTAACATCGTTAAGATTTTGTAAATATGTTGTATAGGCTAGTAGAAGGCTACGGAGCCATGATTGTTGCAAACTAGAATTATTTTGATATATCTCAGTAAATAATTGTTTTACAGTAAAATTTGTTATATTCAGAAAGATATAATGACAATATAATTTCTAAATTTTACATTTTTTTGTATTAAGAGCTGATTAGATTTTGGTGGCTGGCCATCAACGGGAGTAATTGGTTATATTGTCATTAGAATCTGATGTGGCCTATAACCACGTAATTTAAAGAAATTTTTATTTTCTAAACGGTACAAAGTATAGAAAAAAGTTTTAAATAAAAATTGTAGCCAATAGTATTCTAAATTGTTTTTAATATAACAAAATTTATTTACTGAGATATATCTAATAATTATTCTAGTTTGCAACAATCGTAGCGCCCGAGAGTCCCACCTAGTGGATCAGCTGACGGTCACTACATGTCTTCTACTACCCTAAACAACATATTTACAAAATCTTAATGATGTTAGTATGACCGAAGATTTTGTAACGCTGTCTCTCGGACTATAAAACTGTTACATATTTTGATATACATAAAAAAGAGTTCAGTATTTTTGATATAAAAATAAAATATTGCTTAAAATTTAATCGCGCCGCTCAGAGCTAATTTAATTTTTAAATAATGCTACTGTGTTCTCCATAGAATTCGTTTCCTCAACATCTAGGTCTCTATCGACGGAACGAGTTGTCGAGGCCCGATACACGATCTCGCTAAGTGGTGGTATCGCCGTATCATTCCATCGCATATCTCCGAACACTACCACACACAAATCGGGCATTTAGCGGCGCGTTCGCAGCACGAACCGCGATTTTTACCGCTTACCGGTACCGGTTCGACGCTACAGCTTGTGTTTGTACACTGATGTTATTAAATAACTTGTAGTGTCACTTAAAATTATCTTCCCCGATGATCTTAGCATCTTCAATATGGTGGGGGTTTGTTTTTGGTTTTTTATAAATGGTATTTTGTTTAAGATACGTACAGAAAATACAAGTAAGAAAAATCTTGTCACCAAGTAATAAAATATTGTTTTTAAATGGTTTAAAAATACTTGTCTATAACACTATTTTGGAAACTACACAGTTTACAACTAAAAACTGTATTGGAACAACTATCATTCCATATCAGAGCCGCATATAAGCGCGATATTATGAAGTATCTTGATTCAGTTACTATGGTTACGTCTGTTTTAATTTTATTTCTTTGAGTTTGAAGTTTTTAACAGTTTTATATTTGTATTTTTTGTATAATTTCCAAAATCTTGTTATAGAAAGTAAGTCTACAACATGTAACAGAATGGCATACCCCATACTTGCTAACCGTAGCCCTCACCTTCGGCTCGGACGACAAACTTTTTGCTCGCGAGAAATATGTGCCTTTCCATTACTTGTTGTAGAATATACTGTTATTTTGGTTCGTGGAATTGAGTTAGGTGTAAATTTACGAAAAGTATTGTGATTCTATTAAGACCGTAAAACTTATAAATACGAGGCGTGTTTTTAAAGTAAGTACCGTTTTGAAATTCCACCGCTGTAGCGCCGCGGTCGGCATTTGGCACATGCACACTGTGTACCGCACTCTGTTGACAAGCGACAGATGTTATTACATTGTCATTCGGCGTCTTTACTAATATTTAGTGAGTATTTGAAATGCCTTCTCCGATTGAGAATCCCGCCGACTGTGAAATACGCGCTGTGATTCGTTTTCTTAGTGCTAAAACCGTGAAATCTGCTGAAATTCATCGTCAGATCAGATAAGTGTGTGGAGAAAACATTATGAGCAATGGCATGGTACGGCAATAATGGGTGAGAGCTTTTAAAGATGGCCGTACAAATGTGCATGGTGGGCGACCTTCAGTTATTACTGACGATTTTATGCATTTGGCTGGGAACAATTTGATCACCCTCCATACAACCCCGATCTAGCGCCCAGTGACTATCACATATTCCTGCATTTGAAGAACCATCTGGGTGGTCAGCGCCACGACGACGATGAAGACGTCAAAGCGACCGTGTTGCAATGATTGTCTAATCAGGCGGCAGATTTCTACGATGATGGTATTCAAAAGCTGGTTGTACGATACGATAACTGCCTTAATATTGGAGGAAATTATGTAGAAACGTAGATTAAAGTACAGGTTTTCATTTAAAAATAAAATTGCTAAGAAAATTCTAATGGTTCTATTTTTATTTCAAAACGGTACTTACTTAAAAAAAAACACGTCTCGTATCTTTCGAAAAATTATCATTTCTCTAAAGCGGGCATTACACGATGAAGTTTTTCTTTTCAAGTGATTTTAAAATGACAATTGATATCTAATTCGGTTACTACAAAACAAGCGGTTAGATGGTAATGCGGTAAAGCAGCAATATGCAAGCGTACGGCCAATTTGTTAAAAGAAATTTCAAGAAAAAGTACTGCTTATCCTGTTTTTTGATCCATCTATCTCTCTTACACTTGCGAAATTGTGCTAGAGAGAAAAATATTTAAGAGTACCTACAGTGCAATAAATAGATGACGTCAAAATTTAGACTTGTCTAGACAGTAATAGCAAGATGAAAAAAAAAATTATATTTGATTATAGCATATTTTTAAGGGGTACGAATACAATTGGGGTTGTTCTCGTATCATTACCGTTTCGTTTCCATAATATTTCTATTTGATAATTTGCTGTTACTAATGAAACATAATGATTGAAGTTGTGAATGGATTTTTTTAATGAATGGAATTTAGTTTTGTAAATAAATTTTTATCATTAAATTAACTCTAAATTCCTGAATGTAAATACTAAACGCATTTTACAATTGACTTTCACGTTTATATGGATTGATATTTAAATAAATTTCAACTTATTTGATAGTTTTTTGTTTTATTTTTTTGTGTCTCTTAACAATGTGGAATTTTGGACAGTAACATTTAAGTAATTAAAGAAAAGACTAAGTAGCCGTACTTGTATGGTAACTAAATTTTTATTATTTTATTATTATATTATAAAATATTCTCAATTCTAAAGTATCTCAATTTTAATTTAAAACAAAATTTACATTAGGCTTTGTAAAGACAGAATATTCATTCATTCCACTTTAATTTGCTTTAACTTTCTGAGTTACATTTCCAATCTCCTTAAGTTATGATTCACCTGTATTATATATTTATTAGTGTATGAATAAATACTTCAGGAATTATATGGTGTAAGTAGATTCGCAGGTCCAAATCAGGATTTTAAGGATTATATCAACTAATTTATTATTTAATCATTTTAACTATTGAAATTATTTAATATTTTTTTTAGAAAAGTGGTGGAATTTAGTTTTGGCCATGTACTGTTTTTTGATAGTTATAAAACTTAGTACAATATTTAATTTCGATTCGCTCAATAAATGTAATACAAAATTGTATAACTTTGAAAATCATAAAATAATTAGATTTTAGTTGAAAATTATGTCATGTAAACAAATTAAATTATTTTTCGTTTTGTTCTCGTAATTAAAGTACAACATGCAACGTAGCAAAATAAATTGGAAAATTACACCCACAAGCTTACAGACACACAGATGCACACATCATGCAAAAAGGTGAAACAATAGTGTTATTAACTACAATTTATATAAACAATATTAAATATTAATGACTGTAAGTTCAACAGGCAACAAAATTCAGCAATCATTCATAACGTAAGTAGTTTTGGGTTAGTAGGGACGCAATTTCGACAAAAAAACAAAATACGAACCTGAATATGCGTTGTAAATATTCTGAAAAAGACAATCGCCCAGTGGAAACGAACCCCCATGTGATTTGGAAAATGAAAACACGCCAAATTGATATTTTCCATTTTATTTTATTTTCAATTTTGAAATATAACATTTACATCACACATTCAGTATTAATACTATCATCTAAGGATATACTATCAAGATGGACAGTAACTGCTCAATCGCGCCGTTCCTTTGAAAAATTAAAACCAGGAAACAATTGAAAAAACAAATGCAAGTAGCCTGCGACACTCTCAGATGTTTAAATTTGTCAAAGGAACTGGCAAGCATGAATTAATAGAAAATAACCTAACAACTATTATTATAAACTAATGAATTAAATAAAACACTACATTCTAAATATGATAACACACTCTTGGTGTGAATGGCACAATAAAACTTGTTTAAATATTTAGTAAATAACGGCAGAATCAAATATTGTGCGACCACCTCGACCAGCTCGCTGGCAGAACTAAATTCCATCACTTGTTCGTCAGATCTGCTCACTTCAATATACATTTATACAATACAGTATTTAGCAACAGTATCCTAGTAAACAACACATCTTCTCGTCAATATTTCATGTCCTAATCGCCTTGGTTTAATACATTTGTGCCTACACTGGGATTCAAATTACATCGCTTAAGACAATTCTCCATTGCTCAAACCGTAGAAATCTTACAAAGAAAATATAGTCACTGGTTACTTTGCTACAGAAGTAGATACGGCTTGTTTACTTTATACACTTTTAAAACTATCTTGTAAGTATAATAATTATTAAATGACTAACTTCAATTATACGTATAAATATTTTCCTAGAATATACAAAATCTTTGGTACAAATTCACATATTGTTATTCGTAAATAGTCGCAACATTTTGATTTTTAAATTGATTTATTTTTTGCGAGAATTTACCCAATAACATTTTATACGGGATGTATCGTATATTGAACTTTCAAACAAGGATTATATTTCCTTCATAGAACTATGTACAAATTTAAACCATTACGTTATGATATTGAAGGATTACTAAGTATATTTACAAACTCATAATTAAATTTGTAAATATAAAAACATTTAACAACTATAATTGTAAGTGTAAGTTTTGATACATCCCGTATATGATTATATTGGAACGTTCTATACTACAACGTCCCTAAAGCTAGGTTTACACAAGCCATTACTTCAGGTTTAGACTGTCAAACAAACGATTGTATGAAATCGTTCACAATATTATTCACTCAAAAATGCAGAACATTTATTTGAAATTTACGCACACAAATCTTCTCAACAAATTTAGATACCAAACTGATAATTTCCTAACAACTCTTGGGGCTGTTATTTGACGGCAGTGCATCCCCAAAATAAGTCATGAGCTATGATCTGCTCTAAACAACGACATTTTTTTTTATTATGATTAATCAATTAGAAACAATTTTGAGAAAAGAAAATATGTTTACTTTCAAACTATATTTGTTTATTAAAAATTAAAGATACAAAATAAATTTTCCACGTCAGAATAAAGCACACAATAAATGTTTATCTGATTATTTTTTGACATTACTGAAAACCAATAAAATGCAACATTTTTTCGCCACGTGTATGTGTTTGTTTAAGCCAAGCCTATCATAATAATAGTGAGAATAAATTTCCAGAGATTATTCTCTGGAATAATCGCTATATCTTTTGTTTTTCTTGACAAATGTCAGATACAAAGGTGACATTAGTATGACAGTGACTTGTAACCCATGTTAAGTGCGTTACCTAATTTTATTTCGAACTTGTGGATTAAAAAAATATATGTATTTCGAGATTTAAACAAATTGGAAAGTAGTTCTCCTGTTTCCTTCTGGAACTTGTTGCCATTTGGCAATAATGAAATGTAATAATACTGTAACGTTAACTAACATTACAAATGCAATTAAAATGTAGATAAGAAAATATAAATTATTGAATAATTTTCAACTAAAATGTGTAATACAAAAATTAAATATGTAAATTTTCAGGAATTTTCAATAATTGAACAATACACTGTTAAATACTATTTATCATTTTTGGATAAGACTGCATGTTTTTACATATCCGCCGCTCAACAAATAAGTGTTAGACAAGGAAGGGTGGCCCTACGATATTTATGTTTCACTGTTTTAGGCTCGTTTTTTGTTTTCAAAGAGCCTATAAATGTATTCTCTATCTCTTGTTATTACTGATGAAAAGTAGAAGAGTAAATTGTCTTTAAATGAAATTAAGTCTGCGTAAACTTCTGAAATAAATGTGCGAGTGAATAATGTTGTTGTTGTTCCCGGGAATGGCTGTGCAACCCGGCCGGGTGAATCTGCACCGCGCTTAGCGGCTGTGCGTAGCCGCCAAGTACATGTAGTACTGCGCGAGCGAAAGTAAGTACACCATGTTGCTATTTGTACCTTTCTCGTAGTTGATCTGGCGCTCCTGCTGGCGCGCGTTGTCGGCGGCCACCTTGAGCAAGCCCTGGATGTTGCGCAGCAGCGTCTCCGTGGAGCTGAGGCTGGGGTCAGGGCCCGCCACGCCGCCGCCGGCTGCTGATGCCGCCACGGCGCTCGCCAGCGTCGAGTAGTTCAGTGCCTGTTGTGATTCGCTGCTCGGCGCGGCGGCCATCGGCAGGTCCACGCCGTCCTCCATGTCTGAAACAAATGGAGAAATTACTTTATTAACGAACTAATATTAACTTTCAATGGATTCATATTTATTTATGGGGTAAATAGCTCCACATCCAGTAAATTCTCAGTAATAATATAACAAACGAGTAAGAATAAATTGCAAATAATTTGACAGATCTTTCGAAAACTTGTTGCCAGGCAATAGCCACGAAAGCCCGTAGGGCTTGAGTGGCTATTGCCAAATGGCGACAAGTTTGAGAAAGATACTGGAGAATTATTTTCTAATTTATCGAACTCTCGACTCTCGAGTTATATTTAATTAGATTATTTTTTGATTTCATCATCAGGCACGCCACTAAATCTATCTTTTTTGCTCATTTTTACTTGTGTTTTTGATAACTATCTGACATTTGACATCTGTCAACAAAAACAAAAAAGCTTGCCGGGAATAATCACAAGAGCATTATTCTCAGTATAATAATGACAGGATTGGTTAAAACACACACACGTGCACATACAATAAAGCATTTCATTGGTTTTAAGAAACGTCAAAAAATAATCAGTATAATAATGAAGGGATTGCTTAAAACGCAGACACGTGACATACAATAAAGCATTTCATTGGTTTAAAGAAACGTCAAAAAATAATCAAATTAATTTTCATCATGTAATAATTGCGAATCCACAAATTCAGGTATTTCCACCCGGTAAATAAGTTTTTCCTGGCGAAGCGACGAAGGAACCGAGTGAGGAATTTCTTAAAATGGTATTTTTAATTTTTTAACCAATCGCAATTGACCATTTTTAACGCATCTACCAATGAAATCTTGATTCTATGGAAATTAGTGTGTATCATTTTTTTAAATCACTATTTCTTTCATTATTTTATTTGTATCTAACTGGTAACTCCTTTCAATTAACGAATTGCTTCCACATATAGGCTTTAGAACGAAAATGTTTTTGGGGTTGTACATTTGATTATTGGTTAGTCGATTTCATTATCTGTCTATTAGAAAACTGAGAATTACTATTTTTTGGTAACATTTCTTTTTAAATATTTAGTGTTTTCTATATTTTTTTCTAGCGTTTTTTATGTTTATGTTTGTTACCGTAATTACAACTGAAATATCTCCTTGATTTTCCTAAATAAATCTGTGAGTCGAAGCAATGTCTAACAGTCTAACCTCAAAATACGATTTTGTAGTTCAATTTGTTTCGTGTAAGATTTGTTTTCCTATGAAAATATACCTTCTGAAATGTTTCGTTTTTATTGCTACTTGAACGAATTTAAGATGATAGCAATAAAAACTCAATAGTCCTACCGGTAAAGTTCCGGAAATCATAGCTAGCAGTTAATAGATTATATGTATATCAAATCGTCAATGATCGTATGACGTTAAACGTTTTATTTAAATAAAATAGAGCAACAATTTTTTTTTATGGACATTTTTCAAAAATTAATGTGTAAAACGACATTGTGTATCTAATCTTATTCAAATATTGCTCATCAATAATACAGTAGCGTAAAAAAGAATACTGTAATGTCCCATTTACCGGACTGAAAACAATTCGGTAAACATGTATATATGATGCAGTAAATAAAATGAAATTAAAAAGAACAAATAGCAGCATATCAATCGTCAAATCTCGACTCCTAGAACGAGGTAGTTTCACTTACAAACATGATAAAAATTCATATGCGTGTATGGTAGAGCAAACGAACAAAGACAGAAGTTATGAGATGTTGAAAGTAGAATAATATATACCCGACCATAAAATCAGCAAGATATTAACACTGCATCAACTGATACGTATCATGATAGCATTGCATAAAGAAATACCGAAGAATTTTTAATATATTCAGTAGTCTCTCACGAAGAGCCATCAACCGAATTTATAACACTTATTTATATGAACAAAAACAGAAATTAGCATGCCTATAGACCATAACCTAAAACTCTCCAACGCGAAGATATGCGAGTGGCTGGCGAAGGCTTCCGAAAGGAAACCGAGAGTCCGTGACATAAACAAACAAATTAGCCTCTCGCTGTATATCGTAGCTGGTGCTGTCTGCTCGTAACACGCATGCGCAATCAATAGTGATTTATCGCTCATTATGTGAAACTTATATCACCTGGAACACGGATCATACGCGGTCGCCAACTGCGCCATGTGACTGATTGATATATCTCTAAACGTACCATACCAGCCGAAGGAAATGAACCACGTTATGTTTTTGTTTATTTCGCAGAAGACGTGCGATTATTCATCATTTGAATTGAAATGAATGTTATGCTTTAAACAGGGTGAAATATGCAGATTGGATTCTGTGTTGTTTCTAGGAAACTGGTTATTGTTTTGATACTAGTTTTTGCTTTCGCGTTCCTTTTTCTTGTAGTGGAAACAAACTAATTGAAATTGTTTTCCAACTTTGTATTCGCTCGTTATATGCCGAAGAACCTTTATCCACTCAGTTTTTACTTCAATTATTTTATACGCGTAAATATTATACTCGGCAAAACTCTGCTGATTCGTAAGCATGGCATACCTTCAGTGATTTAGTCTTTAGATTTAAACTGGACAGTTCAGGGAAATACTATTGCTTCTTAAGTAATTTTTGGGGTCAATATTCAAAACAATTATCGCAAAATATCTAAAAACAGAATTCTCACTACCACTAGTGTTAAAAATTGATGTATACTTCAGTCCACCAAAACTTGAATTATCAGGGGTTTATCGATAAATTTTTATTTTGCACAAATTTGCTTTTTCTTAGCAACAAACACGAAAGCAAACTGCATGGTTAAATCCCGACTCCGAAGGAGGGTGAGTGATTTTGCTTAAAAGCAAAAACATGAATGCAGAAAAATAAAAATTTGTCTGAGAAAATTAGAGAGGTCGTGTGCTATTTGATGAGAAAATTTCAAAGAAAATGCAAAATGAAACTTGAAATATTAATTATCTGTCACACTGACAGATATCGACAGTAACAACTGATGTTTGTTTAATTGGTAGCGGGATTTTATTAGTATAATACTGATTGGTTAAAAATTAGTCGTAGGAATTTATCATAATAAAATGATAAAGCACCCCTTGTATTAAAAGAACATTTCAACGTTTATACCGCAAATGGCTGTATATTTGTCAGAATATTTTAAAAGCGCAGTTAAACGAAAAGTTTTTTTTACAATACATTTTCAATAGTATTGCTTAACTCGGATTATATAAGTACAGATTAGGTAAATGTTACAAGTATTTATTATCTTTATAACTGTAAATTATAATTGTTCCAATGTAGAAATTTAATTATTTATTCATTTTACTACGATCCTTCGAATTTTGGTGGTCTGAAGTATATCAGTCAATCAGTCATTTCCTAAATATTTTATGCACTGGATTTCTGTAATAACACTTATTTCAAAATGTCCTCAAATAACTTCAGATATACCAATGATTTTGAATTTAGGGCCGGGCTTTCCATTTACGAATAAACTTCTGAATAAGTTATGCACCGAATAAATACAAAATTACGTATCAAAAAGTGACAGCTAGAACAATTACCTACTATCATTTGAGCTATATTCGGCAAATAATTTATTCGGAATTTTATTCGTAGATGGAAAGATCCGCCTTAAGGTGTAAAAATAGGGCAAGAGCATAATGTTTTGAGAAGACTGATTGTTGAGAGAATGTGATAATCCTACTAAAAAGATATAGAGTAATATTTAATTAAACATGTATGTTTTTTAATTTGCATTATTATACGAGCATAGTATTCATACCCATAAAATCATTAATGTAAAAATAAACAATTTAAGAAATGAACCTGTGGCACGTAAAATTCTCGAATGAATTCTTCATGAAACCGGCCTTGGCAACATAGCGACAATACCACAATCAGAAAAATACCACAAATCAAGTATACTTTATAGATTTGCATTAATCTGTTACAAGCACCATATGGGGATTCCGCATTATATTATCAGAGATGCATCCTTGTACGTTTACATTAAGTATGCTTATCCGTTTACATACCAGCACAGCTCAAGGAATTATTGAAGTAGAAAATGTTGTAATCTAATCGATTTTCGCGAATTATTATGACTGGAAGTATGTATACATCCTTGGTACATTCAAGAACATTATTATTTTTAGTTCTGGCATTGTGAAAACCGCACCAAATCTTTCGAGTTATAGTTATCGAAATCAGCTCTTGTTAAACGTACTCTTCTCCTAGATAATGAGAAGCAACAACTAAAGCAGATCAACTTATTTTCCTTTTAAGCATGATGGAAAAACTTAGGTATAAAGTTCAGAGGTTGCTCCATCTATCATTAATATCAGCATGTCAACCGCGTGTACTAGTTACTGACTATTCTCATTCTGTGGAATAGAACAGCAGTGGTTCAAACAAGGCAACCCTTACGGAAAACAATGTCCAATCTACGGGAAGGCAACGTCAATCATCGTGTAAGGCACGCGGACAGCGTTGTTAATGATGGCCGTAGTTTTTTTGTGTCGTTTTGCTAATTTTACGCTGGTTTTTTCTTCTTTAAACCAATTAGGTTTTGTGGGAATCTCCGCTGTAGTTTTTTGTCCTCTCGTAGCATTTTCTAAAGTTCGGAATGAATGGAATGTGTAATTATCACGTAGGAATGATTTCGAGGTCTAATTAAGTGTTTTGTAATTTGATTGTCTTGGTTTCTGTTATTGATGATCTGAGGAAATGTTGATGAAGCGGATGATTTTGATCGTGTTTTAATGGAGCCATTTTTTTGTTTGTTTTGTAAGTTTCTACACATGTGAGATATTTTTAGATATGATGAATTCATCGAGAATTTAACACTGACAAATTACATACGTTTACAAAAAGCACACATTTATAAAACCGATATTTTTCTATTTGCTCAATATACAACATTAGGAAAGGGATTAGAAGTATTACAAAAAATTGAACTAATTAAAATATGTACTCCATGTGCTCATGTAGTATACTTCCATTGGCGGGATTTTAGTAATTTTATTGGGGTGAGAGTCTTTGTATTAAAAAAAATCAAATGTACCCCTTCATTCCTTCAATCTTTTGCCCGAAACAATTTGGCATTCGATGTCCATTTTTCGAGATATTTCTCTGTACTACATATTTTGATAAATTATTTAAAATTATTAATAATTATAAAGAAAACGCAAAAAAAATTATTATTATACGAATGAAAGATCAATACAATTATATTGGTTATCAGTTTCACGTATTGAATTATTAAACCTAAAATGAAATTATGAAAAATAGTAACTAAAAGGTTTAAAGTTAGGTAGTACAATTTTCTCCAATTATTTACTCCTGGTTTCCAAACTTTGGAGGGGGGAGGGGGGTGCCATCAATTGACCATTAAATAAACAATAATATCTATTATATTCAATACGACAAAGTCCAATGCATACCTGGATCCTTATCGTCGTCGTCCTCAGGATCGGAGAGATTGTCATCCTCATCGTCGTCAGGCGTGGAGTGTGGTGTGTCGGGTTGAACGGGCTCGTCGGCGGCATCAGCCTCGCTACCCGAATGGTCGACGGCGTCGCTGCGCTCGATCCCCGGACTGCGGTCACGTTCCCGGAGGCCGTCGCCGCCACCACCTCCACCACCGCTCTTCGACAGGTTTAACACGGGACTGTGACCATTTGGAGAACCTGCAACAAACAAACACATAATGAATATATAATTTGACTGTAAGAGTATAACAGTATGTTACTTAGATTCTCCTTTAATTAATATATGTAATAGACAGTGTTTGGAAGTAAAGCTGGATTTATAGTTTACATAGCATAACATAGCATAGTAAAAATATAAATACACGCAAGTACGTAAGAGCATTTATAGTTCTCATACATAACATACCATAGCATAGCATAAAATAAGAAATGACCAAATTTTATTTCTTATGCTATGTTATGTTGTCTGGTTATGTTCGGACACTATCGGATGCCTAGTGACGATTCACAGCTGTCATATTTATGTTTGATTTCAAATTTTAGGTTATATCACAAGGTATTGAATGACATTTGTTTATGTGTTTCTATACATTTATTATATTTTTTAGAAAGTATACTAAGGGAAACTAAGAATACACATAATAGTGCAGTAGCTACTTTTACAATATCATCATGCCTTTTAAAACTAAAAGTACGATCGTGCAAAAGATCAAATTATAACCTGTTTATGGACAAATCAATGTCAAAGCAATATTAAATATCGCACTTGAACACTCTGAACATTCTTTAAGAACAAACAAAATTTCATACTATAAGACCTACAAACTTTGTTATGTTATGCTATGTTATGTTATGTAAACTATAAATCCAGCTTTTAGTGTAATGTGTACAAGGTTTAATTATAGTTGCGATGGACAATGACGAGCAAAACGCAGAAAATACTTTTTTCTTTAAGCGTATTATTTTGCTACTGCATATACAACATAGAGGTTAATCATTTTGTTACTAATACAATTATATTTTAGTTGTTTCTTATACTACTGGTGGTTTACTTTGGGACACGCGGTATCTATTATGTTTCTAAGAGTATTTATAGTATCAAAGAATTATGTGCCAATGGGCCCATAAACCATTTTTTTTAAATTAGAATATATGACGATCAGTGAAAACTCGATTTGAAAATTCCATATATTACCGGAGATATGATTTTTTTAAATTTGTGTGACGTCACGGGTACTGCTCCAGTGACACTAAAACAACGATTTTTCATGATAGCAGATATTACATATTTTCTAATGTAAAAATAACATTTACATATTGTAAGTCTTTATTTACAACAATTAAACTTAATATAAATAAAGATATAATTCCTTTGGCAACTTTAGAGTATTTTACTTGATATTCGAGTAAATAACTTACGAAAGTTTGAGAACAGTGGCGCTGGTAGTAATGTAACATAACCTCAACACACAATTTTATTCAATAGTTTTTCAACACAATAAAACAGTGAAATTATAAAACAAGTAATAGAAGCCCAACAAATATAATCTTAAATACCAACAAACAAAACAAATGAAATGACATTTCGTAGTTCTATTTTAGCCCACAACGGGCGTTGGGCGCCACGGCAGACGCGCGATTTGCACTTTTCATATTTCTGACCCAAAATATGTTCGTAATATCGCTTTACTGCAGAATATTTAGAACAAAAAAAAAATACTTTAATGCTAATTATTCCGTAAGTGTTACACGAATTTGATATGAATTTGTCATATTTCGTTTATGGTTTATGCGCCCATTTCAGATCGCGGAAATTGATATTTCGATAGTGGTGTTTTTATTACAATCTTCTTCACCAAAATAGAAATTATAGATTATTGATTATCTACAAGCAAAAACCTTTGGCAACTAAATAAACAATTTCGAATAGAACAATTATGTACATTTAAATGCGAAATTTGTAAAATCCGCCGATTGATGTGCTATTATCGTGTTCCATTTCTTGAAATTTTGATATTTTTGCAACCATAAATTCTCTTTTATCCTCTTGAGTTTTAGCCACTTCAGGGGTCTAATGAAGTCAGTTTTCTTATATCTCTGAACAAACAGTACATAGAATTGTATTCCAATTTGGTAGTATGATCTGTGCGCAAAAATTTTTAAGCGCAATAAATCAATGAAACAAATCACCCGGAGTATCCATTCCTCATCGCTCTATCAAGTTCTCATGTCCATTTATCTCTGTGAAGGACTGTAGGGTATCCGCTAACAATCAGAATCAGATTAATGTAGTATTCCAGCGAGCGCAACAGCTCGACTACTGGACTTAACCCGCGTGGCGTACTGTATAAAACATTCGAGTGAGTTTCTGTATGTGGCTGCGTTTAATTGTGAGGCACCGGCGCCACCAGCGCCACCAACATCAGCTCAGAACGCAGAGTCGGATAATTAATTATGGTGTAGATTGAACTCGCCAAAGGCTGGACCCCAACCCAGGGCAACCACCGGAGAATTAATTGCTTTGAGGATTTTTAACGAAATGTGACAACGAATATTACTTTTATTTTCCTTTTGGTTTCGTTAATTACTGATTACTATGCGTACATTGAAATCGAGCAAGTTAAGGATGAACATCATGGTAACTACAAATATCATTATATTTTTACTTTCTTATACGAAGTATAAGGCAGTATTGGAATCATGACAAAAATGGTTGACGAGATTTTTGCGGAAATACATATTTTGACGTCCACTGGAATCCGTTAAGGCCAATTTCTCAATGATGTCTGTGTGTGAGGATGGATGGATGGATGGATGGATGGATGTCCGTGTGCGCAATATCTCATTAACGAGACAAGATATGTAAACGAAACTTGGAATATATATGTTTCATGAAAAAATGAAGAGCTGAGTTGATTATGAATGAAATTGGAAAACCGGAAGAGGAAGTTTACTGTACACAAAACAATAAATTCCATTTATTTCAAAAATAAAATCAGCTATGAGAAAAAGTTTCAAATGAAAGATGTTAGCAAAAATATTTGGAACATAAAATGTTATTTGCTCCTTTCTTGTACATGCTTCTAATTTTTAGAAAAACTAAATTATATGTTTAGGAATATATTTCTATAATCTTATTTACAATGGGAACAAAAACTAAAACATTTTTAATATCTATGTGTCAAACGTGTCAAATAATTATGAAGTGTCAAAAATAGGTGTCGTGTGAAATATTGTAAATGTAATATTTGTGTTATTAGTTAGAAATTTTTGACAACTCGATATTAATTAATTTCTATTTTAAAATAAATTCATAAACAGGTTTAACATTTATATTTCAAATAATTGTCAAAATATAGTCATGCGGAAGGAACAAGTCATACGTGTTTAGTTGGTTTTATTTGTATAAGAAAGTAGTGTGGTGCCCACACCAGATTTTTTAGAGTGGCACCTACGGTGTCGTGATTTTATTATCACAGTTTTCTTGTCAAATTGCTAAGTAGCAAGGTTTCGTAACAAACAGAAATTTATCCGACAAGTTCTTGTGTAATTACAGTTGATAAATTAATTTCCACGGAGAATGCAGAACAAATAATTTTTAATTCATATATTTAAATTTAGACAGATCTCGAATAACAAAGAAAATGAAATGCATTTTAGAACATTCTAGGTACAGGAAGTTCAGCAGCCCTCGAGCGAATGAAACAAATAACTAATTCAGCTTAGAATACCAACGAGTACTGCCCATCGTCCTATTACAAATGACCGGCTGACTGATTGTTTTCAAAATCAGCTGCGTCTGTCCTACCCCTACACACGCCGACAATAGATCCACTCGGTTGTTTTACTGTTTGAATGTTTTCCCAGCCTCCTCTGAGCTGACGCTGGTCAGCACTGACCGCCACACTCCACGGACGCTCGACGCAACCAAGTTAATCTCCATGCTAAACTGGCTCTGCTTTGATTTACACCCAGCTATTTTTTAGAATGGATTGTTTGTTTCATTGCTTTGAAACAGATGCAAATTTCTTGTGACGTATCGACCACCACGCCTATGTCTACTTGATTGTCTTGTTCTGCATAAGTTACGAGAAACTTGAATGCAAAATAATTTTCAAGCGGAATACACATTTCTCAATATGATCTGGAACAGGGTGCCACATATTTCTGTTGGCCACCCCTTCAAGAATTGATTTTAAATTTTTATCGACCTCCTCTACATCACCATTACGTGTGTTGTTTATTATATTGTTTATAGTTAATTCTATTGCTGATTTTATAACAATAACACATAGAATTTTACTACTTTTAAAGATTGTTCCAATATTATCTTAATTATACTAAGATGGGCATCGGACTGTGGATCTTAAGATCTCAGTTCGAATCTCACAGTCGACAGTTGTCATTTTGCCCTTGTTGTTTTCCTCCTTAACACCTTGGAGGGGGGGGGGCATACCTTGACGGCTAGTAACTGCACATCATGCGCAGAACTATATCATTTATTGAAATCTGCGTAAACAGAGTGTCACATCCAAATTGGTAAAAACGTGATGATATATTTATTTATTATTTATAATAATAAAATAATACTGTAGTACTATGTTGTGAGATAACTCTATAATGAAATCTATGGAATGAAGATTATATAATAGGTTAAAAAAAAGAAAGCAAGCTTAGCTCTTTATAAATTACAAATTGGCGAAACCGTGTCAAAATTTTGAGTGCAAAACCAATACTATAAATATCTACACGTCAATACTCCATATTTGCTATTTTGGATTTTACATAATCAAAATCTAGTGCTATCTAGAATCAAAATTATGTGTTATGCTATTCCCAGTGCGACATATTATCCTGAATTTTGTCAGATTGTTTACTTCAAGGGTGTATAAAATACAAGGCACGGACAGCTACTTAAGAACACATTTTTTGCCAAATCACGTATTATAGTAATTTTCTTATGGCTTTTAAATAATTACTGTACAAAATGTAGCTATGATAAACGGTGTGGATTTGTATAGAGAACAAATACCCATCAGTACACTAACTTTTATATAGATAGAAGATGTATTTATTTATATTTTTCATGGAATGGGAGTAATGCAATTTTAATAAGAAATTAGAAGCTGCTTATGTAGGGATGTCTATGCATCACATCTAAATGTGTGAGTCAAAATATTCCTCTAGATCTAGATGCTTCTAAATACTGAACATAATAAGTGCTCAATTGAAAAATTAAAGGGACACTTAATAACAATTCTTTCTCTCAAGCTAGTAATGAATTATGAATAATCACATTATTCATATAAGTACTCAATTGTTCGCATGAAGTTGAAAAAGAATCGTAGGGAAAATTACGCGTAAAAGTACAAATCAAAATATCTAATTGCATAATAATAATATTCAAGAATTCGCGAAGCTTTTGAGAACACGCCCGTTGCTAAAGTGGTTTTTAAACTGCCCAATCATTATGATTTACAAATTTAGCATACGCAGAACGATTAAGAAAAGTTGAACTTACCATTATGTGAGCTAAGATCTCTGACTTTGTGGTCTAGCGCAAGGGCTCTGTCGGTCTCACCCCTCTCCTCTCGTAACCTGAAACCGAACGAACATCCATTAATACCTCAAAATGGCGCAGACTTCATTTCTGGCAATTTTAACTTCATTATAAATTCATTACACATTTATTTCGGTCATGCAATCTCTCGATTTGATCTCTTGGCGTCTCCAGCTGCCCTTTATTTTGGAAACGGCGATGGCGGCAATTAGAAAAATACATCTGTTGCAAGGGAGATTGCCAATAAACGGGGATTTTGTTCCCTTTCTTAATGATGTTCTCCGCGGGAGGCGCGCTCTTTTTATTAAAACCGCGCGCGTGCTTGACTCGCAGGGTGCTAGCTGATACCCAAAAGCTAGATAAAATTATAAAATATTTTTCGGAACTTAATGCAAAAGTCTTTTATAATTTTACTAACTTCTGAATATTTTTCAACTTATAGAAGCTAGATAGTTATCTCTTTCTTTAAAAAGAACCCCAAGAAATTAGGCAAACATTTTGGTCCGAAAACGAATTGCAATTACCTTCACTATTGTTTAAGAATGAAAGATTGCTTGTAGGTACTTCCAAGGATTAAATGATCATTATTGGCATGATCAAATAATTTTGAGTGTGAGGAATAGATGTGTTTGTATGAATATGGACGAGGAGAAAGTGGAAACTACGATAGGATTAGTGGAATACAGTGTGATGTACCTATATCGGATGTAGAATTGTAATGTTGCGCAAAGGAATTTCAATGCTATTTTTTTGCTGTAAATTTTTACCTATTTACTTTGCAGCAAAAGTATAAATAAAAAAGATATTCAAAATTTTAAAAAGCATGTTTTAAGGTCCATTTAGTTACCCATATGTTAGTATATTACGACATATTAATCAATTTAGTAAGTGGTGAATTTTACATTTGCTTTGTAAACAATTTTGGAGACATTTATATTTATTAATAAATCTTTTGATTACTTAAAAGTCTAAATCAGGGAAGACCGAAATGACTCTGAAAGTGAATTAAAGAACTACGACAAGTGAAAAAGAAAAAGCTACAGAAGATTATTTGTTTCCATAGAAAAGTCTGTATTATTCATAATCAGTTTGTAATCAAATATGTATTGATTTTGCAAGATGTAAAGTGAAAGGTAAATAACTTTCAAAAATTTGAAATTGACATATTACTAGCCGACTCTGAAAACATAACTTATGGGGTTAATAAGTCGAACACATCGGCCAGTGCAACATGAGATCCCCAGATCGATATGAATCGATCACTAGCAGCTCCCTTGTATCCCCCTACCACCCAACTTCTTTGGCCGCCGTGAATTAGCCGTAAAAGCAAAGTGTCATATTCAAAATGATTAAATGGTGTGTTGTTAAATTTATTTATTTAGTTTTTTGATGCTTCTTTAAAAATTTTGATTGTAAGTGAAATATTGTAAAATGTAGAAGCCACAGCAATTTAAGTTAATTTGCCTATAGTCTGCGTATGTACTAAGAAAATGTATTACACTTCCTGTATAATTATTATTAAATTAATTAAAATTTAATAAACATTTACCAACAATAATAACCACGAGAACACGTCATTAAAACCACAAATTATTCACTAAGACCGTTATTCAAAACAAATTACAATACTTTCCAAAGCAATCTTAATTTGCATATACAAATATGACATCATACATAAGAACACACTAATCAGCACGAATACAAGTACCATAACGACCAAAGCCACACTAAACAAAAGAAAGAGACAGGAGAAGAAAAGTTGGAGGCACAAGCACCTCTGATCTCTATGCTCTCACGCAGCACGCGTGTTCGCATCAAGAACAAGTGAATTGCACTCTCACCTATCTCGCACGCATGTGCGCCGCGTAGCGCTGTTTTTGATGACTAAATTACGGATCGCGTTACCGTGGAGCCTCGGGAACACCACGTGACACTAACGATGCCAGGCTACTATGATTACTAAAATATTATTCCTGTAATTACGAGTAATTATATTTGAAGCGGTAACAAATGCGTATCGTCATTCTCTTGGGACCAAATCAACGCTGAATATCTGTGATGCGCTATTTATCTTGTTTGTTTTCATGCACGCCCTTTTGTTTTCTCATATAAAGCCAACCGCATAATACCCGTCGTTCCACTTTGTTACAGCCGCATTTAACATATTTTATTGTGAAATAAATCTGCACGACAATTACCTAGTTTTGGGTGTGGCATATTTCGCGATAGTATATAGTTTTGTACAAGCAGTGCCGTCAAATAATAACCCCCAAAAACGTCGGTAAAGGAGGAACCAAGATAAATTTTGTGTAATGAGAATTTAGCAGATCTTATGATCCACAGTCCGATTACCACGGGTACAATATTAAATATACAAATTTAAAGTAACTATAGTATGAGTTGAAGAAACTGTAAGAACTCTTAGTAACTAAATAAAAAAAAGGTTCAAATTCTATAATTTTTTTTTATTAAAATACAAACTGATATGGATAGTTAATGCCATTGAATTATGGCATTAGGCATAGCATATATTTTGAAGGAACAAAAATTGTAGGAAGATTGTAATGTGGATCCCCTTTACTAACATCTTTGGGGGCTATGATTTGACGGCCGGTAACCGCATTTTATTCGCAAAAACATATCACTTACCGAGATCTGCGTAAGCAGAGTGCCACACCCATAATGGATAAAAGATTTGATGATCTGATGAATGATATTTTTTTTTATTCAACTGTACTATAATCATTTGTTTTTGATATTGTTTAGCGTCCATAAAGTGACTCTTTATGGATTAGTCCGATAAAGTAAAAACAATAACCAGAAAAAATATGGTAACCAAACAACAGAAAAAAGCATACTTCAAAATTATCAAATTTTTCATGTCAACGTCATGTGCCAAATATGTATAATTGTCATTCTAAATCAAGAAAAATAATCTGTAATACAGTCGAACATAAAATATTGTATATAACACGTACATAATTGGGTTTTATTAACTCGCCTTTTATGTGCCTGCTGCGCTTGCTCGGACTCGAAATTGTCTCTTTCATAAAACCCTAAATTATGTACTTGTTACATAAATATCTGTTGACAGTACTTTGCTATTTCACGTTTACTAAATAGAAATTTAAATAAAACGTGTATTTTTCTAATAAAATCGCTTATAAGAAATTACAGACAAAGCGAGAAACGAAGTCACTTTAACACATAGTAAGTAGAGAAAGAGGAACACGCGGTCAAGAATAAATAATTTTACTTTAATTTTAAGTTAAAATTACTAGAAACATACGCACACAGAAATACAATGATCATTATTGTAATGAAAGTAATATCTTTTGAATTTTTTTATTTATCGCATCCTACACCCCTCATCTCACTTCTGCACTTTTTTAAGTATCTGGATCAATTACTTCAATTTGATGAATCAAAATTTTACTGAGAAAATCTGTAGCAAGTTCTTTAGGTTTTGCCTGCTCCTCCTTGTTTGCCGATTCTTGAAGGTCATCATTGGTAAGGCTTTCAACACAAATCTACAGCAACCCCTCAATAACCTGCTCATCTGCAACCTCTAGTCTTGCTGCATCGACTAAGTTGACAATTTGGCCAACAATTGGATCTATATGTTGAAAGTCGTTAGATATTATCTGCGGCTATGCCGTCTCCTACTGCTTTTTTGAGCTTATATTGACTCAGTGTTAATCGTCCTGTTCGAATTCTGAATGAAAACTGTGCGTAAATGTGTGAATGATTAAATCTGAATGCAGACGGGTTTAATTTCCCGAAGTTCATCAGTCACAAACCTCACGCCCGGAACATTCAGTAAGCGAGTATAAAAGCAGACAGTAGTGAGCTGCGAACATGAGCAGAACCGACATAATCTTCCATTGGTGGTTCAGTCCCACTGTGATATACGCTAATCAGTTGCCAGGAGTCCTATTGTCGCGAAATTACAAGCTCGCTCTGAAATTAAACTGCTAAACTGTCTGCAATGCGATAAGAATCTGTTTAACCGGGCGCCGGTGCTGCCCTCTGCGCGGCAGCCGCTTTAAACATCGACTAAATCCAATTAACCGAACGCCCTGTATAGCGGAGCTCCAAGCGGCCGAGGCCGGTTAGCGTAAATTAGATGTCATTTCTCTAAAACCAATATGTGTTCGTTCTGTCTGCGTTCTGTTCTATCTCCTCTGTTGTGTTGTTGAATCAAACCAACGCCACGCAACCTAGCTGAGACTGAGATTTCATCTTTCTACGTTGATTGATGAATAATTTCAGTTGATCGGTGCAGCGTGATTTTGTAATCAGCAGATCTTTATTAGTTCTGGAGTAAACGTAAAGGTAGCGCTGGAATCGACTTTCTGATGTTTGATTGTCGTTTTGATTGCTCTGCTGTTGTAACCTTTTGGTTCCGACAGAAGAAAGTCATGCATTGGTTTTGATTGTTTTCCTGATATTGCAATATTTCTTCAGTAATTTATTGCCGTAATCATAGCATGATTATAATAATCAATAACTGGGAAATGTTTTTGAAATTCCTTAAATTAATTTCACTGTAAGTGCGATATTCGGTTGCGATTGGGCGAACGAACGGCCTGCGATGCGTGGTAAGATACGGAACTAATTTGACTCTAACTTAATCATTGGTAACCAGAACCCTGAAACTTCCTGATTAAGTCAATTGGGATTGTGAAAAATGAAGCATATAACCCTAATTGTGTTGGGGGACTCGACCTAACGTCTCCAATTGCGAATGCTAAATTTGAATTTGTGCACCATCCGATTTTAAATTGCCTTCTGTAGACGTGCAGGCAACCTTTCAAATCACCCGTACTCTAAATCAGGTTTGGAAAAAACATGTTTTTATTTTAAATAAAATAAACCTTTCTTTTTTAACTCACAACAAACGTAAAACAATTTTGGAAATACGAGCGAGCCGTATAGCATGCATCCTATCTCACTTTAATGTTACTGTTCAATATTTTGAAGATTGTACAAATGTATAAAATCATGCATGCTATTTCTGAATGTTCAGCAATTTTTAGTATCGTATATTTTATAATGATGGTCGTAATAAATGAAAGAGTAGATGTTGGTATAGTCGCAAGATATATTTTTGTGAGCGAAGAACGGTGTTACCAACCGCCAAAAATGTTAGTGGAGGAGAAGTCTCAGATGTGATGAAAATTGCTTTAAATTAATGGTACGTAGAATATACAAAGTGTAGAATTTAAATGTAGAGTATAGAGATTTCAATGCTATTTCTTATATCGCCGTAAAGCTTCGCCTATTTGTAAAAGTGTAAATACAAAAGTTGTTCGGAATTTAAAAATGCATATAATAAGGTCTACTTAGTTACATTTAAAAAAAAAACAGATTTATATTTGTTTATTCCAGTGTTGCACTATTTTGTGTAGAATTCGCATTTTATTCACTTCTGTTGTAAAGTGAATAGGTAAAAAGATACAGTAATATAAAGAAAACATTTGCAGACAGAATCATAAAAGGGATTAGCGCTAACTCCATTTTTATTATTACTCGTAACTTCATTTTCCATTCTCAGAACATAATTATTTTAACTAAGGTTATAATCAAGATTGGTTAGCATAAAATTTGACACATTTTGATAATATAAATAATTTAGAAAGGAAGTTACAGATGTAGAAAAAAATGGAGTTAACGCTAATCCCTTTTATGAATTAAAACAAATTGGCACCTCTGGATCAAAATGAAAATCATTTTATGTTGAAATATAATTTGTTTTTTGTGAATATTCCAGTTGAAAAATGAACGCACGTAGACAATTAATTTGAAAAAGTATCCTGTAAACAAATCTATTATGTTCGATTTGAAAGATATACTTAACAAGCTTCCTTGCTACACTGAAAAAAACTTCATCAGCGACTTCTTTTGTCCAAAAAACATCTGAACACAAGCACACCGTGATCTCAAAACGTTATAGCACCCTTCCATTGGTATCGAGAGCATGATTAATAGATAAAGAACGCACCGCGTCCCTCAATCTCGCGCGGGGCGAGATCCACGATCCGCCGATCCGACGATCCGAGATCGAGGTGATGACACAGGCATTCTGGGAGTTATGATAAATGTAGCAGCGCCCTGTAATAGACTTTGATTCGACGTGAGACAAACAATGCTGCCTTGTGGAGCGTGCTATCGCTTCTTGTTACCGATGTTGGCTCTTCGAGCTGCGATCGTCTGCTGTTTGATTGATTCTAAACTTGGCTACCGGGTGACGGTTGATGTTCCACACGAAAAATATGTTTCGATGCGTGATTCAAGATGACAAGCTGATATGAGATTGGACTTGGAAACTGCTCAGGGCCGCACTATATATTTTTTTTATTTTTGTGGAATATCTAAATGGGATATACGAATGAAATTTTTTTCTTGTGAAGACTAAACTAATTTAAATACAAAAATTAATGCAAAAAATGCAATTCGACATCTCATAAAGTTTTTATTTCATAATAACATTTACAGCGGATGAAACAGAATTAAATATCTACATTAACTTTAACCTGCAATTTTACTCACCATCCCCCAGGTATTAACGAGTACTTTAGGTATTTCATAATAAATGAATCTATTAATAATTATTATTATAAAAGTTCCAATCTGTGAAAGTGGTTAATTTTACGAATAGCTCAGGGAAACGCTACCTATGTCAGTTAAATTTATTTCGAGCATTTGGCTAATCGTCATATTTTGAATGTTCACACATTTATACATGTTGTTTAGCACTTCATCTGGGCCCCTATTCTGTAACTTTTAAAGCTAGCTCTACGTCGACACTGTTTCTATATGCACCGCTGGTATCTAGCGGAGATCTACACGAACTACCCATATGACCCCATGTCAGTTTCTATCTCTTGGTCGGTTTAGAGCTATCACAGTTGATGTTTTTATTTCGTAGAGCTAGCTCAAAATTATGACATTAATATTTGTGGCACGTTATTCTATGAAAGCATTTGGTCATTGATGGTTGATGTCACTTTGATTTTATTTCTTCTGTTCAAATAAATTTTGCCAACACACAAATTATGAAAACATTGACGTACCTACTAAAATTACTAGGATAGAAACATTATCCTTATTCTACACATATAGACAGCCACTGTTGCTTGATTTCATCGTTTTAGAGATAGCTCTTGTCTCTATTCTACAGAATAGGTACCCAGTTTGATTACACAGCGAATATTGAAAAGAATGCTTTGGACATGTCAAGGTTCACTTAGGATCTACTACTTGAAGAATAGCACGACAACACACAGTAACACATATATCAATTTGGAAAATGTTAAAAGAGCAACAGTTACATTATTACCAGATACAAAAGTCTAGTGATTACTAGCAGAAGATTTAACGCTGTGGACATCAATTTTTAAATTAACAGCTGCTAATGTTCCTGCTTGCGTTATTTCGGATAGTATGTTCATTGGACTTTCTTCTTTAGTTTTACAATTTTTAGGTTATAATTTGAACGTATCAACAGATGTACACTACACTAACACCATCTATGGCATATGAAACTAAAACTGAATGAAATTAACTGGTATTTGGCGGGTAATCAAATTTGTAACAAATCTTTAAAGAATTTAGACTCAAAAACTAAAAGATTTTGAAAAAAGTTTTTAAGAAATATTGTTGCTCTCGACGAATTCTATTACTGGTTTTAAATTTATTTAACGAACTTATTTCTGTTACATCCTGCATAAATATTACAATGTATCAGAAGACAAATTGCTGTCAAATCAGATATTTGCATTTAATTAATATATTCATTGAAATTCTTAAAAAATAAATAATCAATACAGAAATCTTGTATATTTTGAGAAGTAGCAGAACTTCACCTCGTTCTTTCCGAATACTTTTAATTACATCCAAATTACCTGAATAAAATATTCCATAAAGCAATTCTTACCGACAAAAAATACGAAACGAAAAAGAAAAAAAGTTAATAACACAAACGCAAGAAATAGCTCTCGCTCCAGCAAACCTGGCAATATTAACTCACGGTTTGGAAAAATTCAATTGCAGACTGGGTAATTAAAATTTAATTACTTCTTTAGGCAATTAGTAGTCAATCAATGTTGATTTGAGCAGTCTCCATCTCTCCAGTCGCTGCAGCAGACGAAATACGCTGACGGAGTGGGGGAAGGGCGCTACTTCCAGTTATTAAATGTGTAATTAGTAGGTACCAACTGTAGCTATATTGCTTGTAGGGTTTCGTATTGACTTTAATATTCATGCCATTTCCACTTGTTCTGGAAATGCTTTACAAAACGATGTTCGCTCCCTCGCACATTTGATTTGTTACAAAATAAAATAATAATAACCATTGGCAATTATATTTGATTGATGAACAGATATTCACTCCCATGTTTGACAACAAGAAACAAAAATAAAGTTTATTTGAAATCGGCAGTAAAGAACATCGAAATAATCATTAAAAGCTCTGAAATTGGCATTAAAGAATGTAATCCATTATACTACGATTTTGAGCAATCCAGTTTTGGAAACTTTACGGTAACTATTTATTGTAGAAGTAGAATAATTTCGACAGGTGTATGATGTGTATTTTGTCATTATTGTATTTGAAATGTATGTGTTTTGTAATTATGCAATTATAGGTGTTCTCACCTCGACACTTGCTTATTTTTAGTAATAATAATAATAAAGTTTTACGTAAAATGAAACAATATGTACATGATAACTTCAACGTCCGAGGTTGGCAACAATGAGTGCAAGTAAGCATAACCAATAAAATAAATTTCTAAAGCTCGTTTTTATAACCTACATTGTTTAGTTTTGTGATAAAAAGTAAAACTTCAATACTTTGATACATAAATAACTATTAACTAGATTAAGATAAGGTGTTTCGTTTTATTTTGTCATCAAATTCAGAGACATAACTCATGATCACCTCCCAGTAAATTGTTAAAAATGGCGACAACTAACTACCTTACTGATTACTTAAATTAAATCGACAATATTCTATTGCCTTATTGTTGTTTTTTTATTATTTATAATAGCCATTTAGAACGAATTTTGTTAATAAATTAAATGGATTTTTGATAATATTTTTCTATATTTCTCAACAGACATTTTCATCTGTTGACACAAATTTTTATTATTGAAATAAGAAATATGTAAAGTGTGCTTCGTAGAATAATTAATTTAGAGAGAAGTACGATGTTGTATTTGTTCGTATTTGAAGATAAAATTAAACGTAGCGTTCCGGTTTCTAGATTAATGAAAATTCCAATAATTAATAATTCAGCTTTTCATTTCTCAAAGCATTAATTAAAATGCAGGAAACTGTACAACATCTTACCATTAACCAAGAGGGATTCAAACCCCCAATTGTAGTAGGTCCATGCGTTATCAAAGCACTGAACACTAACTTGGCACTAAACACTAAAGTTGAGACGCGATGGCAGAAGGCAGATCTTATCTTGTAGCCCCATCTATGCTAATCTAATATTCTAATTGTATTGTAGTGAAATGCTACATTCAGTTAACAGATTCATGTTAACTGTTAAGAGCCCGGGCGACAATCGACTCAAAGGAAACGGTAAATAAGATTGTCGCGCCAGTTCCGGCCGTTTCCGGGCACGGTTCCTCCGGGAAACATCGAAATCTCATTTCCGCTTCCACTCCCGCTCAAATCAAGGGAACATAATTAGCAAAGCAACGAATATTATTATTATCGCAATATCTTCAAACGGTAAATACAGGTAGTACCAGAACATTTACTGGAGAATCATTTTTCTTGAATATTTCACGTCAAAGATAAGTTTCCTTGGATGATTCAAATAAAGTGTTTTTCTTTGCATGTGCGACAAAATGACTTTATCAGTCGATGAATGATGAAATTCGGAAATGAACTTCGAGTTTCTATGGAATCTGGTGACTCATAACTGAGTTTTTTTTGTGAAATATAAAAGTGAAACCGCTTTCCAATATTAATAAAATATGTAAATGTACCATCACGCATTTTGAGTGAGCACTTTGGTTACAAGCTATTTAACTACAAAACCCAAAGATTTAAAAAAAAGAGGAAAATACGCTGGCTAATATTTATATTTGGTGCCATGTAGAAATTTATTAAAATAGCATCAAACTCTGTGGCCCGTTTGCTCAAAGCGTTTTCTTCGTTGTTAAAATAACCACGTGAGTAACCTATCAAAAGTCAAAAGTTTTTTCTGTAACCAGAAAAATGGATTTATAAGATGATTTTTGATAGGTTAATCACATTGTTATGACAAAAAAGGAATTTACAACGCTTTATACAACCGGGCCCTTGGAAATAAGCAAGCAAATATATGTATGTATATAACTGTGACCTGGAGATTGAAAGACGAGTGTCTACAGGGTATTGACTGCTCTGGGTATATTTGCTCGAAACTTAATTGTAAGTAGAGATGCTGGATTGAGTGTTAATAATTTTGTGTATAGTATTGATGTATGATTTTGAATGTTGGGTGCAAATGAAGAAGCTTGAACGAAGTATAACTGCAGTGGAAATGAGGTATTTGAGAGGAGAGTGTGGGTATACGAGATGTGATCGGGTCCGGAATACGTTGGTATACGATAAGTGTGAGATTGAGAAGAATGTTGTTAAGAAAGGAAGAGTGAGTCAGTTTAGGTGGTTTGCCAGCTTTAGTGAATGTCTAATATATACGGGTGATATTAATGTTGAATAATTGGGTGGACGTCCGAAGAATAAGTGGTTACTTATGATTGATGGTTTATTGCGAATAATTCCGAGTGTGAAGAATAGACGAGCATGGATGAATCGCACTATGTGAACGATGCGAAAGTGGTATTCGTGGATAGAAATGTTTGGAGATGTAGCGTGATACTATGTATGTTCCGAAAAATTGTACGTAATTCATGGTAAAAAATATAATTTATTATACCTAGAGATGCTCGATTGAGCATGATTAAGGTTTTAAATGTTAGGTATGGATGAAGAAGCATTTATAACTAGTGTTGGGTCTGGAATACGTTGGTGTACAATAAATGTGAGATTAAGAAGAATGTTTAGAAAAAATGGGAGTCAGTTGAGATAGGAAAAACTCGAAAGGATGTCGAATGAAAGGTTAGTGAAGCTAATATATGCGGGCGAGATTGAGGGTGAACAATTGCACTGGCATCCTAAAAAGAAAAGGATGATTAGTTGCGTGAACGAATAATTCTGAGACGAGCTTGTATTTATATTAATTGATGAAGGATGTAACGTGATATTATGTATGTATGTATCAAGCAAGTGGTTAAGATTGAAACAAAACTAATAATTTATTTTATATATTAATCAAACGTCAGTATCCGATTACCAAATATTAGATCTACAAAAAGAATTGTTCTTTCGAAAGCTGTGGTAAATTTGAATTTCCTTGGAGACTGCTTTAAGTTAAACGGATAAAAATGTCTTTCTTGTTGGGGCTTTGTGCGCAATATCTTTAGTATCACATTTGCATTTGGAGGAGGGTGTGTTTACGGGCTCAGTTGCTGAAAGCCCGCAAATTGACCAGGTGAAACGCAAAAGAATAAGAAGACAAAACATCCGAACAGCAGGGTGAAATTGTCGGCCGCATCTGGCGTTTCGGTCGCGTCCATAACTCTTCATTCCGGGCTCCGGAGCCCCGGAGTTAGTCCCCAGCCTCCTGGTTATTACTTCCCCGCCAGTCACAACTCATAAGATCTCAGGCGCGAGAACTTGGAGCTGCTGTGCATGTTGTCTCACTCCCACGCACGCATTGCTTCGAACCTCGATCTCGCTTTCCAGGCCACGTCACTTTGACGCGGTAATACCTTTTAGCAATGCACTGTGCGCTTTTGTTATAAATCATACTTAGATTCTTTTCTCCGAGATGTAATTACCTTTTAAAATTATGTCTCTATCCTCGTGGCCGAGTTTGCATTACGTTTCGGGAATTTAGTACTCATTACGCGTTTACCGGTTTTTAAATGTACGAGGAACAATGCCTTCTAGCCATTACGAACTTTATAAATTTTTCTTCAAGAACAACAAAACCGCATTACCTTCTTATTATTTTCACCATAAACACAAATCTATTTCGATATGTTTGATTGGGTATGTTAGTATCTAGAGAATGATGGTCATGAATGAGGCACGAACCGCTTTGAAAATAATGGATTTTTGAGGAAAAATGCTGCTAAAAGAATGGGGAACAACATTGTTATTGGAATTAGCTATTATGATCTTCAGGCTTTACAATGAGAGTTCAGAAATTAGGAGGATTTGCCATGGCCATTTGAATCGTATGTTAAAAGCGAGGTTAAAAGCTTAAGTTGTATGGTCTAAGTTAGTCCTGATCTGCCAACTAGTTCTCTCACCAGTGTAAGATATCTCTGTCTTTTGTACCCCTCCGTCTCTCACTGTCGTAATTTGTAAAACTCCCCATTGCACAGAACGAAGTTTCCTTTTGAAAATTAATGCTGAACAAAAATAAGAAGCTCATATGCAACATGAAATGGTCCTTTAATAACAAACGTGCGGCGAAACCTCCACGAAGCTCCGTGCAATGTTTTTCAATTTTAAACGCCGCTTGCAGATGCCGTGATGACTAAATACGCAATAAAGAAGACTCATTCTGTTTATCTGTTTCACCGAAGAAGCCGGCGCCCGTGCGTGTAAGCCTTGAACGCGCTCCACAAAGTAATATCTCTTTGCGAAATGAATATGCGTATAATACGGATTTATTTTCATCTTCCTTTAAAATCATATCATTTTTATTGCTTCTAATGGCACATATGAAACGAACAAACCAAAAACCTTTATCACGTTTCATTATTACAGCAAAGCTCAAATAAGATGAACACTAAAGTCGAAAAATTTATATTTGCGCGTTTTCCAATTTGTTAATAATAAGAAAGTATTTGCCACTTTATCATTCATTGCTAAATGCTAATGCAATAACCAAATTGGCAGGATCATGAATAAATACTTAATACTAATATTTTGACGGTTTCTAGTCATCTTATAGCCAAAACTCAATTTTGTTTATACATATATATTTGTTACATATAAATTGTGAAACACACACACACACACACACACACACACACAAATAAAAAATCAAGTTTAAGAATCAGTGAACTTGGCAAAGATATAATTTTTCTAGTTTTTTCTGGTATTTACAAGACTCCGTGACAGTTAACAAAGTATAGTACACACAAACGAAGTATTAAATAAACCAATCCGATAAATCTGCAATTGCTGAACATGCTATTACAAACGTCATATAAATCAAGTTTAAAAATCCGTGATCATCTTATCAATTTTAAAAATATAGTCTACATTGTTCTGGCATTTATAAGATATCGTGCCAGTATAGTAAAGTATACATTGGTCTAAATGGTAAAACTATAACAAAAAGTTTAAAAGAATACAAAAGACATATAAGAATAAACCAACCCGATAAATCTGCAGTTGCTGAACATGATATTCAATAATTACATGGAATTTATTTCGAAAACAGGAAGATATTAACTAACTGGATGAGAAGACTAATTAGAGAAGCAATTGATATCAAGAAATCTTCAAATAATTTTAATTTCAATACAGGCTTTGAGTATAATAAATCGTGGTTAACTCTTGTTCGTCCTTAATATTGCTTTACATTAATTTGATGGGGTAAATAGCTCCGCGGTAACGCATCGGACTGTGGATCATTTGATCGTCGGTTCGAGCCTCACAACCTACAAATTTTCGAAAATATTCACTACAAAAAATTACCCTTGTAGCTTCTCCACCACCACCATCCTTGGAGGCCATGACTTGACGGCCGGTAATAGTGGTTCACGCGTAATAATATATCATGTTACCGAAATCTGCTTTGGGCAGAGTGCCACACTCAAAAATGTGTAAATTGCGCGATGATATACATATTATTAATTTGTATAACCATTGATATATGTTATTTTGTAAAAACGTAGTCTTGGCAACATATTTATTTATATTTTACCATAATTATGAAGGCAGCACTTTGCTGTCAAAACGTTGTCTTTATTTAAAAAAAAAAAATACAGAATTAATACCCAAATATTATTTTATTTAAACAAAATTCTGTTTTAGTTTTATTTAGAAAATAATTGTACCGCTGCGAAATACTGCAAACAAAATAAATAATTAAAACCGAATCCAAGTCCAGGTTGAAATAATTCTCTGTAAAGGTCCCAACCTTCTGAATTTATCCGGAGGGTAGGAACCTCTCCGCTACATTCTAATATAACAAACATGTCGGACGCAGAAATGAAAATAATTAAATAATAATGAAACAAGTAAGACTGGGGTAATGATCATATCAAAGAAGGGTTAACTACTGCAAGAACAGTCGCTCAGTTATTTCCACATCGCCTTAGCTCGCGAGACAGGAAAAGAGTTCCACTGGCCAACTCAATCACGGCTTTCAACAGATTTTGATTAGTCATACACACAATTTAAATGAAGCGTTCGTAACAAAGATACGCATCTTAATGTAAAACAGTAGCTGAAAGAATCAAATGAAAAGGTCGGATGCAGATCGCTGTATATTGATGGGAAGGAAAGCTATTGATTTTATTTATAATGTAGAGTGATTAATTAAATTTATTCTGTTGCCGCTTTGAAACTGTTTTACGGAGGAATTTTGCTGCGGTTCGCTTCAGTTTTCAGGCAGATAAATTATATAAAAATTATTCATAAAATGCTTTTCAATTTCAAACAAAACGTTTCATTTCACTAATAAAAGTATTTTGCGATATTAGGGCTGGCCAGATAATTTTGTTTATTCTAAACTGCAACCTTCTCTTTAAACGGGATTTTCAAAATAGCATTATTTAATTCTTTTTATACAACATCTTATTATTCCATGCTGAGATTTTCATTTGATTTTCTAGGTTCCTATCCAAATTCTGAATTTAAATACCAGAAGAAAATATCCCAGCAAACACAGTTCTAACATTGATGTACCTGGTATGTAATATCTGAACCCTAAGTAGTATATCATCTATATACGTACTAATAACGTAATATACATATACCATGTCGGACATCTTTTGAGAGGGCGTAAAATTACATTGTTGGTATGTCACATTGGTCCTGGACATGGTACATACCTACAACATATATTTGTTATATTGTCGTACTTATAACATATTCACAGTTAATTAGCAAGTTTTATATATTTTATATAAAAATATAGCAAAGAAATGGTAAATATTTTATAGTGTACATTAAACAACTTTGAAATATATATATAATTTAATTTTGCTAAGTGGTTATATATTTCCGATTCATAATTTATGTAAAGGAAATTGTTAATTTATAAATAAATAAACATTTTCACATAGATCTTACTAAAAAATGTACAAAAACCACTATTCCATTCGCATATTCAAAATTGTTTATACCAATAGTTTTGTTATGTACCATTAACGTTACGATGACTACATACCGTGTTGAGGGCATAGGTCTATCCATGTTACGTATATATAACGTACTCGCGACATAACTGTGTTTGCTGGGATAGAACTTACTGCTGTAAAATTCAATTTTTGACCTTAATTATATTTATTAGTTAAAATAATATTGTTCCTTGAATATTACACTTTCGTTTTATTGTCTTCAAAATTTTCACAAGCTATCATTTACCGTTTTATTAAAATTTTACGGCAATCATAAAAAAAGTTGTTTTTTTTTTATTCAGCAGTATATAACAATATACGATTGTGCCATATATCCTACATATCCCATTCATTTCAGATATGTAATGACTTTCATTACCGCACTGTTTATTTGGTAGCCGTGATTTTCAACGCGGTGCTATCATTTTAAAAACTATCCCGGCCTGTTGCTACTTTCATTTGAAATTAATTAGAATTTTATTTCAATAAAAATTACCAATTTAATTATTTAACAACATTCCGAACAATCGTAGAAAAAATTTTGTTCGCAGTATGTTTTACACTATTTAATGTGTATGCTAATCTTGTTTATATCACACTAATTGGGTAAATAACTATTGGAAATCTATGACTTTATCCAAAATTTATTGCATTAAAATCTATTTAGTTTGGTAATGTGAGTAGTCTCAGAAGAGATAAATCATATTTTCATCAATGCAAACAGCCAAATAACAGAAGCCAGAATTCAAGTCATAAAGTAACTACGTATTCTTACAAAACCACTGAAGAGAAATACCATTCATTGTAACAGCGAAACTTCGTCAAAGCACAAAGGAAAATGATATCCTACAACGTACAATAAGCATACCATGTCCAGTGGCGCAACTAACCCTTCACCCTCCCTTTGCGAATCCACTTCTTTGCCTCATCTGGTCGTCTACATTTCAGTAATATAAGCAAAACGAAGATGACCGTATATCATAGTAGAAAAAGACGGGGCTAGTTTCAAATTTCATTTAAGATTTAATTTACGTTGAGCAGAAAGAGATATGTGAATTTGGATCCCCCTGTTGGATTAAGCATTTGGATCTTATGTTGCCGGTTTTAAGGGTGAGTTTCCAGGGCTGTAAGCGCAATTAATGCTGTGCTTTTGTTAAGCTCGCCCGCAAACAATGCTATGTATTGTGGGACCGACAATCGGACGAGGGAGCATGGACTGGATTCGTTATTCGCAATCGCAATTGTCGGATTTAGATATCTCTGATCAGTGGAAATAATTACATTTTCCATGAGTTATCCTCTAATATTCTTTTATTCATCGCAGCCTACGACCACAATATTATAGTCTGTCTGAAAATTGACTTTTTTAAATTATTTCATTGACATGGTTTCTTTCCATAAGTTTGCACTATAACTTAAATTTGAAAGGAGTTTTGCCTGCATATATTTCGATGTGATCTAAAGCAACAAAATTGTAAGAAACATCAAGATATGAGGGGTTTCTCTAAGTACCCATTCAAAAAGTGGATTTAGATATCCTAGAAAAGCTTTATTATATCTTGTTTCAAATAAATGGATCACTTTGGTATCTGCAAGATGCAACAATAACAAGAAATTTATCAAATAATTTTTGTATATAATACTGTAATACCATTGTGTTACAGACAAATCTTTTTGATTTACACATGTTACTATACAATTAATTATTAAAACATACCTTTGTCACAATAATTATATCACTTTGGCATATTTATCATTAAGAATCGTCAATAAAATAAAGTATTAAAGCTTACATTTTATTATTACTAAATATCTACGAATATGTCAGAATCATCGCTACAAGAATCATTAGAGTTTTAGTTTATTATAAGTGGATTAATTTTTTTTCTACATGTTTAACACAACTCCTCCACGTGACTTCATTAATATTTTTCAGTGTATTTTTATTTATTTTAGTTTATTTAACGGTAATTCTCATTTAAGGGTTGATTATACCATTAGAGACAGCCTGGCCATGAGTAACGGTAAAACTATTAAACTGTTTAATACATCTCTGATACTATACAGTTTTTTAGTGGATTACGTACAATCATGCTAATGTTTATCTGGTATTTTCAAATCTTCTATTTGAATGAGTAACTGCGGAAACCCTTCATATCTTAATGTTTCTTACAATTTTGTTCCTTTAGATCACAATACATAAAGGTCAGATTTCTTATGAAAAGAAACCGCATCAATAAAATAATTTAATCATCAACTACCATGCTAGATGACTGAGTATACCAACTTATAATAGAACAACGCAATTAAATAAATAAAAATGTATCGTATTGTCGATCAAGATTGGGTGAATTTCAAATCAGGAATCTAAAATTAAAATTAAAATATCGAGCTCTGCACTTTCTAAAAACAAGAGACACTCCACTCAACGCTAACTAGATAGCAGCAAAGACAATCAGAATCACGGATCAACAAGATCGTGTTTCGTAGCAGCGTGCAATGGAGTAACCAGCAACATTCGAACATCATCTCATCTCCGTGTCCTGTCTGGCACGATTAGTGCGATACGTCACGGCGGCAGCCATCTTTGATCGCCGATACGCGGCCATAAAATCGCGACATTCAATTTAGTGTCTCGGTGTTGCTCTCCAAACGATCCACGATCCGCGTAATTAGAAAGACAAACCCTGGAGCTGGATTCTGCAGAACACTACTGCGTCGGTGATAAAATTACGTGTGTTGCAGATGAAGCGATAGCGTCATGTAAGTTGTGAGAAGTCGTGCAATCTGGCAACGCTGCCATCGCTGTTCTATTGTTTGTATAACCGGCGTAATGATATCGAGAGTTCCTTTTTTGTTTCGAGTAGCATGGAAGATGATTGGTCATTATTTTCGCATGGTTCTAATTTATTTTAAAAAACAATTTTTGCTTATTTAGCAACGTGGATGAAGCGCAGACAAGCACCACCTTTTTCCTTTTTAACATAAAACCGTCTTCTATATTTTAATATATTTTTTAAAGCTATTTAACTTTTGTAAAACTAAGTTATAAAAAAAAATATGCGCACATAGCTAATAGCACGAAACCCATAATTAAATTCAACTAATAATCAACCTCTCCAACATTTCCCGCATTTTAAATCATTCCTATTCCTAACCAGGGTGCAGGATTGAAATTTGGCGTTTACGAGTTTCAAAGCTATTTTTAATATTGCTGTACCTATTAACCTATTCACTTTACTAAGAAACAGAGTACAAGAGTTGTTCAGAATATTAAATGTATACAATAAGGCCCATTTAGTTACTTAAATATTAATACATCACGATATATCATTTATGAAATATCACCGTTATTTACATATCCGCTTGGTTTGCGGATAATGCAACAAATCTGGAATATGAGTTCACAGAAAAGAGTTGTACAATATGTTTTGTACGAAAAGTGTAAGTTGTATTATTATTACACATTAATTTGTCTAATATATCAGAAAACAATTGATATAATTTTCATTTTTCATAGATCTGCAGGTAATGTATTCCATATTCCACCATTTTTTAAAATTGATATTATGTAATGAAATGTTTTAAATACCATACTTTTTATTATAAATATAGTTTTGTTCAATAAATAGGGTGGTGTCTCGGACGACGCAGCAAAGGGATTTCAATGGTAAATTCTTAGTGTGCAATTATTTTCTACCATAATTATTTTAGAGCAAAAGTTTATTTAGATTTTATCTAGAGAAAAAATTCTGCATCTATTGATACCATTGATCATAAATTTTCATTTTCCGGAAGAGGAGAAATCGAAGAAATTAAATTTAACATTTTCACAAAAAACAATGATGCCATGGAACAATTAAAACAATAAATAAAAAACAAGCGCGCTTACATTTGCCCTATTACCGCATTTGCCAAATTACATAGTTGTAATCAGCAAAAAAATTTTTTTTAATTTGCGGCATAAAACCATTTAATAATTTCTACTTTTCCTTGTATTGAGTACATTATAACAACGGTATTTAATAATAAGTTTAAATGATTTCTCTTTTACCGGACAATGGAAATTTATGAACAATGGTATCAATAGATGCAGAATTCTTTTCTCTAGTTAAAAGCTAAATAAACTTTTGCTCTAAATTAATTAGGGGAGCAAATAATTGCACACTAAGAACTAACCCTGTATATTTTAGCACAGGAGACTTGGAAAATAGACATTTCAGAAAAAAATTGGAAAAAGTTATCAAGTCGAAATTTGTTAAGGAAAAGAGAAAATAAATCTCTGTAAATTCTTGGATAACTTGGCTTTAATTATAATTTATTGAAAAATATAATAGTCATAGACTAGTCACAGACTAATATATTTTTCAATAAATTATATTTAAAGCCAAGTTATCCAAGAATTTACAGAGATTTATTTTCTCTTTTCCATTTCAGAAAAATATTTTTCGTTTTTGTTTTCTAATAAATATTAATATCAATTTAATTGATAATATAGGTACCGTGAATTATTAATATTTAACCAAAGGGTTATATGCATTTTTAAATTCTGAACAACTTTTGTAGATACGTTTTTGTTGAAAAGTGAATAGATAAAAACATACAGTACAACAAAATATTATAATAGCATTGAAACCTCTATACGCCAAATTTCCATTCTATACAGTGTATATCTCACATTATACTTTGAAACATTTTAATATATTCTGGAATAAAAATGAAGTTTGTTAAACTCTTTACCGTTACTCATTTAAGAAAAAAATTATACATGTCTCTTTAAATTCCGTTCGAAATCTTACCAAGGACTTTATTTCCGGTTCGTTCTGTGATCTTAGAACCTTCTGCGTTCGCGCAGAGGCACCACATTAGTTTTTAAATATTCAACACACATTCACCGCCGTCTCTAAAAGCATTTGGCCATTAAAAAATTAAGCAGAGCAGTTCGCTACTATTATATTATTATTTTATGCATACTTTACTTAGCAGTAAATGGAGAGGAAATCGGTATTAGACTTCTTCGTCGCTTGGTGAGCTGACGCACCCCCGGCGCAAGAACGCGAACTTGCTTTAAAACTTCACTAGTGAGATGCGATGATGGGATTATTAGATCCGAACCTGGCCTGTCTAATTGATATTTTGTGTTCTTCTGGATTAATTGTCTATAAATTAACGCGAAAATCTACGAGAGAAAGTTCACCGCATTGTTTCTTATCATAAACATTTTCTTTTTTAAATAAATATCCCGACACGACATTTTCTCATTTCTGAGTGTATTACTCTGCAGTTTCCGATATATAATCCATTTCTGAGGGTACAGTGCCGTCAAATAACAATCCCCAAATATGTTTACGATACACATTCACGTCCACCAAAGATAATAATAATTCAAATAATTAATTATTCTTTATTATTTACTTTTCTTTATTCATAATCATAATTAATTCAAAATAATAAACTACATATTAGGATAATTGTTAAAACAGTTGGTAAAACAAATTCTGTAATAATATATTTTGATATTTAACGTGGAAGTTTGCAAAGCACACTAAATCATTTTTATTCCCAATAACATAGAATACGTGATCGTATCCGAAATACATTGGTGTATGGTGAGTGTGAGTGTGAAGAATGTTGTTAAGAAAGTGGGAATGAGTCAGTTGAGGTGGTTTGGACAGGTTGAGCGAATGTCGAAGGAAAGGTTGGTGAAACTAGATGGGTGAGATAAGGTGAACGATTGCGTGGACGTCCGAGGAATAAGTAGTTTGGTATGATTGATGGTTTGTTACGTGAACGAATGATTCCGAGTGTGAAGAATAAACGAGCATGTATGAATCGCACTATGAATGTGGACGAGGCGAAAGTGGTGTGTCAGGATAGGAATATTTGGAGGAGATTGATTATTGGTTGACTGTGTTTCTGAGTTGCTACCCCACTGAGTGGGATATAGCGTGATGTATGTTATGTATGTATGTATGTATATTTTTCAAACGTTAATATGATAACCTACGATAACGTAACGAAATGTAAAAGAAAGGATTAAAATTAATATTATAGTCAATATTATTCTACATCTTTTTGAATATAACAAAATTTATTTACTGAGATATGCCCACAAATTTGATAGGCCTTCAAGAAAACCATGTATACCACTTCCAGTTGATAGATTACTTACAAAATCTAATCAGGTTGTATAATATGAACATGTAAAATCTAAATATGAAATTGGACACTAACATCTATATTAAATTTTAAATTATCTCGTTCAACAAAATCGTCACACACAGAAGTCATCATAAAAATAGTAAAATCTAATTCTTGGAACTACAAAACGTACTTATCCGACGAAAACTCACTATTGAACATATCTCCCTTACATAATGTGTAGGAGGTTAAAAGCAGTATCTATCGTATGTAGATTTTACACGAAAAAAAAAAAAATTGATTGCTACAATAGCAATATTTATCTTACGTACAGTGATAGCAATTTATATGTATATTCGTACTGTAACAATACGTATAGTTTTATTTCTCAGCAATAATATATATTTGTCATAATTAAATATCATGCTTGAAATAGCAATACTAGTTGTTGATATGAATATAATATATTCTAAAGAATATAGCATATTTAAGACAACGTGGTGTAGATATATACTGCAACAATATAAGAATATAAAAAAAAAAACAAACATTTAGATTGTTAAAGCAGCAATCGGAAATAATATAACATTACTGATATAAATAAAAATATTGTTATTGTAAACATCTAAATTGCTGTCACTATACGTAAGATAAATATTGCTATTGCAGCAATCCATTTTGTTTTTCGTGTAGTTGCTGTAGATTTTTTGTTTTTTATAATTTATGTTTCAATAAATTATGCACAATGTCATTCCGTACTTAGGTATGTAATATTGTTGCAAATCGCTTTTACTTTTTCTTCTAGGAGAAAAAGTAAAGTACTCTCCTAAAAAAAAAAAAACAGTGAAACTTCTGCTTTATGTATGTAGTTAATAAAGTATGTTGTGTGAAGAACAACATATTTGTAGATAATGGTGCACACGATATATTGGATAGTAATACTTTTTTGGACTGATGGCAATGAGTAATCGGAAGTTGTTGTATAAACAACAAATGCAACGTATCGAAAGCGGGAACGATGTCAAATTACCGACTTCAGTCGCAATTGGCAAACATACAAACAAACAGAACCATTGTGTTACAAATGAACTTGTCGAAATGCACATTTGGAATTGTGGAGCCATTGTTAGCGAGTGCAGCCGAACGCGTGTATATTTATTCACGCCGCTGTTTAAAAGATTTTATCGACAAATTACAAAAAGCAGAGTGTACAACACAAATTATAAAGGGATATAATTGCGCCAACACACACCAACACAGCAGCCGTATTATTGGCTCGCCATCGATAATAAATCAAAACATATTCACGCAAAATGTTATGCGAAATTGGCTAGTTACGCTTTTAACTCGGCGCGGGTACATGGAACGCATTTCAGTGATCTGTCAGCGAGTGACAGATTTTAATTTAAATACACACACATGAACGCACACTTTCACGCCGCACACATAGGTGTAGTTATACGTTCCGCACTGATCGTTCCTTGACTGTTTGTTGCAATGTAATCGCGCGAAATTGACTTTTTAATGCCCAATGAAATCTCGCACTGCTTCCAAGAACTCACACTCGGAATGACAGATTTTAAATTAATCTTTCGGAATGGTAACACTTCATCGGAAATTAAGAAATACCTCTAGAATTTAGAATAATGCCAGAGTAATTATGTTCAGACTTTTTGGTCATATTTGTCGGTGTATAAAAGCCCGGTTGTTGTAACGTTTAATATATTAACTTTACCGCCCGTCAATAGAGGTCTCTAAATTTCTTATTTAAGAGGAAACAACAGGGGTAAATGTGACGATGTTGGAATACATTATTACAAATAAATAAAACTTTTGAAATTCAGCCAATAAATACTACAATACTACCTCAACCGGTTTCGACGTCACATACGTCTTTTTCAGGAGGCGATATTAATAGAAACTAATACAAAACTTGTTAAAAATGTGAATGAATAAATAAATAAATAAGAACAACAAAACTTAGATGAATCTCTTCGTCAGAATAAAAAAAAAATACATTATAATAAATAAAATATAGTCAGATAAAATAAAAATGTAAAACAATGTTACTTTTCCACCCAACAGAAAAAACTCACTCGATCAATTGGGTGTTTTTATTAAAAAAAAAAAAAACACGCTAGCATTTATTATAGGTTTGATTTCAAATCATATGGGGTAAATAGCTAGGTGGTAACGTGTAGGACTGTGGATCGTAAGATCCTCAGTTCGAATCCCACAGCTGACAGTTGACAATTTACATTTACCTCTGTGATTTCCCCTGCACTAATATATTTGGGGACTATGAATTGACGGCTGGTAACCGCACTTCATATGCAAAAATATATCACTTACCGAGATCTGCGTAAACAGAGTGCCACACCAATAATGGGTTAAAGACGTGATGATATTTACTGCTAACAGTCTGTAAAGTGTCACTGTTATACCTAGACTGTAAAATATTTTATATAACAACCGCTCAACAAAGGCATAGCAACCGTCAATAAATAAATAGCAACCGTTCGAGACACGCATGGAAACTTAATTTGACAGCGATAACCTTTAAAATATCTATATAAAAATAATCACTATATTAATATTAATTATTAAATCGGCAAAAAAATTATGTGTTCAAATCGCCATCAAACACAGATTTATAGTTTCGGTAGTCTTTGCTGTAAATCTGGTATTTTGATACCTATTTATTTAGATTTCAAATTATTGTCCATGGTTTTTCTATAAATAATATAACTTGCGGGGGGTTATGTGCAAGTTATTCGATTTTTTATTATTGTTAATAAATTAATGTTATAATCAAGTTAATAATATATTTATTTGTAGTTTGGTACTTTAGGCAGCCAGAGAGATTCACTTGAAGCATCAAAAATTAATTGTACTTCCATAATAAATTTCTATTTGTAATATACGTCAAATGTCATGTATCTTGTAAAGCTGAATGATTTAAATTCAAGTCGTCTTTAAATAAACATAAATCAGGTAACACACCGAGCCAGACAATGCAGTAAAAAAGCCATTCATAAAACAGAAGAGCATCATTTTCCGGCAGACAAAAGAAAAATGTTTTATGTATGTAGAGAGATGTAATAGACGCATGCAAATTTCGTTTGAAATAATTGCATACGCTATCCCCGGCGTCGTATATCAAACACAGCACCTCGACGCTACGGAATCAGCCGATAAGGATCGAAGTCGCCCGGATGGCTGTCGCGGACACAGTGTAAACGGTACCCACTCAAAAAGGTGCTGACTCGTTTTCTGAGTCGAGTAGACCGATTTTTGTTGGAATATGTAAATTTAAACTGTACGGAATCTACTTGCGGTTGCGCCTAGCCTAGCCCGGCTCGTCACTTCGAGGACTTTATAAAGATACTTCAACCATTTGCTCCCTCCCGTTTATGTGTGCATTTAAATTGGGTTTCAATCTTCGACTTTAGCTATTTTATATATGAATCATCACTTTTTCCATACTATTTTCTCCTGGACGCCGCGCTAAATTTTTTCCCTAATCTATTACCATTTTCAAAGTTTTTCAGAGACTTCGAAGCCCGCGTTATTCGTCTCTCATTCCAACGAAATTTAATAGTACTCCATGTACTTATAAACGAAAAAACAGCTATTCATTTTTAATAAGAGATAAAATAAAATATCTACTATTGTCAGTATAAGAAAATAATTAATTATCGGTTGTGACAATATAGTAGTAGTAAAAATATTTAGAACTACTATTTGACAGGAGGATTGAAATATCATTTTTTTACTTTGCATATTTTCTTATGTTAAATACCTATTCTCCTCTTTTTTATTCGATCATCCTGTCAAGAGTCTAGACATTTTGAAAATTTAAATATTTAATTCGTAACAAAATTATTATAAATAATAAAGTGCTAATAGATATTTTTATTTATTTTTATCGCATTGTAAATGAGAAAAAACCTGAATATAGGTGGCAGGCCAGACAGTGACAAAATGGATAAGAAACGGGGAAAACAAACTACCTATCATAGCGGTATATATGAGATTTATTAATTAAGTGCGCTTATCTGTTATTATTGCTTTAATTGTTGAGTATTCTTAGCTAAAATTGTAAACATGTTTATTGCGATGTTATTGAAGAACGTTTGAAAGTTTAATTTTCTTCGTTGAATATTAACGAACTCAATTCAATATAATCTATAAATTCTTATAGAAATAATTACATTCTAAACTAACCTAAATGAAAATCTATAGCCAGAAAGTCATTAGAACAAATAGATTAGAATTTTTTTGAAATTGGTTTCCCATTTCGGAGATCAATTGCACATTTTTCGATAATAATGGATCTTTAGAAAAGAAGTTTGTTTATATTTAGAAAACAGACATTGACTGTATCATTTGCTGCTACATATAATAATGATAACAATATTAATCGTCATTGTTGGATATTACATATTCACAATGATTAAAATCTACTATTTAACACTACTACAGAAATTCGCAAACACTATCTATTCAATATAATAATAAAGAGAGACCCTAAATAACATAAAAGTACTTGTAAATTTTAAAGTAATTCTATCTAATCACAACGTTATATTTCTATTGAAGCAATTATTGTTTTCCTCAATTCATTAGTCCTAGCTAATACCTTATTTTTTTCCTAACACGATTTGTAGATAATTTACAACATTGTATTTGATTCCTATTTAGTTACCACGTACATAATTTTATTAGGAGGAAATATTTCGTATTAGCAATGCTACATTTAACAAAAAATATTGACAGATGTTTAAGCAGATGAATTTAGTGTTTCTCGTATATAAAGTAAATTTGAGCTAATGTAAATGTGTGACGTACGTCACTGGTGGAACAACAGACAGAACAAGCGACCAGAACAACGGCGTGGACCGAAATGAGCAACGAATTCATCGGCGGGCGAGAGGGAGACAGAACACAGCGCTGCTACTCTGTTGACTTAACATTACGAATGTATGAGAATGATGCGGTCAGCACGGCAAATATACCACTAACTGACATGTTACAAGCTTCTTCTATGTAAATAACAATTTCAGTTAACAAACACACGCTACACACACGCATCGAATCGCCCAAATGAATGTTGCCCATGAATCGATGTTGTTTTGTTTTTCTAAGCCTGTTGTGCTGTTGTTGAGCCGCGGCCCTTGCCCTGACTGGACACTTCCTAATTTGCATTTATTTACAATCGGAATTGTTTCAATGTTGGATACATTCAATTCACATATTCTGCACTTAAAATGTGTCGCAGCGCCAAATACTAGCCTAGCGGAAAATAAGGACACTGAATAAGCTGGTACTACAAAAGGTTAATTGAATTTTTAAAATAGTAATAGCACAAATGTATTTTTAATTGGTAATGTATGTATTTGTGGGTCATAAAAATCTCATATTTAACAATGTCGCCACTTTAACCTTTATCCTTGTAGTTCCCCCCCTCCATTAACATTCTTGAAGGCATGATTTGACGGATGGTAACTGATATTTACTCATAAATTAATATCATCTACAGATATCTTCAAAAGCAGAGTGCCACACTCAAAATGAATAAATGGCGTGATAACATGTTTTATTTGATTATTTATTTATTTTTGTAAACACGAGTATAATGAGGGATTATGATAGTCATTATTCACGAAGATGAAGTTGTAAATTCGGAAATCACTTTTGAAAATTATCGAAATGCGTTGAAAAAACGTCAACATAAAAACACCCAATGACAGCTGACTGCATATCAATATATCAATTGTTAGACGGCTGGTGCTAAGTGATCCAGATCACGTCTTTAAAATAACAGTGAATTATGGATTTCTGGCTCTGTGATTGATCGAGAAGAGTGAATTATGAGTCATAATTCACTGTGGTGAATTATGGGTACGACAATTCACGGAAAAAATGAAATAATATTGATATATTCATACATGAGCAGAAAAAATATATTATTTATGAAAAAAAATATGTTGCTTAAAATTTTTAATATCTAATGATTTTATAATTTTTCAGATCCTGTTTTGCTACTTGCTAAGCCGGTAAGCCAAGCATACTTTTTATTTATTTCATTTATGAAATGTACAATAAATAATCATTTTCTTTTTGGAAGTATTTAACTTTATGTCTACACCTAGGACAAGAAAGTGCAGGAATCATAAAAAACTTATGATCATTTCACAGAAATAAATATTTTGATATTCTTCGAATTCAATGAAACAAATTTTTTTAAAGACGTACGTATATAAATTTACTAATGAAAAAGAAAAATTTCATGAAAATGCGCAGAATTGATCAGATTTTGGTGTAGCTTTACTGATTACAAGAAATATATTTACATACTCTTAGGTATTTCAGATATAGAATCAACTACAAAAAAAATTCTTATGAAAGATGTTGAAATATAAAAATTTTATTTGTAATTTTGTTTTTCTGTTCTTTTGTGTGTAAAACCTACATATACCGGATGTAAAATTGAAATGTGGCGTGTAGAGTTGAAGTGCAATTTTTTTTATATTGTAATAAAGTATATTTTACAGAAAATAATACAACACTCTAATAAATAAATTTTAATTTGATTGATATATCGTGATATACTAATATTTAGGTAACCAAATAGGCCTTATTGCATGCATTTTTAAATTAGGAACAACTTTTGTATTTACAATTATTTACAAAATATATAGAAAGATACAGCAATATAAAAAAATAACATTGAAATTTGTGTGCGTCACATTTCATTTCGACATCCTGTATAGTATATTTCAACAATAATAGTTGCTATAAGAACAAACAAATTATTGAAATGTATATTCTGGTGAATTTTTGTTAAACATTTTTCAAATGTAATTATTAAAATCATATTAAGACTTATATGGTGCATATTAGAAAGTTATCAGATTATTTTACTATTTTCGAAAAAAAATTGTTAACAATAATGATTTTGAGAAAAACTATATTATATGTTTAAATATCTATGTACCTATATCAATAAGCAATCAAAATATCGTTTCTATATGTATAATTTGTTAATAATAAATGTAAGAGTTTTCTTAAAAAAAAAGAGAGGCATTAAACGTAATTGTTATACGGACAGTTAGGCTGTGTCACACACACATATACTTCGATCGTAGCCGTTTCCGGTGAGTGCTCGATCTGACCGGATGTAGTAGGCAAACACCTGAGCTGACATTCGGAACCGACTTCCAGCAGTCGTTTATTCGCTAATTGCGCGCAAGCCTCCGGTCAGTTTTGACATGCGCAAACAACACTCCTCTCCACCCCGTCGTTCGCATTGTCTGTCTCACTCCCTCCCTGATGTACATTTAACGTTTTGTGTTTACATTTGTGGTGGCCGCACCGTGTGTATGGGTATACAGTGTTAAATTGTCATAACCTGTAGATGTACGTATGTTTTGTATGTGTGCTGAGTGTGGTTATAACCGTTTGTGTTACCTCTGTTATTACATTACCGCGGTACGAGGTGGACACAGCCGCGTCTGTTGGCAAGTCGTATTTTAGCCCGAAATGTGAGCGGTGCTGGTTACGTTACACCGTATGCCGTATGCGAACCGTAAGGGGATGATTTTAGTGAGAAGTTTAGTCAAATATGTATTTGTGGTGATTGTATTTACTGATACCTGGGGTCGGTTTGCTGAGCCAAATACGCGATGAACTAGAACATTACTTATGATAATACCTACTGATAATTTATTATTCGTCAAACACATTCGGTCTATTCAATTTAGTTATAAATATTTTTATCTTAAATTATTCAATATAATATTAATCAACCATTATATTTATATCTATGTGATGTGTAACGATGTTAAAATCATTTTGGATGTACAAATTATGAAGTGATTATAATTTATATGAGGCCTATCAGCCATATTTTATACTTTTTCACTTTTTTATGCGTTGTACATACAACGAAGTATTATAATTTTAAAAGTGAATCAAATTGAGGGAGGTTATGTGATGTCGATAATATGTTTTATTTATATTTGTGTATTTGTATTTGGTAGTAAGACAAAAGATACAATTTTAATTATTTTGTTTCCACAATCAAATCTAACATTTTGCTTTTCATAACAATTCTTACTTAAGCAATTAATATTGTGAATTGACAAAAATTTGAGTAATTACAAATATCGACTATAAATCTAATCATTTTTAATGTCGCATTGCATATCTTTGCATAGATGGCGTAGGGCCAATTGTTAAAATATCTGGACAGAAGATTCGTTAATTTGTTGAAATTTAAACAGCAAATCCAATTGTTAGTAGTTGTCTCATGGTGATGTAATTAAAGTTTGATATTTGAGACAAAAATCTGTATAATAATTATAACTATTATTTTTACACTAATGAAGAAAAGAACATTTTATAAAATCTAGATCAACCATCCTGTACGAAGTTCCAAGAAACTAATTAAATACGCATAACCCTAAGCAATAGTTTCTTTATTTACCGCATTTCACCCACAACCATCTAACCATCTCGGGGGTGGAGACTCTCCCCCCGCCTCTTGGGGGTGGGGAAAGGACATCCTGTCCGCGCCGTGCGACACTCACTTGTCTGCCACGTGATTAATGAGCTCATTTTAATAATAACCTGTCCCCGTTCTCTGCGCGCACCCGGTATACACACTGCCATTGCTGCGCTAGTTCCGCGCGACGCCGCCACCGGCGCTGTCGACGCAGTCGCGACACGTTAATAAGATGAAGTAAAGTGACATTTTGCACCGCTGGTGATGGACGCGGACACACGGTGGAGGTGATGATGCGTACTTGATAATGATGAGATAATTTTATAAAATACAAAAATTATTTTTACACTCTACACACAGTGTAGGGTGGATTCAGGGAAGAAGGTCATAACCTCACCATTAAATTTATTTCACCATTAGGGTTCAACAATTATAAATTTTGATCAAAGAAGTATTTAAGTTTATTTGAAAAGGATTTATTACAATTATAAATTTAGAAGAATGATTGTTTTCTTTCCCTTAAGCTTTTTCTGGATTAACCTTGGACTCATGTAGCTCATTCTTTACCAAAATCTTTGTCGGTTGTTTATTTAGCACGTACTAAAATATATCATATACTAAGATTGCTCTAAACCAGGGGTGGTCAACCTTTTGTATAACAGGGGCCAGAATATGATTTACGTTTCGTACGCGGGCCGTAGTTGTTAATTGACACATTTTCGTTACTTATAATTTTTTTCTGAAAATACAATAATAAAACAAAATTAACTAAGTACTGCATTTATTTCTTAATTTAAACTAGACGAATTATATCGAAAAATAAACTGTAAATCTCCCTTTTTTCTTTATGTTGGATACGAACCTAATTAAAAATTTTTGTTTTTGAAAATATTTATTTATTATTTCTTCTAAAGATCTCGCGGGCCGGATTGGAACTTTACGCGGGCCGGAGGTTGCCCACCCCTGCTCTAAACTAAGTGCCATCCCTAGAAATGTATTTATACTCTAAAGTAGTATAAAGGTTCATTTCTAATAGTTATCATAGTCACAGTTTTTGTCGTAAAATTCTGTCTTAACCATAAACATGTGCACACTGTTCTTAAAGACATTTTTATTTAATATCTTGTTTGTACCTCCCGCACATATATGCAAAGGAAATATTATATTGGGCCGATTCAACTGTTTTCGTGATGACGTCTTAGTCATAATTATTATTTGAAACTTTTTTCTATATAATGTACCGTTTCGAAATTAAAATTTGCAGAAAGTTATTTGCTGGCAACTTCAGATTTCTTTTCTGTTACAATCATATTGTAAACAATTATTATAATTTAGAATAATCACAATATGTAAATCAGAAGAAACATCTGAAGTCAGTTGAATTAAGAACTAAATGAATGACATGACGTCTGCTGTAGTCTATTATAGTACAGTACAAATTATACTAGATTTTGGTTTAATATGTTGTTGGATAAAATTTTTTACGTTTACCGTTAATTTTCAATAAAATTATTTATGATAGTCTGTGAAAAGTATAGACAATAAAATGATGTGTAATAATCAAGGAACAATAAAAAGTCAAAAATGAAACAAAACAAAGAAAAAAGGTTTCTTTATGTCCAGAATTGTAGTTCATCGCTTGTAATAAACAAGAAATAATATTCAAGTGTACATACACTGTTGCTTTGTCAACCTATACCAACTGACACTACGCCGAATAAAATAGTGAAGCATCTCGACGTAATTTGGTGGCAGCGCCAGGCGAGACATTCTCCTAGATCTGGGACAGGTGCGCTGTGATATACGCGACCAATCAAGCCAGGAACAATGGCCACAATAGCGCGAATCAGTCTTGCGGTGACAGATTTATATCAGTTCTTTCTATTAGCGCCGCCGCCGCCGACGCCAGCGCAGTGTCCGCGCGGTATTAATAGCGAAGGACGCGCGCAGTTTATGTGCGCAGGACACGCTATGCTATGTGTGTTTGTATGTGCGTGCCTTAGGTTTATGCCAGGAGATGAAGTACGGATTTTGTGTCGACTTTAATTTCGTCTCGTCATGCGATTGGATTTACTTGTGGTTGTGATAGCTTTTGAAGGAATGTTTCTTATGGGATGATCACTACAGTTAAATATTAGCTTGATGCCATACTTATTATACTTGTATTTATACATACATAAACAGTTTTTCCTATTTCACGTTCACAAAGTCGATTTTGTTACACTGTTTTTGGGGAACTTGTTATTTGTAAAATTGTCCGTCTGTCATTGCTCACATAAAATTATTGTCAAAGGAACGTTATTCTCATAAACGAGAAAATAGATTGTATTGGTAATTACTAGAATAAATTGAAAAACAAGTGCTGCTATTAGTCATCGCATTAATGTATTATAAATTCAATATTTTTATTACAATAATTAAAATAAAATTTGAAGGTGGTAGCACTGACATATTTAAAAACATTTGAAATTTTTTGTTTTTAATGTTAGGGTATAATTTAATTAGATTAAAATACCTTAATAAATTAATAAAGAAGCGTTTTGAATGTTGATGTAGTTATTTTATTATTAAAAAAAAAAACTACAACTATACTGCATCTAAGCTAATATACTTATTTAGTAGTATGTTTGACCCACTTAAATATAAGTCTGAGATAAATAGTTGTTACAAGGTCACCCTTCTCTGTCTAACATTGTACAACAGAGACAGATAGCCCAACAACTAGTTGTTTTTTTCGGCTCGCATTTTCAACGTCAGTAGCTGTTCCAGTTTTGTTATAATTCAGTAATTTGACTAGACAACACCAAATAAATAATACCTAAAAACAGTTTCACAAAGTTTTTGACAAAAGCAGTTTTACAAAATTCTCTCTGTAATTGCGATATATTAAATATATTTCAAATAATCAACCATTAATTCATTTGTACCACGAAATTGGGTAGCGTGAACCCGTAAACTCATTTCAACCACAATCAATCTCCTCTAAATATTCCTATCCTAATATAACACAACTTTCATCTAATCAACATTCATAGTTCGAGTCATTCACAATCATTCGTTCACGCAACAAACCATCAACATTAGCTTCAGCAACATTTCAGTCGAAGCCCGCTCGAGATTATTAAGCCACTCTCTCCCTCTTTCTTAACAACATTCTTCTCAATCCCACACTCATCGTACACCTACGTATTTAGGATAGGTGATTAATACTGATCTATAAATCTAATTGTGATATTAATGACAAATTTTAACTGATCATAGCATTCATTTGATTACGACCGAAAGTAAAACTAAAAGAAGGTAAAAATTGCTATAAACCAGTCATTCACAAGTACTTCCTACCTAGTAACGTAAACCACACATTATAATAATTTATGTATGAAATGATTTACACGGCCAAGAATAAAAACGCGCATACATATAATAATGATTTCCTATTCCCGCCAATGATTATGAAGACATCAGGTTTCGCGGCATGAGAAAGAGCTGCTTGGTGCGATTTCCCAGCAATAAACAAGCTCCAAACAACTGCACGTCGGTTCCCTTTCGTCTTTACAACGCAGCCCATCACATGAATAAATAATAAATACTGTTACAACAATTTAGAAGAATGGTTATAATATATCCACTTTGTTGCGTTGTGTGGGACGGCAAGCTCACAAGAGATTGTAAATAATTAGCGTTTCGACTGCAATCGGCACCAGCAGCCGCTATTATTTATTACCGCATGCAAATGAGTCAATTAATTAATTAATGTTATTGGGTATTTGCGTGAGTCCGCGACTGCTTATAAATAGCTGCAATCCAAGGAGGTGATTTTTGTTTTTGATTAAAAATTAAACAAAAGAGTTGGGTGATCGATGTTTGTTTGACAGCAAAGAAAAGTTGAATAAAACTCGTTTTAATGGAATGGGTGTATGCTTAAATGAATGTTGAAAAATTGCTAATGTATGCAACTGTGCTACTGGAAATTACTGTGTAATTACTAATTTATTTCTTTGCGGCATTGTAAACAAATATATTGATTAAGATTTATTGCTATTTGACTACAGAAAAATTGCTTTCAGTAACATTACCATATTGCTATGAAATTATTACAAACTATTAAGCAAATGACAAAGTTTCAATGCATAGTTTTTTATTCACTACAACGATCGCCCTGTATTTATATATTTTTCATTTAAATAAACAGACAGTAGTTTCCAATAAGAGTGCAAATTACCTCAAGATATTTAAAGCGAGTTGTTTGGTAAGCCAGGCAGTTTAGTGTCATACACAATATATTATGGAAAATAGATTGATAAGTGAAAATAAATAGAACGATGTTACAGTTTCCAAATATATATTTGTTTCTACGATCACTACTGAAAATTACACTTTCTCCACAATAAACAAAGCTTGAAAATTGTATATTTCGCACAGTCGTGTGGAATAGCGTAGGCAATTATTCCACACGCAAGTGTAACCAACTTACTAATAATTTAATACTGTAGATATTAATATGTCAAGTAAAATTATGTTTATATCATAAAACAATAATTATTATTTCAGAGTTTACATATTTTTTCATTTTCAATTATTGAGATTACAAAGAAAATACAATATCAATTTTTTAAATAAAATATATCTTTAGTTTTCATAGTAAAATCTATAGATTTAGAGTTGGTAACACTGCGCACATCTACTAGTCAGCTAGTCAGTCGATCTTCGCATCCTTTCATTAATGTAATTCATAAACATAAAATAATTTGAGTTTGAGGTGTCATTTCTTATTTCTGAATAGTAAGAATTATCATTATTAAATTTTGACAAAAGTGTGATCTTAGAAAAAGTTTAGTGTACAAAGAATTACCTATTTCACGCTTGTGTGATTTCAGCACTCGATTTCGTCTCGTGCTAAAACTCTTACAATTCACGTGAAATATCTAACTTTCTGCACTAGTTGCACAATTTACTATAGTTAAATAGTAATAATGGAATGGAAAACATTCTGCACTTGTTGGACAATATATTATTACATATTTTAGTGAAATAAATAAATTTAAGGAAAGCTTCTGCAGGGACTTATTTGTATGTAAAATTTTGGGGATGTCGAAATAGGACTCTTCTGTGGAAGGGGGAGGTGAGAGTACGGTATTTTCCTTTCCATAAATCGCGTCGAATTTTCCGCGTCGTAAGAAAAAAATCTTAAAATCAAGATGTAAATCGTTTATGAATATTACGAAACGTGCAAAAATGTATTCAAAAACCTGCGCATCGCACGAGAGCTTACGGACAAAACCCAATTTAAAATCTGCGTTGTCGGGAAGTAATCAGCACTCACCTTAAAATAAAAGCAAGGCCTCTGCGATGCGTCGCCGAATTTCGTTTCCGCGCACGTTCCCATTATTAACTTTCACGAATGTTATTTTTTATTCAAATCAGGGAGGGTTGATTTCTAAGGGAGGGGGACTCGCGCCCTAAACGACGCCGCACTTTCTGATGTCACCAGAACTTACACTGTCATTTGTCATCTGGCGGCTTATGGCTTTTGAGTTCTGTAATGTAACACGTAACTTAGTGGGCTGTTTCGGAAATGCTGGGGCTTCTTGCTTCAATTCTTTCTAATCGATTAGCGTTTGTTTATAATGCTCTTTCATTTGTTTTCCTGGCTCATTTATGATACATTCAAGTATTGTATAATCTATATTATATAACTACAGTATGAATTTATAAAATTATAAATTACTTTAGGATTATGTTCTGTATAAATAAATTACATTTGAAATCGATGCTGAAACACGCAAAAATCACCATTAAAAATAATTTATTTTACTACGATTTTTAACAATGTAGTTTTGGCAACCGTGCAATAATTATTGTACAAGTAGGATACTTTCTGCAGGTATACGGTAGTAAATTTGAACTTCAAATTAAACATTATGTGTAAGAAGAACGAATTAATTAATTTCGATAAATAAATTAAGAACAAAATACATAATTTTGAGTGTTTTTTACAATAATTTCTGCTGCTTTAGTGTAAGTTCCAATGTGTGACTTAATGGAGGGATAAGATTTTGACATCACACGCAAGAAACAGAAAAATGAGGTGAAAGTTGAGGAAATGGACGATCATAATACAAACGTATTTTGAAGTGTGAGATGATGTTTTAACAAGGTTATGTTTTTATTTTTGAAGATTGTGATTTAGGAAACTTAACAAATTTAACACTGGTCATATATTCTTTATAGTCACTATTGCACAAACTATACACACACTTCATTTTTCATATTTAGCATTATTTTAAGAACTGAGCGCTCGTTACAGGGTTTTGTTTGTATTTCGCCAATTTACACCTACGTGAATTTCATCGTAGTTCAATGAAAATATCAATTGATGGCAGCACAAAAATTTGCTTCTGTATAACCCTCCATTAAGAATTTACAGATATGTAAACTTAACCTACAAAATATTTTTTTAAGTTAGCTCTATCCGTATATTTCAAATAAAAATTAATATTTATCACGGCACTGAAGTTCCATTCATATGATTTATTTTCATCCGCCCATTAATAACTATTATTAAATACAGAACTTAATCCAAAAGTCTTTTATAGTTTTACAAATATATGAGTTCTGAAAATATTTTCAACATAGTATCACAGACAAACCATATTGTTTGTCTGTGATAGTATAAATTCAGTTAATCAATTTTAGTTGGATTCAAGTATTATTTAGCAGTAGAAATAGCTAAAATATTGTCAAAATGTAATTCAGTTAAGAAAACAAATAAATTAAAATATGTGTTACTCTGACTTGACTATTAATATACAGTAGTAGAATGCACGTTTCTTCGCTTTAAAAAATCTCAAAAGATAAGAATATATCAAAATTATACTACCCGTTAAAATTCCTGTCCAATAATATTCACAAAAAGGTTAAGACTAAATAACCCACATAAAAACTCAAAAAAGACATTAAAACGAACAGTTAACGAGCCCGAAATTAATTGAAAACAATCCTAAAATAAATCCGTGTAATTATGTGAAAACACGCAATCTAGAGTGGAGCGATGATGGTGACATTAGGACAGACCGACACACGTGTGACTAACGAAAGAAAAACATCAGGTCCGACTTGACGACGGAGCAGGGATCCAAGAAGCCGCAGGACCAACTAATTACCGAACAAATGACTGTCTTGCGGGCACCGTAAAATTAGGTGATCTGCTCTTAAGAATTTTAGAGCGTTTTAACTCAACTAATTGGATAGTAATATGCTTCATATTTTGACAATGCAAAAGACAGTTTGAAAAAAATAAATTTATCATCATTTCATTGTAGACAACAGTGCCTGGATACCCAGTTATAATTGATTGTTTTTTCTTGTTTTACATACATAATCAAAAACCTCTTTTGGCAATAAGATTAATTAATAATATACATAATTTGTTACTAGAGTATTACGCTGGTGGTTGTTTCCAAAGCTATCTTCTTTTCGTTTACTCCCGGGCAGCTGTTTTATGGAGTTCTTTCAATCCTATTTTGTTAGGTCTATCGATCCGTCTATTGCCTGTTTTAAATTTCTAAGATTCTTCTTTGCAGTTTTCTCTTCAATTTGGCGTTACATTTCATATATATTCTCTAACAGTAACAGATGTCAGGACTTATCTAGTATTTTCTTTCATTTTTTTCGGAAGATTCATGTTTCCATACTTTGCAAATCATAAACATCATAAAGCTCTTCTATCCAAGTAGGATAAATAACGCTTCCCTTAAAAGTTTCCTGCGTCTTTCCTACTTCTTTCAAATCTCTTTCAACATCTTGGCTTATAGAGTTTCTGCAAAATAACTGAACGACGCATTAATTACAGCATTTTCTTTCAACGACTCAGCCCCGTTGATTTTATTTTGGTATCTCATTTAATTGTTAACATATTTAAAGAACCAATCTTATTTTCAAACCTAACCGTTATATTGTTGATATAAGCTAGAGGGAAAGACACATTTTCTTAAAGCATATTCTTCCCCAACACAGCACTGTTGAGTTTATTTTGATATCTCATTTAGTTGTTAAAATATTTGATAATTGTGATGATGTAAGTGAATTATTGGTCTTGTCAATGACGTTCTGCACTTAAATATTGTTTTAGCCAGTCTTTAATCCTTCATTCTCACTAGATGTTCTAGTCACCTTATCCCTGTAGTTTTATAACTGTTACTATGTCTGGTTCTCTGTATAATTCTTCTAACTCATACTTTAATCTGATCCTCTGTAGATCTTTTCCTTTTACAGCTCCAAATGTTTTTCTAAAGATTTTTCCTTCCGAATACAGCGCAATACGTTCATTTGTAGATTATATTTTTGATTCAAAGTCTGGGGTTCACAGAAATAATTAAAATATGGTTTTGTAGACAGTAACTTTGGATTTGTCTTTATTTTCAAATCGTCAAATATTAAATGTAGTAAATATCTGTGAAAAAAATAAACTATTGGATGGCAGTTAATAATTTTATTAAAAATCGGCCTCTTCCGGTTTCGGCAACACATTTACTTTCTTCAGGAGGTGATTTTGTTAAAGAAATTTAACGCAGTGTTACCAACTATAAATCTGTAGATTGTAATATAAAATCTTAAGATATACTCGTATTTTATTAAAAAATTGATATTGTTTTTTTTTTTGTAATCTGAAAACGAAAAAATATATAAACTATGAAATAATAATAATTATTGTATGATATATAAACATAATTATACTTTAAATATTAATATCATACAGTATTATATTATTAGTAAGTTGGTCACACTTGCGTGTGGAATAATTGCCCACGCTATTCCACACGACTATGCGAAATATACAATTTTCAAGCTTTGTTTAGTGTGGAGAAAGTGTAATTTTCAGTAGTGATCGTAGAAAAAAATATGTATTTGGAAACTGTAACAGCGTTCTATTTATTTTCAGTTATCAATCTGTCTTCCATAATATCTTGTGTATGACACCACTAAACTGTCATCCAATAGTTTAAATTTTTCACAAACATCCATCCAGTCGAGAAACTCCAGATTCATCGTAGTAAATATCCTTTATTCCTATAATTGTAGTTATCATAAGAAAGAAAAATATTATAGTTAGAATTTTGTCTGAAAATACAAAAATATGGTGATGATAAAAGCAGCAGAGGCAGTATGTTTAAATAAAGTGAGAATATTACAGACGGTCCCATATTTCAGGCGAATAAAAAACTGTTATTTTAATGCAGTTTTTCCTTCTCATAATTTCCATTTCCCAACGTCAAGTCTTATGACAATGTAGCCACTCCTCGGCACGAAACGAAGTTAGTCATTTGTCAGAAAAGTCAACGCCAGCTGCGTCGCAAGAACAAGTGGCATTTTAATTCAGTTATTGAACATATTTTTTCGCCGCACAAAAAGACATTTTAAAAATCATCATCTTGTCTGGGATGTAGCGCCCCTATAAAAAATACAACTCGCCCCCCGTGCGCGTAATATTGTCAGCGCAATTTGAAATATAACTTGTTGGCGCATTACGCGTCGCGACGCTGCGAGAAATGCAAATAGATCCACAGAGCTTCGTCTCCCCTGCTGTTTTTTGCTTTGGATTTGTAACGAGCTTATAACAGTTCCTACTGCTCTACGGGATTACATATTATGTTGCGAGTTTTTTTGAATAAATTGAGCAAATTGTTTTCTTGTCATTTCCGTATCATTTAGAATTACAGGAGAATTGCACTTACGACAACTGCCTATAACGTACATATTGATCTTGAAGTGCAGCCCAAAAATTAGTTACTAATTTTAGTAGTAAATGAGAGCAAATAATAAATATATATTTCATCACTCCATTTACCCATTTTGGTTTGGCGCTCTTCTTCCACAGATTTTAATGATACATTATTAAACGTGAAGTGCGGTTACCAGCCGTCAAGTCACATACACCCTCCAGAAGTTGGTAGAGGAGGAATCACAAGCTTAATCTTAAAATAGCAACTGTCGATTGTGAAAATCGATAATATTAATAATATTGATGTAAGGTGTAAAAAGTCTATAAATCTTTCACAAATTTTTCATATACACAGCCAACTTTCGTACATCTTGCAGTGAAACGTTTCTCTTTACATTTGTCATCCAAATTTGCCGTAACGGTCTCGATTCATTCATTCTTATCTTATGCACTGAAATTGTTCTCTTATTAATTTTTTTTTTTTTTGATTCTGTCTTACATTGTTACTTCATACTCCTTGTATTTTTCTTAGATATTTCATTTTCATCGCCTGAATTTTGCTTTTCATTCTTTAAGACATTACTATGATAAAAGAGTTTTCTTGGAACAAACAGATTCCTCTTAAATGAACAAAAAAATTGATTTGAATAATGTCAATCCGATTTCGTTTTCATTGAAAATTTTTGTAGGTTTAATAAATATTCTTGTATAAAAATTAATTTAGTTTTGAAGGAAAATATTCAACTGAGACACATTATGAGGAAGAAGTAGTTTGAATAGGAGTAGTTTTAATACAAAATGATAACGTTTTAAATAAAAACAATTTGTTTAAAATTAAAACAACTCCATTTTCATTATTTTTAGATAAAATTAGATAAGATAAGATTAAGATAAAAAAAAAAGATAAAATTTAAAATATATTCATTTTCTTTCAATGCAGAAAAATAAAATAAAATTTATATTCAAAATTAATATTTTATTTGATATGAACCAAATCATTTTGTTAGAAATAAAATTGGATATAAAAAGAAAACTGAAAATTTTCTTGAAGTTAGAAATAATTTTTATGAGTGTACCCATGACTCGAATCGTATGTAATTTTTTATTTATTTATTTGTTCAAATATTAAAAATTTGGTAATAATTTCGGTAAAAATTTAAATCTTAAATTTATTTATAAAAAGTGGATTTGCTTTTTTTAAATTCTGTAGATACAATTCATAAGGTGAAAAAAACCGCATACACATTTTCTTATCGAATACACTCTTCAATAAATTATAGTTACTTTCCTTAAGGCTTTAAATATATTTCCTTTTTTTTCAATCCTAATTAACCTGATTAATGTTCCTTGTAAGTAAAACTTAAAATATTAAATTGCGATTTTACGAAAAGGCGCGTGTGCCCATTTTAAATAATTGGGGTTTATATAGTACAGTGAAAAAGTAAAATAAAAAAATATTTTTTGCGATGTCAACTTTTCCAAATCATGAATTTTCATCTGTAAATTATTTAGTCCGTATTTTAATTTTCAATGTAAAATTAAAAAATATTTATATTTACAAATGATCTAGAGGGCTGATATAAAGTAATAAAATATGTAAAATATTGAATATGTATTCATTCCGTTATTAATTATTATCATTGTATGCCATCAAAAAAAATTCTATTACATCATTTTTAATAAGCGCCATATTCATTAAGTATGTAATGAATGCACAATACTTTTAGCGATATAAAAATATCTATTTGTATGACAACACTGTGAATATAGCAGACGTAATTAACTAAAATAGATATTATCTCTCAGACTATACAAGTGGGTAAACAGTTTCACAACACATTTTTTCAATAAATCAAATAATGATCTAACTTTAATTATAGAAATAAAAACGCTAATCGACACTTATTATCAATTCAAACACAGCCAACTAAAAACCAACATTGTTTATGTAACAATATCATTTGAACAAAAGCACTAAAGCTCTGAAAATAATCGCCTATCACAGTTGTTAATAATATCAAGTCGGCGGTGTATTTTTCCGATATTTAATTAACAAAAGATACGCGATAACGAGTCCCATTGTCGTGTTCAATATTAAAATCAAAAGATTACAGGCAGCGCTCGACGGGGCTTCGCTACTGCGGGCTGGGGCCCTACGGCCAAGTTAATATGCACCAACAATCCAAGAATACAATATTAAGATTAATTATTGTCTGCGTGTTATCGCAGACACAGTCCGTCCTATTCAAACAATCGCGCGAAGTCATGGCGTGCCATGGAGGATCTGTTTGCGAATGTTTGCAGTGTTGCAACGTCGTGCGATAGCACAGCGCCAGCACCCAGCGCCGACTATTAACGATTAATGAAACTACCACTTCCTACCCTCCATTTATATTTTACTTCATCATGTTTACTGCATTTTATTACTATTAGATATCAAATTGTCTAGTCCGTTGCATATTTCTAAATAAGTAAGACTTAAGGGGAAACATGCATAATTAAGTTAACAATCACATAACTGTATAGGCATATCTTTATCTTGATCCGTCAGTAAAATGATGAAATGTACACTTCAGGAAATAAACATTATTTTAATAGTATGGTACCTTCGAATAATTATATTAGTAAAAGGAAGGCTGGAGCAAGAAATATTGGAAAGAAGAAGCAAGACAGGCAGACTGCTCAACGCGCTAAAGAAAATGTTTATGAACAAGAAGGAAGTACTCAAAAAAAGCAAAGCAGAAATGTGCAAAATAGTAGTGGTCATAGTTTTAACTCACGGAAGCGAGTCGTGAACAACTATAGAGAGAGATCACAGCCAAATAAGAATCATTGAAATGAAATTCCTTAATGAATGTGAACAGAATCAAAAACGAAATATATAGCAATGAAGAGAAGAAATATAGAAGAAGAGGGAAGTAAAAAAAAACCTGAAGAGAAGTATGGAAGAGAACACCAACTTAATTTAATATATTAAGCATTATACCACAAGGTAGAAAAAAGTGTGGTGATGGAACAGGCCACAAAATTGAATTTCGCGGATGCTGTTATGATAGCGGCCGCAAAATAGGTTAAACAATCATTTTGACACTTGAAAATTGGAATTATTCTTCAAAACTAATTGTTTTGTTTATCAATTGTCAATCCCATAGCCACTTTGAAAGTCAACTTTCTATTTACAATAAAACTGTTAAAATTTATAACATATGTATTTACATATTTTTTACTATTGCACAAAAAATAGATGTACAAAGTCCGTGAAATCCTTTAGCACCATCGATATAACTAACTATAATTCAATTTTTGTCACTGAATATATGTACAGGCTGAAGTTTATTATCACAGTTTTATTTAATGTTACATGTACATTAAAATATGTTTGGTATCAAATTAAAAGTTTCACGGAGTAAATTTAAACTCAAGTGTCAGAAAGTTATTTTGGACGATCGTCAATTGTTTTTAATAAATACTATATAAATCCTACGGTATCAGACTAAAGGTCTCACGAAGGAGATTTAAAGTCATGTGTCAGAAAGTGCCAACATGGAAGCGAGGAACGAAGTAACGAGCTTGCTTCGCAAATGCACTCACATGGTAGCGAGGAACGAAGTGATGAGCTTGCTGCGCCAATTATTATCAAATGAAAAGTAATTAAGACTACTCAATTTATTTTTTATATTTTCAATTGTAATCTTCTTCAGGGACGCGTAAAACGAAAAATTTGAAACGAACTCATGTGAATTTGAGCTCGTATTAGCTTGTCGAGATAATCAAAATAATTAAACATTCTTCTTGCCTGATCTATGCTTTTTGAGAAAATAATAAGTCTTTCAAAATGGTATTTGTCATAAATTACCATTATTTGACGAGAAATTATTTCCCGGTTATACATAATTATGTTTCCATTGTATAAGTTATTCTAAATTCTTGCAGTGAAGTAATTCCGATTTCAATCAATATGTCCGCGGAGCCAACAAACAAACGTCAATGTCGTTTCCACAGTTTGCAAACAAAATAAATCAGAATTTGGGTTGGCTGGCTTGCCTCCCGTAGCATTTGTTTCCAGAAATCTGCATCGGCGTAGGAGCAAAACAGACAAAGCTTGTCCACACAATTAACAGAGCGGAATTAACAAAACGCTGGCCGATTTAAATTCGAATTAAGGCCTGGGAATTAATTAATCTACGTCGCACCGTTGTGCGCGGCAATTAGTCTTTTAACACTAGCGAAGGCGAAGGCGCAGTTGCTGCTGCTGGTACTGTTGTTGGTGCTGCGCCATGCGATACGTAACACAACCGACTGCAAATGCAAGAAACAACTTGACTGCACACATATTTACATTTGCTTTTTTTTTTTGTTAATGAAGCCCATTCACGGTTATACTTAGTATATTGGCTGATAAACAGGGGTAAGTTTTTATTGGTTCATCACTGGAATTTCGAGATTAATAAGAGATATAAAGATAATCCATGAAATTGTAAAATTGATGAATTTCTTTAAATAATTTTTTCACGGCCGGGTGAAAAACTCTGTTTCGATAATACCAAAATCATGACAAAAACAGCCAATTTCATATATATGGGAGATTTGTGCACTCTCTTCCATCGTGTTTAAATAATGTGAAAATGAACGAAATTAAACAAATCAAACTATCATAAATTATATCATGTCATGTTAACTTAAAAACCATCATAAATATTGGGGTCGTGACAAAAATAGTATATACACCGTAGAAGAGAAGTGTATTTTTCCTTGTCGCATTATAGCCCTCGCCTACGATTCGTGCTCAATTTACTCCGCGGGAAAAAATCATACACTTCTTTCCCTTAATATACAATATAATTTAATTTCTCTCTAATATATCTAGCACATATTAACCTCCCGCACATAAATGATTTTTAGGAAAAAGAAGTTAATAAATTAAGAATGGATAGTACATGTCAAAACAATAATAAAATTACATATAAATATCTTTCCGGGAATTCTTAGTTTCAGAGTTAATTTGGATGTTAATCTTTTTACAATATTTTCTACTTTATATAAAATCGTAGTGTCTTTCTTTTTTATTGCTTGCTTATGACAGTTTTGTTAGTTACTGTATATCCACTATATTTTTACTTCAATAGTAGTCAATAACGTCGATAATATACGTCAAAGAATTGTAAATGACTTCAACTGTCCACGAATGAAAACACGTGTAGAAAATTATGTAGAAATTCTAGATTCTAGAAGGACATTTATTGGAATTATTTTATTTGTGAAAACAAATAATATGTTTCGATAAGAAATAAATAAACTCGCTATTAAATTTCGGATTGATAGGTACATAAAATTTTATTATTATTTTGACATGCACTATATCCCCTTAATTTATTTACCCCTTATTTTTGAACACCGTGTAAAGGACAAAATTTCCGATAGTGAGTTTTCAAGAGATAACACGCCAGTGTGTATATATGTATGAGAAGATTTTTTCGCACAAAATAATTTATAATCTAATAATGATATCATTTTCAAATTACATATTTAGGTTTTGGATGTTAGATTTTCGAACTGCTTGGATTTTGGTAACAATCCATCAACCGGAAGTGGTAGTTTACTTGAAATTCTATCAGGTTCTTTGGACATACCGCTTTTTATATTAAAATTTAACTATGCTACTGCCTATCCCCTAACATCTTTTGCAATTAGTATTTGATGTAATATAATAATAACAATAATAATAATAATCATTAGTTACTGTATCTGAATTATGTTGAGTGTGTAAAATTTGTATGTAATAAAAAATATAACATTTAATATGTCATATTATAATAAATACCAAACCTACTTAATGTTAAAATTTACATTTAATTACACAATTTAATTATTTTAATACGTTATTTCATTTTTATAAAATTAATTGCGTCATTAATTCTAATGCAAATTTCAACAATTATCTACATAAATGTATTACTAGATTTTGTTTTGAATATTAAGGATTGTATTAAAAAATATTAATGTCCTAATTTTCTTTAGTAAAATAAAAGTCATTTTTACTAAAAAGAATTGTAAATGTTTGATGGTGGTGCACATCGGCGTCATCATAGTTGGCGGTGCGTTTACTGTTTATGAATATGAATAATGGTCTGTAGAATGCACAAGCTGATAACACGAAGATTAAGATGGGGATAGTGTATTAAAGAGTTTATGATGGATGATTATCCCTAGTATGAAAAGTATTAGTCTTCTTCCTACTTTGCCTCTCACCCCTCGCACTTCGCGCTTCTCTTCTGAGACCTTTCACCTCATGAGCGCGCCTGACATTGCTACAAGGGGCACAAGAAGTACGCTATTTAATTATTTTGGATGTAGCACTCTAATTTCTCAGACCTTGGTGAAACGCCGTTGTTACAAGATTAGATTTGGACTGAAAAACTAAACAATGATGAAATAATTAGTTTGATTTTGGATACTTAAATTATCGTAGTTTGTTTCCTTCGTAAACAAATTGTTTAGTTTTCCCAGGCTCTCTGCGACATGGATCATCGGTCATAGATCCGTTTTGATTAGAATATTTGTTGATGAACCCTGCATCCCAACGTCAGTTCAAAAGACAGTTCTTCGTTAGCCTGGAGGACGTGAAATCAAAATGTAGCCGTGCTACGTAAAAATGTATTATTGCGTAGTTTTAGGTAAATTTAATAGTTTAATGTATCACATAAGTTTAGTGAAACGTTAAGTTAGTTATAATAAGTTTTGCATTTTAATAAAAGTCGTTTTTACATGTTTTTAGTGTGTTCGATTGTGTCATAATTGGATAGCTCCCAATTCATCCACGACTGGTTTTTCGCCTTTCCTTCAATAAAGTTTCCTCCTTTTTATTATCCCTATCCATACAGCCACCTCCCCTTTTGCTACACCATTACCAGCCGTCAAGTTATGACAAAGTGGGGAAAGGACCACAGAAGTAAAATTAAAATGGTATCTGTCTGCTCATCTGTACAAGAAGCATAAGAAGAATTATTTTAGATTGAACCAAATTTATGTTTTTAAGAAGCCAGGCACAAAACATTACAATGTATATTTCTATAAAATGATTGCGCCCCCTGCCGTCGCGCGCCACTGTTTCTCGTCGACATCAGCGCCACTGAGTGCAGTGAGAGACTGGGATACTTCTCCAGTGTACTACTCGCACTACGGACTACGTACTGTTAATTAGAGATCGTGTTCATTTAGCTTGGAACGTCTGCTGGAATCATTAACGTTGATTTTATAAGTTTTTACTTTGCTTTGGGGTGAGATGAATGCCTAAATGTTCTTCGTTGCTGCGTCTCGCGTCTCAGACGGGGTGAAACACAGCGAAACACTGTGTAATTAAGCAATCATTAATATTAATTGTTTTGTTGCTTGTTTTTTATTTAGTTGTAGTTGCTGTAATTATTTTTCTAGTGATGAATTGTTCTACAAATTCCATTAGCATCTTTTCTTCGTCTAACTTCAGAAAGACACTAAATCTACTAAAGAAAATCAGTTTTCATTCGGTACGAGAAAATACCTTCGCAGCGGAGAAAATTGGAACTAAAAGTGTAGATATATGTACTATAAAAAAGTACACATTCCAATATTCCAAATCAATAATTTATTATTAAATTATTACCATTGATCTGTACGGCTGGTTTAGTTTATACTGGTTTTAATTTATAAATTTACATTTAGAAATAGAAATACTTATAAATTATCTTACTAGTTCATACTGAATTTACAAACTTAAAGATTTAAAATATCACCATATATCATATTCTAAATTTAAATTTCTAAATCCAATCAATCAATCACAACATAACTGGAAAATAAAAAACAACTGTGACAATATTAAAATGTCTAGATTGTCAGTTAACTAATTTATTTGTGATAAATAGTTATTTGGGTATCAAGTGCGGATAGAGCATTGTTTGTTGCACGCGGCGAGAAATTGTTGATCGAGGCGAAGCCGAGATCAACAACTCGACAAGTGCATCGAACAAGCTCTATCCGACGAGATACACACAATATTTTTTCTACAATCGTTGAACAATGTCAAGCTGTAGAAAAAAATTAATTTTCAAAATTATCTTTGGTCACGCCTATAACAATTCAGTAAAATTGTAGTTACCCATGTCACCGTAATCATGACAACGTTTATGAACAAAATAAACATTTTCAAAGAAATCATAATTTGACACATGGAGTACATTTGACATATGGAGTACATTTGACATAAAGTCTACAGAGTGAATACGTTTATGGTGATTAAGTTGAAGTGTATGTACGTATATGCCAACTGTATTTGCAATAGCAAGGTTATTACCAGAAATCCAATGCATCATTTACTTCTTTTACCTAATTTATTTTTGTTTTGTTTTTGTCGCACTAGTGCGACAATATGTCACTTTGTCGCCCTAGAGCGACAATTTTGAACATTTCCTAACCAAAAATGGAATAACAATGTCGATATTGTGCAACGATTGTAGAAAAAAAATATTGTAGCATAGACGCCAAGTGTGTTGAATAAGTTATCAATTTATAATCTTTGATTGAAGAACTTCAAATATAAAAACAAGTTAAGAGGTTAAGGTAATTTTGTTGTTTTTCAATTCCATACATATTATATATTTGTCAAAAATCTGGAGTCTAATTCTGAACGGTAGATTTTAAATTTAAAGTATTCAGTATAAACCAGGAAGGTAAATCGTAAATTTGAAAATTAAGAGGAATCCCCCAATAGATTTACTATTTTTTCATCGACTCTATTGAAATGATTTTTATTTGATCGAATAATAGAGACATTGTTGCTCCTACGCCTAGTTTCGAAATTTCAAAAAAAAAACATTTTAATTAGGTACTTTTTATAGTATGTTATAGTTACTTATCTTCGAAAGCACATAGTTATATTATGTGGATTTATATGAAAAGTTTAAATCTTAAGAAAGTAAAGTACAACCTTTTACAATTTCTTAATATAAAAATTCATTATAAAATACTCTTTTTTGTAGTAGATTCAGTATAAAGCAACCATATATCGTGAGTTCCAGCTAAGATGCAATATTTACTTTCCTGTTATTAATGTATTACTTTGAATACCAGTTACTCTTAGCAGCACTGTTTCATATAAAATGTAAAATATGTTTCAATAACAAATGAACTTGGCATCATATATTAAAGATGTTTACCAATGAATAAAAAATTTGAATGGTTACTTTGTATAATTTGATTATAGTTTGAACATTTATTTATTATGATGATAAATTCATTTAGTATTGACAATGTATATTGCATAGTATTAGAATAGTACGGTGCTAATAACTGGTATCCACAATAATACATAAATGGCAAAGTAGTAGGTAACTATTACATCTTAGCTGAAACTCACGGAATGTAAGCGGATGTCATATTCAATGTAAAATGTATGTAATTGGCGGAAAGCCGACACATTGGAAAAAACGTGGCCTACCAGCCCACTTTCGGCGCGAAATTCAAACAAATATAATTAGGATTAGAACAGAATAATATATAAGTCTAAATATAACAATGAATTCTAGATGGAAAATATTTTTTTTCGCTTCTTGTATTACAAAACACAATTTATCACCGTTTTCACTCAATTGCAATGTACAGATGGCAAGCTATAACTATAGAGACACAATTTTTCCAATAGTCACACGGTGACCCATCTCATACGCCATCAAGTTATATGTATTACAGTCTACAAATCAATAATTATTACACAAAAGAAATAAGTTTCTAGCGCTAATACAAGCGCCATCTCTTAGTAGATAATAATTTCAATATTTTCAATAGTAATGAAGTTTTCCATTATCGAAACTACTGCAAGATAAAAGTCACACTTACAAAATCAAATGTCAATTAAATACAATAAATAATAAAAGTAGATCAGCTGCGTTCCAAATAATTTTACAAATTAGATTCATATTTCCGGTTCTATATTATAATGGATTTAATAAGTACCCAGAAAGGATTAACAAAAAAATGTAATAAATTTAATATGATAAAATAAACGTTATATAAAGCATAATAAATAACTTATAAGTAAAAACAAGGCATTAATTATGAAAATGAATTAAAACTATTATAAGCTTAAACTTAAAAGGACAGTTGGCAACATCTGCGCAAGTCACTAAAAAATTACTAGCATGTTTCAAATTATCGTACAGGCCATTAGGTTTCGCATTATGTAACAATTATCAAAAATGATATATTATTAGTTCGTTAAAAGTGGGCGATAAAATGAATAAATATTAACAAGTAGAAGTTATCGTCCCAGCGTCGTGATAATAATATAATAATTAAAACCTGTCAAATTGCTGGGTAAATTATGACAGAAAACAAAACAAATTTCTACATTTCCACAGCTAATTTAAATATTTAATTGCATTTAATAAGCCACTAATGAGGTAGCTGTGAGTAGATTCGTTTTTTGTTTCCAGAGATGGTTCATTCTTTTTTCTCGGTCAAAAATTTACAATTCCGGGTACGCCCACACGCATAAACTTGTCGGGAATATGTAAATTTAATTAAATTATTTTCCGCGGTGTAATAATTGTGTTACAATGTAATGTGCTGTAATTAGATATTATCTAAATGTCTAGCAGAACTACTAGTCTTGTTGCTACGCACTGAGAAACTTCAGAAAGCCAACATAGAACATACCTACGCAATGGACCAAGAAACTACTGCAATCCGTTTATCGCAATACTTGGGTGTTTACTATCTTAAACGCCCTATACCAGCAAATCTAGATCCGTAACTACCACAGTTTACGATTTACTATATTTTCCCAATACTGCACTACACATTTCGCCATTTTTTAATATTTTGAACAGAAATTGCTTAGCTAACGCTAAATTTATTGCACGATTGAGGTTTCGTTCTTTCCAGGTACACATCCAAATACTGTGCCTAAAACATAACCTACCGTAAATTTTAATTTATACTAGCCATTTTAGAGTGAAGATCACCATCGACCGTTTTACGCGGCAATCTTAGTGAAATTCGATCTTAACCGAATGCAGGATTAAAATTCTCCCTAAACCACCTAAAATCCATAACACCATCGGTGGCGATGCTCGATTATTCACGATGTCAATGTCGCGACACCGATGACGTCACCCACAAATCATGGCGTTCGGCGCTAAGCCGCGGCTCAACGGTCCGCGGTTCAAGTCCCGGCTAAAGCCGTTACGTGACAGCTGACAAATGTCGGTGCGCTGGCCGACCCGACGCCGGCGCATCCAGCGCATGCGTTACTGTTTTGTTTCCGAGAGACACGCGTGCATTTTTGCAACTGTGACGTAAATACTTTGAGCTCAGTGATTAATACAATGGAATCTAGAGGGCTTAGGATTGTGATTGTTTGATGTTTTGGATAGTATAGTAAATGTTAATTTTCATTTGCGTTTTAAACTATAAATTAATGAAAATTGTACATACCTTTCTAAGTGTTTGACGATGTCTTCGTACGCTGCTCTGCAATTTTCCCAGATTCCGGATCTGTAACAAATAATTAATTCATATTTAACATTTCTTCTCAATTAAACTCGACAACAACTTTTCAAACTTTCAAGTTTGAAGTGTATTAAAAGTAGATGAAATTCAAGAACAATAACACTAAATAACCCTTCATTTTTTGTTATTAAAAACTAGAAAATTTTTTAAATGTAGGTATTGTGAATAGTTAGAAACATTGAGATATAATAACACTGGAACGCCAACTGATGTTGAAAATGTGAGCCGAGAGAGACATCCAGTTGTTGGGCCAAATGTCTTCGTTGTACAATCCGCTTAAAAAATTGATAATAAAATGAAATTAACATTAAATAATTTTGAAATAAAATGTTATTATGAAACAAAAATACCCGAAATGAGTCTAATTAAGTATTAGACAAAGAAGGTTAGCCCAACGTCATCTATCTGTCTAAGGCTCATTTGTCGTTTTCATAAAAGTCACTGATTTCTATATAACACTAGATTGGGCATAAGCCGCTACGGTGTGTTCCCAATTGAACGCCGCCATGATGGTCAAAATTGAGGTTTTGTGATATTTCAATATTTAAATATCTATCTCTCTTGTCTATGGGTATGACCATACTTCGTGTTATGACCTAAAGAGAGGTGGTGGCGAGCGCGGTGTAGAGAGAGTGAAGGCAGAGCTTCAGATTGCGCATTTTACTTTACAAAAGGGTCACAAAACCTCAATTTCACCAATTCAATTGGGAACGTTCTTAGATGGCAGAATATGGCCTATGCCCAATCTAATGTTATATAGAAATCAGTGGTAAAAGTCTATAAGTTATTGTTCTGGAATTTCTACATTTCAGTGGTAGAAAATTAAAATAAAAACACACAATACGATGTGCTTTTAATAACATCGTAGAGTATTAGCAGAAATTAAGGCTTCTAAGTTAGGAATGTGCAAAAATTTGAAATAGAACTTCTACGTTTCGCCCGCTATCGTAAGAAGCAGCTTCATTAGAAGTCAAGGTTACTCGACGTGTAAAGCGCCTGTACAACATGTTTCTTCCTATTTCTTTCTGAAGGTTTCTGCTGGTCTTTGATGTGGTTTACACGTCGTATAATTTAGTACCCCTTCCATGTATAGGTTGCAATAATAATACTTTATATTTGCGAATTGTAGTATCTCCTCGAATTGTATTTATTAGCAGATGCGTATCGACGGTATGAAATATGGAGAAAGGCATAAAACAAAAGAATAATTTAATATCACTGATTGTGCGAATGCTAATTGGGATGCGTGGTGAATTGGTACAGCATTATTTTCCGCTCAGTGCTTTATTTAAAAGTTGTGGTCCCCGATGCGTTTGAATATTCAATGACTTTGTTTATTGCCAATTATGAAACATTAAACGAAGTACAATTTTACTTCAGTGCGAAATTGCTGATATAAATTACTTTGTTGAATTCTTGACACGTACATTTGATTTAGTCTAGTGAATTCAACATATTTTAATGAGTAAATATGCTAATATGCTTCTCGATAATATCTTTCACTTTGAATTTTATTTCTGGCATTATAACTCTACATTCTGAAGACATTTGACATTATTAATTTACAGAAAAACATAAATTTTTTATTACAATTATTTATTTATTTATTTAATATTATATGAGTTCTTTGTCATGAAAGTTGATAATTATTAATAGTAAAGATTATTACTTTATGAGGTTTGATGTTCGATTTTATTATTGATAAAAGTTTGATGTGCATTTGTCAGTGGGTTGACATTCAAATGTTTTTTTTTGTATCATCCTAATCTAAAGATAATTTAATATTCAGTTTTATTTTTTTTTTCTTTCTATTTTCCCAAGTTATTAGGTACCCCTGCTCAACTAATTTTACTAATAACACTCAGAAATATATTTAATAGTTTTATGTAAACCACATCTAAACAAAGATGATTGCAATGAATGATGTCAACTTACTGTCACTGTCATAATAATTTAATTTTTATGTAGAATCCATGGTCAAACGATCATGGACAACACCACTACAAGATACAAGTTTCAATCATTAAATTATTTTTAGTACAGTATATTTTGTTATTGGTAAACGGTAAAGAAATATACCACGTGTATTCGATTTTTGTTTGGATACTTATATGACATTTTCTTTTCAATTACAAACAACATAACATTAATAGTATATTACGTACCGTGAACTGTAAGTGATAGTTTTTAGGTGGAGAATGTAGTTTGGGATGTCGAGACCCGTAGGGTCGAGATTTCCTAAACATTCGAGACCTAAGAAATCACTTACAGTTCGAGGTTAGTAAGTTATTTTTTGCAATACCTGCGTAAATATAAGAAAAGGGAAAATAGGTATCAAAATTAATAGTTGTCAGATTGAGGTTAAAAATAAAATTTGAATGATATATATTTACTTACCATCCACCATGAACGGTAAGCTTCACTTACCATTCACCGTGGACGGTAAGTAAATGATGTAACCATGAAAACCAATTGTGCAATAAAAGTTCCACTTACTGTGTTTAAATTTTGTTTTTAATGGGTAACTTACAGTACAGGTATTGCAAAAATATTATTTTAAACGTCCATCTATTGGTGCGTTTAAAACAGGCTGTGAAAATGTTTTAAGTATTTTCTCGTCATTTTCTCTTTACGGTGTAGCTTTTGTGAAAACTACAGTCGTCGTCCAGTATAGCACATATTCCATGCCCTAGTAGTATTATAAGTAATGGTTTGTGATTGATTGCACGTAATAATTCCGAAGAAACAAAGACTCGAAACTATAGTGTCCGTTTCGTTGACAAACAAAAGACGTGAGCTGGTGGCATTTGAAGTAAAGCAGCACCAGCAGCATAATCTCCACTCGCATCTCCAACAAACACATAACAAAAGAGAGTGCACACATCGCCACATCGCGTCTCTTCTCTTGTTTACCGGATCGTCGTTCGGAGCTCGACTGCTCGACGGCGCTAGCGTTCAAGTCGTCATTATCATTTCAACGCTTGCTCTGTTTCCTAATTAAAATGCAAATCCCGACCGGTGGATGCGTGTACACGTCATCAACACGAACGAGAAGAGTGCATGATTAATTCTCCAGGTAGACTCCTGGGCGGGAGAGGGCGGCAGGACGGAGAAAGGTGACTAAAACTCTTCTTCGCTAGACTAAAAGCAAGGATTCGAACTTCGAACAAAAATGTACACACGATACTCACATTTACTTTTTGTATTGCTGATAATGTACATATAATACGAGTATTAATAAAATAAATATATCATCACGCCTTTTAACCATTATGGGTGTAGCACTCTGCTTACGCAGATCTCGGTAAGTGATATATTTTTAAATGTAACGTCAAAACCGGATTTAGCATTAGTTCAGGGCCTCCATCAATGAAGCTTTTAAAAACGTTACTTTCTGAAAACACTTTATGCAACCAGACATGAATATAGTGTTTGAATTATGAAGTGATATGAATGATCGATATAAACAATTACACACTTGTTTCGTTTCATAGCGTTACTAAATTTCTTTCTTACTAAATTTTCTTTACTTTTATATTTTACAAATGACAGTTGATTTGTACAAATTCTATACTTTATACAGTACAGCTTTCTTGTGGTGCGGTTCACGTCACTATCTTCTTTCTCACTTTCTCCCACCATTGCTGATTTGATAATAGTGGGAGAAAGTGAGAAAGAAGATAGTGACGTGAACGGCACCACAAGAAAGCTGTACTGTAACTCTGCAGTATTTACATACCAAGTGCGGGAAGGTAACTTTCCCGCATGAGCGCTTATTTGCGAGAATACGTGAATGACGTCTTTCTGCAAAAATTTGTTCAATAATTTTGTAACAAATAAAATTATTTTATCCAACACCTCTCAATAAATGCTCTATAACTATGGTGATTTTAAACAAGGAAAGTAACAGATTATCCACTAGTAGGTATAATTTTGAGAAGGTCAGTAATATTTTATTTATAATAATAACACACAACACCTTGGTAACTACTTCGATTGACATTGACATTTTAATTTAGAAAATTTAAAGCATTTGTCACTGTCAAATAATATTTCTTTAATAAATTTTGCATTTATTAAGAGATGTTGTGTTGTGTTTTTTTTTTTTTTAATATTTTACCGCACGAGTGTGCAAATTGAAAGTTTTGGTTGTCAATAGCGTGTGACAAATGTTGTTTCTAAAATTGTGAGTATGTGAATACAAAAACATATTTAGCATACTTTTTATGGTTAGGTACTCAGATGAAAACTATTTGAAAGAAGATGAATCCATAATTTTCAGTCAAATAAGACATGTAAGATATTTTAAGCCTTGCAGCCGCTTAAATTGCCAACATAATACTAATCATCGTTCAATAATGATTGATTTAATCCAAAAGCCAAAACGAGATAGAAACACATGTTTTAACAAAAGTTTGAATTTAGCACAGGAGATGAGTATCCATAAATAACGTGTAAAACGTACCTAGTCATTTAGTTTGCCGGTTCTTTTGTTAAACGAATGAAGTGAAAATAGTGTTAAAGATTTTTTGACAAGAGCTGTAGCGCAACGGAAACAAATTTGTTAATAAAGCCTACATTAAAATTTCCGAGTTAATCCAGCAAAGCAAGTAAACATTTGGTGGCTTCATCAGCAGAGTCATTATATCAACCGAGTTCGTTTATTGCATTAAACATCACACTTAAGAATGCGCAACTCGCAACTCGAAGTTAAGATTAAGACGTCGCCCTTGCGAACTTTCCGCGGGGTGGAGCCCGCGCACGCAGCAACAGCCCCAAATCCTTCCACTGGCTCCCAGCCCAGATTAGGGATTAGGTGCCGGCCGCCAGCGAACCTCTTTCCTCATGCAACATTCATTACAAGAATTATTTTCGAGATCAGCCACTAGATGTCTCGCCAGGCACGCACCGTGTTTACTAGATTGTTTAACGTTGAGGGAAAGTGATATTTTATTAATTAGAATATGATTAATTGTGATAATGGATTAAAATATGTGCTCGAGAATTATTTAAATTAATGGTAATGCCAGCATAACTTGGATGCACGCCTTTCGAATATTTTGCAAATATTGAACATTTGATTCGCTTCATAAGTTTCGCTAATTAAATTAGTTTCATTAACACATGTTATTGAGCACTTCGTTCTTTGATTATAAACTTACGTACTAATTATTTCTTTGGCAGGTAAATTGCCTATTTGCCATTTCTTAGTTTATCCCTGTAGTTCTCCTACTACTAACATGTTTGTGTGCCTTGCTTTGACGTTACAAGGACCGGATTAAGAATTTTAAGGCCCTGGGGGCCAATATTTTGTGGAAACACCCAAAATTTCTAAAAAAAATTAAATATGTGAGCTTAGTTCTAAACTAGAGTAGCTTTACGCGATTTTTTATTTACAAAGTAGTTCATCAAAACTAAACTCGCGAAGAATATCACTTTACAAACTATAAGGATCATGAGATAGGTTAAACGATTTTGTTTTATATTTGTTCGCAATCAGTTTTTAATGATATTTAGTTTTGGAAATAGTTATTAGTCAGGAAAATTGTACATTTTGGTCGAGGAGCCATATAGAAAATAGGAGGCACTTTTAGCAGCTAATAAACTAAAATTTTGTTTTACTGTATCATTTATTTTATAGTTTCAACTTACAAAATTTATACAAAAATTCAGTATGATGCTCTTAAGTTCGAATAATTTATTAGTCCTAACCGCAAAGATGCCCGATCCTCCCTAAAAGGTTGTAAACCTTGCATAAGTTCAATTCTTAGATCTCTTCCTACAACTATACTGGGTTGGATTCATTTATAGATTCTAACATAAAAATAAAAAGACTGACTACAGTTTGTTTGTCAAACTGAAGTAGGACAATATCAGAAGAAATTTTCCATCATATGCAAGCCACGAGAAAAACAGAGGCCTAGTACAAATATTGAAATAAGCTGTTGGGAGTTATCCTGTTCAAAAATATCAATTCTAGGAATTATTGAAATTCAAAACTAATTTAAATTCAATTAGGATATCAAATTAATACAGCTCTTTGATGTCAAAAGTGTGCTCATAAAAATGCATATGTAGTAAAAATTTCAAAAACATAAAGGGTTTCTCGATACAGTTAAATTATTCACTGCAATGCGAATTGCAAAGTTCAATACACAAATATTCATTATTCATTACTGCATTCTAATTATAAAACAGAAAACGAGAAAACACATACAGAAATAATAACAGCAGGGCCAATTTGCATTTAGATACAATTTGATTTGAATGGATTCGACGCTCGCAGCAGAATTAACTTCTTAAGATTCCGGTAAAGCACGTGTAGAGAACCAGGTTCCGTTTCGGATCATAACTCTTGACTGAGCCATCGCGCGTTTAGGGATAATCTCACCTCTCTCCGACTCTTTCTAGTACTTCCGCTGAGGTATTTCTGTCTCGCTCGCACGGTTGTGTACGTCTTCCGGTGCCGGTGTAAGAAGCTTACCGGAATTCTTTTGGCCTCTGCCCTCCGCTAAGACAAATCCAATTTTCATCTGACAAACGGCTTAGCAGTCAAGTTGGCGTTGCCGACGTCGCTTCATTTGTTTGGCCAACGCCGCCTACTTGTGTTTTTCTACTCGATGGTGTTTAATTCAATTATTGCCCTAATTACAAGTGTTGCAGTTCTATGGGTTATACAACTATTATTTTATTGCTGACACTGCACTTTTCCTAACCTCGTTCTTGTATGATACCTACTTAACATGTTAACTATTTTATACTTGATATTTCTTATTTTTTTATACACTATTTCAATTTAAGTGTACCACCATTATTATTTCGACAACTATAAGAACTATGAAGTTGGTTAAATTAGCAAACAATTTCTATTTTATAAGACTAATATTACAATGAACAAAACAAAATGTCTTCTACCAGTGGTTCTCAATTTTTTTTAATTGGGAACTTTATTTTTATTCACGTATTCGATTCATTATTTTTATCCAACACCTCTCAATAAATGCTCTAAAACTATGCGATTTTAAACAAGCAAAGTAACAGATTATCCACTAGTGGGTATAATTTTGAGGAAAGCCACTAGTGAGTATTTTTTTATTTATAACAATAATAATAACACACAACACCTTGGTAACTACTTCGATTGACATTTTAATTTAAAAATTTAAAGCATATGTCACTGTCAAATAATATTTCTTTAATAAATTTTTCATTTATTAAGAAGTATTGGATAAAACGTTATACTTCACACGTGGGCAAAGTGGAATTACCCACTCGATAAAATTAGCTAAAATTTCTCTCGTGGGTAATTCCTTACTTTGCCCACTTGTAAAGTAAATAACTATTACCTCTCGCATGTATGTGTAAAGAGACGTATTGTGTTTGCAATTATGTTTTACATTTTTCTTTTTCCAGATTAAATCACAATTTGACAACGTTAATTTATATTTAAGATTCGTTCTTTGGCAACACTCCTACTCCGCCTTGCATTTAATAACCTAACTTTTATGTGTCAATTGTGTTGACAAAGTGTATTTAATGTCCGAGCAAATCGTTTTTAGAAACATGTCATGAAAAAAATGTTGTGTCTAACAGGGGAGAAAGGCCTTCTTCCACTCTAGTTTGACAAATAACTAGTGAGCATATCTCAAAAAATAATATTAAATTTTTAGTAATTTTTTGTATATTTTTTACCGTTTAAAAGTTGTTAGACAAAAGATTCGGTGTTGGACTCATCCCATTATTTTCTGAATACAATGATGTAAACATATCATATCCTAATATAACAAAATAACTATTTAAATTCATGTTAAATTTATGTTTTATATTTATATCTAACTAAGAAGAGTGATTTAAAAATAAACATATGAAAGAGTGATCTTAGTACAATACAACTCTTATAACCAATTGGTAATTATAACAAAAAATATTATCCAGAATAATATATTCAATTCATTTCCACCAATTTTTTTTATTCAAACAGAAACCGCAACCGAAAAATAGTTTAAAAGTTATGTTCTATATTCTTGTTTTGTTCACCAATGGTGATAGTAAGTGGTGTAGGGGTAAGTGAACCTACCTGGCGATGGCCTCCATGGACGGCATGGCCTGGTTCTTGATGACGGAGCCGTCGGGACGCGCGAGGCCGTGCGGCATCCCGGGGGACAGCAGCGCGCTGTGCGCCGCGCCAGGATGCGCCGGCAGCTGCATGAACTGCATGTGCCCCAGGTGTGGCGGGTGGTTGTAGCCGTTCGCCAACAGAGGAGATTTCTCCATTCGGGGCATATCTGCACACAAAACACACATACTCTCATTACACAGTAATCAGTTATGTCGTGACAGATGTGAACAGGAAATAAGTAAATGTGTTGCATTTGTTTCTGACCTACAAAGCTTCATGTTGGCGCCACTTTCACAAGTGGCTATTTTGTATTGATTACGCATTTATTTATCATGTTAATCAATCAAAACTAGTTTAGTATTTGCACGCAACGTAACTTGACAATAAATGCCCTACACTTTATATCGGGCAAAGGTATGAAATATGACTATGTGATGTATTGAATATTTGTAGTTTATGTGAAATTACGATGCTTTGTTAGGAGGAAGATGGACATATTTCAAGTGAAAGAATTGGGTACAAATGTTCTGTTTTGTAATTTTATATATTGTATAACAGGAGTTTTTTCTTTTATCAATATACTTACATAAGATTGTGTCATTACCAGTTACAGTTAAAGTGATTGACAGCAATTTATTAAAGCCTTTTCCCTTTTTACAAGAAAACATAGAGATATATTTAAATATGTTTGATTTAAATAAATTATCCTATAATACTTAAACAATAATTGGGTTAAAGTTCTGTATAATATTTATTAAAATAAAGACGTTTTGACAGCAAAGTGCTGCATTCTTCAGATAAAATATGAAATAATAAATATGTAGTCAGAACTACAATTATGAGTTCTGAAAGCTTCTTTCAATATTTATAAATAAATAAATACATATATCATCATATCATATTTTCTTATATAAAATAGAATATTATTATATGAGGGATTGTGGTAGTCATTATTCACGAAAATGAAGTTTCCGTTACGAGCCGTAGACGAGTGATGCAAATCATCTGAGGGAATAATGACCATAATCCTGATTGTAATACTATACTTTTTCTACTCCTGTAAATTAAAAATCACTTTTGAAAATGATCGAAATTTGTTGAAAACACGTGGAAAAATACACAATGAAAACTGACTACTGTCAGACCGCCAGACAGCCGTTGTTTGGTGATCCAAATCCCCTCTTTAAAATAACCGTGAATTATGGATTTCTGACTCTGTGATAGGTCGAGAAGAGTGAATTATGGGTACTATAATTCATCGAAAATATTTAAATAATGGGGATATATTTATACAGGAATAGAAAAACGTTTTAAAATATTGCTATCAATCACTTAAATTGTAACTATGGTAATATACTATGTATATTGATAAAAAAAAAAACTGGTATTCAGAAATAGGTAATTTCAATATGATATAAATAATTTTTTGAACCTCCAGCATCCAAAATTGGATAAAATACATAATGTTATATTTATACATTTAATTTTAAATATAGTTATATTACTTGACAACTGCCAAATCCGTATGACATCACGTTGCCGTTGATGTCACCATTTGCAATGAATTTAATATTAAATTGAAGAATATATTAATCATTATTATAAGATTACATTATGGTTATGTTATTTATTTTGTTATTAGTTTCATTTAAGGAAAAGTACTTCAAATATAAGTCTTCAATTTTAATTAAAATAATATAGAAAAATTTAACAATACTCTTAATACATCAATAACAATTTTTTAATGTACCTATTAGTTTAAATGTCTAAAAAATACTTCCATTGCTGATCTTCCTTAATAATATTTTCTTGCAATGCTTATTATGTTTTTTATTCGATCAACAACAAAATTAAAAAGTTTAATCCCTACAGTTGACAATAATTGTAACTATGATCTTCTCTCCATTAAGATCTTTGGCTGTCACCGAGATTTACAAAAGCAGACTCTCACATTAAAAAGAATAAATGGTTTGATGACTGATGATATATTTATGTACTTTGCGACAATTTTTTATGGTGTATTACAAATATATCATGTAAATCGCGCGATATGATTGTCATCCAAATTTCATGGGAACTTCCATCAGCATGATGATACACATTTGTATGTTAAACAACGGCCACATACACAAAGACACGAGGTAGTCGTCGTCCACTTGTGTATACAGTCGCAGGTTCATTTAGTGACGTAGCTCTCCGAAGTGTGCGTGTGTGCGAGCAGACTATTTGGAGCACGGCAGGGGTCGGCGCTGGGCCAGACGCCCCGCCGGGACTCGAACCCGCGACCTCGTCGGACGACCCGTTCCCACCGCTACACCCTCATTAGCCGCCAATAATAACTTCTATGTTTTTAATTATCAACTGATTATTAGACGCTTTGGATTTATACTCAATATTGTGAGATACTGATTGTGATACTCTACTACTCTACTCTTCCTATATGCATTACTTTCAAACTTGATTAGTCATTTGAATAATTTAGAAGTTATGTTTTAATTAAGAGGCATTAGCATAAACTGACGCTTCTATGAATACATAAAAATATTATGTTTTTATTAAAATTTTGGGAAACCAACACATATATTTTATATATTTCACTTTAGCTGTCAAATAATACATAAAATTAGAATAATCAAAATATAAATTTAATATTAATGATATACTGGGCGTCTATGAAACAACGAAACTGGACAATAACAGTATATTACGAAACGAATTTCATAATTATTGTCATTTTATTTTGTAAGAGGAAAGTTTATTTAGATCACAAAATCCTTCGAACAAAGTAATCTACTCTACTATTAAAATGCTTTCTCCATACTATTTTTTTTTTATTTGGCGCCTTTTATGCTTTCTTTTTTAATCGCAGTTCCAAAGTTTAAGGAATTTTGTGTTACTTGCTAATGCTGATATGACGTTTGAAAATTCAATTGCAAACTTATATTTTCTTTTTACCTCGTCTTATATGTAAGGGAGGTATTGTACCGGGTCAAAATTTTCGGTACTGAATTTTCATTACATAAGCACATTTTCGGACGCTATAATACGATCACACGATTTTCACGATGGCGTCTGTGTATGTGTGTATTACGATTTTTTCGTCAACGATAACTCTAAATTTAATTAAGATATCAATGCTAAATTCCAAATTTAGATTTTATAAGATTATGTTGTGAGATTATTAAATTTTGGGAGCAACCCATCATCCGAAATTGGTAGTTTATTTGAAGGCCTATCATGTTTTTTTTGCATATCTCAGTAAATAATTAAGTAAGCGTAAATTTATTATAATAAAAAAAATGTACACTAATATTGCTTACAATTTTAATTTCTTTATTTTGTACTGTTCGAAATTAAAATTTTTGGAAAGTTATGTGGTGCCCACATCAATTTTAATGAATAATAACAATATCATTTTCAAATTTCATATTTACAATTTATATTTTCAAATTACAAGCTAACTAGATTTTTTAGTGGTAGTTCACTGGAAGACCTATACGGTATTTTGTGCATATCTCAGTAAATAAAGGAGTTAAAGTTAATTTTGTTATACTAAAAAAGATGTAAAATATTAGTAGCTACAATATTTATTTGAATCGTTTGAAAATTTTGGGAGATTATGTACTAGTGTCGCTTTTAAGTTTCAAAATTATATAACAATTTTATTCTTACAATCTTTGGTGTTTATTATCGAAATTTGGCATAATGATATATTACGTGAAGTCGCCAACTTTAAAAATATAAATTGTATTTGCACTTTTACAACACTCGAATGAATAATTAACGAACTCTTTTATGTACTGCTACTGCATTAGCTTTGTTATAATTATTGGACGAAGAAATAGGATGACGTGTAAACCACTCTCGACTTCTCTCGTGGCTTACAAGTCGGGAAACTTTGACTTCCTCCTGACCAGACGAGGTTCCTTCCGTTGAATTGCTCTAAATTTTGAGAGGGTTCTGAATTCGTATGTTGAACAAGTCGGACCGTTTATTCAACGCTTGTTTCTTCTGTAACACCCGGTGTAAGTTCCATGTTTCACATCAGCTGTCAGAGAATCCATAAAATTAGAATAACGTAAAAATAAATTTAATATTAATGATATATAATTTTTGAATGGTTAAGAATGACAAATTTGTTCCTGAAATAGCTATTAAATTCCAGAAGAATGAAATATCTATAATTTCCATATTAAAGTCGAATTCAAAGTCGCCACTATAATCCATAACAACCAATAAAAAATCCAACATAGTATTTGAGGCGATTTCCATACAAAATATCACCGTCAAATCGAGAAATTATGCACGAATCGTTGTTAACGGTGCAATTAAAACTCGTTTAACGGTGTGTACATACAGTTAGCGTGCAATAAATAATGCATTTGGGTCCGAAATGGAAGAAAACAAATTAAAATTGGAATAAGAAATGCTGGGCGCGGGCGATGAAACAAAAATAATTAGCAAAACATTTGAGTGACACCCGCGGGCCGCCGCCGACTGCGATGACCGCGAAATAATTGGGCGGTTTTCTAATTCAGCCCCTGCCAATTCGAACCATTTAGATTAATATTATTATTTTTTCGAATAAATCTTGGAAATAAAATACAAACAATTAAATTGTAAAATTATAAAAGACGTTTGGTATTAAAATTACACCGTTTTTGCAGCAAATTCAAAACTATATTTCACTCTAACGTCCAGTGATTTTTATTCAAGTTAAAGTAGACTAGTATAATATAATTATTGAATTTTGACTACGCTCAAAATTACTTAATAAATAAATACTTTATTAAACGTTCACAAGCATTTTTTACTTTTACTTACGGTGAATTCCTCAAATTTATATTTTATGTCGTTTATATCGTATCGTTTTTATTGTTTACGCTTTTAAATTATTTTGTTTTCCGTTATATTTGTTATATTACTTGCGTTTGTTCAAAGTAACTATGATCTAAGAATTATATTTGTTAGTTAACTTTGATTTAATTTTTAACATTTGGGTTAAGTTAAAGGCTTTTATATGAAAGCATAAAAAAACACTTGTTTGTAGAATAGTTGCTATGCGTTTGTTGACCAGTGACATGTTGCAGTTTTGTTCAAAAATTTCTTTTAATTCACATACATAATCTGAGTGATTAAAAAAAAATCTCATACATAATAGTTAATTGAACGAACTTTTATTAGGTAATGTATTATATAATTTTTATAGTAAACATTTTATTTCAAAATCATTAAATGGTAATTTAAAATTTATATATATTTCCTTACTATCACTGTACAACAAAGACAGGTATCCCAACAAATAGCTGATTCTCTCGATTCACATTTTCAACGTCAGCTTTATTATTTTATTTTAATGATGATTGCGATATATTGGGGAACTGTATCGTCCATTACGAGTAGACCGTGTCATTTTTATGCACTTTCCTAATTTCTATTATGCTCTTCATAAAAAACAAGATATTTAAAATAGATTCTACTCGTATTAATACAAATACCTTTTAGTTTCTACAATTTCGAAACATATGCCCGTTTATATGTACAGTAATAAATACTATTTATATTACTATCCCTGTTGATATATACAAAATATTCTCTGTTGAAAGGGAAAATATTAAAGGTGTATTTGGGAACAAACCTTTACAATTGCAATTTGCAATAACTCCAACTGTGGTTTTGGAAACTGTCTTGTGCCTCAATTTTAAGATTATTTTCCTGGAGGCTAAAACAACTTTGTAGCCAAACAGTTGAAGTACCAACTTGATGACCGAAGTTTTGAAAATTAACACTGATTATTCAGACCTGGAGACATTAAGAAGGCTAATCACGCATACATATTCCTGAGGATATATACAGTTGGAAGAGGCAGGCTTCCTACATATTTCCGGAGAAATGAAAAACATTTCCATTCAAACTGTACTTTTTAAGCTTGCAGTCAAGATGTTAATCGTTATTGACGTTATGGGTCCTGAAAATAAGTTTTAACGCTAGGAATATGGATTTTCAAAATGGGTACCGTGATAATCATTAACAGACGTATAACGTACAACTGATTATTTTATAACGTTGTCGCATTTATAGACCAAAGTTTGCTTTTATTATTTCTCTCTCAAAAATAATTAGGTCAACTTGGTCTTAATAAAGAAAATAATAATGGTAGCAACAAATTTAGTTTTGTTGACATTTCTAACAACATTTTTCAAAAATGTATGTACATACTTTTAAAATATTGCTTAGCAGCGACAGGTACCGTATACCGTAAAAAATAACAATACTTTAAAGTTCTATTTACCGGACTGAAAACAATCCGGTAAACATGTAAATTCGATACAGTATGAAAAAAATATTTTAAAATGAAAATTTATGCATATTTATTTTGTTTCAATGACGTCACAATTGCTACGCAGTGGTACAAAATTGTTCATTTTTTATTAAAATAAATAATTAATTATTGAAAATTTTTTTCTATAATAATTAATATTGTAAAGCAAGTAACAAAATTATATTAGTTTTTTATACATAGCTTTAATAATTTTAATGGGTTTCTTATTTTATATATAACCAAAGGTGACGGTAGCAGTTGTGACGTACCACAACTTTTAAACCATTATATCTAATGTTTTCTTTTTATTCCCAGATTTGATTTTATATGTTCTCCAAGTTTCTAGCGCTGTTTTTGTCAAAATGTTTGTAACATATTTGATTTAAATAATATATTATTATAAATCTTAGATATCCCTATTGAGATTTATTTGATTAGGTCACATGGAATCATCTCTAATTTCTAGTAATTATTTAAATATTATATCATTATTTGTTTAAGAATGTAGGAGTGTGTTATAAAAAGTGGGTTCAGGATCATCAAATCTAAAAACGTTTAATTCAAATGGTCACAATTTTTCGTATAAACTACACTCATACAATCATCATTCGAATAAAACTGAATAAAAAAGAAACATGCACAAAAAACAGTCTCACATCCATTTACGGTCGCAGAGGAATCTGGCTGTTATTCCCCAGTGCAGCTAACCTCAAAATCGCGTGAAATTGTCGGTGCGCAGCGGACACAAATCGTGAAACCTGCTGCCTGAGGCAAATCAATTTATAGCCATTTATACGAGGTGGTTCTTCAGTCCTGCATACGCCATTTATACCATTCGAGATGGACGGCTAATACGTGTTATTTGAGTAAACGCTCCGACAAAATGTAATTTCTTCTCCAGTGACGGCGGCGCGGGATTTTTTCTTCCGTTATGTTATTGCCTATATCCGCTGGCATTTTTCTAGTGTACGTACGATAGATTTCAATTGAATGTTCATGTGTAATTTAGGTTACTTCGATCGTCTAATCAGGATAAGAACGTAGTGATTTTAAATTTAACTTCGGTTCTAGAAAATGGAATGGGTTCAGATTATTTCTTTGTATGTTGGTACTACATTGTAGCTGAATGCAGACAATGATCGCAAAAATTACCCCGTATGATACCTGAACATTTTGTCAATTACCGAAGCCATAAATCTTGCAGTAGACCTGCAATATTTTTCCCATAAAACCAGGGGTATATAATTTTGCTATTGTGGAACTGGTTTTTCAAATTGCGATTTAACAACAGGCGATATTCAAAACAAAACGTATGTAATTGATTTTTGCGACACCTACAGCAACACGATTTGATAACCAAATAAACGCATTTACTTGTGTTTTCTTTTTTTTATGTTATTTTACGAAACTAGGCCACTCGACAAGATAATGTCCCAATAAAGGAATGTCATTTACAAAAATATATTATAACAAGTTGTACAATATACGAGCCTAAATTCACATGAATTCACCCGCATCAAATTTTTTGTTTAATGATTAATTAAAAATAAATAAAAAATACAAGTAGAATGCAGGGTGACTTACATTTTTAAAAGATGCATTTTAATAACAATATTCCATTGCTGAAATGTCTTAACAGCCCACATTTATCCTCAATCGAAACTTTATAAAATCGAATGAAAAAAATAGCGAAATCATCCTGCACAGAAAATCAAAAATTGCGATACAGACGGCAGGAAATTAGGGAATCTCTCTTCAAGGAAGACTGTCAAAGGCTTATGGATATTAAAAGTTTTAAAAAGTAAAAACGAAGTCACACAGTAAAAAAAAGATAATATTAAATAGAGCAAACTTACGTTGTACAACAACAGAAAAGTTGCCAGCTGTACAGTTTATTGCTCAACTTTTATTTAATGTTATGCACTTAAAATATTATAAATTAATTGTATAATTTAATTGTTTAATAATAACACTTGATAATAAATGTTCTACTTATTTGTTAGTTTTCATATCAACTATAATTATAAAAATATATTATTAATAGCTATTTTTAATACTAGTGAGTAAAGTAGTGCATTTAATCACGAGTCCAGTAGTTGGACGTCCAAGCCGTAGGCGAGTGATAAATGCACGTGTGCTTACGATTGTAAAATCTGATTTTTTTCAATCAAAATACTAAACATCAAACACAAAATATTTATTTATTTTCCATTACTATTAAACTCAACAAATTTGTAGCAATTTAGCGCAAAAAGACGAAATCAACACACAACAACCATTTTAAGCGAAGCCGAAGAGGTTAAATAATATGATTGCATTATAGAATGACATATTGTAATAGATTCTGTACCAACACATAATCGGCATAAGCATGAATTTCCCAATTGTTTCTATCTTTTCAACAAACAATTTTAATTTTTTTCGTGTATTAAAATATAATACATTTTATGAAGTTGAACGCAATTATTTTAATACTGTAAAGTACAAAATTATTGGCGCGATCTATCGACAATTTTTTAAACAGGAATAATAAAAAATATTTTTCTCACTTGTGATTAAAACATCTTTTTCTCACAAGTGATTAAATTGCTTACTTGGCTCACTTTTGAATAAGCAACATAAAAATTAAATGATTGTGAAAAATCATTTATTTAGTTTTTCCGAAAATTTTAAATAAGCGCAAGAAAATAGCATTTCAGCTTAATTTCAATTAATTTAATTTTATCCTCTGCTGCAGTAAAAAAAAATAATTCCAAGTTCAGAGTATAAGTACCTAATATCTTTTTTATAATCAATTATTCAAAAATAATCGAAATATTTCTCGAAATTAATTTTCAATATCTAATTTCTAATCTATATTCTCCACCACTGGCTTCCACAATCAGCGGTGCCATCTCCCATCTCGCTACACTGTAAAATCCTCTAAATCTTCTTCTCAGTGGCTCAGAGCTAGCAGAGCATAAAGCACAGCCGCCTACGTTTATTAGCACTGAGCTGGTAACAAGTTCATCAACTATACAATCATGCTTAGTATAATCACTCTATTTGATCTGTGAATATCAAGCTAAACACCAGGTAATCTTGTAAGAATCTCGTGATGTACTAAGATGTACGATGTCAAATTTGATTTTAATTTCGGTGATTTATATGTGAGAAATTTGTTTGGATTATGTTATCTAGAAATTGCTGAGAATCGCGAGAATTTACCGTAAATAATATAAATTACTATTTCGTGTTTATTTTCTGTCAAGATCTACTAGCTTTGATACTTTATAACAGTAATTTATGCTTTGTAGTTTTATTCATATAAACAAAAAAATACCAATAAAAGCTTATATAGAAGCAGATTTTTTGCGTGCCATATATATATTTTAAGTTCAAATACATCAAAACATGTAGCTCTTGGTACATCATCAGGAATTAAACTCATGTTAAAAGTTACAAACAGTAAACTTTCGAACACAAAAATACAAACTACAGAAAAGCAGACGAAAAATGTTACAACAGTATAACCTCAAAACAAAACTGACAGCTCTACCAATATGGCGGCGACTGGTAAATAACAGTTTATCTCAAATATAGGTCGCCTTGTATAAGGATTGACTTAAATGGTGTATGTGGCCAAATTTAGATTTTTTACATGATTCTAAACAAGACCAAAGACTCCTATTTTTATATCGACGAATAATTTATAGTTTACGAGTAATTAAATATTAAAAATTTGGGGAAGGGATACATGACGTATTTTTGGTAGGAGAAAGATGGACTTATTTGAAGTGAAAGAGATAGATACTAATGATATCTGTTGTAATTTTTTATACTGTATATTTAGAGGTAGGTAAGTTTCTGTGTTTCTTTAAAATAATTTAAACAATTTAAATCTTGGAAACTTTAATTTTTTTTCAAAATTTTTGCATATCAGTTGTTCGTAAGTATACTTGTAAAATACAGGTTATATCACGCGAAATCTAATAAACGTGAACATATTTCAATTTATACTCTACCAATTTGACGTCACAACTATGGCGCGACTTGCAATAAATTTGATTTCAAATTAGAAGTTTCACAGAATTATAAGATTTTCATTATTATTATAAGAAACATTAGGGTTAATTATTTCATTTTATAATTTGTTTCTTTAAATTCGTTTATTTTCACAGACACCACTGAAGCTTGACAAATTACAATTTAATTAAAATACACATTTAGCTCAATTATTTTTAGTAAACTAACATTATTCCTAAATTGTGTGCTTCCAATATAATGTTACCAGATTTTGTTATTACAAACTGCCTTTGATAAAATATTAATTTTATTACTTTAATATTATAAGTACTAAATTATATGAAAATAGAATACATATTTATTTAGCAATGTTTAAAATGAAAAGTAAACTTGATTATTATTACAGTACTTTCAGTATTATTTAGCTGCTGTCGAATCTACAATATTTTATATATTCCCTGGTGCCTAAAGTTTTATAGTGTAAAGCCATACGCAGCATTCTTCGTAACAGTGTAGAACGTGATATACATTATCCAGATGAGCGGTTAACCACTGACCAAAACCACAATTGGACGGTTTAACCCTGCACTTATCCACATACTTTAATAGACAACAACAGAACTCTGTCCAGCAATCATAGCAATTTAACTAATTCGTAATGAATAGCCGAAAAAACGATCAAAGCAGGCCCAGATAGAAAGAGATAAACAATACGAATTACGATTGAAAAGTGACACGAAACCCAGGCCAGAGGTCCTAAACCAGCCCCGAGGAAATGAATTACTTCCTTATGGTCGACGAGGGTTTTAGGTGTCTCCGTCCTACCTGACCGATTTCTACGATTAAATCTTTGATTATAGGTTTTTGCTAGGCGAATGTGTTGAATTGTGATTCGGAAAATGTTTGGAATTGTTCTGAAATTATACGGTTTGATAAGTGGAATTCCTTTTATTTTTTCACGAAATTCTTTAACTGTCGGAAACGAATATTTTTGTAAAATATCTGCTGTGGTCATACATCGAGTATATCTTAATTTGAGTATTTAACAAGTTATTCATATTTAAGTGCACACACTGAATTATATTAATACTGGAACGCTAACTTGTAGGCTGATATATAAAGATGTTGTAAGGCCACCCTTCTTTGTCTAACACTTGTTTGTAGAACGTTTGTTGAGTGGTTCCTATGTAAAAACATGTTGCACAGTCTTGTCCAAAAGTAAAAAAAAAGAGTATTGTTCAATTGTTTAAAAAATTCTTTATATTCAATTATAATAGTTAATTGAACTTAACGTGTTTAATGTGTTATTTATTTTTTATAATAAACTTTTTATTTCAAAATCCTAGAATGTTAATATCTTTATATTCTTTTATCAACTTTCTAAGCTGGCCGTACGAGAATGGCAATTGCCCCAACGATTGGCTGTTTATATCGGCTCGCATTTTAAACGTCAGTTACTGTTCCAGTATTATTATATTTCAGTGTATATACTAGAGTACTAGACTAAAGGTTTCAGTTGTTTGTATGTTCTCATAACATACTCATAAAAATAATTTCTTGTTTCAAGAAAATTTACAGTTTTCCTTTTGTAGGCATTCGTTAAAGAATACTTGATTTCTGAAAAAATGATTCAAAAAAATTACAATTTTGAATATAACTTTTATTTATCTTCTCCTTTCTGCTTTGAAAGAAAATAAATATATTTAAAATTTAGTTTTTAAAAATAATGAAAAAGAAATCGTTTTTATTAAAACGTTTTTATTTAAAACGATATCATTTTGAATTAAAACTACTCCTATCAATTGTACCCGGGTGCTAGTGACTAATTGAAGAAGCACCCGAAAAAACACTAAATAAAAAAAAAAACTCTTATTCAAACTACTTCGTCGCCATAATGAGTCTCAGTTTAATACTTTGATATGTTCCTTCAAAACTAAATTAATTTCCATACAAGAAAAGTTTTCAATGAAAGGAGAGACTTCACGATATTTCAGGCGCAAAAATCATTTACCGAGATCTGTGACAACAGATTGCTACAACCAAAATAAGTAAACGGCGTGATGATATATTTATTTATTAAAAATCTAACCAGCCCTACTCTTTGTCTTGAAACTTATAATTAAAAAGTTTCGTTATTCTCTCTTATCATTGTTGGATTATTGAACATTTGATCACGCATACCTCTATCTACAAGCACCGAAACAGAAGACAGAGAAAATGGTTAAATCGGATTCAGGACATCTTAAAATAAGTATGCATTTAATTCTAAACTGAATAATGTATTGTTTTATATTGAATGAAAATACGTCTAGTACGTACAATATGTTGCAACTGGAGATAGTATGCAGATGATTCAAATATCTCGTTATTAATATCATTATCCCGCACTGCCAATCAAACAATGCCAATACAGCCGAAGGCAAACACAAATATATCGTATCACTATTAATAATCTCTTATTGTATTTCGATTGTTAGCAGTGTCCGTGCAGCGCGTCTGAATAGCTCGCTCGAATATAATTTCGGTATCCACATGTTGGGCCCCGGGGCCCTGGTCTCAGCCCGATGGGCGCATGGCCAGTCGTGTCCAAATAATAAGAGCAAAACGCTCAGATCGAGTGGTAATTACGATTATTGGGAATCGGCCCCAGGACACGAAGTTCGTATTGTATAAGCGTGCTGGCTAAATGGACTATTAGACGGGAAATAAACTCGGGTTTTTCGATCGAATAGCGGCGGATAGCAGGATGGGTCTCGGCAAATTGCTTTGTTTGGAATCAAAGAATTTTGGAAAACTAATAGTTTTAACCGGAGATTTCCTATTCCCTAATATTATTATAAATTTCATGGTTAGTTTTATACTGCTATGCATTCAGTGCTTATTAATTCGGGCAATTTCGCATACTGCATTTATTTGAAATATGGCAGCGAAAGATTTCTGTACCACATGCTAACATTACCAATTAGAAAAATTAAAACACAAAATTATAAAAGACTTTTGGTAGTATGTCTATGTGTTAAAAGGCTGTTTTCCTGATGAAGAATTATATACAATAATTCGAAATTTTTTATTAAAATATAAATTTTTAAGGAACTTAAGTTAATAAATATTCACACTCTGCTTAGGGTGGATTTCAATAAGTGCGTTTACCGGTCGTCAAATAAAGACCTCCAAAGACGTTGATGGGGGTCGCTGAGATTTAGATTAATCCATTTTTATTTTGTAATATTGTAATTTATTTATTGACGAACCAAGGGCATTAATCCTGGATGACAGATGAACTAAAGATGAAACTCTTAAATAGCTCTGGAAATTTTTAAAAATTAACCAATCAAACCAATGCACCTGTTGTCTTGCACAAATTGTCGAAAAATATAATTTAAAATATAACTAATTGAACTGTGGATCGTAAGGCCCTCAGTTCGAATCCCACAGTCGACAGTTGCCATTTTAAATTTACCCCTGTGGTTTCCCTTCCACTAACATCTTTGGAGACCATAACTTGACGGCTGGTAACCGCACTTCATGTCACAATAGGTCAAATTTATCTATTTATAAATTAATTTATTTATAAATTTGACTAAGGGCAAAGTTAAAATTTTTATAGCATCATTCGAAAATGGATACTTTCCCGAAGCAATAAGTACATTGTACTTGTACTAGTGCGAAAAATAACTACTTTCTATCGTATTTTATTTGCAGATATTTCACCGAATCTTGTTGTCTAACTCTAACTATTTCGTATATTTACTTTTTAATATTTCTTCAATAGAAAATTCTTCACAATAAACGATCCCTCCAAATCTCATACCTGCTCGAAGCCATAGCAATCCAATCCCATCCACAACTGTTATTATTTACTTGCTGTTATTATTTAATATCTAGAACAAACTTCCCACTTGGGGGAGGGGGAAATTGCAAGCGGCTGTTGCATTGTGCAGACATGTGTATCAGCGGCGATGCTCGCCTGTCTGAGAGGGGCCGCTGCATGGTGCATGGGCGCACAGCACACTACGTATGCAGCGCATTGTCCGATGGGCCGTGGACGTTGATGTGACGTGACGTCATTGTGCTGGCCACACAAGCCCAGATCGTTATTCACCATTTACTGATGCAGTTGAGCTGATGATAATGTGGAGTATTGTCAGGAGAAGCGACGCCATTGTTTTATATGTCAACAGTTGTCTTAAATGGAAAATTGTTAATACTCATGAAAACTTTCACGGTAAATTATCAACAATTATAGGCGTTCTTTTAAAGTTAGATTATTTCAATTCAAATTTAATAAATACATAAATAGATTTGTTACTGTAGAAGATACCTACTAATGGAATACAGACAAAAGGATTTTTATTGAAAACTATTTATACTTTATTCATATGTTATGTTAAATTAATAGATACAATACTATCTCTAAAGGCGAGTCAATATACCCCTTGAATTTTGATGTGAATCGCAACTGTACATGTATGGTGGCATCAACTGTAATTCTATGCTGATAACTGTCCAAAATATTAGATTCGTTCAATTAAAATAGTGTGGTTTTCAGGATCATATATGTCTGATAAAAAGTAGATAGTATACGATACAATATTTATAAATAAATAAATATATCATCACGCCTTTTACCAACTTTGAGTGTGACACTCTGCTTTTATAGATCTCGTTAAGTAATATATTTTTTACATAAAGTACGATTACCAAAGATCTCAGTAGAAGAGCGTAAAGTAATGGCAACTATCGACTGTGGTCGAATTGAGGATCTCATAATCCACAGTCCGATTCGTTACCACGGAGCTATGTATGTACCTCACATTATTAATTTCATATTGAAATTGAGATAATAATTTAAATGAAGTATTAACTCTTCTATTACAGGCTTTACAAATAAAAATTAGTCTCTAAATAATTAATTTTATTTTAATCCTAGCATTAACTTGTCTGTGTATTAAACTATTATAAAGTAGTAAACGGCGTACTTTGACAGTTAAAAAGACAGTTTTGTATATACAAAATCTGTTAGCATTTTTTTTATAGCATTGGATTGTAATTGGTTAATTTTCTGCGCTAATACAAACTAATATCCTTTATCTAATTATTCAACTTTTTTCTGCGCTAATACAAACTAATATCCTTTATCTAATTATTCAACTTAGGTTTTTTGAGTACTTTGTTTTGTTGACGTGAATATTTTTTGACTGTGATTAACTATTGGTGTGTTAATTTTATTTTTCTACCACTGAACGTTCTCAAATAATTTCTTGCAACACCTGCTCTCCTGTTCTTATTTCGGGCAGCAAAAGTGAGAAATTGACTTACTTCAGATTAATGACGTGAACGGTCTAAGACAGAAAAGTAAAGAAATAATACATATATCATATAACCGAATAGAAACTCTTATTTCTAAAGTTAATACAGTTGCCTAACCTGCCCACGTGATCACTTGAAACTAATGCAGCTATATTCACACTTGTCGGATAACTTCAGTAGACTTTGTTTTCTTTGGTGGAATGTATCGCATGTAAAAAGTGACAAAATGAATACCCAATAAAATCAGCCAAATAATTTTCTTCGCAGCTGATGCTGTATTACAAAAAAAAAACACTTTTTTAAATTAATTTAAAATCGTTTCATGATAATGAAAAACTTTAGTTTTTATATTAATTATCAAAAATATAAAACTGAAATTACTAAATTAATTGTTTTTATATTGTTAGTAGTAAACTGTTCTAATAAAAATGTAATTTTCGTTTCAGAAGTTTTTGACGTCTGGTGCTTCGACTGTGGTGTACGTATGGTAAGTTTTTAAACTATATATTTGTCTCGTTATTGGCTTGCGATTGACGGAGTATTGTGCAGTAAATAATGAACTGGGCGACTGCACGCATTGTGCATTTATATATGAAATGTAAACACGAAAACAGACCAAGTGCACTATCATGTTACAACTGAATAGAGCAAAATATTAACAAGCGACCCCCTTTGAGGGTAGCGACATCGACATGCTACTTCAAAAATAATACTCTCAGGTCCGTCTCGGCCATTTCGCCGCGCGATAACTCAAATTTTTTACTGCGGCTCTGTCCTTTGCACTTTGTTAGTTGGTTCATTAAAATCCGCATTTAATTTTATATTTTTCGATGGTTGCATTACATTTTATGGGGCGTAATTATGTTTTGTGCAAAAGATATGTATTTCTATATAAAATTTAATGAATTTCGTCTACAGGTAGTGAATTCTGCGCTTAAATATTGATATACGTTTGACTTTTAGTATTAAGGAGCTGTAAAGACAAGAATGAATGTTTTGCCATCGGTTTATGATGCATTATTAAAGTTTTAAGGCGACGAGAATTTTAAATGCTTTCGTAGAAGCTCAAATAAGTTCAATGGCAGGTACTTTTATACTAACTCATACTTGAATTCATTAATTCAAGAACCTTTGCCCATCATGATCATTCGTTTAATTAATTCTCAGATAAACGTGTGGTTCCCCTCTATTACCATATATAGGTACCGTGATTTGAAGATAAGTATATATCATATATCATACTATATCCCACTAGTAGTATAACACATTCAATCAACAATAAATCTCCTGCAAATATTATATATTTTCACGCGTGCTCATTCATATAAACACGTTTATTCCTCACACTCAAAATCATTCATTCGCAAAATAAACTACATATTGAAAATTTTACGAAAAGAACAGTTGTATTACTACATGCGTCTGCGCATTCTTATCCGGGCATACCATACAAGGCCGTCTATTCCTCATCCACGAAATCAGTTGATTCCGCAACAAATCATTCCATTTACTCCTTGGATACCCACCTAACCGTTCACCCTCAATCTCGACTTCATACTCGTATATCCTTTCATTCAACATCCATTCGACGATCTCAACTGATTCACTGTCAAACATTCTTCGCAGCATTCCTCTCAATCTCACTATCAATATATACCAAGGTATTCCCGACACGATTTTTATTCGTAATGATATATTTATTTGTTTGAGGAATAAATGCATAGGTATATGATTGATGGCTTGTTGATTAATTGATCAATGATGAATGTAGTCAAAGTGATTTACCGGGATAGGATAGTTTGGACGAGATTTGCTGATTAAATGTGCTTCCCCATTTAGTGGGATATAGTATGTTGTTGTTTCTATACATATGTATAGACCGTGAGTTTCAGTTAAGATGCAACATTTACTTTTCTGTTATAAATGTATTATTAATATTAAGGATACGAGCATATATAATATACGTATATCACCATACTGCTCTAGATAAAATGTAACACGAGCTATTAATGTTAAATGAATTGGTCATCATAATTTGAAGGTATTTACTAAAGAACAAAAAATTAGAATGGTTGCTTGACACAATTATGGTTGAAAAATATTTATTATATTTTTATAAATCAGTAATTTATGATGACAATTTCATTTAACATTGACAACCTATATTGCATTTCATCTGACACAGCACGGTAATGTATACTTGTATAGCTTAGAAACTCATGATGTAAAATCTGTCGCTTGTAAAAATCTTTTGATCAATAAAATTTAAATTTCGCTGTTTATTACAGTCATGTAAATTCTTTCTATATTTTTACTTAAACCTAAATGACAATGGAAACTGCACTAATTTACCTTTATTTTAATTATTTAAAAACGGGTCAATGAGCCCATAAACCATTTTTAAAAAATATTTTTTATGTAACTTTGTTAGAATGCATGACGATCAGTGAAAACCCGATATGTAAAAATTCCAAATATTACCCGAGATATGATTTTATAAAGTTTGTCTGACGTCACGCGTGCCCGTTCCAGAGGTAATAAAACAACATTTTTTTCTTAAAGTTGATATTATACCGGGTGTCTGTCTTAAAGGTGTACATAGGAGATTAACATGGGAAATCAGTTTTTTGCGTGCTGTTGCTCGGTGTTCTATCGGACAACAATGATTGTACTACCAATCGAAAGATATCATTTTTCTGAATCAAATGATGTAAAATACATTACAATTTAGTAGTAATTTGGTTCCGTAAATTAATTTTTAAATTTTGAAAATCCTGCGATTTATTCAGTTTTTATCGAAAATAAATGTAGTTACCTATGACTGTTTTGTTTTGATTTCTGTCAAGCTATTTATTTGACGTTTCTGTCAATTTGTAAAATATGGTTATATTCAGTAATGACAAGCGTACTTTTATAATTTTTGCGTAAAGATTTTATTAAATAAATTAAAGTCTAAAAACCAGTTTTCTTTAAATAATATTAATTTATTAAGAGTTAAGTTTTTTTTTAAATCGATGCTATACGAAGGATCTACATTTATCATTCCTAAAACCCTTTCTTCCAATAAAGCACGTTCTTCTGCTCTTGCTAAATTGCAATTACTAAGCTCACGTGTATTTTTCGTGGATACTGGCATTTCTGGTTGCACTTGGATTCGGTCGATTCATAAACTTAATTGAAAATAGATCTCGCACTCTTTTCCTCTTTTTCCTCCAAAAAATAGTTTTACTATAAAAATACGCTCTTCAGTAGTATAACTAGCCATATTTTTACAAATTATCTTAAACAAGTCCAAAAGTCAGAAACATCAAATAAATAGCTTGACAGAAATCAAAACAAAACAGTCATGGATGACTATATTTATTTACGATAAAAATTGAATAAACCGGAGAATTCTCAAAATTTAAAAATTAATTTACGGTACCAAATTACCACTAAATAGTAGTGTATTTTACATCGTTTGATTCAGAAAAATGATATCTTTCGATTGGTACCACAATGATTGTTGTCCGATAGAACACCGAGCAACAGCACGCAAAAAACTGATTTCCCATGTTAATCTCCTATGTACACCTTTAAGACAGACACCCGGTATATTTTTTAAAGTAAAAAAGTCTTAACTTCCAACAATTAAACTTCATATAAGTAAGGAGTATTTTACGAACAAACAAAACAAATGGAATGATAATTCGTTGTTCCATTTTAGCCCAAAATAGGCGTTGAGAGCAACGGTAGACGCGCTATTTGCACTTTCCGTCAAAATATGTTCAATATGTTATATCGCTTTACTGCAGAATATATTTTTTTAATACTTTACTACTAATTATTCCGTAAGTTTTAAACGATTTTGATATAAATTTGTCTCATTTCGTTTATGGTTTATGTGCCTATTGAAAACGGTGCCTAAGTATTATCTAAATAAATATATTTTTTATGAAAGTACGTACCATTTCTGAGGATCGTGTTTGAGTGTACTAAGTAGTCTTGCCAATCTATAAAACAAAAAAAAATGAACTAAGTTTTGTTACTGAATTAGAACATTGTTAACATAATATTATTATAAGTACATTATTATCAGCAAGCTATTTAGTAAACTCATAAATTTCCTCAGTCAAAGCGCTAGAACTTTGACAGTTTTGATTAGTGTCACAAGTCACAAATATTAATACACAGACTATTTACTAAATCTAAAAGTATATTTAAAACACATCACTCTCTTTTAGTCTTTCACTCAAATCAAATTTAATCGTACACGCTACAGAAAAATAAATCGACTTTCGTGATTCCATCAAGATAATCATGTGCACGTTCAAATTAACCTCACCATAAAATGGTCATTCGAACCTGCGTCGGACTTCGAAAACGCTCCAAACCAAACACTCCATTCACGCCACGCTAGAAAACAGCGTGATGAAATTTATTTCAAGATGAAATTTATTTCAATATAAGAAAATATAGTTTTTGAAACAGTAGTAGATCATGACATTATTAGATAAATGAATAAATCATCACGCCAGTTAATCTTTTTGAATATATCATTCTACTTAAAGCAGATTTTTGTGATTTGACTGATGGTCGAAAATAGGTATATTTTTACTTCCCGCCAAAAGAGAGGTGTAGTGATCGTAAAAATGTTATGTTAGGATTTTAGTCAATAAGCACGTTTTAGTACATTTAAACTAATTTTTTTTTTTCTGTTCGCATGAGGATGTCTATGTGCGTTCATGTGGATGGATGGATGTATGTGCAGAATTTCGTTTAGACGCATTTTCTCAAGTACTACTGTACAGAAAATTATAAAAATTTGCATATTACATCTATATATCCCAAGAAACAATCAAGTTGATTATGGTAAAAGTGGAACTAAAAATTATATGGCACTCCGTGTTTATTATATTTTTCATATAACATTATGAAAGAAGAGGTTACTTTCTACAACATTTATTTGATATATTTCCTTTATCTTTGACCAGTAATAAAATATACTGTACCAAAAATATATGCAATTTTGCCTATAAAAATTCTAGATATGGCAAATTAAAACACAGACTGTTTGTATCATTGTGCCCTTGGTGACATAAATGATATAATACACATATTATAAGTAGGTATAACTAATAAATATTTAATTTTGCCTATTATTAGAGTTTTGATATCTTGGAACACTAAATAGGAATGCATTAACGATTATTATTATATACATAGGTTTATAATCGTTGTATAACTGTAAAATTACTAGATATTTCAAGCCCTTTTACTTTTATAATTTAATACTGTTACAGATTTGAAAATTGAAATGAAAATTAAAGTTGCTTAACCGGGAGGTTATATGTTGAAGACATAAGACTTTTGATCTTGTAACAATAATACCAAATGTATTATTGGTCTTAATAGTTTGTTAGTTTTGATACAAATTTAATAAAGTACTTACGTACTGCTAATAATGTAAATGTAAATACTCTTATGAAAGCATGAAAGTGAGTAGATAAAATGCCTTATAGAATCCTGTTCTCAAACGAGAAACAAAACAACATTCAGACAAACAGACAGACAGACAGACATCTCGACAGACGCATGGCTACGAACAGAAGAATAATAAAAGCAGGCGCGTTGCTCTGCGCTTTCGTCAGTGACAACCCGTAATTACCGGGACCGTCCGCGTCCGCAGACCAAACTGAGTGCGGTCTGTAGCTGATGGAACATCCCGCATCTGCATCTGCATATCAACGTGGCCATGACCATGAACAAATGAGTGATATCGCGAACACCTTCGCTGATTAAATGGAATGATTAATCGGTTATTTCATTTGGTTCTTTTGCGTTGTAACACTTTCTATGTTTAGATTAGAGATTACCCATCGATTCGCTTTGCCAATCTGCCTCATTATGTTAAAGAACAGCAAAATAATTAATCTGATTTCTGGTCAAGTTTATATGCACAAAACCTCATAATGTCTATTACATATAGGAAATATTCTATAACATTTTGAGTACAACAAGAATTTTTGTGAAACATTTGTTTTGCTAATATAGATCCAAAAAATTGATAGCCCTACAATTCAAATAAACTAGCATTCCTGGTTAATGTATTACTCCCAAATTCAAATTGTGAAAATAGTTAAATTTTATTCTAAGAATCCTAATCTTTTTAAAACTAACTGCCGAAAATCAAGATAATTTAAAATTTACTATAAGTACACATTTTAGTGACACCCACTAAATAGTTCTTTTTAATAGAAAAAAAAAACAAAATTTACTAGTGATACAAGTAAACTTAATGTTGAATAATGAGTAAATTAATTGCTGAATTGAAATCAATAGCAGTAACAATAATACATTTAATTTTGAAAACTTATACAAATTTCTTTTTGATCAGTGATTTGATTATTATTACTACACAGTAATAAATTTAATCTGCGATTTGTTAATTTTGCGGTTGTTAAGTATTTTTAGTTAATATTAACAAATATATTGTGTTAAATTAACAATTCGAACAAATATGACAATTTGTTTAATTAAAATTTTGAAAATTCTGAATTTTTAACAAGAAAAATTGTTTTTATTTATTTGCTGGATTTATAAAATTCAACATAAAGACTCGTCAATAATAACAAGTAAATTGGACTAACTTATCAATTTGTTATTGTTAAAGAAAGTTTGTATCCTTTATAACAACTTAATTGTTATTGTAATGATAACTTATTAAAAAAAAGCACATAAAAATAAATGTTAATAATTAAATTACTGTACTTATAAATATATTTAGTTACGAAATACCCAAAAATTTGGTTAAAATTTTGTCAATTTTTTACTGTGTATAAGCTCTGAAAGCTTTTTCAAATTAGTCTATTATAAAGTGTAAAAAAAAACTCGAAATCTCAGTTTTACAGCATTTATTGTTCTTACATAACCGACGACAAATAAATGCTGTATGACTGAGATTTCGAGTAATTTTTACACTTTACAATATACAGTCGAAATAACATCCAGTTCAATTAGTTTATTATGTACTATCTGCTATTTATTTTTAAAACCTTTATCAAATTGCCTTCAGGTTACTGTTATACTTTTTGTTCGACAAAATTATAAATGTTGACAGTTAAATTATTTTATGGTTGTGTTTCTATTTATAGGAGTTTTCCCATATATCTATCCAAAGACTAGAATGTCTTGTATAAATAGGTTCTAATATACTTTTCAGATACTAGTAGTACCTATCCATTTATTTTAAGCAAGATATCCTGATGTTTTCTATAATTTTTAAATCTAGTATATGTATGAATAGCTGAACGGAATCTTGAGAAAAGAAACTTCTACAACAAAACACAAAATAGTTTAAACGCCAATTTTAGTACTCTTGTGGAATTATACATTTGTTGTGATGTCGGAGTCCATATTGCTCAAAAAAAAAAAAAACTTACGTTCAATAATAATGACGTGCAAGAGATTCCAAATGATTTGTGGTATCTATGGTTTTTTGAAATTGAGTATAGTTATATTTGGGTGAAATAAAAAGGAAATAAATTGTAAAATGTTACTCGTGTAAGAAGAATGTTTACATTGGCTCCGACTGGGGAGAAGGTTAAGAATTGATGGCTTTTGGGTTAATTTGAGTCGAGTATCATTGTGTTTGTGTAATACTCGTAAAAGTGAATGTTTGGAACGAAGAAAAAAGCAATTAACCTGAAGTTCGACCACCATTGTAGTTGGACACAAGTTGAGGAGTTAAAAGTCCCAATCAAATATATTTCGAATTTTACAACCGTTTATGAGACAATAAATAAAGCGCGTATAAAATAAAAACTTTGACATCAGATATGTTGGGTTATAAAACTAAATACCCCAGTAACAGTTCGAGACAAAGACAGTTGTATCACAAAAAGAGGAGCGCAGAAAGAGACAGGCGAATAATAATTAAACATCGTCTGGACCAGTCGTAAAAGCGGAGATAATCTACAGCCCTTTAAATATAGAATTAAACAAAATGAAAATAAAGAATTCCTATTTGTGCCGCGAAACGAAGATCGGCTTAAGAGAGTGGAGTTGTATCTTCCAACGCGACAGCGGCGTCTTTCCAATCGTATCGAGAGCACGGCCGAACGATTCAGAAAGGTAATTAACATAATCTATCTGATCTTTTTGAATTGTTATTTGACATCTTCCTTACTCGCTTGATCGGCGCTGCCCGTGGAAAAATATGAATGATAAAAAATCCAAGTCTTTGTGGCCACCGCCTACTAGCTCTTTTATCTACCCACGCGCGTCAGGTGACAGCTTAGAGCCATATTCGGATGGGGTTTTTGGGTAATTAAAAATTTTATGTCAACGTATTCGTTAAATTACTACTAATTGAGTTTTTTACTCTGTAGCTTACCTGCCTAATTGGTTAATTTAAACCTTAAACTCATCTTTAAATAATTTTGGTTTGGTTTACTCTATTTTAAATTAATTTAAGCTGTAATCAGCAGTGACACAATTCCTACAAAACAGGTTGAAATTTTATCCAAAAATGAGGTTTTATATTTATTTGTCCTGTATCTTGAAGTATTCAGTGCTTTCGCAGATCTCGGCAAATGAATAGTATATTGAACAACTAGTGTTACAATTAGGCATTGTAACACGAGTTGTTCATACTATTTTTCCTATTTCACGTTCATAAATTCAATAAAAATAAAAGTAAAATAAAATTTAATGATTTTACGTTTAAATAAAATTTAATGATTTTACGTGAGAAATGACAGCCCCAAGTTTGACAGACCGTTAATTTTACAAATAATAAATTCCCCAAAAACAGTTGCACAATATTCAATTTTGTAGCATTGTATTTGAGAAAAACAGTGTCACAAAATTGACTTTGTGTACGTGAAATAGGAAAACATATTTTACGCATGAATTGAGCTTACCAGACGTAAAATTACAGCCCCAAAGATTTTATTATGTACCTCTTTTTAGCGTATAGACATACCGGTAAAATATAGGTTATTATAGAGGCGTATTCTGTAAATTATGTTAATTTTTTACGGTCTCTTAAAATTTTTAACCAATGGTAAGACCGCACTCAATAAAAATTGAAAATTTAATTTGATTCATATAAGGCCCTATTCTGTAACTTACCTATTTATTTTTTACGGCCTGTAAAAAAGATATATGTCAAATGAAATTTTCAATATTTATTTAATGACGTCTGTTATCATTGTTTAAATTTTTTAAAAGGCTGTTAAAAATTAACAGGTATGTTACAGAATAGGCCCTATATTACATTTTTTGAAAAGTTACAAAATACGCCCAATATTCTATTCAAATTTAAACTCACTGTCTTAAAATAAATTGGTGACGAATTTTCTAAATATTTTGAGGTAAACTTTAATTTCATACACATTTTTATTATATTATTATATTTTATTATATTGTTGTTCTTTGAAAGGCTGAGAAACACTCCTTTTGAAATAATAGGTTTTACAGGTCTTTCTTTATATGAGACACCTCAATTAAGATACCATTGATAAAATAAATTTACCCATTTTCTCCTTGCTTTCATAGATTTCAATAAGTGATTTTTACGATTACCAGCTATCCATTCATATACCATTCATTTCAATTAAAAAATAACTAATAAAATTAATATTTTACAGATAAATAATTATTTCGCGATCACTTTAATTTAGGTAATACAAAAATTGATTAAAAGTTGTTGAACCAAAAAACTTGTAAACATAATCAAATTTATTGTACCTATTCAAAATAATTAAAGCAATTAACAAAAAAATTACCGCACGCCACGCTGTAACAACACACGTCAACACACATGACATCAATACAATACAATGTTCCTATTATTATATTACAAATATTACAAATCAAATTCATATAATAAATTCAAATTAATTTCACATATAAATAGCGAGATTACCATACAAATAACAGCCTACTCAACTAGAACAATTTAACGCATACAACTACAATCACACACACAGTCATTTGTTTGCTTACGAGAGATTTCGCAATAGAATATATTAACTTAAGTACCAGTTTGCAGTTTCACAAATGTAAAATAATAAGTCGCTTAACATTTCAAGCAATTTGATTGCAAAACGAACGCAAATATCTACGGTCATTGTAATAATTTACTTTGCCTGTTATTTTCTTGTTAATAAATAACGTAGGTGGCTTGTGGGTACAGTCACATATTTAATTTATAATCATATTTCATTCGTTGACACAGTTAATGACACTGTCAATCTTAATATTATTTTGCTATTAATAAACAGGAGTAAATATCGTTTAATTCTAGAAAGTATATTTTATTTTTCTATCTATGTTACCTAACCTAACTTTTATTCATAAAGTAAATCAACTTATTTCATTTTAAATCAATAGAACTCAATGGGATCTGTGACCGCAGTCGAATTTAAAGAAACAAATTATAAAATAAGTATCTTAATAATAATAAAAACTACACATGAACTTATAATTATATTGTTTTTGCAAATTGAAATTAAATTTAATTGAGTTGCCTGGCAAGTAGTGAAGGTCGCACTAACAGATTAAATGATGTATCCTATAACCCTAATAAACAAAGTGAGTTAAATTCGTCGAATGCTGAGCTGTGGTTTCCTGTCAATAATTTACTTCTAAACCTTGGAGGAAAGAAGATAAAGGAGACAGCATAAGCTTATATTGGCGACAAGGGGAATGTAACCTGGCGAGGGCAGACGCAAGCAAGCTAAGATTCTAATAGGAGTGGGGATATGCGCGGTACATACATTCAGAAGAAACAGTACGGCTACAAAATGTTGATGGTTGCTATAACAACGAGACAACAGCGGTTCTTATTTCAGTGGAAGAAGCGGCTTCACTATCGCTTGCTAATGCTCTCTCCTTTATATTCTTTCCTCCAAATTCTAAACAAATACAAAACTTAATACTTAATAATTTCTAGTAATAAATCTTTAAACAAAAATAATTTAGTTGCACTTTTTGTATGGAAATCGATGATTTTTTTAATGGTATCTTAACATATTGAAAAATTAGGTAAAAATTGTGTACTATAACAGTTAGTTCCTTTACAAGTGGGCAAAGTAAGGAATTACGCATGAGAGAAATTTTAGCATACGAAGCCAAAGGCTGAGTATGATAATTTTACCGAGTGGGTAATTCCCACGTGTGAAGTATAACGTTTTATCCAGCATCTCTTAATAATAAAAAAATTGTTAACGAAATTTTATTTGACAGTGACATATTCTTGAAAATTTAGAATTAAGATGTCAATCGAAGTACAAGGTGTTGTGTGTTATTATTATTGTTATAAATAAAAAATTACTCACTAGTGACTGTTTTAAAAATTATATCTACTAGTGGATAATCTGTTACTTTCCCTGTTTAAAATTGCCATAGTTATAGAACATTTATTGAGAGCTGTTGGATAAATACTCGCCGGACCTGGCTGCGGCTTTTTCTTATTTCCGAAATTACAATAAATACTGAAAGAACGCAGTTTTCAGAGTATTGATGACATCTTAGCAAATGTGTCACAGACCTTAAAGGCCATTTTAAATGAAGCTATCCAGGTCTGCTTTGCGGAATGGAAACACTGCTGCGAAAAGTGTGTGAATATGAGAGGGGAGTACTTTGAAGGAGGGCCAATAATATGTAAAATTAATAAGGAGAAAATAAAAAAATAATAAAGTTGGGTTATTTTCTGAACAGGGCTTGTATTTATAACAAAACATATTCTGAAAAACACACTAGAATAATGAAGATAGATAACTATTTTCGAGCAATAATCTCTTCAAATGATACGGGTCATAATAATTAAAAAAGTGAACCATTTAGTGGGAGGTTACGTGCAGCTACTTTAGATTTGTTTCTGATTAAAAACTATCAATTCGAGTTTCATAAGCATAATAAAGTACATCCTCGAATATAACTTCATATCATGATCATAAAACGAGAACTATTCTCCCATCAAAAACCTAATCATGAGAACGACAAACGTTGACAACGTCGAGAAGTTTGCAGCCGTCTAATGTGGAGATCCTACAAAGTTAACTACTACAGGGTGACCAATAACGACGTGGAATCGCAGATTCATTAACTCTAACTGCCGGATGGACGCGGCACGGCCGCCGTATATGAGATTTTCCTCGTAAACACAGACATGAAACCGTTTATATTATTTCTTGCTCTATAACACTTGGACTGCCATTTGGCCGCAGAAGCCACGGACGTCCTCGAAAGAGACCACCAAAAATGTTATAAAATAAATATATCACCACGCTATTTACAAATTCTGAGTATGGTACTCTGCTTTCGCAGTAATATATTTTACTACGAATAATCTAATTGTTTTCACAATACAAAAGTAGATGTTACGTCAGAGAGTTATACGAGGAAATATTAAACGAAAGGTGAAGATTAAGCTATCTATATGACCACTACATTGGAATCAAATATAACTAGATTTCATTTCGAGAATATTGCGATGATAATCTTTAATATGGTTCGTTTTAACTGTTTCAAATCAACATTAATACGCACTTATGAGACTCAATTTACTGCACAATGAAGCACAAACTGCAGTCCAAGAAATGGCATGAAATAATAAATACATCTTTAGAAGCACGGAGTATTATACCGATATTACAGTAATTGAGTTATGATGGGATCCTCTATTTTAATGTCAAAGCCGAAGAAATTGTTGTCACTTTTATCTAATGGTTCCCCCTATTTAATAAAATAGTTATTTACAAACCAAATGCAGGAAGACATTCTTTCCGCATGAGCTCATATTTGAAGCACAAGAAACTTGCCAGCGAGGGTTTCTTTTGCATATTCAAATACGTGAATGACATCTTCCAGAAAAAGATTTGTACAAAATAATTTAATCAAAATACTAGCAAACTAACAAATTCGAAACGAGCAAAGTTATATAAATCATCGGTTGTTAAGGAATTCGATGATATAGAAAAAAAAAACAATTTATATACATACTTTTCTTTGAATACCTCAGTGTTTTTAAATTTAGTGTTAAAAATTTAAATAAAATGTTTGAGTTTTTTAGTAGCTTCATTAATCGACACACTCGACTTAGTGACTGTCACACGAATCTACATATTTCTTAGTTAAGGAGATAATAACAATTGGGGTCTTTGTTGACCCCTCTATTCCATTTACGTTGATTTTATAATTAACATGTCTCGGTATTTTTTTAACTGAAAGTGAGTTGTATGATATTTTAATGATCGAGAGCGAAGATGAAAATGACGTGCAATCGGAAGACGAAATACAAGAGATTGATTCTAACATTTCTAATGCAGAAAGCAAACACACATTTCAAATGAAACAGATTCAAAAAGAGGTGCAAATGTAAAGAAAAAAATACCCAGTTATTTTTTTTTTGCTACTGTCTTAAAATATAAAATTTATATCACTTGGCTCCAGAAAATTATTTTTCGCAGTTTTACACCCCAATAACCAAGAGACTGCGACAGAGTATCAGTATTTTTTCTATATTGTTTATTTGCTAAATGTTAATTTCATTTTCTTTAGTTTTATGCATGTTCTGTTTAAATAGATGTAAATTAAGATATCAAGTTTTCTCGTAAATATCAATTTTTTTACCTACATTTTGCTGTGGGGTCAATAAAGACCCTACTATACCAGTTACGTTATAAAAAATCACTATACCAATTAAGGGTACGAGTGTACCGTACAACAGTAAAAATGCACACTTCAAAATTATCAAATTTATTCGTGTCTATGTCATGTATTAAATACAGGTTGATTTGAAGTTAATATCATAAATTTAAGGGTAAGTAGTATAATATGTGTAGATTACGCAACAATAAGAATTTTCAAAAAATTCGCATATTTAAGGGTAGATTTTGTGAAACTAACATTTTTGGTACCACAGGAAACACATTTGCATTCTTTTGTGAATTACAAAATAATTTTTATTAAAAATGGTATTTAATTTAATTATTAAGAATAATATCTTATACATCTAATTTTGAATATATTTTTGATAACCATATTTTCAATAAAATATTAAAGAAAACAGTAATAAAAGAAAGTTTCTTTAAGAAAAGTCGAATATTCTTATCGAATTAATAAAAAAATATGTTTCGTAATCTACACACGTCATATTACTGACCCTTAAATTTATGACATTAATTTCAAAACCATCCTGTATAATTGTCATTTTAATCTAAGAAAAATAATCTATAATGCAACCGAACATAAAATATTGTATGTAACACGTACATAAGAGGGTTTTATTGACTCGTCCTTTTATGGCCTTGTTACATAAACATATATTATTGATTTTAAAGTTTTAATATTTTTATAATATTGACAAATTTATTGCTCAATAATCAAGCTAGTACAGAGAAAAATGCATTGCGTGTTGTGTTAGAAAGTATAAATCGAACAGTTAATTAAACCTCGAACGGACGGTCTTATTTGCATTAGTAAATAAATTAGAAATTACATTTAAAGAGCCATATTCATAAGAACGACGACAGGCACTCATATGTAATCGTAAATAGGTGTAAATCTCAACATATTAATAGCTGAAATCTCTCACTTGAAGTGCCAGCAACAAATTAAAATTTAATACGAAACTGTCAGCGATATATTTAACATCAAGGCAACGAACACTTCACCTAGCATTGGGTTACGGTTTACGAGCGTTCAGCCGACTGCGAACCAAATAAAACGACTGAATTAGAAAGAAATGTCATGAATTAAAAACCTATTTTTCATCCGAGGGCTCCAAATTGTGATTTCCGTTGTGGGGCAAACAAAATAATAAAGTAAAATGAAGACAATTGAAACGAATTAAATTGGTTTGACAGATGAGATGGAAGCGCCTTTCAGCGTAACAGGTTCGTGAAAAACAATTTTGATAATCTGATTTCTAGGCTTATCTGCCGCGAACATGCTGCGCGATTAACTCTCCATGCAATACGAACTTAAACCCAGTTATTGTTATTTACATAATACCTCCACCATAGACAAAATTAATAAAATTGTAGCTGATCTCAATGGTGTAATGATTTTGTCATTGTCACTAGCCTAGTACACCAGAGGTCGTGGGTTCGAGTCCTACTGGAGAGCATGGTCGTTTGTAATAATAATTCATAATCATCCACTCCTGTGGCGGCATATAACCAAAGTTAGTCCGCATTCTATCTTTGGCAAAAAAAATATGTAAAATCATAATTGTTAAGCGTTTTAAAAAAATATTGCGTCACAACTGCTACCTATTTCTAGTAATTAAACATAGGTAAGATTATAAGCCCATGAGAAAGAATAAAACAAAACAATATTTGTCTAATTTACAGACAGGTATTTGACAGTAGAAGTTATTCGTAAATTGTACAACTATGAAAACAATTTTATTTTGTTTGTTTTGTAATTTAATTATTTTTACTTTTTTAATGTAATCTGTTTACATTAAATATGAACAGTTTGGAGTCACTTTGTAACAGTTGTGACGTCACAAGTGACCATAAAATTTTAAAATCAGTTTTTCCCTGATCAGAACCTATTCAAATTTGTATTTAAAAATCTAAAAATAAATAACAATCCAAAATTTCAGTCCTATCCTGACAAATCTATTTGTCTGATATTATTTAGACAAAATAATATTGCCTAAGCTATATTTTAAAATTAGTATGTATTATTATAATACATTGTAACATAATAGTCTGCATTATCAACTATATATAATTGTTACAGTTTAAGATAAACAAAGACAAATTAATGTACAAATGCGCATTTAAATTTGTGATAGTAGCGACCAACTCATTTTCGTTCCAATACAATATCAGTATTGTTAACATTATAATAGAAATACCAAACTGCTGGACAAAAAAAAACAGACGCTTTCTTTATGATTTCCGTCAAATTTTAATAAATTCGATATTGATAAACAATGAAAAATTAAAGATAGTAAAATTAAGTGTAATAATCAAAGAAAAGTAACATTTTAATTAATAAACATACACTAAAGTTAAAAATGAAACAATATTTAAACAAACAGGAAAAAGTGTCCATTTTTTGTCCAGCACTGTATAATAAGGTTGTCTATCGTATCGACTACAGATCTTGAGATCGCCAGTTTAATTTTCACCACATAAAAATTATCCCTGAGTCCTCTTCCTCCAGTAAAATTTTTAAATGATAGCACTGCATATGAACAAATTAATGATTCACCTAAATATACTCTACCTTACTTAGAAACGGGCAATGGGCGTGTTGATATATTTATATTCATTTGGAACTATGAACGAAGTGAGAAAGAAAGTGAGTTATAAATCCTGTGTAAAATATGATCAATATTAATTTCTTTCGATTCCGTGATTGAGAGCGATTAAAAGCTGGGGCAGAGCCCTAGCCGGAATACCGTCAGCACTCAGGGGCAGCAACAGCGCCAGGTGAGATGCGGTGGCGAGCAAACGAACTTCGTGCCTCGTGCATATTCAAACGCGAAAACGCATTTCATTCCTCCTGAGTGTGAGTGTGAGTGTCTGTGGGTCTGTTGATAGCAATCAGCAACAGGCTACCCTGCCACTGTTTCCTTTCCCCTCGCCATACCGATTTTTCGATATTACATTTAAAAGCTTTAATATGTTGCAGCATTGATCACTGACGTACGGAAAGTAATTAAAATGAGTAATAAACATACAGTTGAATAGTTCTGCTTAAACATTTCTTTGTAAATTTGTAAAATAAAATATAAAAAATTTAACTCATTTTGAATGTTTAATAATTACACTTGATATATGAACTGATATGATATGATTATGGAGATATAATATAAACATTACCTACATTTAATTTTCTTTAAAAATGAGTTCTGTGATTCGTGTTTATCGAGCGTGAGTTGTGTAGGCTTAGGGTTTGTTTGTTAAAAGTGCGAGCAAAGCAAACACATTTACAAAAGATGTTCACTAAAAATGTGTACTGTGATTCGGAAATCTTTGAAATTACAATATGGAGAGCTGTTTCATGAAGACGATGTTCATTTCATGAAATTTACAATTACATCTTCTGGGTTCGACATTATACATGTATGTATGTTTTGAGATCTCTTAAATCTATTTTGACCATTTTCTCAATGACATTTGTATGTATGTATGTGAAATAACTAGTGAACTAACAACTAATGATAGAGTAACGAAACTTCATAAGCTTACTGGACAAAATATTAAATACATTTTTGTTTCACATGTAGAATTAGCTGCGAAATAAATTTCGTATGAAAGAAGCTAGCAATAATAATTGGAATAAAAAATATAATTTGCAATATTCTCATATCTGCTTCGCTTTGTAGAAAACTAAATTCCATTTAATTATTTATTTCAATAATCGCAGCAACTATGAGCACAAACAAATAATCCTTGCAAATAACTGAATCATCTATTTCTATCCAATGTGTCAAAAATTTAACAAATAGTTATTTGTTTAACTAGGCATCAAAATACCAGATTTACAGCAGAGGCTGCTGTTTCATTGACGAGCCGAAGCCGAGGCAATGGATGCTGCCAAAGCTATAAATCTGTTTTTGATGCCAAGTTGAACACATAATTTTTTTGCCGATTTGGAATTATCTAATATTAATTTAGTGATTATTTTATATAGATATTTTGAAGGTTATTGCTGTCAAATTACGTTGCCATGCATGTGTTTATTGACGGTTGCTATGCTATGCGTTTGTTTAGCGGTTGTTATGTAAAATATTTTTACAGCCTAGGCATAAAAGTGACACTTTACAGATTCATATTAATATCAATCTGCAAAAAAACATATTTTTCGACGACTGCTATAGAAAGTTGCCTTTGACGCTTGCATTTTTCACCGCAAAGTTGATGTTTTCTGAGGAATTTTATTTTGTCACTCGTCTTCAATAACAATGAGCGACAAAAGTTTTTTTTTTTTACTAATTCGTCACCATGGATAAGAGGTAAAAGAACAGCTACATCAATGCGTCTATTTTAATGAAATTAGAACAATATTTTTCTTTTTATAATCAGTCGTCGGAAAAATATTATTTATAATTCGAGCGCATAGTATTTATGTTGCTCTAAATATACAAATAGCTATTATGTGCTGTGTATGGGAAAAATTGTGCGATAACTATTTCGTTAGAAAAGTATTATAATTGTCAAATTATGTACGTATTTATAAATAATTGAGATATGCCGCCTGTGTCTTTGATACAAAGCAGGGCATGCCTGGAATAGGTCGACATTTTTCGGTGAAAATTTCCCATATGACAAATATTGGGATAGTTCCACCGTTTAACAACAACGAGGCGAGCGACCAACAAGCTGTTTGGGGGTTAACGATACACAGCGATAGCAATTACCGAATCTGATACAAATACCGGACAAACGACATATTTGCCGCGCCGGATCCATGTGCGCGTTGGTATGCAAGTTATTAAAGCTTTTGTTTTGTACAATCGGTAATTAAGGTGTCGCACAGAGGGAGCCACAGTCGCGCCTCACATTTTTGGAATACGCACGATAAAGGCCGCCGAATATTGGAACAGAGCGCAATGACACAAGCGCTCGGTCAATGGTATTCGCATTTAGCAATTTTATTAATTAATGAGTTTGGGCACGGGTTGGGGGAAACAAATGCTGACCTCGTGAGTTTCACTTGTTTCGTTATATACCTCTCCACAGGGCACAAAACAATTTCTAATGTATTGCCCGGAAATATTCTGCTTTTAAACTTAATTATACTTGGATCGACCACGAATTAAAAGTTCATTTATAAAACGAAATTATTTTTATATTTCCGTCACATAAATAATGAATTAATAACCCCATATCACTAGCCTTATACACCAGAGGTCGTGGGTTCGAATCCCACTGAATAGCATGGTCGTTTCTGTTCATAAAATTCATAATCATCCACTCATGAGGCGATATATGACCATATTAGTTAATCCGTTTCCCATCTTCGTTAAAAAATAGCTCTATTTTCAATTTTCCTTAGGTAGGTGTACATAAATATTATCTCGATGCCTTCTCATCTACTAACATTTTTAGAGTTTGTTATTTAGAGATCTGCTCTATGCACACTAACATCTGAAATCACTATCCTTCCTTAAATTTGACTGTAGGATCTGTTTAGAAACAACTGTAAAATATATGAAGAAGTTGTTTGTTGACCTTAATACTGAAGGACACAGAAAACAGAAAACCCAAGACGACCCCCCAAACATGACATGGTGACCCAAAAGGGAGATGGACAAAATAATTGTGCAAACTTAATGGGTGATATATCTGCAATAATTTAATAAAGCTGGTAACATAAACAAAATATTCCAATGTCCCAACATATAAATTCCCTCCTTAACAATTTTTAAATGACACAAATTAGAGACGAAAAATCAAATAAAAATTGTAGCCAAAATATTCTACATCTTTTCGAATATTACAAAATTTATTGCAATTTAATTACTTACTGAGATATGCCTTCAAGTAATCTACCATTTCTAGTTAATAAATTGCTACCAAAATCTAATTAGCTAGTAACTTAAACAATCGCCTTTTAAGTATGAAATTTCAAAGTAATATTGTTATTAGATTTTAAGTTATCGTTACATACACACACAAACATGTATTGCAATAAATTAAATCCGAAGGTACTCCTGTCAAGTCAACTCTGAACAATACTTTAAGTGCCAACCCATTTTAAAAAGCACCTTTCGAAGTCTGCTTGATGGCTGTAAAATAAAGAAAATAAATATACCATCATGCTATTTACCCATATTTAGGTAGGTGTTGAGAGCAGATCTCGGTACAAGATATATTTTGCACCTGCAGTACCGTCAAATTACAACCGCCAAAGACATTTGTAGAAAAGGAGTCCATAAACTAGTAATTTTCATGATTTTATGAATGAGGATCTTGTTGTCCACGAAACTATTTACCTCATTTGGCTGTTAATGAATTGTATTCAAATATCGCTTATATGATTGATAACATACACACAAACGTTTCTAAATCGACAACCAATCGACTACGAAAGAAGTGAAAAATTCTAGATACTGTTAAAACATAACACAACTATAATTTATTACTTAGCACCAATATCGATTAATGAATGGAGCATAACAATGTTTAGTATTAACACTAATAATGTTTCTTTGTTAGATATCCGACGTAAACAGTTATTTTTGCTCTAAACAAAAAACTTAACTTCCTCTTTTCTGAAATAGCAAATATCATCTGATAAAACATCAATGTTTATTTTGTTATTGTAACACATATAGGTCATTTAACTTCACAAGCATGCAAGTTAACTGTTCATGACGTCATGTGAGAAATATTCTCAATATATGATGCGCAGAGCAGCAATAAATAAATATTTTTACTTATTCGACTTCGTAAATCGAAAAAAAAACTACCGTAGAATTTATCGAACTATTCGGTAAGCTGAGGATATAAAATGAAATTTCGGAAAATATAACAATTAAGAATCTAAACAAGATTTTTTCTAAGCAATTAAGGATTTACAAAAAAGTTTGGTAAATTTTCAGAATAGTTCGGTCAATTCTAAAGATTTTTGGAAGTGGTAAACTGTCCATGCTAAGGTTATTGTTTTCTTTATTCATAAGCTATAAACATTTAATCAAGCTTGATTCTTCGATTAATATAAAACTTGTTTAAAAAAACTGTTGATCTCTAAAATAATCAAGAAGTAGAGTTGATCAAAGAATGAAGGCTTGATGAAGGTTTGGTTGAATTAGGCTGTTATAGATTGTAAATGCGTATTTACCTGGCATGTGTCCGTTCTCGTATGGTGGGTAGTCGCCGTTGTCGAGGCGATGCTTCTTGATCTGCTGCTGGTGGTGCAGATGTGACGCGGCGAGGCTCAGTCCCACGGGGGCGCGCTTCGGCGGGCGCCCGGGCCTGGAACTGTGAAATAGTAGAGACTCACCGTGGTTAGGGACAAATCCACTTTATACCCACACTGCTCAACCTCACACACACATAAACATACAATCATACGTTAAACTAAACTGAGAACCAAGCACGTTTACCTATTGTCCTAAGAAACAAATACTGAATATTGAGGTGAATCATACGCTATGAAATTAGAAACATTTGACTACTAAGACCTTAACTTCGTGGAATATAATATTATTATTATAATAAATAATAGGAAAAGAGAAAATAAATCTCTGTTTATTGGATAACTTGGCTTGAATTATTTATTTGAACAAATTTAAATTGTCAGTATAACGACGTTTCGGCCATGATTACAGCCATCTTCAGCTTTTAATTTTAAATTACAAAGATATAATTAAGTCATTATGTTAAAGTTAAGTTATAAAAATGGAAAATATCATTAACACAATTACATTTTATAAATAATTCAAGACAAGTTATCCAATAAACAGAGATTTATTTATTCTTTTTCTCAACAATTTTCGGCTTAATAACCTTTTCCAAATAATACTTGAAATAAATATAGCATACAAAATCTTGGTGTAAATATAGGTCACGCATTGGGCAACTGAGTGGATAGGAAGAAAAAGGTGTTAACCAATAATAATAGTTTGCCAAACTTAAGCGGGCAATTCATTACATATCCACTTCAACTCCATTTCTAAGGTAAGGTAAGCTATTAATTTTTACTCGGGTAGTATTTTTTTTTACATAGATGGTACGCAGACTAACTACTTTGGTCATATGCCGCCTCATGAATGTATGATTGTGAATTTATGTAAACAACTCAAACGACTTTGCTAGTCAGTAGAATTCGAACCCATGACCTCTGGCGTGCTATACCGTTGACATATCCACTACGCTACCAATATCGGCGAGAGGTGTATTCTTATTACCTTTATTGTAACCACAAAGAAAAAGTAGCAATTGTGATGCAACACATATTTCATGGTTTTGTTACTCCACTTTGTTTTTATATATTCTCCAAATTTTTAATGCAACTTTAATCTCTAACACTTTGTATAACACCACATTGTTAAAATGTTCAGAACATATTAGATTTATATGATTTAAAAATACATATCAAGAAACCATTTACCCGATTTGGATTTTCCGCTACCAAGGAAATAAATAATTGTTACTGTTCATAACTGTCAATGTGACAGTTAATTAATATTTCAAGTTACATTTTGCTTTGTCTTTGGAATTTATCTTATCAAATACCACGCGACCTCTTTGATTTTCTGAGATAAATTTTTATTTTTAAACACTCATTTTTTTTCACTCAAGCAAACTGACATTAAGTAAAACATTTCCTACTTCGGAGTTGGGATTTACCATGCAGTTTGCTTAGCAAAAAAATCTTGCAAAAATAAACATTTATCAATAAAATCAGAAAGTCTTGTGATATTACCCTTAATAAAATAATTGTTGACTTTACGTTACCAATTGTAAATGTATAGGTATTTGATGTTCTTTCTAACCAAACAAATTCTGATAATAGTGTAGTATGTCTATTTCCGAATGAGTTCAATTTATTGTAGTATATGAAATATAACGAATCAATTAAATAGCGTTGACGTCATTGCTGAGCAGTCTTTTAATCACAGCTAGACACGACGAATGAAACATGGCAATAACGTCACCGGTGCCTAACCTCGAGCCATAATTCAGTCCGTAAGTCTCTTAAAAACCCCCCAAACAATCGGATCCCACACAAAATAACATCCACCTTTTCTATTATCTTGTCAAAATAATACAAACTGCCCAATATCGCAAGCTGGAGCCCAGTGGCCAGCCCCCGTCCGTGGTGTCGGCAATCGATCCGCGCCGCGTCCGTGTTGTGTAATATCCGCTGGCGATCTTCCGATTCGGTGTTGGATTGCGGTTATCGGCTCTGCTGGGGGGATTTCATGCTTGACCAGTGATGGGGTGATAACCAAGCTTTATTTGATATGATTTAGGGGTGTTTTTAATTGAGATCTTAATGGGGTGACAGATTCTACGACGAATCTTTCCGGTAAACCACGTTAACATACATTTCTCATATTATATCTAGTATTGACACCGCACTTTTTTGTACGAGATCCAGTGTGGTTTTTAATCAAATAAATTACAATAATTATAGGTTTTTAATAACAAGGAAACCAATAATTTTTCCTTGCTTTTATACATAGTGGTTGTAAAATAGTGCATTGTACATCAAGCATGAAATGGTATTCATGCTGCAAATCATCGAGTATGAAATGGATATTCCATGCGAGTTGTACACTGTACTTTTTCTACGACCACGATATTATTTCCTAATTAATTTATATTTTAATAATAAAGATGTCTTTATTTAACTACTTCAATATGATTATGAGTATCCTAGCAACTAGCTACAAAACAAAAATTAAACAATATTATTTTTCATAAATGCCACGTTTCAAGATTTTATAAGATAAAAATTAAAAGTGTGCACCTATACTGAAATGAAATGACCTGTATTGAAATACTCACAAAACAAATTTATTTCACACGATGCTTGCAATGTACCTCATTTCTCTAGCAACAATAAACATAAAATGAGCAGATTTCTAAACAGACTAAGAAAAAATAATATAAACGATAAAATTTTGGAAGTTTCTGGAATAATACCAATAAGTAATACTTGGTTGTATGGTCTATAAATACCAATGTACAATTACAGTCTACCAACTTGTTTCAAACCTATTAATTTAGTTTAACCGATATTTAGTTCATTATCATTAAACAATTTGAAAACCTAAACGAAATTCTTTGGTAGAGTGGTATTAGTTGTTAATATGTTGTATGTTCACACGTCCAGTTATCCCAAGCACATGATTGCGTTTAAAAATATAATAATCACATCGTAAAGGATACGCAGTATATCTAGCTGTTAATAGTCCTTCATTGTGATTGGCTGAGAGCATGGAAGACACCACACTCATTGGCTATAAATACTCTTGTTTGACGTGTAATCGGCCGTTTATTCAAAGAGATAATAACTATTTATTACAGCTGTACCAAGCTAAAGTCCATATAATCATTAAGAATATTCCAGTCATTTTTTTGTAAATTTCGCAGCCATGTCGAGTCATTGTCTGACTATTGACGTTTCATTTGTTTTCCTATAATAATATTTCATACTTTTTATTAAACAGAAATTTATTGCTGTGGTAGTAAAGATTGTTAATAACTGATTAGATATGAAAAATTTATTGTATTTATAATTAAATTGATGAAATATTGTTATTTCATATTTAACAAGGAGAGAAAGCCAATAAGCGAAAGGGTAGTCGGTAGTAATTTATGAATTATTATAGCAAACAACTAAACATGGATTATTTATTATTTAACTCAAGAAATAAATTATATTTATTGATAAATTCACATTAAATAAGCGAACTTCGAGAATGTACTTCCAGTTCCTGTTTTGCTATAGCATATTATCGGAATACGTTTATTTTTGAGTGTGAAATTGAGAAAAATGGTTTTAATTGTGTACCTATTGAAAAGTTGGTGAAACAAACACATGAGGTTATAAGTGCGCGATTGAGATTGAGCGATTTTGTGGATGTCCATGTCCAAGGAATAAATGTATAGGTGTGCAAAGAATAAACGACAGTCACACAATAATATGTCAAATAAATTACCCAATATCACAGTACGTGGTAAAAATTATATTGAGTGTCAATTTACGAGAATACGAGAAATAAATTTTGTAAGGGTTTTCAAGCATTGTTTTGGTAGATGGAAAAATGATTCTAAACAATTATAATTTACCATGAATTATGAGCAATAATATGGATGTGTTTTGTTTCTCTGATCACCTAACAGCATGAATCAACATCGCTAGATAAATATTTCCTTCTAATGTAAATATTGGAAAACAAAAACAAACAAAAGTCCGGCAAACAAATCACCGCAAGAGTTGATAATCTGTTAAAAATGAGCAGCCATCTACAAGAAGGTCGGCGGTCACGGCCAACTGACACATGATACATAAATCGAAATGGTCAGACAAGCAAAGAATCGTCCGTTTTGACATACGAGCAGCGATCCGTCAATGTGTCCCCACGTTCAGCATTCCCTCCTTCGATTGAGCGATCATTCATTTGTCCATCTCTTCTTCTTCCTTCATGGCGCTGGTGTCATCCATTACAGCAGGCAAATACAGAAAATTACAGGGGAGGCAGTTCATAGATGACTGAGATTCTTCTCTTGTTATTCGATAGGTCAGAAGGCATAAGTTTTCGATCGCGACTTTAATAGTGTATGAATATAGCTTCAAGTTGTTGATATGCTGTACTTTACGCGGCATTATGTTCCTATAGTTCACGGCAAATTACACCATTGGAATGATATTAAACTGCTCCAGACATGGCCAATGATCTGTGACTATATTATTGCTTACCAGCCAAATGGTTCAATCAAACACACTCAAGTGCTGCAACAACAATATTTTCATACACACATCACCACGAAACGCACGCCCAGAATATATAAAAATAAAACAAAATAGGATATTTTTTAATAAAAATAAAAAATTAAGTCAATATATCATTTTAATTATCACCTTAATTCCAAAATGTTATTTATTCTGGAAAACACAGTATTTGAAAGTAATAGTATATTCTACAACAAGTAATGGAATGGCACATATTCCACGCGAGCAAAAAGTTTATAGCCCGAGAAAAAGGCGAGGGCTACGGTTTGCGAGCGTGGGATAGGCCATTTCCGTTACATGTTGTAGACTATACTTTCTATAAAAGGTTTTGGAAATTATACAAAAATACAAATATAAAACTGTTGAAAACGTCAAACTCAAATAAATCAAATTAAAACAAACAGACGTAATCATAGTAACTGAATCAAGATACTTCATATGTCGCGCTAATAAGCGGTTCTGATTCGTCGAAAATATTCCATACGCCGCGTATGGAATGTTAGTGATTCCATAACAATTTTTAGTAGTGGAATGCTCAGTTTCCAAAACAGTGTTATAGAAAATACATTTTAAATTATGTCCGGTGGTGTAGTAGCCATGTCACTAAGCATAGCACACCAGAGATCGTGGGTTCAAATACCACTGAAGAGCATGGTCGTATGTGTGTAAAATTCAAAATCATCCACTCATGAAGCGGCATATGACCAAAATCCAAAGTCAAAGTCTTCGTAATTAAAAAAAAATATGTTGATACAATATACTGGATGTCACTGTATGGTGGCGCCAACTACATTTTCATTTATTGACTTAGCTGATATCTGTTCAATATTTTAGGCCTGTACGACCAAAACCGTGAAATTTACATCATACATACATTATTAACATACATCAAACTTATCCCACACAGTCTCTCCTCTCCTAGCACACCACTTTTGCTTCGTATACATACATAATACATAATGCGATTCATATTAAAATTAAGATGATTATTCAAATGATAAATTGACTCGCGTATAACAGGCTCAAGTTAACAAAGTATTTTATAGGGTACAAATCAAGAGGCGGTAACCAAATAGTAGAAGTAGTTATAGCACGAACAGAACATACTTTTGCAACTTTGGCAATTAAAACCATCAAAATAATTTTCAAATATTTCAAAACTTATTATGTCGATCGCCTGCTCTTCTTGGCTTATCCTAAGAACACCGACCAATATCTGAGAAGTACATGAACCGGACTTGGTTTAATGATAAGTATAATGTAAGTGCTAATGTAAATTCATAAGGTTACATAAACCAGCCTTAAAAAAACTGCAATTGAACTGCATTATTTAGGATAAATAATACATACGCACGTACCTTAACTAGAATTCGTATTTGATAACAAAACAAACACTGCGAGCAGCATTTTGTTAAAAGTGGAAAGCAATTTGAAGATATCAAAAATAATTAATAACAATATTAGTACAGGTAGATAACCTAGAACATTGTAATTATTTTGTCACTTTTGGCATGTTACATGTTTTCTGACATTAAAATAACAAAACAATTTTCCAAATTACGTACAAACAATAACATATTTTACTACTTTAATTAATTTAATCGTCTTGACACGTTACTTTAATTGTGTTTTGTTTGTAAAATACGAGTGACTCCTCACGCAAAATAATTACATTACAAACAACTAAATTTCTTCATTATTCTTATAAAAAATTATTAACCTAATTGGAAACTGTTTTTTTTACAAACAGTCTTTAAAACTTTTTCAAAACAAACCATCAGCCCAAGGCAATGCTACTCTCCATTTCTTCGCATTGTTCATTTGTTCATCTTTCCTAACAAGAATTGTTATTTGGAAAAATTAAACCGAAATCGCAGTAGGTTTTGACCGGCGGCGTCCCCACACAAAACCGAAGGAAACGAGAAAAGATCTCGACGTTAGACACAGTCGACTGCCTCCGTGTGGAGGCGGCCGCGGCGGCGGCGGTGCCGTTTCGGTTCGGCTTGTTAAGATCCCGTGCTCGTTTGGGCAGAAAATTAAATAATACCTGTGCCTTGAACCACGAGTGCTGACTGTAATATTTCATAAAAATCATTTTTGGTGCTTATCTTTGAGGAATGATACAGAACGAATTTCGATTTTCCTTTACAAGGAAAGTTACCTGGGACTTTATAGAATACTACTTGCAGTAAATATAAACCATACAAGATGTGGCACTGCCAATGATTTCTTGGATATTGTAAAAACCAATGCATAGACTTAATTCCCATTCAAATTAGGAATATAAATGATGTAAGTTAGTCAACTTTAGCAAAGGTAACAAATATTTAATTAAAACAGTAAGAAAATAAGGTATTATAATCCTCCAATATATTATGTTTATGTTACAAGTGACAAAATAAATAAAAATATGCCACGCCAATTACCCATTGTAGATGTGGCACTCTGCATTCGCAGATGTTAACAAATAATAAAAATTTTATGTGTAAAATTGCTGCCTTTTCGGTGATGTCCAGGTAGCATATGTTGTATGCATGCAACACTAAACAGTATTAATGTTATTTGTATACCAAGGCCGCGAAATCATTCTTTAACGTACCGAAAGGAAAATTGTCGCCGAGGCCGCTTACGGCCGAGGCAGGACAATATCGAGGGCGATAAAGGATTTCGTGTATAAGGTGTACACACTATTTTTTGTGCTACCTTATAAAATATGTAATTACAAATTTTATTAATATTAAACAATAATTATCAATTATTTAGTAACATTCAGAACAAAATATACTTTTTATACTCCCACTTAACGTATTACTTTTCAAGGCGTTAAATAACATTTTAATCACACCTTCACAAACTGAAGCTTTGAAGTCAACTTCTTTCAATAATTGTCAAATCTGTCATTGCATTTGTCATTGGGTATTCATCTAAAAACTATATATTTTTAAAATACATTTTTCAGTTATCTTAATTTGCTGGCGTAGAAAATGTACAGTATATATCACTTGTTTTATAAACTCTTTATACTCGCTTTCACTGCGATCTTTCTCAAAATCTATTGACTAAAGATACGTTTATAAAGGGTAAAAATTAAAATACTTGGTGATGTCCACGAAAATTTGTTGTGTACTTCACCAAGTATTTAAATTTTTACCTTTTAAGAAATGTTCCACCAAGTGCCGACGACATCCTCAATTAATACTATACGTTTATAAAACTTGTTACATAATATACAGTAATATTATAATAAGTTGATTGTAAAATGATTTCATAAGTTGTAATCAAGGCGCGGCAGTGCGAAATAAGCAACATTGTATGGTATGGTAATTTTCTACATAAATCATGTTTGTACAATTAATTAATTTTTTTTTATTGCACACATTACGAACTAGTGTATAAAATGTATCACTTATAATATGCAGATCACAGATGCAGGTAATATTTAGATTTATGTGTTTTTCGTTTAATTTAATTGTAATAAAGTATTAATGTCTTGGTTTTATTAAATAAACAGGCAGCATAAAATTTTTAGAAATGGCCGCATATGAATACGTGTAACTACAGTGGCAACATTGTATTTAATGCAATTTAAATGAAAATTTTACGATTTGCTAATAAAATTCTGTAGAAAATATATTTAATTTCCTAGCAATTACATAAATTTCATTATCACATTTTTTATCAAAGTTATTAATAACCTCTTTAACATTAATAGGATATAATAAACCATTTCCTGGAAGCTTAATTTAACACAAATTTTATTATCGATAATCAAAACAAATAAAAAATGTTTGAGAACACCCAGAAACATCAAAACATCGACAAAAACTCGTCGAAGAGATCCTAATAAACAGTTGAAATAAACAGTAAAGTCCCTTTCTAGGCGGCTTTGCACGCGCACGCTGCGTTTGTTTCGGGCGTTCATGGCCGACTTGACCGGCACCAAATTGAAACCGCTTTGAGCGCCGTCAACTGCTGCTGGCATGTAGATAAAGGAATAAACTCGGTTTTAACGGCCACGTATATTAGACACAAAATATAACACGGCGTTTTGCTTTTTACGATGGTGTTTTATTGTCAGGGAGGTTGTGGCGCCCTCGCACTGCCGCCGCCAGGGACGGACTCGAAAGTATTTCACTAATTACTCCTTCAAAATATTATTACTTTAAAACTTACAATTTGTACATTTTCCGTACTTGTATTTATATTTCAACATATCTTTTAATAAATTATTGTAGCCGTGTAGAAATTTGGGGAGTACGGTCCTGCGCGTCTATTACGCTGCCACCAAAATCTCCATCGCCACACATTACTGTAAATGTCCACAGTTTAAAACGATTGATTTTATGTTATCTTTTGTTCCGTGTAGGCGGTGAGAATTTTATTTCAACTGTTGACATTTCGATTATGTTTTATCGTTTATTGAAACGTAATAACAGTTTGTAGAACTGAAATTGGATTTTCACGACAATTTTCTCGCCTTTCGCCACTTTTACAAAATCAAACTTTATGTGCTTTAATTATTATTATTATTTTTTCTTCTTACAGAAATATACAACGTCAGACGCTGTCATCTAGTCGCAAAGCGTAAGTTTTTTAAAAATTAATAATTTAGTGTGTGATTTAGGTTAGGTTAGAGTCACATTGCTGGTAACCTATGAATTTATATTTTCTAGGATAGTATGAAAAAATGTTTTTTAACTGGTTGTTTTAAGTTCATGAGTAACGAATAGTCCGTCAACAAGTGGTTGAAATTATTACTTCTTTACTTTTTATTAATACTTATAGATATATATTCGAATTTCTAATCAAAAGAACTGTTAAAATTATGTTTAAACCTTTTGACTGTTTTTAAAACTATTAATTGTAACAGATCAAAAAAATATTATATACGTTATTCCACATACTAGTAACAAAAACTAGTTATTTTTTACGGCGGTCAAAAATAGTTATTTATATACCAAGGCTGCGAAATCACTCTTTATCGTACGGAGAGAAAAATTGTCGCCGAGGCCGCTTGCGGTCGAGGCAGGGCAATCTCGAGGGCGATAAAGGATTTCGCGGACAAGGAGTACACACTATTTTCTGTGCAACCGTAAAAAATGTAATTACTAATTTTATTAATTTTAAACAATTTTATTGTAAATAGAAAGTTGGCATTTAAAGTGTCAAAATGATTGTTTTGCGGCCGTTACCATAACAACAGCCACGAAATTCAATTTCACGTTCTGCGAAAGCTTATTTCGCGTCCGGTTGCACAAAAAAATATAAATATATATTTATAATACATAAAAGTACCTTGTTACGTATTCAAAAAGCATAAGTTCAATTTGTTGGCCGTCGAAGTAAAAGTTTATTTTTGGTAACACAACTATAAACAAAAATAATAAAATAATATATATTCAATTGTCACTAGAAATGCTAGATAAGACAGAATATATTTTGAAGTTTTAGTATTTTTTAATAATTTATATATAAAAAAAAATAGCAAGTGTTATTATTATTAAGTAAATATAACGTTGTGTGCTTCGCATGTAATTGCCCGACTCGCTTCACTCGTCGTATAAACTTACATGCTCAGCAAACAAAGTATCAGATTTATTGCTATAGAAAAAAAATATTGTGTGCGCGAAATGCGTTTAATTAAAAAAATTATACAATTGAGTTTGTAAATGTTCTTATTTGGTGGGTGGCACAATTTTGGAAAGGCAGTGCCATAAAAGTAACAAATCTATTTACTCAGCCGTGTTTACACTTCCGTAAACTATTGAAAATAAACCCTTATTTAAGTACGCATTTAGGTTCTGTTTTCCGTAAGGAAGCACATGGGAAATACGTCAAAGTTTATATAAAACATTCAGTTCAAACAAACCGAAATGGTATTTCACAAAGTCGTAACTCGCAGTCATCATTAACTTTAATATCTTACAAATGATTCTGTTTGTTTTAAAATTATTTTTGAGTTCAAAGTGATGTATATTTCAACAGACCACCTTCGCGTATTTTAAACAGTTTTGCAATTTATAAACTATAAGGTGTTAAAACAGTTACGCGTCTGTCAAGCCTCGCGTATTTTTATGAATTATGAAGTGCTCGAAATAAATACACAAATATTGAATCATTCATTCGCACGTGTTTTTTGTAAGTTCGACTATATAATTTTAATATAAATAGCAGTGTGTATGTTTCATCTTTAGTTGTTTAGAATATCACTAGGATTTCCTGTCGGAAAGCGTGTATTTTCGAACGACCTGTGTATGTTAGAATATTAAATATGTGGATTTAGATACATCATTTATTATCTTAAGGGCCGGTATTTTGAGTCTCGGTTAAATTTATTTGATACCCGATTAATTTTTAATAAGTTGAATTCGGTAGTTTGTGTCATGGTTACTTTTAATCATGGATCAAATATGTTCATTCTCTCTATCAAATTTAACCGAGCCAAATAGTAGTGGTTAACTCATTTAATCAAGATTAAATATCTGACATATGCCATAATTTGCTGTTTCTGATTATTGATAAATGGATTTAAATTAAACTGAAGATGATAATGATGAAGAGATAATTCATTATGTAAAAAAATTAGAGAAGAAAAGAAAGAAGAAAAAAGAGATGTGATCATTTTATTGATTTGGATAACATTGAATGATTTAACCGTTTTTATCTCAGAAAGAATACGGTACATTTCTTTTTAGATGACATAAATAATCTTCTTGTCAGCAAAGTTTCAATGTGTTTAACATTGTAATTATATGACATAATAAAATTACATTTTATAAAATATATTCTAAAATTAGATATAAAGAAATTGACCCCATGCCACAACTGTTATTAACGTTTCAGTTTTATGCAATTAGATGCTTTTATATCGCTATTGATGATTTGTGTCATCATCATCCCCTTGAGCACACAAGATATCATTTCCCAGATACAACCAGGAATATAGGATATTCTTCATACCATAATTTTGTAATTCTTTTCCACGAATTTTGTTTAACTTTTACTGAAACACCTCGTTTTTTATTTTCTACGCAAGAAATTTCTCGCAATATACATTTCATAACGGCATCAATTTCACTATTGCTAAAATTACTTCTTTTCTTTGCATTATCCATTCTGTTTTTATAAAACTGAATTCGAAAACGTCACTCTAATTGTCAAAACCGCCAAAACTGAAGTAAATACCTGACGCTACCATAGTTACTTCAAAAGGTAGTAATTATGTTGTTGCCAACTGAAATAAAATTTCATTAACCAATGTTTACTTAACCAAGGTATCAAAAATGCCTAAAATACGAAGAACGATTTAATAGCAAATTAAATACCTCGGTTAATTAGATACACTGGTTAGTAAACTGTACATTTAACCGAGACTCAAAATACCGGCCCTAAGTGTATAAATTATTTTTTTGATTAAACAGACCATGTTTTGATAAGCTGATATTTTAGATTTGTTTAACTCTAATTCATATTTCAATAACACAGTTTTTAATAAAAAGTTCAAGAATAAATCAACATATTTTGTTGAAATATTTCTCAACTTACTATAATATTTATATTATTTTTTAACAAGATACATGGACTTGGATTTCCAACTCATTATTTTCATGTATTTAATTCTCTTTTTCTATTTGAAGTGTGTTGCTATGTGTTCATTTTTCCTTCCGCATATGTAAGGGAGGTAATGTCAAGGTTAAAATTTTTGATAGTGTGTTTTCAACGAATAAGCACTTTTGGGGTCCCTAGAACGTCTATGTGATGATTCTTTCATCCTCAGTAACTCAAAATTTAATGACGATATCGTTTTGAAATTACAAATTTACTCGAAGGCCTTTCAGGATCTTTGGATATATCTCAGTACAATTTGCTATATTAAAAAACATGTAAAATAATATTAGTGCTTTATTTAGTATCGTTTACAGATTTTATTTTTGATTTAAATAGTTGAAAAAACTTTCAGAATTCATTATATTAAAAATAAAAGAGTTTTGGATTATGTTCTGTAAATATATAATTTGAATTTGGCGCTTGAATTATTGTTCATAATTCTTCATCAGGAACATAAATTTACAGGACTTAAGATTTCTTAATTATTATAGTTATATTGTTTACAAATAATGCTTAAAATGACATTATTTGTGAAAAAATAGAGCACTTTCGGAGATCTGCGAAAGCAGAACGCCCCATCCAAAATGACTAAATGGCGTGACGATATATTTATTTACACATTCAGTGTGATACTCAGCTAAAAACGAATATCGGTATATGAAACTTGCTTACATAAGCAATGCCGTCAAATAACATCCCCTAAAAATTTTAGTGATAAAAAACAAATATATGTTTTATGTGATGATAGTTTGAGAATTGGTCGACTCTGGGATTCGAACTGCGAATTCACAAGAACATATTTTATAATAAATGTAATGCTAAAAATATCCACCACGCTTCTGAAATTTTCCCCTATGTGATATTGCTTGACAAGAATCTAATATCGTAATAATCATATTACTGCTTCAGTTGAAACAAAAAGATACGAATCATATCTGAGCCTTCTAAAAAGTCATTTTAAAAGAAGGCAATAGAGACAAAATTACCTTTACAATACGGTGGAGCATAAAAAATTTACCCCGCGATCTCGAGGACAACTTAAATTACCCAAAGCCGAATAATCATTCGGCAGTCTTCGTTTCATAAACAACCCCCAGTCGAAAACACCCGACCAAATCTATTCTTACCTCGAGCACTAATGTCTCCGCGGAGCAATTGTAATTTTGAAACAAAAGAAGCGTTTAGTCAAACGAAATGGGTTTTTTCTTGCTTAATCTGAGATTATGAATCTTTTACATGCCCCCTAAGGAATACCTGGATGATACGCCAGTGGGGCGAGGGGCGGCTTTTAGAGTAGTGATTGCATGCTTGGGACCGACGAGTCCTTGGTAAAAATATCATTTCTCGAGTGGTTGAGCGCCTGTCACGAACTCGGTCGACGAATAAAAATTACCGTCTCTCTGTTCTTTTATTTTTTGATGCGCCTGATGTTCATGTTTATTATAATTGGTCTGAGAGGGATGAATTATTGTTTTAGTGGTTTTTTATCGTTTCCATTTACTTAATTAATCTTAGGTTGTCTCTTAAACTGTGGAATAATAAACCTCTATTACTCAAATTTTTCGGTACTTCCAGATAACATATACCTGTGAGATTACCGCAAAGTACTCCGCAGTTTATTGTCATATAAGCCCTTTAAATTATACTTTAACTACAAGTACTAAATACTCCAAAAATAAATCAATGTTGATTGTTTAAATTATTCATACATTTTTTCTATTCAATTTTACCAAATTAAACAAATGACAACTAGAAATAAAATTACATAAATAGCATCACGCTATACCCACTCATTGGAGTAGCACGAACCCTGAAACACAACCAACCAACAATCAATCTCCTCCAAACATTCCTATTCTGACATACCACTTTCGCCTCGTCCACATTCATAGAGCGATTCATACATGCTCGTTTATTCTTCGCACTCGGAATCATTCGTTCACCATCAATCATACCTAACAAGTTATTCCTCGGACACCCACGCAATCGTTTACCCTCAATCTCAGTTGCATATATTGCTTTACCATCCTATCATTCGACATTTGCCCAAGATGGCCAAACCCCCTCAACTGACTCACTCCTACTTTCTTAACAACATTGTTCTCAATCTCACACTCAGCGTACACCAATGTATTCCTGACACGATCACGGCTCGAATGGTATACCCAACCATACATTCCTCTTAAATACCTCAATTCTACAGAAGTTATACGTCATTCATACTTAAGATTAACACGTAATGTTTCTATTTAGCGATCAAGAATATGTATACAACTATAAATAATATTTTGTCGTGTGCAAAAAATACGTAGATCTTACTGTTTACAGAAATAAATTTCAAGATTGATTAACTTCCAATATTCCATATCGTTCTAATATTAATATATTCTATTACCGAGCTTTACATAATAATATATTTTCGATTCTTAATTCGATTCCTACAATCAACCATTGTCGCATCAACTATACTCCTCGCTAGTATCTTTGGAAGTTATTATTTGCCGAAATTCCACGTTCAAAAATGTATTACTAGATTTGCGAAAGCAGAGTGCCAAACTTAAAAGATGTAAAATAACAGGTGATGATAAATTATTTCTTACCCAAATCTATCAGACGAATTTACAATAAAATAACTTGTAAATGATAGAAAATATCAATGATAATTTTTCTCTTTTAAAGGTGGTAATAATGATTTAATTCGTACGCCAATATCTGTTATCCTTTCTGAATAAATCTCTGTTTAATACTTAGTCAGATCTTCAACTTTCTTCTTTCTGCTTTTTAAGCCTTTTTATGTCTGTTCTTCATTGGGTACCTACATATTTCGTATTTATTAATCTATTCCACTAAATATGACGTTTAAACTAAATAATTGTTATAGCAATCTACCGAAAATTAGTCATTCTTATAAGAGTACTAACACCTTTCTACCCACCATTTGAAAAACGTTATTAATTTCGGCGCCAACCAATTAATTAAGCAGTTAGCAAAAAGCTCTGAAAACAAGTATTGATTGTAACGTGTTGGTCCTTGTCCCTTGCAAGGGTCCCAGTGGCCTGATTGCCCAGAGGGCAAGCAGTCACGAGCATGAAGGGCTGAGCACAGAGTCCCTTCATTCAGGGGAGAGGAGCGGCAGCCCTGCGAAGAAAAAACGAGGGAGACGTCTAACCGAACGGAAAATTTAAATCTACATCGCGAAATACTTTTTAGCAAGTGAGCCATGAGACTTGCCATGCGTGGATTTTTAATATTCAGTATCTGCACCTGAAGGGGTTATTGTAATTCCACTTTTTTATTGTTGGAAATTGTAACGGAGGTTATCTTTATTAATTTTTTTCACAGCAATCCCCTTTCTCGCTTCAGTACACCAATGTCGATTTAGAAGTAGCTTTACGTACATAATATAGCGCTATATCACACTAGTGGGATACCACTTTCGCCTAGTTCACTGTCATGTAAGTACCTCTATTCCTCGCACTCGGAATCTTTAGCAAGAAACGTAATCAAACCTATTCATTCGTTTATCATATTAGGTAGTAGGTATTTATGATATTTTGAAAATTATTAGATTCCCTAGCATACAGCAATCAATTAGAATCCAAAAATAATTCATCCATTCAGGTGCACTCATTTCAATATTATTGCGAAAAAATATATATCATCCGGCCTTTTACCAATTCTGGGTGTGGCACTCTGCTTACGTAGACCTCGGTGACGGTAAAGTGATATATTTGTACTCATGAAGTGTGGTTACTAGCCGTCAAATCATTTTCTCCAGATGTGTTATTGGAGAGGCAACCACAGAGGTAAAGTTAAAATGGCAACTATTGGCTGTGGTATTCAAACGGAGGTTCTCAAAATCCACAGTCCGATGCATTGCCACGGATTTATTTTCCCTATAAAAAATAAATGGTTAGATTATTATTGGATGTATCGACAGGTTACAATAATGAGTAAAAGTTTTGACGCAACTATTGTTTAATAATTTGTATTCATTTTGGTAACCTATCAGTCCAGTGGCACAAAAAATGTTAAGTCTAAGGGTTGCGCAATTAAATAATAAATATATCATCATGCTATTTACTCATTTTGTGTGTGGCACTCTGATGTTAGTAAATGCGTTACAATCGATACATAAAATTTGCAATAATTTTGAAATTTCACTGACATAACTAAATGTTCATAAAATATTTTACGATTAAAATTATTACAAAATAATTCACGCTAAAACAATTAAAAAAATGTTAACAAAAGATGAAGAAAAATATGTCATACGAAAATGGATCTGTAATAATTGTCCACGAAATTACGTCCTTATTAATTTTCATGAGTTGAAATTTTTCATCCGTTGAACAAACAAAATCAGGCTGTAATTCCCACAGACATTCCCATAAAATCTAAAAATTATGACATAAACCCAATGTTTATTTTCCCCATTGTATGCATGTAGCAACAGTGTACATTCATCGCACCCCGCCAACAATACTAGGGTTGCAACCCCCACAAATACTCACGTAATCTTTCACAAGGGGTAGCAGATGCATGGTGCAGAGGATAGGTACGCTACATGCACTCAGTCTCCGGTTCAACCCTTCACGTCATACTGACCCTGATTCACCCCCGACGTAGGGGTGAAAGTTGCGTGACGCGGACATGCACCATGTAACCCGATATCGATGGCACATGTACTCTTTGTGTATTATAGCAAAAATCAAAATAGGATAAAAGAAATATAATACGTTACCATTATGAGGAACGTATCTGTGACTGAAGGAAAATAAATAAAAGGAAACATCATGGGTGGCTATGATGCGATCACAGTCGACCTGATCAATGAGACACATTCTTAACTCCCGCACAATCATTTTTATATTTCATATTTAGAATTCACATGTTCAGGTTAAGAATTAGATGTAACTATCCATTAACCACAAGTGGTAGTTCACTTGGAAGCCTATCCAAGATTTTTAGGCATATCTCTAATTAATTTATGTTAACTTCAATATAGTATTATATCGGCTAGAATTTTTATTTGAAACTTTTTCTCTATTTGGTACCATTTAAAATATTTACATTTTTTTTTTTTTAATAGTTATTTAAATATATCACGCGACTCACTTTTTTGTGTGTGGCACTCTGCTTGTAGCAAAATTAATCTATTTTCTATTTAGCACATACACTTTACAAGTAGCTCCATAGTAACGAATCATGGAGTCCTTTGTTCGATTTCCACGGTCCACAACAGTCACTACTTTAACTTTACCTTTATCCTATGAGTTTATTCAACGGTTACTATGCGTTAGTTGAGCGATTGCTATTTGTTATTGTTATATTTGTTATATAAAATGACAAATATATTTACCGGGTGTAGAATCGAAATGTGGAATATAAGGATTTCAATGTTATCTTTTTGATAATGCTATAAATTTTTACCTATTCACTTTACAGCAAAAATGTAAATACAAAAGTTGTTCAATATTTAAAAATGAATGCAATAAGCCCTAATGTTGGAATTTCACGATATATCAATCAAATTAAAATCAATATTTATTAGGAAAATAGTAACATTGGCATGGAAAATTAGACAAAAATAAAAATTATTTGACATTTCAAAAGTAGGTTAAAATTTATGTATTTATTTAATAGAAAGAAATGAAACGGTATGAATTATAAAATCCGCTATTATATCATTACTATCTTCTATGAAATTTTCATAGAAAATAAAACAGCACTGTAATATATAAATCTAAATATGTTTTCTGAAATGTCAAATATATATCATTTTTGTTTAATTTTCCATGGGCGTATTACAATTTTTCTAAAAAAATATAAATTTTAATTTGACTGATACATCGTGAAATACTAATATTTAGGTAACTAATTAGGCCTTATTGTATAGGTACATTTTTAAATTCTGAACAACTTTTGCGTTTATACTTTTGCTTTAAAGTCAATAGGTAAAAATTTACAGCAATATCAAAAAGATAACATTGAAATCCCTATATTCCACATTTCAATTATACACTCTGTATACATGGAAGATGCAATTACGGTAAGGCACTAGAATATATGAGTATTCTCATCCGCCATTTTGGGTGCAAGTGTCATAAATAAAACAAATTATTGGAATCCAGTTACTTTAATTCTTTTCTGCCAAATTTGAAGTTGATATTGATTAATAATTGTGATTTATCATTCTCTTAATTATTATATTTCATATCTAACAGGTAAGTGTACAGAATACTTTCTAATATATTACCGTATGATTTGTGTAGTTGGATTTTACAGAATTTCAAGAAATATGTTTTCAAATTTGACAGATACAAATTTTAAATGTTTTTTTTTAAGTAACTGGATTCCAATAACCTGTTTTATTTATGACATCTGGACCCAAAATGGCGGACGAGAATACCTACATTCTTCTAGAGCTCTAATTACGGTTATGTTGATGAAATATAAAAATGTCAAACTTATGTTTCACTATAACAACAACGTAGACAGTAAAAGTGACATTATACAGATTGTTAGCTGTCAAAAAAAATAATTATAAATTGGCAAAAACAGACTTTATCAACCCTTGGAGCAGATCTCGGTGTAAGATATATTTTTGCACTTGCATAGCCGTCAAATTACAGCCCCCAAAGATGCCAGAGGAAACTCAAAGGTTTGTTCACAATTTGAGGTGTTACATTCTTCTGATTTATGTACTTCCATTATTAATGTTTCAAATTATCTATAATAAAACAATTACGTTAAAGTGTTATTTTTGATGTCATGTTGGAATAATAATTTATATTAAAAACAATTATCCCTTTATTGTAAACAAAACATAAATTATACTATATTTATTTCAATAACATTGATAAAAAAGTTATGTCAAACCAGTAGAAAAACGAATGAGAAATCTTGCAATACTCTTCTGGGAAACTGTCTCCTATGACGACATATAAAACGTAAAAGTCATGAAACACAATAAGTTTATGCGCGACCCTTCCAAATCTCCCGATTCGGGGTGGATTCAACGAAATCATCGCATTTTATGTATCTTTTCGACAGATATCAATTTCATATTATGTGGCTTTGTCATGTGCCATTTAACTTGTATTTTATGGCGTTGACATACGCGCTACATATTGCCCAATGCGGTGATTCTTTTTTATCAATTCAATTTTTTCTGCCGTTACGCCAGTCGTGGTTTCGAATAATCCAAGATTGCTGCGGAGATTGCCCGTTATTGATGGTGCTAAAGATTAGATTTGAAATGGAAATATGGTTTTTTATTTTGATATTTACAGGGATGAACACTTTTATATCCAGAGGCAAGCTTTTTAAAGGAGAAGTAGATTCAACCAAGATTAAATTAGATTAACTTACCTAAATTACAAATGTATATTGACGAAGGCAATGTTACAAGACTTGAAAATTTACGAAAAAGAAATCAAGATAGTTCTCTCTTAATCACGCTTGACATTAGGTCGAAAAATTAAAAATTCTTCATACTTTAGTTTTAGCGCCACTTGTTTTCAATATGATATGTTGATCTGCGACATCACAGATATTTCATATTTTCATTATACACCGTTAGGTAAGTTTAATATTAACTTGTAATTAAAACAGTGAACAGAAAATATATACTCCATGTAAAATGCAATTAATTTTGCAATTTTTCGCACAGTATATTACAAAAAGTGTGAAAATGAGGTATTTTAGAGCAGTGTGTATACAAGAAGTGGTCGGAACAAGTTGGTGTACGATAACTGTTAGATTGAGAAAAAAATTGTTAAAAATGTGGAAGTGAGTCAGTTGAGGTGGTTTGGCCATGTCGAGCAAATATCGAATGAAAAGTTTGTGAAACTAATATATGCGGGTGAAATTAAGGGTGATCGATTACGTGGGCGTTCGAGGAATAAATGGTTAGGTATGTTGCGTGAACGAATAATTCCAATTGTAAAGAATAGACGAGCATGTACGAATCACATTATGAATGTGAACAAGGCGAAAGTGGTGTACCAAGATACGAAAGTTTGATTGTGTTTCAGGGTTTGTGCTACCCCATTGTATGGGATATGTATGTATTATACATTACAGAACGTAACTTATTTCAACATGAGTTTGAAATTCGAACGCGAAAACAGTGTGGTAACGAAGAAACGAGATTTGAATAATCTTCGGTATCGAGTTTTCGACAATTTCTAATAGGGATAATTTTTGGTAGAAAAATTGGGTTGGTGACAGTGATTTGCGATTGTTTTTGTTAGTTGTCTAGATATTTTGTTTATTTAATTTTGTTGTAAAGTATTTTTAGTTAATATTAACAAATATATTGCGTTAAATTAACAATTTGAACAAATATGACAATTTGTTAAATTAAAATTTTGTCAATTCTGAATTTTTAACAACATTTAGAAAATTTAACAAATAGACTCGTCACTGATAACAAGTAAATTTAGCTAACTTATCAATTTGAAATAGTTACAGAAAGTTTGTATCCTTTGTAACAATTTAATTTGTTATAATAACTATGATTTATTGCTCTGCTTCAATATAATTACTAAAATATTTAGTCAAAAGTACATAAAAATAAAGGTTAATAATTACTATATTCACAAATATATTTAGTTACGAAATATATAAAAATAATTTGTTACTTGCTAACAAATTTGAAACTTGTTAAACTAACAAAAATTAACGGTGTATAGTCGGGACTAAAAATTTTGTTAAAATTTTGTCATTTTGACTACAAATTTTTTAATGTGTATGTTAGCATTAATAAGCATACATTTTAGTAGCATTTTTTTTAGCAGTATCTGACATTTAATTTTTTTCTTATGCTTGCTGTAATTTAATAATCTCTTTTAGACTGTAGGAATTTTATGCTCTAAAAATCTGGTTACAGGTAATATTCGAATGGCGTGATTAGACGTAGTAAAGTGCGCGGTGAGGTCTGAATTAAAAAGGGCAATGTTTTAAAGTTTGCGGCATCAAATTTAATTTCTATTTCGGCAGTCGCTCCCCAATCCGAACGCAATATTTTCCAGCCCTTGATCATAATTTCAGTGCAACATCTGTCCAAAATATGTGTTTTTAAATAAATGTTTTTTCACCACGGGATTTTGTTGCGGATATTAAAACATCCAGGTGTAAGACAGACCTATTCTCGTTCCATCTCGGTCTGAAAATCGTGCCGTACCCTTCACTCGCTGGACGGGGATTCTGCAGCCACTGACAAGTTATGATGGATCTATCACCGATGCCATTGTGACGAGAGAAACCGTTGTTGTACTTAGCGAAATGTTTATTTTTTACTGTTTAAATAAAAGCTAATGTGCTATTCACAAAATGACTGAAAGGTTTGTAACGGCGACAAAATCAGGGTCGTTGTGGCGGCAATCCGAGCGAATTAAATAGGCGCCATTTTATATTTTTAATAGTACAAATGCTTCATGAAAAATATTAAGTGACATACTTGATCATGGATCCAAAAGCACCCTTCTACTTGACACTGTATTTTGTTCATAACGTTACATGTGTTACAAGAGCTATTATGAATATGAAGTAAATGTCCTTTGGGGATGCTACCTTGAATTAAAACAAACTTCACCAAAATCTTGAAAAGCAAACGTGGTCTTTCCTGAACGTAGCAAACTAAGATCCATTTCATCAACGGATCGGAAAAACAAATAGAAATTAAATCACTCTGGTTCGTGTGCATTGCATTACATATTTTGATGAACGTATAATCCCGTTCACTTCTGATATATCAGCCAGTAATCCACATAACGTACTCAGAAATGAAGACAAGCACGGCTGCCACCATTTCACGAGATCGGCACACGATTTTCCAAACTCGCACTATAGGAAAACTCGTCCGCTCGCTTCGCATGAGGGTTTCTATTCGTAGGTGCGAGAAACATGCAATCACATCTAAGCACGTTTCAAACTCGGGTTTCGCAGCCAATTTCTCCCTGCACATCGCGATGTTTACCGATGAATTGCTTGGTCCACTCTCCGGAGATGTGTGAATGTATGGAGAGGTTTATATGTTACATTGGAAGGATAAATACGGATTAAACACTCGTGATTGAGGGAGTTTCAAAGTTTTGTAGTTCTGGGGAAATGGTATCGTATCGTATTTGTAGATTCGTTTCGTGAGACGTAAACTAGGTTAAAGTTGTTACAAATGATTGATTTTTTTCATATTTTAAGTTTTACGTTTTGATATTGTGCAGTTTTTATCGCAATGCAAAATAAGTTTCTTGATATTTTGTTAGATTGTGTACGTATACTTGCAATCAAAGGAAACTACACTGATTCCTGGACGCATAATTATGTTAATACTTGTGCAAAAGGAAAAAATACCTTTTAGTTTATCACGCACATTTGTCCCTTGCTTTTGAACCTGCACAACGTACTTTCTTCATTATTAAAGAGAAAAATGTTTTCCTTTTAAATAAACAGCGACAGTCAACACTTAACTTTATTTTTACAACTTTATTTTATATTAAAAATTATTCACCATAAAAGTTCATGACAGAAACGGTTAAAATTTTAAAAAGATAACAGACACCGATCTCTCTTCGTAACTCTCCTTCACACATCTATCCTATTTCAAATTCTTGCTACTTTGTACAATAAATTCAGAGCATTTCCATTACGATTATCATAATATATTTTTAAAAGCCACGGCCATCAAAGATGTTACTCGAGGGAGAACAAAAGGGCTAAAGTTAAAACAGCAACTGTCTGCTGTGGGATTCGAACTGAGGATCTCATGATCCACAGTTCGATGCGTTACCACAGAGCTATTCATCCCAGGTAATTTAATTATACAGTGATAAGATACACACAGGGTGTAAAATTGAAAAAAAAGGCGTATAGGAGTTTCAATGCTATTTTTTTTATTGTGTCTTTTTATTTTTTCACTTTACATCAGAAGTGTAAGTACAAAAATTGTTCAGAATACAAACATGAATACATGAAGGCCCATTTAATTTCCTAAATATTAATATTTTACGATATATCAAATAAATGGAGGGTTATACATAAGCAAATTTTCGTGCTGCCATCTATTGATGTTTTCTTTGAACTACGATGAAATTCACGTGAGCAAAATACAAACAAAACGCTATCAAGATGACAGTTCTTAAAGCGATGCTAAATATGACAAATAAAGTTTGTGTATGGTTTGTGCAATAGTGACTCCCGTTATTATTATAAATAATATATGGTCAGTGTTTTATTTATTAAGTTTCCTAAAAAATAAACTTCAAAAATAAAAACATAACCTTGTTAAAACACCATCTAACATGGATGTTTGTATTATGAACTTCCATCTCAACTTTTACCTCATCTTTCTCTTTCTTGCCTGTGACGTCAAAATCATAACCCTCCATTAAAATTATGAAATATCAAATATCTTTTAATTTTCCCGGACAGTGCTACAATTTTTCTAATTAATATTAATTTTATTGATATATTGTAAACAAATCTTATTGTATATATGAATATATGGCTAGAATTCTGCTTCTGTATTAGGTTCCTCGAAAATGGTAATAAAGAGACGAACAGAAATATAAAAACTAGAAGAATCGTAAAAAGAATAGGATAATTGTTGGTGTAATATATAAGCGCAGCGTAAAATTGGTCCACTGTGAATTAAAGCAATACACAGCAGGTAAACGGGAGAGAAATGGATCACCAAAAATTAATTTGTAAAGTTTTATCCGCGTTCACCGCACGCTGTATTTTATTTGAATTCTATGCAAAAACTGCAGTTAAAACGGGGCAGAGTTTCTTTTTTGATCAACGTTTTTAATATAACCGTTCATAATTTCACACAGATCTCGCGTTTTATGGCGAGCGCAGCCGAGAAGATAGCGGCCTTCCTCACCGGCATCTTCACTGTCTTCAATTAAATATTTACCTAAACTTCTTCGTAATAATCGTTTTTCGTGAAACAATGGGGGAAAATGAAAACCGAACAAGTACGATGCTCTATCTTTGTCTGCTCTCTACTTTTCTTCGCTTTGGAAGAAATAATTAAAATGTTCTCTCTCTTTCTCTCTTTCGTGTGGAAGCTTCTTAAGATAAATTATAATTAAATATCTAAATTAAGACATTACTTTGCGCTAATTACAATTATTTCTATAAGTAGATACCGTTTTGTGATAAATGTAATTATTTATAATAAAATTGCTTTGCACGCCACACGCAATTATAAAATTTTACCTAATTCTAAAACTATCCTAATTTGTTAAGTACTTCAGAACTTTCAAATATAAACGAGAATTTGATGAGAAATTCAAGTTTCAAATTAGTGGAAAATATAACTTGAATTATACATGTTTCCATTTATTTTGGGATAGCTGAATATAAAAAACTTCTATAAAAGTATCAGGCTATGAGATCCTTAGTTTTAATAAACAAAAACCTCCCTGTTTTTGTTTCACCGTAATAATATGCACTGTTTTCTTCAAATAATATAATAAATAAATTAAAAACTTTTCGGAAGTCATACTAAAATTATAAAAGAATGTTTTGCATTATTGTTCACAATTCTTCAACATGAAAAAAAAAATGAGTAGTATAAACAACAAAAAATAACTATGTTCATATATTGTGACTGTTTCCATTTGTTTGTTATTCATCTGTTTTCCTGATGAAGAATTATACTCAATAATAATTCGAGCCGTTGTATTTAAATAAAATATTATTACAGAACTTAATCCAAAAGTCCTTTATACATAATTTGATTAAATATTAGCAGAAAAAAGATGTTTCAAATATAAATTGTGGATAGAAAAGCTCTCTTTACACCAACGAAGAATATACCTCAACAAACCAATATGATTCCGCTACAGGAAAGCACGAACTCCGCAAATATAAGTACATACCTAACGAATGGCGTAACTTTACCATGTTCCAACATTGAAGTATGCAGTACAGAAAAAAGTATTAATTTAATTTGACAGTATGATGATGCGAAATAAAAAAATGTAAATATATTTCTTATGCAAAGATTATTAAAATCAATAAACCAATAAAGCTTTAAAACTTTAATAAAAAAAACACTGTTGAATCGATTCGATTTTGTCACTGGCTCGTTTTAAAAGTTGTATAATCTTAATTGATTCCTCTTAATTCTACTGAAAACTTAATTTTCCAAATAGGTATACTCGTATAAGTTTTTTATTATAGTTTTAAAACTTACGAGCTTATTGATTTTATTTAATTAATTTCACACTTAGTTTTAAAAAAATGTAAGTATAGTTCTTACGCAAATATTAATAAAATCAATAAAGCAATAAAGCCTTAAAACTTTAATAAAAAAAACCTGTCGAATCGATTCGATTTTGTCTCTGGCTCGTGTTAAAAATTGTGTAATCTTTATTTATTCGTCTTAATTCTATTGAAAATGAGAACTTAATTCTCGAAATTCGTATATGTACTCATATAAGTTTTTTTTAGTATAGTTATAAAACTTAGGAATTAAGTGATTTTATTAATTTCAGACTTAGTATTGTTTTAATTGGTTGTGTAATATACAATCGGGTTTCATTAATTAAATCGTATTATGTGTATTATAACTCCAATTTGACTTGTGTCACTGAATGTACAGGCGACAGTAGCGGCTTCCTAAGGCCTGTCAAGGCATAAATCGGTTTGTCGAGGTATATATAACCACCATTTTAATTCTAATCCTGCAGTTATTTGTCTCATATCAGATTCATGAAATAATATGTTCTGTAGCATACTTACACCTATTTACATCGAAGCATCTTTGAAATACAGAAATATTAAACCCTATTAATTACGCTATTTACCAAAGAACACACCGCCTTTACGGCACCTTGACACAATGTGGGTAGGCATTAGTAGAGTAGCTAACCGAACACCCGGTAAACGAGAAACAATTGTACAGTGTCGTGTACAATTATTGATACATTTGCCCCTATCTAAGACTGAAGAAAATTAAGTCATAATTATTGTAAGCACTAAATGTGCAAAAAGGAATTAGATATAGACATAATAAACTTTTTATTAATACGCCGCTATCATACCGATGCACTTTAATAAATGGAAAATAATTTACATAGTTTTTACAAAAGTTTGTACTACTTTTTCTTCTTATTGTGGTTGTATGTTACTTTATAATTACCAGCAACTATACATCTACAATATGTATTACATATAATAAATGTGTATGCACATTAATTATATTTGCATATTTCATCTGTCAGTTCTCGATACATGTAACTTATTTTGCGTTGATAACTAAAACCATATTAATTTATTACATTTTTGGACAATCCTATTTCATTCTTAAACAATTAATAAATAAAGATCTCTAAATTTGCTGGTGGCTGTCTGGCAAATATTTCATTCGGACTACATTCGGCGGAAACTAATTATTCAAAAGTTGAAGCACCTGTTCTTGACAGGAAAACAGCGATTCATCCAATTCTGATTCGTCCAAATTAGTAATTTTTTTGTGCCAACACCAAAAATAATATTTCATGAAAACATTAAAATCAGAATATTTAAATCTGTTTCTAATAAAGTTATCGTGCTTCATTTATGTATTTAAATCATGTTTCAAAGCAACTAACTGATATTTTATTGTTGCTCATAGCTGTTAAAATAGTTATTTGTTTAATTAGGCACCAAAATACCAGATTTACAGCAGAGGCTTCTCTTCGTAAAAAAATGCTGCCGAAACTGTAATCTGTATTTGGTGCCGAGTTAAACACATTGGCTGGTACCTCGAGCTCTGTTTTTGAGTGTTGTAAGAGCAGTGTTTTAAACTCTGTTTTAGCGCTGTACAATATTCTAAAATTATTTTATAAAAAAATACTTCAAATAAAAGTGGGAGATAATACATTTCTCTGTAACTTCAATTTCAAGCATTTTTTAATAAAATATTTGTAGAACATTGTACAGCGCTAAAATCGAGCTTAAAACACCCAAAAACAGAGCTCGTGGTACCAGCCATTATTTTTAACCGATTTGGAATCAATGTTAATTTAGTGATTATTTGAATACCTATTTTCAAATTTGTCGCTATCAAATTATGTTGCTATGCATTTGTTGAACGGTTGCCATGCGTTTGTTGAATGTTTGCCATGGAAAACAAATTTATTAGGTATTTATAGTTTCATAATAGTATATTATGATACAAGTGTATAAGTAAGCTTTTAAAGCACGTCCGATGAGTTTAAGAGCACGACGCAAAGCGGAGTAATTTTTACGTCGCTAGTGCTTTAAAAGCACTTATACACGTGTGTCATACGCTATTTTTTATTATACCTGCATCATATTCTGGAAAAAACTGGAAAGCAACATTTTGATTTAGATTCATTTCATAATTTTGCGCGTTTGACGTATATCGTTTACATGGAGACTGGTTAGCATTTGTTGTTTACGTTTACAGTTTTGACAGATATTAATAGTAATTATTTTTATTGTTTAATCTTGCGTTTATGAACGCTGTAGCGTGTTTTAAACACGGATTATGATAAAAATTTATTTATTATTCTTAGCCTAATGTTTTTATTATTTTATATAACGAAAAAAAAAAACTAGTTAAATATAAGAATAGTTTCTAGCTTAACTTCAGCCGAATAAAACAAAATTATAATAATTATTATTTTGGCTTATACTGTACCTACATTTTAATAAATAACCACTCTATACTGAAAATGTATACAAAAAATTATCGAAAATCATATTTGAATATTCGGACAAAGTCTGATTGGACCAAACCCCAATTCATCGTTTCAGACGGAGGATTCGAACGCAGTAATTTCAAAAACGTCATCATTATCAAAGAGACTACGATGATGTCAGAACCTGACGTGTTTTCCATTTCTGTTCTACTTATACCCAAACAAACGCAACAGACAAAGAAGCAAGAACCTTTCAAGTTCTACAGGAAGCGATATTAAATATTATTAATCGCATTGAAATTAGATTGCTCTGATAACATGTAATTATGGTTGAGTGGAAGAACTGTGCAAAAAGGATGGCGATAATCAAAACGTTTTGTTTTTGAATTGGTGTTTAGTCAAATAACAAGGTTCGAAATAAATTGGCAACCAATTTTGAAATACAATTTTGAATTTATATCACGACTGTACGCATTGCTTCTTCCAAACAGGAGGCCCCTACATCAACAGATTTTATTAATTAGCTTTATTACCTAAGCTTATCAACTTTTGATGAGGGCTGAGACCCTCAGTTCGATTCCCGCAGCCGACAAAAACAGTCGCCACTTGCAACTTTACCCCTATTGTTCCTTTCCTCTAACATCTTTATTGGGGTCCGGGACTTGACGGCTGGTAACCTCATTTAACATATAAAATATACGCATATTGATATCCGAAAAAGTAAAGTGCCATACCCATAACAATAATAAACGGCTTGAGAAAATGCAATATAAATAAATGTATCATCGTCAAGTTACGACACTCAAAGAAGTTAGTAAAGGAAAACCACAAGCGTAAAAGTTAATAATTTATATCAACTTTTTATGTTTTCAAATTTACTATTCGTAATTTTATCGGGAAATTGCGGTTGTAGATTGATCTTGATATGATGCGAAATAATCTATACAAAAATATTCCTTTTCATGTGTGGAATAAAGTCTCCTTCTCAAATTCTAATATTAATTATAGTAATTTTGTCACTTTTACATAAAGAAAATCGTTTACATGTCATTAAACTGTCATTCTAAATTATGTCAACGAAAAACAAAAACCAGACATTAAAACAAAAAGCTATCTTCAGATAGAAAAACAAGAAGAGTCTTGATAGTAGCATTTCTGTGGGAATGAGTGAGACATGTTCGTGAGAAGGGAAAGTGTGAGAGAGATGCAGGTATGGCGCCCGAGGATGCACTCCGGATGAAATCGAATGTGACAGTCTGGAAACGCAGGGTGCAGCGACGAAACCTTTTATACCTCGGCGAAGAAGTGCAAGTGACCTACGACCCTCAAGATTACTGAAGTGGGTTCTGAATGAATGAATGTTTGCTATTATAGCTAAATATTGTTTGTAGTTTTTAGAAATGTAACGAAAATGTTGAAATTAATATTAATAAATAAATATATCCTCACGCAATTTTTTTCATTTTTATCATGAAGTCATGTTCCTCAAAAATATTAGTGGAGGGGAAACCTGATGATAAAAATGATAATAATAAGCGAAGTCAAACATAACCTATAAAGCCCTCTGTCACGTAAATGTTGTCGTAATCTTTTTACCTTTCGGTAATATGATGTACGACTTATCATAATAATAAAATAAAAACTCGTGAAATCAACCTGAAATATAAATGTACAACTTATAAATTTTCTGTTGAATGCTTTCAATTTAGAATAAAGTGATTGGTTGTGTGACGTGCGCCACTGGTTCCGTATCATTGAGAGCAGTGCGCCACGTGCAGAACCGAGTGTGCTATCGGCGCTTCAGCCATTAAGGGGCACGTGGAAGAGAAAAGAAAAAATATTGGTCTTTCATTTACACTGAAACATGTTTTGTGTACAATAACAGGAACCTTACGCCAAAAGCACGTGCCGGGAACCATGTATGTCTACATTTAGATCCGGTTTGTTTTTACAAATTGTTGTTTTTTACGTGATGTAGGTATTCTTTTTCATAAAAATGAAAGCGCGTCAATTTGATTATTTTTGAAATGTGGATAAACATTTTATCTGGGACAATTAGATAATTTCAACATACAACAAAAACTGCATTAACTTCTGTAATTCAATTTATCAAAAATTAAAATAAGGAGGACCGCCGAAGACATGGGGAAAACCATTGGAAATATATATGTATAAAAAAAAACTTTAGCAGTAAAAAAATAAGAGGGAAAGCACTAAACAGAAAAGAGTGGAAGGATATGATAAATACAATTATAATAATAATAAAATGTATAATAGGCTTAAGAACAAATAAATACCTTTTGCGTATGACAAATGGCTGTCGTCAAGGTACAAAATTAGTGGAGGATTGCACAACCAGTGCAGAAAGCTACTTATTTCACACGAGGTGTAAGATTTGCGGTACGAAACGATTGTGCGAAATCTAAAAATGATTTCTATCAAAATATTATTTCAGATGTCGTAAATGATGCAACTCAAAGAATTTTTCTGTCGTTCAACTGCAAGAGGCTATGATAAACAAAACCACATCGCGAAATCTGTTCTCGTTCAATCATCACGGCTGTGAACGCAGGCTCATGCATTGCCTAAGCGCATGTGCATGCGCATGTGAACGCCATGTCACATAGACAGCTTGCTATGTTTGTTTTAATACTCGTGTTTTCTGTTAGTTATAATTATGTTAGGTTGTCTTGTTTTATAAACTATGCGTATTTTTATGATCTGAGAAGCTTGTGGAATTCCATGATATAATTATGAAACAAGATTATAAAATTGCGCGCATATATAAATATTAATTTTGTTGCGTCTATAACGTTGACACTTCCAGCATATTTGATACATAGTTATCGGTAACAGATTGCGGCGTACTTTCACGCACATATTTTATTAAGAATTACCCAACAAAAATAAAACAGGTATTAGAATTTTTAACCAATGAAAGATGACGCTGGATCAAACAATCAACTGTAGTACAGTTTTGATACAAATATATTAATTTATAACAAATGTATCCTGATAACAGCTACAAAATTGGAGCCAATTCAAACTTTATGGTATAGTTTATACTATATTATTGATTCTGCTATTCTAAAATAACAAAAATGGTTCAGTTTTAAATTTATTTAACAGAAAGAGATCGAAAGAAATAAACTCTTAAATTTGCCATTATATCATTACAGTCTTCTACGAAATTTCTACAGAAAATACAACACTAATAACAAATCTAAGTTTGTTTTCTGAAATGTCAAATATACATTTTTTTTCCTTGAACGTATTACAATTTTTCTAATAAATATTAAGTTTAATTTGATTGATATATCGTGAAATACGAATATTTAGGTAACCAAATGGGCATTATTGTATTTACACTGTAGCTGTGAAGTGAAAAAGTACAAATTTACAGCAATATTTAAAAAAATAGCAATGAAAACCATATATGCTATATTTCAATGGGGTCTTTCACCATTTAAAAATTCTTTTAAATGAAACTATATCTATATTGAAGACTATCTGCACTTTTAAAAAGTTTTAATTGTTATTCATTATGCCACAATAATTTTTTTAAATGTTGTGACGTCATTGTAGAGGTGTAGTGGATCTCAAATAGTAGAGATTGTAAATAATTGTAGTCACATGAATGTTCTAATTTATTGTTCGGAAAATTATTTAAATGGAATTAAAATCACTCTTCCTGGTAAATAATTAAAAAATACATGAATTCCGTTTATTTCTGGAAGAAACATGAATAAACTGTAAGATTATTTTAATTAAATGTTTGATTAGCACTGATAAATTTTGCTAACCTATGTTATTCAACAAGCCTTTAATTTCGTTGAGTCGACCTAAAGTAATATTTATTAGATAGAAATAAATAATATATTTTGTTGTATTTAAAATATACTTACGAATTCAAAGTGAAACAAAAACCCTTCAAAAACACTTCAACAATCTGACAGCTCAATAATAAGAGAAGTACAAATTATTTAGAATATAATAGATATACGCCATAATACTTTGACGTCATTGTAGAGGTCTTTAAAACTCAAATATCTTAATAATTAATATTTTTTAAACTTCTGTTATATCTAGTACGATGTTTTTGGGTCTAGTCATAATAGAAATGACTTAATTTATATTTTATGACCTTAGTGAACAACTCCATTCTATACCCGGTATACCTAGATTTGTGCGGGAAGTAAAAACTATTTAAACAGTGATCCTACACTGTAGAGTGCAATTTAAAATTATCACTTTGATAGAAAAACACCCTGTATAAGTAGAAATAAATCAATCATGAAGAAACTATTAAAAGTTGAATTGAATATGTCCTAATGAAATCTTTCGAATACCTTTCACCGCTATTAAGCCTGCAACCTACAATATTACGCCTATAACTTAAAATATCCATTCACAATTACCTCAACTCAGATCGCATTTTTCAATGGTTGAATATTTACAAGCGGCGCATTAAAAGTATGTCAGAAAATATGAAACGCATACGTATAAACAGATAGTATCAACCAGAAGCAGCAGCGTTTCCTATGTTGATGTTACAAGGCTTGTTTCCGTGGCAACGACCTTATTCGCACTGTTTTTACGTGCGTTTTTCCCTTGCGCTTGTTTCACTTGACAGATGTAGTGTCAGTTATGATAGCCAAGCCACCGTGTTTATAAGACGCGTATTACTTGCTGTAATATTTGTTTGATGTTTCTTAGTTTCTTGTCAAGTTCCAAGAGATGTGATTATTACACTGAAACAACATGTATCGCTAAACTAAGTAAATAAACTTCCTTATTATCTACTTCCTCAAAATCTTACGAACACGAGGAATTGAGATGTGTTTATCAGAAAATTATTTAGCTTTTTATTTATACTTTTCTTTCGATACTTTACTATCATTCAAAGTGGAAGTGGCTTCTCCGTTTCATAAAACTGTGTTGGGAGAAAGGACCTTTATGATTATATAAGTTTTATCGACGTTCTATTGATTTCTTGTTATACCATTATATTTGGAATGAACATTATAACAAATAATAATATTAATTCATGTACAGGTTGATTGTCTTTTCATTATTCAGCTTAATCTGTTGCAACAATACCGGGTCTATAAAATTGGAAAAGAAAAAAGGTTTATCCATTTTACGGAAAAATATTATATATTGTTTTTTTTTTTAAATGAAACAATTTGTATATTTATTATTTTTTTGTACACATATCCACGTTATTGGGAACTAGAAACTTTCAATTTGGAAACTCGTGCGGTAAAATATACAAAAATATTTATATTGGCATTCTACAACAAATTCATCTTTAAAATAACAAAATCTAGTTTATGTAATGTTACCACGATTTTTATCTATCAAAACCAGCAAAAACCATCAATAACACCCAATAATTTAAAGAAAATTGTGTATACAAATTGTTTATTTAACTCATATTAAAAAATTCCATAGCAACCAATGATTACTATGATTTTGCTGGTGTAGAATTTGTAAATTAACAAGTATTTGAATAAATTTTAATTCGATTGAAAATAATTTGAGACGTCCATGCATGAGCGTTTATTTTATTTCCGTGAATGTCTTTCTGTAATTGATAAATAACTTTTGTTCAATCTTCCTATTGAAACTTGTTGTTTCCACTCATCTCATTCCTATGGCAACGGGATGAAAGTTCTTTCGCTCACTACTTTCACTCACTCATCTGTCATTACCAAATTGAACCTAGCCTAACATTGAGTATGTGGACCACAAGGATGTGGGCGAGTTCTTACAAAAGCAAGATTGAAGAAAACGCTATACAACACTCGTGAAAAAACAAATTCGTTCACTTATGTGTCTTGGCCCACTCGGTTAACTCCTCGTGTGAGCGAAATTCTTAGTTTCTTTACTCATATTGTAATATACCTACAGCCTATCGACTTTTCAATGTTTCCATAGCCGATCTTCATTTTTGAAAAGGCTCTTACAGAACTTAATTAAAAAAGCTTTCATAATTTTCTGATCATCTTTTTTTACCAATAAACACTTTTATTGATATATAACAAATATCATTAAAAACAAACTCTAACTTGTTATAAAATTGAGTTCCTTTCCTTATTCCGTAGCGTAAAATGATTTTTCGGAAAGTAAGTAGTCCATGGGCACTATGTTACAGACCGAATCAGTTAGACAAGTTTTACAATTAACTTTTCCTTGTATCTTAAATATTTTAGCAAATAACCTGTATAATAACAATACAAATTACTTAGAATTTTTTTTAAATATATGTAATTAGGCTGTATATATTATATGTAATACCCTAAAGCAAAAAGTGGGATGTAGGTGGCGGAAAAACATGTTTTATTTAATATGTAAAACCGAAATATTTGCATCCAGTGAGGCATGGAGCCCCGTACACAAAATCACTGTAAACCAATAGTATGGTTCATTTCTTTAATTTCATCCGAACGTGTCTAGAGAATTCCTCGCCCCCTTTCTACTCAGTGGTTCGTCTAATTTCATATTATTCACAGTTTAGCCATGCTTCAATTGTCTTTAGCCAGTCGACCAGCGATGTTGCTGTGGGCTGTGCAGAGTGGAACGAATGAGCAAAGCTCTGGTCGACTGTAGATCTTCCGCGGCAAGGAACAAACAGATGAGCATCAGTTCTTGAATTTTAATTAACAAAGATTTACACAAAGAGACTGTTTGGGCAAGTAATCATTCGTGAAAATCGAGTGTGCCTTGCACCGCTGAAAATAAATAATTGTATGAATTTATTGCCGCTGTGTTTACGGAAGATTTAGTGCGTTTGTAATTTGTACGACGCCTGAACGCCTCTCGGCTCTCCGGCAACCTCGTGCCCCTTCCAGCGGATTAAATTATCATTTACGCTAAAATTGCAATAATATTTAATTATTATTTTCATGTGCACGCCCCAAACCAACCCTTTGGAAATTACTCCATTTATTCGACCGTTAAATTAAATATTGATTTAGAACTTCGTAGTTTTAAATCGATTGAGTTAAGAGAAAACTTTGGACGGCACCGTATTTCACACCCACAGCCTTCTATTATGATAGACTCTATTTTAAATAAATAGTTTTATTCTAACAACTTGACGGCCAGTAACGACACTGCAATCGCAAAAATATGTCATTTTGCGAAATCTGCGAAGGCAGAGCAGCACGTTCAAAATGAGTAAATGACGTAAAGACATTAGTTACATTATATATTTATTTTATTATTTATAAATTGAGTTTAAAAAGAAAGGTACATTATGTACCAACATTTCTAGTAAATACTTAATTGAATGTTATGTTTTGTTCGTAATTGTGAATCATAAGATTTTCACCACATTACCCCTGTGTTTCCTCAACTGCTAACATCTTTGAGGGTTGTAGTTTGTACTATACGCGCAATACTATATTTATACAGCATATAGAATTGAAATATGGTGTATAGGGATTTCAATGCTTTTTTTTTTAATTTTTCTGTAATTTTTTACCTATTCACTTTACAGCAAAAGTGTAATCACAAAAGTTGTTCAGAATATAAAAATTTATGCAATAACACTAATCTGACTACCTAAATATTTGTATTTCACGAGGTATCAATTAAATTAAAATTAATATTTCTTTTTGTGCCAGAAAGAAATGGAAGGAACTGAACTCTCATATTCGCTATTACCAATATGATTTTCTACAAAATTTAGACAGTAAATAATACAAAACTATAACAAATAAATTTAAATCTATTTTCTAAAATGTTAAATATTTTTCGCATTTGTTTAATGATTTTTCATGACTGTATTGTAATTTTTCTAATATTGATTGAAATACTAGCATTTAGGTAACCAAATAGACCTTATTGCATATATTTTTAAATTCTGAGCAATTTCACATTTGCTTTAGGAACAGTGAATAGATATAAATATACAGCAATACAAAGAAATAATTGAAACTCCTATTAGGCTTCTGAATATTTGTTTGTCCACTTTTCTGCAGTACCAGGATATAATATATATATATACATATAGGCTACTTCAACTTTAATCCACAGTCTTCAAGTAAAATGACAGCTCGAGACAAAAAACTGTATCACTAATAAGAATGTGCTTGTACTGCTGCGTAGGATGTCAAAGAGTCCTGGGTTAAAATCCTAGTGGCATCTAAATAGTTCCCGTAAATATTTAAAGCCAAAAATGTAATAGTACTTCTTGGTTCAAGTAGCAAAGAAACAAATTATTCACTCTTCAAATATTTTTCAAGTTCGCTTATCAAAACAAATAACAGACAGTCGTTTAAAACACGACCTCAAATGTTTTTCATAAGTGGTAAGATTCATAAATATGACATGTGAAGTTATATCCATTTAACCAATTTTAGAACGTGTTTGTATTTTAGGAAACATGCATGTTTTTCCCATAGTAGACAAAAAAAACAGTGCATTATCTGTTATTTATAAAAAAGCTCTTGAAATTTCTACTGCATACGGGTTGGGCTGCAGCCACGTGGCTTACAAGATAAGAAATTTTGGGATGTAAAGATTTTTTTGTAACGTTTTTAATGGCTTAGAGAGATAGGTATATTTTTAGAGAAACTTAAAATCATAGAAATATATCACTTTGCTGAAATAGATATGGGGACGGTTTCAGAAAGGAAAAGGTTTACTAATTCATGCAGAACCTATAATTCTTTTCTCGAGTTTTACCAGAATGCCATATTCTTGCACGCATTTTGATGAAAGAAGGAGCTTCTTTCTTGCACGGAACTGTCACTGACATTTTAATTTAATTTTTTTATTTATATTAAATAATCAGACGCCACCCCAAGCGATCCGGGAAAACTAATCAATGTAAGATCAAATTATTCTTCTTACATATATTAATAATCTCATTATTTTACCAAAAAAACCCCTAATGGAAAAAACTGTCAACTAATTTTGTAAATAATAATGCAAACTAAAGAAAAAATAAAAAAATGCGGTTACCAGTCACCAAATTACGGCCCCAAATCATATTAGCTGAGGAGTAATTACAAGGGTAAAGTTAAAATGGCAACTGCCGGTTGTGGGATTCGAACTGAGTTTCTGATGTTAGGAAATTCACTCCTCTATAAATCATATGTGACCTATATTTAGACCAATTTTTTATGGTCCCTCATCTGACAACATATATTACCACATAAAAGTTACTCTTATTATAATAAGATATTAATTAATTTATCTTATACTATTATTTGGAATTGGAAATAATTATCCATAAAATGTCCCCTTGTTGCAATTATTTATATATCTCAAATTATAGCTATCCAAGAAGTGATTTACATATTGATTGAATGACTTATAGAGCAGTTATTCATTTTTTGTAATAACAGTTTTATCCGTGTTCTGTAAAACGGGCATGAAAGTATATAATTGAGAATGTAAATGTAATTTAAACACGTATAAGAAAACTTTGCGTAGATTAGTTAAGAGCCGAGTTTTAAATGAAGGAAATAAGCAACCCAAATCAGATTTAATTTGATTTAAGTCAGCAATTACACTTTTTACCTTCTGTCAAACCAGCGGTAATTTTTCTTTCCAGAATCACAAGTGAAACGTGTAATTTGAAGGGTCGCGTGTACTTACACACACTCAAATCCTGACGTTTAATAATTTATTCCCAGCTTTAGGGGAAAGCGGGGAAGCGCAGTGCACCCGCGCGGGAGGGGAACACTCAGAACTCAGCTTCGCGAGTGCCAAGGCTTTGGCTTGGAATTCCAATTAGAACCCGAGCTAATTACATATCAAAGCTAACTCGCATTCTTTGTGTTAATTACAATATTCGTTTTCAAAGATTTCAACTTCTTTAACGGCTGCGGAAGAGCAGCGATGATTTTGGAGTTTTGCTAGAGTTTGTCTTCTTGTGGAAGAAAACGGCTAATTATTTGTGGAATTTGTTTCGCCGTGGTTTTTGTCATATTTTGCTTAATAGGCCACAAAGTTCTGGTGGACTTTTTGCTTGTTTTTTGTAAATGAGACTTTAATTCTTGATCGCATTTAAGAAGTTCTTCGAACAATTAGTTTCGATACATTTCTTAGCTAACTTTGCTCCCACAAAAAACTTCTAACAAATCGTATTAACTTAATTAGATTGTTTTATAAATTTCTTAGAAAATCTATTTGGAACATGCCGAGCGGAAATCGAATGAAATGTTGGTATAGTAGAAATATAGCGTAATATGGATCATTTTTATGTATTATTAAGTTAGGCTACTAAAAGCTAGACAGGTCGAGGAACTAGAAGAGGGTAAATTTTCTGCAGTGAAAAGATAAATTTTATTTAAACTTTTATTATATTCAACATTTCGAATTACTTACGATATACGTTATTCTTCGTCAGGAAAACTAGTACAGTAATTTGAAACGTTGTATTGAAATAGTAAAGTACAGAACATAATCAAAAAATCTTTCTAAAAAAAACCATTTTCTTGATGAAGAATTTATTATATTGAATAATTGGAAACGTTATATTGAAATAACTATTTTTTACATAACTTAATCCAAAAATCTTGTATAAAACCATTTAATTTAAAATATAACTTGTAGGTTGTATTACAATTAAACAATAACAACAAAACAATGTTAAATATAAATGTCCGCAGCAACAATGCCGCAAAAGGTTGAACTCTTAAGGAACATAATTGATGTTAAAGGTGATAACATCTCGCATGAAAAATTCTCATGACTGTAATAGGACGATAATTATATTCATAAAACGCGAATGTACAGTTCCACAAATGAAAAGCAATCACACATTTATACGAGTACGTGTGCTACTTTGCAATGCTTACGTATTACATTAATGTTGCTCTGTTCTTGAAGCAAAGTAATTAGATATATGTACAAGAGGATGAATAAAAAAACCGTGTCCAGTTATAAATATGTTTAGGTATCTTCAGAACTGTTGAAGCTGTGCAATGAAGCAAATTCTGAAATTTAGTTTGTATAATTGAAATTGTACATATCTACTTAAAAAAATGTGGTGCAGTCTTTGATATAAATGTAAAATTTAAAGTTCATATTGAATATAAATTTCAGTTGTTTATTTATTATTGAAATATAATACAAATTATGCCCGGTTGCAACAACGTTAGTTAAATTTTAAACTTGGTTTAAATAAATAAAAGCAAATCGAAGTTATATGTCATATGGAGTAATTGACAATGATGTCAAAAATTAGATACGCTTTTATTTGTTTAAACCAAGTTTAAAATTTATAACCGTTGGTGCAACCGGGCATTGACGAAATAAATATCATCTCGTCATTTTGAGACTATACTTACATAGATTTCGCCAAGTTTAATTATTTTTAAGCGTAACGTGAGATCGTCAAGCCCAGCCCTCGAAATATACTAAAGTGGCTGAGAAACTATGGAGATACTCAAATAATATCTCTATATTTGAAACAAATATGTGAAACATGGTCATTAACAATCACGGAAGAAAAAATGTTGAGAATTTGCGATAGGAAATTTCTACGTAAAATGTTCAGACTGGTACAAGAAAGTAATAGAAAATGGAAAATTATATTTTAGTCAGATTTATAAAATCACAACAACTATAATGGTTTGGTTATGTGATTCGAAAGAGGAAGAAAAAATGAATGGATAATGTCGTAAATTTAAAAATTGTAAAAGAAATTGGACCACACTGTGGAGGACCCAAAATCCACTTAGGGTTAAAAGCTACAAGAAGAAGGTTCGAAACAAATAATTTATTTCGTGAGTCTAGTAAATTTCAAATTGTGATCAAAATTAATTGTTAAGTTTCGTTACTTTATTTTTCTCGTTCATTGCTTCATTTCGTACCCAGACAAACACATGTTTATGTAAAAATGATCAAAACGAATCCAGGATGAAGCATATACTTCCGAATACTACTTATAAGAAAGTAATATACGACATCCAAGTTAAAATGGGGATGAGATAGAACTTAGTATTCCAGCATTTGCAACAAATTTTTGAGCTATTAATTTGTTCTGTGTGAGTTGGCAGTAAGTGAAATAGGAGTCTGAATTCTGAAGAGCAGAAGGGTACAAGTGAAATGTACAACAAATCATATTAGCGGATACTTGATCGACTTGTGTGCGTGGAGCTCGCTTCCAACAAATTAATATTACATTCCAACCCTTGGTGAAAATGCGAGTGATTCCAACCGCTAAAACCAAAACCATTTGGCGGAAAACTTGGTAACTCTATTTCCTTAACTGACACAAATTAACTGAAAACCTCTCTCGCTGTCTTTGAAGTAAGAACGCGAAGAACCATTGCGAAAGCCTCGGCGAAAGCACTCCATTGGAGACGCGCAGAGATGGCTTCTTAATTTTTTTCAGAAACTCATTAACCACAATTTAAATTTGTGTGAAATTTTATTCGATTCCACTTTGCTCCCCAGACAAAGTCCTACGTCTTTACTTTGTGCGATTATTAATGTATAAATGTGCTCTGACTCTTTGATGTCGGCTGCAACTTTTAGGGGAATTTCAACATAAATTTGCTAATTCAATTCGGATCTTATGCATAACGAAATGCTTCGTTTGTGTTCGCAAAACTTACTGCTGTTTTATTTTAAAGAGATGTTTAAACGTTTCATTATTTCGCTCCGTAATTTCATTAAAATTTTTAATAAAGCAAGACTGCTTTTTCGAAAATTTCCTTCTTCAATTGACCTCCACTATAAGAAGAAGAATGAAGCTAAATAATTTATACCTATCCTTATATAACAAATCTGAGATAGGCATTACATAACTTTCTTATATAGAGCATATAAACATTAATATGAATATTTAACAAATATGCTTAACAAATGTTTGACATATGGAATAATTATTTCAGTAATTTTAAGAATGTTATTAAAGCATAACCGTTGTAGAATTGAAACGAGTCATAGAAGGATTTCAATGCTATTTTTCTTCATATTGCAGTAATTTTTTACTTATTCACTTTACAGTAAAATGTAAATACAAAAGTTATTAGTTGGTTACTTAAATATTAATATATCGCGATTTATCAGTCACACTAAAATTTTATTTGTTAGAAAAATTCTACCACGCCCATGAAAAATTAAACAGAAACGAAATTTGTTTTTATTATACCTGCATCATAATCCGTTTTTAAAATACGATACAGCGTGCGCAAACGCAAGATTAAAAGACGCCGTGCTTTAAAGGTTGCTAAGCAACAACAAAAATAATTACTATTAATATCTGTCAAGATTGTCATGACAAATTGTAAAAAAAAAAAAACGAATCTACATAGTAACGCAAACAATAAATGTTAATCAATCTCTATGTAAACGATATACTTCAAATTGTCACACGTGCAAAATTATGAAATGAATCAAAATCAAAATTTTGGTTTCCAGTTTTTTAGAATACGATGCAGGTATAATAAAAAATAGCGTACAAGTGCTTTTATCTACGCCCGTGAGTTAAATGTCACTTATTCCACTCATTTTGCGTGAGTTTCATTGCCACACTTGTTTTCATTAACGTACTATTTATTATAAATGTTGATAATACAATCTTTACAATTCTTTAAATTAATTAATATTTAATAAATTAATAATTTTTGAAGCCGACGATATACTTTCTAAATTACTCATTTTCGCGAAAAGCTTCAAAAATTTATAAATAACAGCTACATAATTGTTTAATGTCTAATTGTGGTCGTCAAAAACATTTTTACAGCAACTTCTTTGATTAATTATCTATTTATCAAAAAAATAAAGTCAAATTATATAAATTTTTTAAATTTGTTAATAAATAAATCAATCTAAATCTGTTTTATGAAATGTCAAATATTTCTAGTTCTTTTTCTATTTTCCGTGGTCGTGTTAAAATTTTTCTAATATATATTTATTTTAATTTGATTGATATATCGTGAAATACTAATATTTAGGTAACCAAATGGATCTTATTGCATACATTTTTCAATTCCGAACAACTTATGTATTTACACTTTTGCTGTAAAGTGAATAGGTAAAAAGACACAGCAATATAAAAAAATAACATTAAAATCCCTATACCTCACTTTTCACTTGTACACTATTCTCAAAATTGGACGCAGATACCACAAAATTGTAAATAAGTCATATTTCAAATATAACAAAAATTATTCTTTTAAAAGTTAAATAAATTGAGTTTATTATTTTGTGTGTCCAATAAACATCCGATTTATTAATTTTTACCAAAATAAACTCAGTTCTACAATGTCATGAAACTCTGATTGTCGCTATTTTCTATTATTGCTATACTTCTTCATGGTTTGTACAAGAAAGTAAAAAGAATAAGCTGACCTGTCCAAATTAACAAAGCCAACATAACGTCTTTAGTTTCTGCACATAAAATTGCTTCTGTGCTTCTCTAAACATCAGGAGGAAAAAATATATCAAATACTGAGATTTGCTCTAATAAAAGTGTCACATTTTCATTTTCATGATACAGTGTGATGCTGCCCAATTCCTGAATTTGTGTGACGTCATCATCGACTGCTTGATAGGAACAGAGAAGGGGAGACTTAAAGGAAAGGGAATTGTCTCCGTGTGAAGGTAATGGACCAGGAAGTAGATTAGGAATCGTGATGAAAGGAAAAATCGCAATGGGAATTCAAGCATTTTTAATCTTCTTTGTTAATATGGAAGATAATTTTTCTTTCACTGATTATCAAGCTAAAGAAAAACTAATTCATCTAAAGTATATTAATCACATTTTAAATGAAGAATTGAAAGTATGTAATAATCCAATTTAATATGTTATTAAATATAAATAATGAGTGTGCTAAATTGTAAGAAGAAACACGTTTTATTGCTTTGCAAAATTAACTGTGCATCAAATTAAAATTCATATATGCATAACTGCAGATATCAAAACAACGGTCAGAATAATTAAATTAATAAAGTGTAGAAGTTAAACAGGCTTATAAAACAAGTAATTATTCATCTCAGTGGTAGAATTTCCGCAGTGCGGAAACCGAGGCGGCTGTATCATTTAGAGTCATTCTTTTATTTTATCCGTCGATGTAAACGATAGAGAACGCATGGGAATAGAAAATATTACGCTGTTTTTTCTCTCCTCGCATTTAACAAAACCTTTATTGTTGAGCAGTGTTGTTTCATTAGATTTACAGCCTTCTTCCTCTACTGAGATATGCTGAGATTACGTTGGCAAGCTAAACATACGACCTCTTCCGCTGGTTGACTGAACTTACTCCCGAGGAATCATTGTCACATTCTCGAAACAAGTGCGTTCAGCTGGTGACATCTGGACAATTGTTGTTGTTTTTATTTATTGATACTCCTGTCAACAATGATTTTACATCGACAACAATTATTGACAAAGTGATGACAAACAAGCAACACGTCTATGTGATTCGAGTTTTTTACAGTTACATACAATAAATAAAATTAAAATAAAATATTTATACAAAACTTAATCCAAAAGTCTTTAGTAATTCCTTTTATTACTTTTAATTAGAGCTATCATTTTAAAGTATGTTTTGATCGTTGTTACGCTACCAGTTGCTTAGCGCAGCTTGATTGGTAGGTAATCACTTACCAATCAACAATTAGTATAAATAGCCCTAACGGTAAACATTTAAAAACCCGCGGCCATATAAAGAAGTAATTTACTTCAACTATTTTCTGGCCATCGCTGTGTCTTGTCTCGTTCTTGTCATAGTGTGAAGCGAGCTTTATGAGTGTCGTGACGGCTCTAATACCCTTTGGCGTATCTCGGAACTTCATTAGAAGAGATAAATTAATTATGACTTCTGATTGAGGCCCGCGCCGCAATAAATGTATTGTGATGACAAACCCAAAACCGTCCTCTCGACTCCGTAATGGAACCTGTTTGCCCGTAGAATTGACGTTCGTTCGTATACGTTCCTAAGAAGATATGTCAGCTGTTTTTGCCCTAAGAGTAAAGTATCCAAACGAATACAAATTCGATAGAATATTGTTGACAAGGAAGAACATAATTTGAACAAATACGAAATTAACCAAACCGTAAAAATTTTAGCCAAAATGTAATCTTATCAAAAGCATTTATAAGAAACCGTCGTTTAGACCAATTGTCGGCAACCTTTTTTGACTGTAGGCCAAAGATATCTAATATGTGACTGTTAAGAAGACCTTGCAAGGTTTCAGTTAGTTTAATTTTATATACTTTTTTGTAAATCAAAATATCTACCAGGTGTCTACTTTTTTATAGGACATAGGAAATAAAAAGATAAAATTTTCATTAGGCGATAGTTCTTTCCCTATGAATTTTAGAACAAAAGTGTAAATATAAAAAATGTTCAGCAACAAAAACTGCACCAAATGAGCCTAAATTTATTGATGTAATACATTTCTGTCATGAAATAGACGTAAAATAATATTTATAATTTTAACTACTTTCAGAGTGCCATGTTAAACAAAACATACAAACAGTCGTATTGTTTGAGTTTGACAGATGACATTGGGCATAGTTTTAATGATTATTGACTTGTTTCAATTATTTTTCAGTAATATAAGAATTATTTACCATTTAGAAATAAGTTAAACAAGTCAATAATCATTAAAACTATGCCAAATTCCATCTGTCAAACTCCAACAATACGACTGTTTACCATGGCACTCTGAAAACAGTTAAAAATTATATGTACATTTTATTTTACGTCTATCTCATGAGAAATGTAGTACATCAATAAATTTAGGCTAATTTGGTGCAGTTTTTGATTCTGAACATATTTTGTATTGACATTTTTGTTCTAAAATTCATAGGGATCGAACTATCGGCTAATGAAAATTTTAACTCTGTATTTCAACCCGGTATAAACGCTAACAGAACTATTGCTAAATTTTGGAAGATTGGATATGATTTTTATGTTATTTGTTTATAGCAATCCTGGCAATCCTGGCAAAATTAAAATTCCTACAGTTACAGTTTCTTTCAAATATAGTTGGACAAAAATAGAATTATATAAATAAATAAATATATCTTCTCGTCTTTACTCTTTATTGTGTGGGACTCTGTAATATATTAATATTGACCTATTTTTATAAATGATTGTGGGATTGAGTCTTTTTTGATTTCGTGAAAATTTTTGTGGAGAGAGCGAATGACGCACGTCAGTGCTAACTGCTAAGGGCAAGCGAAGGGTTGAAGCTAACTGAAATTGGCATGAAATGGTAGAAGCAAACAAAAAGACCATATTTTCTGCGCTGTGTGATACAAAATTGCTCACTAAATGCACTGTAAATTAATGTGGATTGTGTCTGAGTGCTTTGGGTGTATGTCATTTCCTAAGCGTTAAGTACGCGCTACGTTTTACGTGTAACGTTACGTTAATGCTGCGTGTGTGCCGGGCATGCTGCTGTCATTGTTTAAGGTGAACTGTGACAGCCAATACAGCATTCATGTTCAACGCTTTAATATGTTTCAACGCACAAATACGTTTTGATCGGAAATCGGAAATAACGTTGAACGAAATTGACAGCTTCTTTACAATATCTCACCACCTTTTTAACTAGAAAAGAAGTGGGTACTATATTTCAAACCATATAAACTGTAATGCAATGTTTTGCAAAGTAAGTTTATTCACCATTTTTAAACAAAATAGTTGACTTTTAATACTTTTCTCTATATGTGTCTCACTTTTCTGGTCTATAAAGGAGAATTTAAAACTAATTATACATTATGCTACGTAGACAATTTAGGCAAAACAAATGCAAATGGTAGATAAAACTGTCGATGATAGTCTTCGCTCCAAATTGACTTAAAAATATGTGGAACTGTTGCAGTTTGGCACCAAATGGACGGGAAAAATACTCACTAAACGCGTTTTTAACCTAAAAAGTATTTCTTTAAACATTTTTATTTTTTGTAAAACTTTAGTTTGAACCCTATAAGTAAGATGTTTCCAACAGATGGTACTGTGGTGTGATATTGGAAATAATGTTTAGTTAAGGGCGTATTTAATGATTATTTTTCTCGCCCATTTGGTGCAAAACTACAACAATGTCACATATTTATGAGTCATTTTGGCTTGAAGGCTATCACTGACAGTTTTACCAAAAAAATATGCGCGACTATGTAATTAAAATCGATTTGTTTCCTTATAGAAATTTTAATAAAATATTGAATAATACTTAGTGAACATTTTGAAACTATAAAGAAGATTTTTTAAGGAAGTTTTTTGAAGAATAAGGGAAGGAGACTTAATAAGACAAAGAACAAATAAAATGAAGTATTTACATGAGAATTTTGCTATAGAACAATGGATAAGTAAAGCACAAAGATCTAGGTGGCTAGATTACATAGTAAAATGAACGAAACATAAAAACAAAAAAGTTTTTAAAGGAAGGACTGATACCAAGGAGGACCAATGGTAAAGTCTTAAATAATTTAAATATTGAAATTAAAATATAAGTTGAAATTTCTAAAATTCAATGCCGCAAATAAAATTTTACCCCAGCAATATTTTCTATAAATATAATATGAATTTAATACAACATTTTGAGGGTCACTGACATAATCAAGAACTATATTTTGTTTAGCTTTACTGACGTAGTCATTTAATTGCCGGAATCGTTGTTTCAACAAGTTAAATATATGAACTAGTCAAAACATATTTGTGCGAATGCGACGCTACCAATGCTCGTTCATTATTCGCCTCAGTAGTGGTTTCTTTACCAGTGAGAATACAGTTTTAAGCATTTGTGTCGTGAATTTGCGAATTTTGTGCTTTAAAATATTTTTTGAAACAGTAACTACAATGTGTGATTGTTGTAGACTGACCAATCCCTTGATAACCTATTGTCAAGAACTCCACAGTTCGTCTGCAAAACGTGAGTAATTCCATTATATTGTCATTACATAAATGTGTAAATTCTTCGTGAAGGTAGCTTTATATCATATAGCTCTCTGTAAAGGCATTAAAAGCCCAGCGTTAATTAAACTTTCCGGGTGGCAGTATCAGATAAAAAATCGCGGCCAATCTTCAAAATCGTTTTATCACAATGGATCAAGTGACAGATGAAACAAAAGCTAGGCGGTGCGGTATCGAGTGTGTCACAGGCATAGGGACATGACAAAAACAATGGAACTCTTTTCTGTGAAATCGAAGTCACCTCTGCATGGTGGCACCCCTATCAGAGGGCACAGGCGCCGCGGATGCGACCACTTGCACTGAACAAAACCAGGAATATCCGGTTACCGTAATGGTTAATTGTTTTAACCGCGGTCTCAGCGCTGCGGTTGCGATGAAAAATGCGTTTTTGTTGGCCACCAGACTGGAACCGCGTTGAGTCGCTAATATACTGTTAAGAATTCCCCGCATTTTATACTAATTAACATTTATTAAGACATCTCTGGTTACTTTATATTTTAACACACAAACAAATACACTAGATTTAAACTCTTTCAGTGAGACTCAATTATCAATATATTGAAACTAATATATGTGGGTGAGATTGAAGGTAAACGATTGCGTGGGTGTCCGAGGAATAACTGGTTGGGTATGATTGATGGTTTGTTGCGTGAACGAATGATTCCGAGTACGAAAAATAAACGAGCATGTATGAATCGCACTATGAATGTGGACGAGGCGAAAGTGGTGTGTCAGGAGAGGAATGTTTGGAGGAGATTGATTGTTGGTTGACTGTGTTTCTGGGTTCGTGCTACCCCACTAAGTGGGATATAGCGTGATGTTATGTATGTATGTACGTTAAAACTACCAATTTAAAATATAAATTATACATAGAAGTACCACTTACTGGAAGTAACGTCTACTCAAATATTGTTGAAGTAAACATATTATTTCAATCATTCAATCATTCACTGATAAATAAAGTAGTACAGCGAAATGCTCTTCATCAGGTAGATTGGTAAAATACGAAACATTGTTTTACAGAAATATTATTATATTTATTCTGATGAATTCTAAAACTTTATTTTAATATTTGAAGCAGAATTTGTTGTGTAAACTATATTTTAATTTATATGTAACAGATATAACAGATTTTAAATGTCAATCTGTATTGTATTTTGATAAATGTTACGGTTAGGTTCTATACTGTAATTAAAGACCGAAAGAAATAGAGGGATGATATTTCTATTCCACTAAGTGCAAGTGGAAAATTTGGAGTTTGCAAGTTTCTCACTCAGTACTTACATTAACGCTTTAATTTTGTATGTGTGAACGTTTGCAAAAAGCAAAGCAAAGCAAAAATTGGGTAGCTCTGAACGCTGCTTACTTACACCTAAAATTGTTACTAGACATCCTGAATATAAATTATTATCTAAAACAAGAGTTGTAATTATGACCTCTATATTTACCAAAATACATACATATATCACTTACCGAGATTTGCTCTATGCCACATCTAACAATAGGTAAATGGCGTGATAATTTATTTTTCATGCAAAACAAAAACGCAGGTTATAAATGATTCCACCCAAGAAATAGTTAATGTAATTCTTTGTCATAATGTACAAAAACTGGTTATTATCTGAAATGTTTTGTTGAAATTATAGCAAGTTGCAAAAATGTATGTAAAAAGTTGCAAACCATTGATTTTGTCTAGTGAGTTAATAACAAGCACATAACCTATTTTTGCGCACGAAGTGACATTCGAGATCAAACGTTATAATTAAATTTACAGTTATTTTGAAACTGAACTAAAGTAAATTGAATGTTGTTTCTTGTGTAATTTTTTCCACTTCTATCGATTTTAAATCAAGCATGAATAGTAAATAACAATTACTCTATATTTTCAATTCATTGGAAAATAAATCAAGGTTTGTTCTGTGTGACACAAAAAGTTTTTTGGGGTTTAATCACTGATACATACTAACAGGAATGCTGATGGTGTGGGGTCCGTCGTATAGTACTCAAAAAATTATTATTATTGTTTATTAGAGTAGAATATACATGAAATTATTTATTATTTTAGAACGCGTTCACAATCATACATGTACACCAAAAGTCTCGACCAAAGTATGAACCAAATTTCACATTTTGAATTAATACTTTTTTAAATTAGTATGTAAATTATTATCGAGTGTTTAATTGACCGCTATCTACAATAATATAGATCAACAAAGCGATATGTGTACATTCCGAGTTAAAAGTATATATTAACTCATAAAAAAAGTGTTTAGAAAATATAGTTTAATTCGTACCGGAACTAAAATTTTTAATCTTGTTGGTATATGTAACGAGAAATAAAAATATTATTATTATTTCTATCATTCAAAATTTTATCCCGTCGTGGAATAAATTTTTCGTATCATTTTTTGGCAAATAGAATAGGTATTTACTTTACAAATGGGCAAAGTAAGGAATTACCCACGAGAGAAATTTTAGCACACGAAGTCGAAGGCTGAGTGTGATAATTTTATCAAATGGGTAATTCCACTTTGCCCATGTGTAAAGTATAACGTTTTATTCAACATCTCTTAATAAATGCAAAATTTATTAAAGAAATATTATTTGACAGTGACATATGCTTTAAATTTTCTAAATTAAAATGTAGTTACCAAGGTGTATTATTATTATTATTATAAATAAAAAATTACTCACTAGTGACTTTTCTCAAAATTATACCCACTAGTGGGTAATCTGTTTCTTTCCTTGTTTAAAATCGCCATAGTTATAGAGCATTTATTGAGAGGTGTTGGGTAAATAAATTTATTTCTCTATTGTTCTAATTTGAAACCCATAGTGTACACTAGCAGCTTCCAAAGATACATTTTCTAGCGACGCATATCGATTTATCGACCTTTATTGCTCTTATGAATTGTCTTGAAGGATGAATAAAACGGTAAAACGGATGTTTTGCGATGACTGAATGCATGGTGGTTCGTCTGTAATTTGCTTCCAACGATTGCAAATTGTGAGACACCTGCTTATTGCCAGTTATTTGAGACCTAAAAGAACTAAATGCTGTCGTAATTTAGGGTTCATAAAACACATATTTAACATTTCAAATTGTAAAACAAAACCACGTAATATAAGGCTGACATTCCAGAGCACTGCGCGGAAGTATATTTCACACCTAACCTAAAACACGGACAGCGACTCTTATAATTAAATTACACGCAGCGGGGGTAGAAATTACACTGCAGGGTGGTGGTGCAGCAAAAACACGTCCAAACTTTATAATCTTAACAGTGCAACAGCGCTAAACAGACACACCAACGCAATAAATACAGAAATAAGAAAATTTCATTAACGTCATCTTAAGGTGAATTTATACATTGTAATTTCCGAGTTCCTCGCTAGATGGGCTTAGCATCGCGACATACCGCTCGGTGTGCGCTCACTCCTACTATCACGGAGGGCAGCTCTCTGTCTCACTTCTTCGGAGATGTTTTAATAAGCGAGCGACCGGTCGAGATTATATTATTTAAATGAGTTTTAATTCTCCTAGAAACTATAGCACAAAAGGGCTAATTACTGTTTAGTTGAGCCGGGGATTATTGCGCGAATGATATAACAACGTTTTGCTTGTTTGCCCGCGCTGCCGCGGCATTAATTTCACGTCTTTGCGGAAGTTTGAAGACACTGCTTACTTGCTATACTCTCCGTGAAGTATTTTCAAAGCAAAGATGTTTGTGGAAGAATTTTCAAGTTCGCCTCCTTGAACAAACTTATCTCTAATTTTATCTGCTGTACACATTCGAAATTTTCAAGCAGTTGTAATGAAACACATACTTTTGTACTCTGTAGGTCATAACGAAACAATACTACATAACCTCACCTTCTTGATTTAATATTCAAACTTCAAACTATATCATAAAGTTTGTGACGAAAACGGTTAGGGTTGAAGAGTTTTTAGTATCATCCTATCATCACTTCCACGTCAGAGTATGACCTCTTACTCACATATCTCATTCCACTACTTGTCACTTTCAATTTTGGTCTGTTTATCTAGTTATTAAACTGTCATCTTTTTCATGGATAATGATCTGCATCGTAGACTATTGTTATATTCGTATTTACTACTTTTTTAATATGTAAAATTAGAATTAGCAAGATTCTTTTTAATGGTATAAATGTGTGGCACTCTGCTTTCGCAGATCTCGGAGTGATATATTTTTGCCCCTGAAGAGCGGTTACCAGCCAGATACTAAAGATGTTAGTGGAGGAGAAACCACACGGTACACGGCAATTAGTTGCAAGATTCGAACGGGGTTTTGTACTTACATTCTAACTTCATATACATATTGTAAAAATATTAATAATTGTCAACGCAATGAAATGAGAACAGCAAAATCAAACGATACCAACTTATAATCATAAAAACTTCCTACGTTTGGACGGCCAAAACTACCACTTGTACCAGATGCAAATGAAACTGACTTATAAAATCAAATAATCATATATTTTTATTATAATACTTATTCCATTAAAATACAAATTATTCTAGCATATTTATCACGTAAATTATTTTTTCCAACACCTACTTGTAAAGTGGTATTTTATCCACTGAATTCTCGATACTAAAACAATACTTTACTAGTAAGGATGGATAAAATATTATTTTATCCACTAGTAGATAAAATAACACGTTGCCATAGTAATAACAAAATGTAGATGTGTATATTTTCTATATTTTAAGCAAAATTACATAGCAACTTATAAGGTATTCAAGTAAGCGTTGGTAACAAAATAAGATGAAACGTAAATATGTCAAATATTTAGTTAAATGTCATTTTAATTTTATTCAAAAAGCATATTAAGGAAGGTGTTGGAAAAAATATTGTATGCATCACGTGAATAACTATTTTCTTATTCATACTATGTAGTTCACAGATTGTTTACCTTATTTGAGGTTAACATTTCTTTTATTGTCCATGCGTATTATTGAATGTAATGTAGTATTTTCATACATTGTTTTAGATTTAGATAAATTGTTACATGTGGAAGATGATTCTTCTATTAACTCTAGGGGAGTATTGAAAAAATCACTGTTACTATTTTCCATAACGTAGATTTATCAAAACGTAGTTAACTAGTTATGTTGAAAGAAATAGCTTCCAGACTTTTATTTATTCTGTATTTTGTTCTTTATTGCCATGTTTCAGAAGGGGTGTATTCTACTTTGAAATTAACTATTTTTATATAAACGTGTTTCTCATGGATGTGAAAAAATATCTAGTGTCCTATGGGAATCATATTACATCCTTCATATATTGCACTACGTTCGCTCTTGCATCAGAAAGCTCCGGGAAGTACGCACATTAAATATTTTTATAAATATTTTAGTAGAAAATTTTATCACTAAATTTTAATCCTATTCCTATTGTTTAGCAAAGTATATTTTATAATTTCACACATAGCTACATACGAATTGAAAATATGCTGTAAATGTCGTATATATAGGATGGAAGAATATAAAAATTAATATTTTTAATTCAGCTATGTTTGCGGCCACTAAAACCATTTGGCGGCTGCAAGAGAAAAACGACCTTGTGTAAATTTTCATAACGAGTTCTAGTGCAGCACAATCAAGCAGGCCGTGATGTACAGCAGCGACGGAGAGGGGCGCAAGTGAACATCCACACTAGACGTCGACGCCGGCGCCGCCGCCGAGGCCGGGCGTCGGATACAGACGCGCACCACGCGCTTTATTAGAAAAGTTTCCCTTTTAATTTTTATGAAGCGCATACCGCTACAACGCGAGTTAAAAATTAATGCGTTATTATTATTGTTATTAGAATTGTTCTGTGCTTGTGGGACGAACGAGGATTCATTATTAATCAGGCAATTTCTTCACTTTCCAAATAAAAATTTGCATCCCTGCTGTATTAGAAACAAACGGCGTAAATGAGAAAAGTCTGCAAGGATTTTTAATTTGCGGCCGGTTAAATTTTCAAAATTGTCTGCACTATTCCCGAAACTTTTTCCCCTTCGCATAAATAATTGCTTTTCATTTTGCAAGAAAATAGGACCACGTTCACTATAGCATGCCCGGAGCTATATCAAACTGACAGTAGGAATCAGAAAAAAAAATCCGTTACCTTACATTTTGGCATTTCTTAAAACCAATGCAATTTGTCTTTGTTTGTCACGTGTCTACGTTTTAACCAGTCATTATTATAGTGTGAATAAAGATCCAGAGACTATTCTCGGCGATAATTCCTGTAGCTTTTGTTTTTTGTTTTTTTTTTTTTCTTAGGCAAATATTAGATAGCTAGGTTAGGATGACAGTTACCTAATTATGTTTTGGGTTTGTGGATCAAAAATAATCTAATTAAATATAATACGAGAGTTTGATAAATTAGAAAAAAATTCTACTCTTCATCTTTTTCACACTTGTTGCCTTTTAATAATAGTCACGAAGTTTTGTGATCGTTGCCTGACAAGTTTTCTTAAAATCTGTCAAATTATTTCTCACTTCTTGTTATATTACTACTCAAAATCGAGTTGTACAACAAAAACCAAGAGAATTAAATTTAATTTTTTTATTTTTAGCGTTCGTAACAAAACATTAAAATCCAATTGAATATCGAAAGACCCTTCATTTCAATGAGCAATATTTAATATTTTGTTTATAACATTCAAATATATTTTACTTTTAGTCAATAAATCAGTTGCAATTCAAAACGAATTCGCTAAATGCAAATGAAGACAAACATGTCGAACTTGTTATTCGAATTTTGCACTCATCTAGTTGTTCGTATCATATCCATGTATTTTCGAATGATTGTGAAACCTTGAAGTAGGATGCGTCTTCTTCCTCTTGAGGATTCGAAACCGTGATAATCATAATCCCCGGTACAATCCTCGAATTGCATCTCGAATGCAGCTCGCTTCAAGTGCACGTCGCCCGTGCCCCTCGCGCCCCTTAGTGCACCCTGAAGCGCGCACTCCTTACGGCCGTCGCTGCAATTATAATCCGTTGAATAAACCAGTTGTAATTCAAAGTCACGATCCAAGTGTGCCGGGCCGACGCGAATTGCTTTGTCAGGACGTATGACAGTTGTTATGTGGCGTGTGGGGTCGAGATATGTGCGTTTTGCATTTGTTTTTCACTTGTTTTCGTTCGTGTTTTGTTTCGCTGCGATTCGCGATTTGATTTTAATCTTGATTTTGTTTCTTTCCTTCAAATCACTTCCAACATGATGATAAATCGTTGCGCATTCATTTATGCAAGAATAAATTGCAAACTCGCTACGCACACATATTCATTTGGATCAACAAGAATTTGTTCACCTTCATGAATATTATTATCAAATTTAGAAGCCCTGAAAAATAACACTTTTCTTGTTTTCCCGAGACGCAAAATCAAATTAAAAATATTTTATTTATTTGTGCATTTAGAGTGCAAAGTTTCAAGGAAGTCAAGTAACTGTGGTGTTTACATTTTTAACTAGCCCATCTGGCTGGTTTTAACCCTTTGTAGAAGCGGTTAAGAGTTTGGACGGCTCCTTCCAGGGCCTGCTTGATAAATATCTCATGCTTGCCACCCTTACTACCGCATTAATAACCAATGTACGCAACACCTGTGGCCAGATAAAAAAGTATCAGCCACTTTCTTACACAAAACAACGCATAATTGATACAATCCATTCCACGGCCTCTTACGAAATTTCACATTCCGAAAGAACCTTTCAAAAATGCACCAATCCTTAAATAGATACATATAAATATTGTATAATGTAGCTAATATGAAAAATACCAAGAAATTTTGATATCCCTTCGTAAAATTATTTTATTTACCGAGATTTACTAGAAGCAGAGTACTACTAGTACTAGACTGTTAAAGATGGATATATATTTACTTTAGCATAACGACAAGCCTTTGAACTACGTGACATAGTGAACAAACTAAATATTTATTATTATTTATTATAATATGGTCGCCATGGCAAGTAGTAATTAGATAACTGATTCTCACTAATAATATAACAAAAGAGTGAGAATAAATTGAAAATAATTTGACAGATCTTTCGAAAACTTGTTTAAGAAATATATTGGAGAATTTTTTTCTAATTTATCGAAATCTCGAGTTATATTTGATTAATGATTACAAATGGCAACAAGTTTAAGAAATATATTGGAGAATTATTTTCTTAATTATCGAACATCTGATATTTGTCAACAAAAACAAAAAAGCTACAGAGATTATTCCCGGGGATAATAACTCAAGCATTATTTTCAGTAAAATAATGACAGGATTGGTTAAAACGTAGACAGGTGACATACAACGAAGCATTTCATTAGTTTTAAGAAACGTCAAAAAATAATCAACGGAAAGCAATTCCTAATTTTTACATTTTTATACATCTTATAAGGAAATATGACAAGATTATCGCCGAAATACATGTTTGGGGTCCTTTAAATCAATTTTGACCATCTTGTCAATGACGATACGATAGTTGTATGTACGTATGTGTAATAACTCAAAAACGAGAAAAGATAAAGTACAGAAACATAACTATAAGATTCACAACAATACACATAGTTGATTACATTTTGGTCTTATTTGGAAAACTGTCAGCTACGAATAAGAGTTTTAAATGAAAAATGAATAAAGAATAAAATATACATATTACGTTCTGTTTTCTTGTATTTTCTTCCAATTTTGAGAGAAATTCAAATATATATTTTAATAAACATAGTTGCTGAGAACAAACATATAATTGAATCATCTATTCGATATTTCAAACATGTGTACAGTGTAATTATTAAACATTTCAAATTCAGATTGTCCCGTCACATGTAAAATCTTTCTGAAAGAAATTAGTGAATCGAATATGGTCCCATGATTAATTATGAAATTCCTTTCAATAAAATCTCATCATCAAATGCAGCGAGATTAAAACTGGCGAATCTTCAAAGATAAAAACGAAAAACCCTACATCAATCAATCTGAATTAGAAACAAATTATTCGCAACTTTTCGTTCAGTTCCATGTCATTTATACCAATGAGCCAATGCGAAATTTCTTCGAAAAGAAAATGAGAAAATACGACAAGAGAAAAATTTCTTCGAGGGGTACGAGGAAAGAGTGTAAGGGTGGTCTTAAATAAAAATCTCGGTATTTTCATAAGCAGTTTAATACGAGTATAGAAGATCGGAATACTGTTAGGGTGCGAATTCTTTCCAAATTAGACCAGGGAGGGTTAATGAACAAGGAAATGTTTCTTTTGCTGCTAATTTATGAGGAAGAAAGCTGGGGAGGATTCTTCAGACGTTCAGACAACTCTTGATGAGCACAGATCTCACTAACCTGGATCATACATATTTTACCAGTCTCCTTTTTTTTTTGAGGATTGAATAAAACTATGAATATAGGTACTTGTTTTACTGTTACAAGGCATGCAAGAGTTAAAGTTGCGCTGTATATTTCAAATACTGCGCCTGACGTCAATACAACGTCTTCTATTAAGTATGTTTGCATAATAAGATTGAGTCTTTGATCCTTTAATATTATTTCTAATAAAGAACCAAAAAGATATGGAGCTGTGCAAAATAATATCAGGAAAAATTTTTTAGGTTAGATTGTCACAAATGCGTTTAAATATACATGTCAAGTAACAAATATTAGATTTCCTAAATTCTTGGCCTTTATTTACCTAGATCAATTAACCTAAGAAAATCGCGTTATAAACTTATTAAAAAGTACAGACACATTTTTTTTTTGCAATTTATATTATGGCATTGTCCTCATCATTTGGATGTTTCATATAGTTTTATTGCTGTCTTGGATATAATTTACAAATTTAGATTTAGAAATTTATATTTTAAATTTATGACTTAGCTTTCAGGTTCATACTGAATTGGGATAAAGTTTCAGATGTTTAACTTGTATTATACAACAAAAATAAACTTATCTTGTCGACTTGTTTTTATACCATGTCAAGTTCTTCAATTCTTCAATTAAATTAATATCATATTTAATACTCGTCTCGTATAAGTTCTACAACAATATTTATTAAATATTAAATAGAGTGATATTATAAATGAAAATATTAAATCTGTAAATTTGTAAATCCAACATAAACCAGTAAAGGTATTTATGTTTTTACATTTTTTAAAAATTAAATTTCTAAATTCTAATTTGTAAATTAAATTTAATATAAACCAGTCTATTGTTACGTATAGAACAGATTGCACGATATCTGCTATATTCTATGGTGAAATGGAGTAAAGAATATAAAATGAAAATGTTTGACTAACGTCTTTACTTAGCTGGGTCGTACTATATAATTTTTGACAGATGACGTAACTGTTTTTAGGTCGTAAATCTTTATTATACAAATTATAAATGAATAGTACTAATTTTATAATAAATATTGATCATTAGATTAAATTAGCTAAATTTTCATAATTTATAATTCAACTATAATTATGCCAGAATTTAGACATATTGACTTTAGTCTTGGCAGTATTGGGATCGGATTTTTAATTTAAAAGAAAAATCTTAATGATTTTTGCATTTAACATTCTCGTCGTGTCCATGTCGGAGAAGTCTCTGGGAACTATTTCGTCCCCTGCGATTCCCTCCCGGGGCGTTGCACCCTCCGCCCCTTCCCCTCCCAGTGATCCGAGCCCGTGACTTCATTTTTTCCAGAGATCACAGTTTTATGTGCACCGAAGGACTTAATTAACTCTCGAGCTGGCCGGCGATTCAAGAATTTTTAAAATAAATGAAATCTCTTTCGTCGATGGTGAATAACTCGAAGTTTTTTTCAGCAACCGCCCTCTCCCCTTCACTTCTTTTTTCTCGTCTTCGGTCTGTAACGAATATTTTTACATCCACACGAGTCAGTAATTAAATTTTTTCGTTTCGTAGTTTTCGATTTAGGAAAATTCACGCTGCTAAGAGAACTGGAAAAATTACGGATATTATTTTTAAGTTATACAGCATTACAATGCTCTTGCAAAAATTAATTATGCATTTAACATGTCAGGGTGTGTTGATACCACCTCATAAAGCAAGAAAATCTATTAGAAATTGCAAAGAAAATTTATAGCAGTACAATAAAGAAATAAATCTTGCCCCGTAGTAATATTTCACACGGTGGCGTATATATTGCAACACCCCGTGCATCACACCAAGGGTGGGAAATGCGACACGCCGACAGGAGGCAAGAAGTTGGCAACAAGGCGAAACAAACGAACATCATGCGGATAAGCAACGGTGTCTTGATTAACTCGGAGTGAAATAATAAACACGAGGTGGTGAGCACACAAAGACACTAATGATAATAACTGGGGTGTTTATTCACGCCCTTTTGCCCGCACCCCGTCGCCATGACACGCCACTGGTGCAATTATGTCCTCCTGGTTTCGTCTCCATACATACGTAATTGCTACTATCATTAAATTGTATTGCTCTGGTGTCTAGCGTCACCAAGCAATTATTTGTCTTCTGCGTGGTCTCGAATCTGAGACTCTTCACACTTATAACTTTGAATTAACACATTTTTATTTTGTCCCACATTGACGCTGCTGCATCATAGATTCAAAGGATGCACGATTCAACCTTATTTTATTATAACTGGGACTCCACAAAGAATCTAATGATGTATTATCTGCAGTGTTGTGACTGATCTAAATCAAATCAACTCGTAAGATCTTTGATCTGATCTAGATCGTTTAATATTTTCTGATCTTGATCTGGATCTAGATCAAAAAGAATAAGAGCTATAATCTGCCGATCTCGGTGGCGTAGTGGCTATGTCACTAGCCTAGCACACCAGGGGTCGTGGGTTCGAATCACACTGAAGAGCATGGTCGTTTGTGTTTCATAATCATCCACTCATGAGGCGGCATATGACCATAGTAGTTAGTCCGCCTCTCATCTTCATAAAAAAAAAGATCTATGATTTTAAAAAAGATCAAATATTTTCATCTAGAATTTTACTCTCAGTACTTACTAAATTAAATAATTAAATTAATATAATTTAATTTAAATATTTATATTACATTAGAAATTCAATATATCTTTTGGAAAAAAATTAAATAACGTTTTTGAATTTATTTTATAAAAAGTAATTACTGATCTTTTTTATGATCTAAAAAAAAATCTATCATTTCAGATCTGATTTTCTCTTCGAATATCCCTCGACCATTGATAAATACTCATAATTTGATCACAACTACCTCAAAAACGTTGCTTGAAGGTAACAGCCCTCCGCCTACGGAATCGGGCGATTACCAAGCATCGTTCTATCAGTAACTGGGATAAAATTATTTCGTAATTATCAATGGCCCAGGGATTACAGCTCTTATTTGAATTTTTTTGCAGTAAATTCTGCATTTGAAAAAAATAGAAATACATGAATTTCCTGATTTTCAATTATATGAGCAAAATAAAATCCGTTCTGCGCATTATCCTGAACCTAATTATGAAATTTGTTTTTATTCTCGTTCTTCTCTTAAATTATTACACAAACAGACAAACAGACATTGTTCTGAAAATAAACCAAATTAAGGGAACCACCTCCAAACAAGTATTTCTGCGAAAATCTCATTATTGATTTCATTATTTTTGTATTTTCTGATGCTAAAATCTAAATACTAGTATGTAGTACATCAAACACTTTTTTTAAAAAATAGAACAGGAAGATGAACTAATCAAGATCACTCAACTTGTTATCGAAGCCAGTGGTCAAGGTTGAATTCCAATACTTACATATCTAATTATTAAAAAACTAGTTTTTCTATTTACAAAATTAGAGGTTAGATTTTATTATATTAATTTATTGTACACTTGTTTCGTTTCTTTCGACTGTGTACAGATTCTTATTTCAAATGAAAGTCACAAATGCTAAATGCATCCCAGGAAGCAATTAACATTGTGGTTAATATATTCGTAGAAATTCAATTTCGGAGGGTATTTCTACAAATGTCAGAAAGCCCGTAATATCGGTAAAATTTATTGTTCCAATTAATCAAAAACGAATCAAAATATTACCACAAAAACTATCGCATTTTCATTTTAATTAAAAAGCAAGCAGGTAAAGCCAGGTAACCCCTAGATGTGTCATGCGTTTCATAAATCAAAGTGGTTGAAAATGAGAAAAACAGTGGCCAAATAACGAAATAAAACAATGTTTTAATTTTGCGAATATATTTGCTAATTAAAAATTTATATTTCATAGCTACAACAAATTAATATTATCATTAAATTATTCAATAATTTAATGCATTATAAATATTAATTAGTTAATTATTGTCTGACAGAAATTACATATAAACGAAATTTACTAATTTCTATTTACAGTTTTATATTTAAATAAATAACAGTATTAAACAAAATTAATTTATTATTAATCAAATACCGCATTACAAAAACAAATTCATATTTTAAATTATTCAGGGAAACAAATAATTTATGAGTTAGTACCCAGAAGAAAACTTTTGGCGGTCCCTGATTTCTAGGGGCTCCCAAACATATATCACTGGCTAGCGAAAGGTATAAGGCAGTCCGAAATAAAATTAAAATAAAAAGGCACCGGTCAAACTTCCAGAGATGTTATTAACCCAAGAAAGGTATATAATTGCCCGAAAAAGACGAAAGAAATAAGTCAAAACGGCATTGAAATAACAGAAACGATATTTCACACACAAGTTATTTTTCATTTAGTATCATTTTTCATCGTGAAACAAGCGAAGATCCATCCAATCACGCCATCTCTCTCGTACGCTGTACGCTTGTGTTTGTTTGTCTCTCTCATTTGCGGCGTTTGTAATTTACACTTTTTAATTGTTTCTGCTTTTGTTTTCCGTTCCAGGTTCATTTGTTTCCGAGTTCGAATGGCGCGAAGCATTTGTTTTATTTTCCGCTGTGCAGATTTTTTCCGACGAAAGATGACAGGTAAGTTTAATTTTTGTTTTTGTTTCTTGTAGGCCGTGCTATTGTTTGTCAAACATGATTGGCAGGTTAATTTTATAGTTTGGTCTAATGATTTGTTTAATAAGTTTTTAATGTGTCATGGATGATTAATTAATTTTTGACATTTATATTTTAAAATTTACAATTTCGAAGAATTGAACATTATTTTATTATTTTTGGGGTTGCTTTGTTAAAATTGAAGTTTCGCGGCCTCGAAATCATCTGTTAAAAATTATATAGTACGACCAAGCCCAATAAAGTAGTTGATGAAATAGTGTAATTTAAAAATGTTTTTTGTCATTTTGCATTATAATTGTATAAGTAAATTTATCTATTTTTAACAAGTGCACATCATTTGAATTTGTTTTATGACTTATTGAACATTACCGTCAAATATTTGATTGTCATTTGTATAACTTGATATAAATTTAATATGGAAGTTAATTTAACTGAAGATTAAATTTCTTTATAAAACTAGGCACTAATGGTTCAGTTCTGCACATTGTCATGGAACATTTACTTATGAATTTACGTTGCTCTATCTTTTCTCGCTTGTGAACATACGGATACACATTCATCCATTCATGTATCCACCCATCTATCCGTTCATTTATTCACGCAGAAATCATAGAGATAATAATCAAATTGACATCAAAACATTTCCTTGAAAATCTCGGCATGGATTTTTATCATGATTCCGGATCTTTTTCATACTACGTTTAAGAATGTAAAAATAATGTCTCAAAATGATTTCCACTATGTACATTTTTAAACTATGACTTCTTGATTCTAAATATCTGGTATGTAAAGTTAAGTTACTAGATATATGTATGTATGTATATGAATTATATTGTGTGACTTGCTAAAAATATTTGCTGGATTTTAGATATGTAATAAGTAAGTAATCAAAGATGTTACCTTACTTTGCAACAAACAACAAATGCCAATGAGAGATGATGGATTTCAAAATTGTATAAATAAACAAATGTATTCATCGTAATCCACAAAAGGGCCCCAGCACATATTTGGAAAATTAACAGATGACGTTATGCAGGAAAATAATTTGAAATAGGAAACCATTTTTATAAAATTAAATCGTCATAATTACATTTAAAAGTACAATAAATACCAGGGCTACTTTTCTTGTAAAAAATATGACAACAATTTACCAATTCAAATAAAATTGACGAAGTAATACCTATTCGTACTAGCAATGTTTTACAAAGCATTAAATGCGACAGTATTCCCCAGAGTTTGATCCCTGCCATATCATAAACTAACTGCATATCCGAATTTACTTGGTCGTATTCATATTTATAAACACGGCTCACTGCTTTAAACATCAAGGGCGGTGTGTTACATTCGCACAGAGGGGAAATAGCATGCTACTTCAACTCCTGCAATGAAATTGGATGAAATGCGCGTTTTGTGAAACTCAATAACAGAATCATTTTCCTGGAGAATTGTTTCAAATGGATTTAAATGGTTTTCAGTTCTGGATGATATTGAGAGCCTTTTATCTTGCAAAGTAGACATAACCAACTGTAATTGAAAATATTTCAGGGGAGACGAGGTTTTCTTCGGATACTTGTTCACATTAATTTGAAAATATAAATAAAATATTTGTATATACGATCGTTGTTAAAAGTAAGATAGCATAACATTTGAAAAGTGATTTTATTGCTATTTTTAACACGTTGCTAACAATTTGTACCAATAAATCAACAAAAATAACCCTATTTAGTAATACACTAGGAAGATCGTAGATAAAATTTTGTAGTATTTCATTAGTGGGATTGTTTACTTATAAAATGTCACTTGTAACACTTATATCATAAAAAAAAAATTAAGCTTGCTGTTCAATATATCGGGAGTTTTTTTTATCTGTATGCGTAGGGATGTGTCCTTAGTTATTATTTAAATTATTGACACCAATGTATTAAAGAGTTTTCTTTATAAAAAAAAAACATGAATTTTTCATTCATTACTATGAGTTCTGAAAACTTTTTAAATTTATTAAAACAAAGATTTAATTTACAATAATTAGAAACAAAAATTCCTACCAATTTTATGTAATTTATTAGGTACTCGATTAATTAAAATATATTTCTTATTTATTTAAATTCGGAATGATTCTTTATAATTTATTATTATTAATAATCTGTTTATTTATAAAAAAAACGCATTAATATATTGCTGTCAATCACGTTAACTGTAACTATGGCAATGAGCATAGCCTGTATATATTGGTAAAAAAAAAAACTCCCGGTATTACAGAAATGCCTACATAATAATACGCTAAATCCCACAAGTGAAGTAGCACGAACTTTTAAACACATTCAACAATCAATCTCCTCCAAACATTCCACCAGTTTCGAATCGTCAACATTCATAGTTCGATTTACAGCTTATTCTTGACATTAACTAGAGATTTTTTTTCAATTTAGTAAAAGTATCAAATGTGCCATTCACATGCAATGAGTATTAACACGAGAAAACCCACATAATATTTGCTACGTTTACATGCTGTTTGTCGCGAGATTTCACAGCGATAGAGGCAATAGTACTACGTTAATTATTTAAGCGTCCATTTCTCGCACAATGGCGCCGGGGCGCCACTGAAACTATTACGTCACGCGTTAGTCAACACATAGCCGTCTTTGATCCTCGGACTTCATTCGCTGGACAAACACATGAAACAGAATATTATGAATGTGTCTCAGACACTTTTTAATATCAATTACTTACTGCACCACTGGGTGGTACCAGTGGCGTTCGTCAGTTGACATGAGGAGATACTCGTAATATGGACGATGTAAATCATTAATGGAGTAAATAGCTCCAGGGTAACACGTAGAACTAGGGATTATGAGATGCTCAAATCGAATCTTGTAGGATTGTAGCCATAGCCCTCCATAAACATCTTTGGGGGTCGTGATTTGACGGCTGATCACTCTACGCGTAAAAATATAACTTTCTCATGTAATATTCTCATAGTATATTTATTTATTTGTATAGTTAAATTTCTGATTTACTATATAGACCAGTAGTATTGATCAATTAGATAAAATAAAAAAATATATCATCACACCATTTACCCATTTCTGAGTGTGTCAATCTGCTCAAAGCAGATCTCGGTATTATATTTTGCGCGTGTTACCAGCCGTCAAATCACGGCATCCAAGGATGGTAATGGTGGGGGGTGGGGGGAGCCACAGGGGTAATTTTATGTTAGTTTCGAAAATTTGTTTGCTGTGAGGCTTCAACCGATAATCTTATGATCCACAGTTCGATGCGTTATCGAGCTATTTAGTCCCCATGATCAATTAGAGCGATTTTATTTTTAAAGAGGTACAAAATAAAATTTTCTTTGTTTTTTTTTTTCAAACACAAAACTTTCAGCAATGCATTTTGATAAAACCACAATAGCATGCAAAAGTTATATTTTGCTGATATAATATGATATAAAATTTTAATAAAATCCTTAAACCATATCCTAGGAAACCGTTTATTGGTATTTCAAATTTTGACATTTAAGCAATTAGTTTGTTTATTTTTATATAAATTCAGGAAATAATTAATCGAATATTCCTCGAACTCTGAATTTATTTGGTAAATTTGCTCATATTTCCTACGAAGAAACGGCAACTCAATTCAAAAATTACCCTTAAATCAAATTGTCATTTTGTTAACTGGGATGTCCGTTTCTAAGCAACAACTTTTCGAAATCTTACCAATAAATTTCTGGCTTTCCATTCTCAGTAGTAATATAACAAGAGCGTGAGAATAAATTGAAAATAATTTGACAGACTTTCGAAAACTTGTTGCCAGGCTATAACCATAGGTTTGAGTGGCTATTTCCAAATGGCAACAAGTTTGAGAAAGATACTGGAGAATTATTTTCTAATTTATCGAACATGTGTTATAAGCCACTGTCATGCCAACCTAAGCAAACTTAACTATGTGACATTTGTCAACAAAAACAAAAGCTACAGAGATTATTTCCGGAAATAATCACTTAAGCTTTATTCTCAATATAATAATGGTAGGATTGATTAAAACGCAGACATGTGACATACAAAGAAGCTTATCATTGGTTTTAAGAATAGTCAAAAAGTAATATATGATAAAATTATTTATAATTCCTACAAAATAACAATGCGGGTCAAAAGACAATTTTGGCACTTTCTGTTACAAGCAACAACTACTCTAAAATCGAAACCGATAAATTCATGGCTCTCATTATACTACTATTGCTGGAAAATAAATAAAATATATCACAACACCATGCACCTTTATCTAAGTGTGGGACTTCACTAAAACAAATAACAGTATATGAAATATTTCTGCCGTTACCAGCCGACAAATCGCGATTCCAAAGGTGAGGACGAGCCACAGGAGTAAAATTTATGCTGCGAAAAAAGTTTAATGCAACTAAAAACGCATCCCGAATGATAATTTCCATTACCACACCATATATTTTCAATACAATAGCCTCGCGGCAGGGTCCCAACCAGTAGCATCCCAGCAGGGAGTCAAAGCCACGGTTGATGTGATCGCGACAATTCCGGCGACATTAGCACCAATTACGCAGCCATGCGGCATGTTTTTATCCGAGGATTAAGCCCCCTGACCCCTGCTGTCGCCACGCCCCTGTCACAGACACCGACACTATTGTCCGCCGATGTTTCTTGCACCTTTGCTGAGAGAGCGACACCGATACTTATCTTGTGAGGCATTCTGTTTGGGTTTATATCCTCTGTGGATTATTTTATTCGAGTGCGCTCCCTTCAATAGAGCTTTTATTTGGACTGAAAGCGATATTAAAGGGAAGTGAACATTCTTGAGTTGTAAATGTGAGAAATTTTGATTAGAAGAATGCTTGTTATACTGTATTGCGAAAGTCGAAATACAAGTATAATGTAATATATATTTTTATCCACAACTGTCAAATAATATAGGCACCCGTTGTTTATCAATTAATAACCCTTGTTACGGTTGCTAATAAAATAATATTGACAGTTCGATGAAATAATATTATTCATTCGTTATGTCAAATTTAAATTTTAATTCTCAAAAGAATAAAATCAAAATGACTTTTAAGTAATTTTTTCCACATAAAAGCCAAAGACACTAGTTTTCTCATATTTCTTACTCTTATTTTCTTTTTAAGCTTAAACTGTAGCTGAATAATTGGTTTTAAGATTTTCTGCTAAATGTCAAATCAATTCAAAATTGTGTTACAACAGTACGTAACCTAGCAATGATTGCTACAATTTATCTATGTTAATAAACAAACAATTTTTTGTATTTGTCACAGCAAAATTCTACTTATCTTATAATTTCAAAACAAATATTTGACGAAATGTTGTGAATAAAGTATAGTTTCTACTCGCATGTAATGGCTGTTACTCATTCGAATGATTTACATCACTCGCGTTCGCGTTTGCATTTAAACTTCATTCTCATGAGTAATAGCATACATTACATGCTCATTGAATAATATACAATTATGTACATGACATACTTAAATAATAAATTACAAAGCTTTTTTTTATATTAGTAAGTTTGTTTTATATAATATAACCGACTGTGTACTTTACTTTTACTTTATAAATTGCTTAGTATCTTTGACAATCTTCTCTAAATAAAGAATTCCAAATTTCCTGCAGTCTGTGTCGAAATTCTACGATTATCCTTAAAGAACTACTTCTCAATTTTCTTTTCTTTCGGTTCCATAAAGTTTCGTTTGAGGATAATTCGGTGCTGCTAGAAGGCCATTCCAGCTATGAAATATTATTAATATAAATGTAATGAAGTTACAAATATTTTTTGACCTATTAACAAACAATAAACCAAAAATTTGATACGGGCGAAATAATGTAGTTTTGGGCATTTGGGCTCGTAAGTAATTCAGGCCAAAACAACCTTTCCTAATTCTCGAGAAATATTATCATGCTGTCTCTTAGTCAAGGGCCAGACCAAATAATTACATAAAATAAATAAATATTAAATGATGTAAAACAACTTGCTACTTTTTATTGTATTTATTTATAATATTATGTCCTGGTATAAAGCTCTACATTGGCAGGTGCCTTTAATGCTGTGCTAAAGCCCTGATCATAAAACTGCTATGAGCTATTTCGAGTCTTAATTTTCTTATATTTCTCGATACATTGTAACCAGCGTAATAATTAAAAGCATAAGAACGTTGTGATTCGTGTCCAATATGTTGTGCAGAAATATTGCAAAACGCAAGCAGTGACATCTTGCAGCCTTTTGTGATATTGATATTAATCAAATATCAAAAACATAATTTTATTAATCATTAATTATTTTAATAACTTAAGTTGGTAATGTCTGTAAGTCAAGTTAAAATATGCAAAACCTTAATTAAAATCCACAATATGGTCTCAGTGACATATCGGTACTACATATTGCACATTCCACATAAAATAAAAATCAACAATCCTCGCAAAATAAAGTATGATTTTATTTCACATGCAAGTGTTACGTTCTTGTTACAGTGTTCATAATTATTTCACTTTACTAATAGGATCTTTAACCACCCAAAAATTTAGACTATTTGAAAGAAATTTTCAATAATACACTTGAAAACAATGTCAAAAATATATGCAATTTTTTTTATTTTTCGCATGTCATGTCATCAAATTTCTCAGCAACAAATGGTTGCTACCTCTTTCCGCACTTGGTGTGTAAATAACTATTTATTCATGATAAAATTATTCGAGCAGAATAATTATGTTGTCCAAACTACATTATCTCCCGTGTTCAGACATTAAGTAATTCTATCTGAAAACATGTTCCAATCCCAATGTCTGCAAAAAGATGTTACATGTGCTTCGTATTTCGAAAGCTTACACGAATAAAAAGGTTTTCGAATGAATCAAAAAAGTGTTGAAGCAAATACGCAATCAATATCAATCCCGAATTCGTGATAGTCCTTTCGCCAAATTGCTTAAAAATTCTATCAGTTACGGTGTTATTAAAAATTAATTCTTACGAAAATGTTCGCGCTGATTTTCACGCTCTTTGCAACAAAGTAATCGATACAATCCACAGATATAAACGGTTTTTCAGCGCATACGTGTCATTACGAAAAATATTTCAATTAATATTGCGAAAGTGGTCCAATTTGGGCACACATACCAACACATAAAACGAAGTTTTTTAATGCAAAAAACGAAATATGTACTTACAATCTAAAATTTGGCTGCACCAATCTAAAACACACAAACAAAATGACAATAAGTTGTGGTTTTTGTTGCGTATGTGGCACTTTCTATAGATTCATTCCTATTAGATACATTCTCTTTCTGAAATTCAATTAGTTTTTGATCGCTTTTTATTTTCAACAAATTTTAATGCATAACCTACTTTGCAATCATTTCAGATATATATTTATCATTGTTCTTATAATTACATGTTTAAAAAAATATATTTATAAATTCACTAATATTAATTATTGAGACATTTTCATTAAATAATTAATTATATTGTCAGTAAGTATTTAATTACATTTTATTTTCTATATGTTATTTTTTTAATTTAACAATTTTCTAAATAGTTATTTATACCTCACTTATATGTTACATATAACAAGAATGACTAGTAGTTATGTAAATGGCATCACAGTGGTGGCGAGTGCACCGGGGCGTAAGGGGCCGCTGTTATTGAAAACGAACGCGTTTTTAAGTCGCACTTTGGAGCCGAGAACGCGTGTAACGCGATTAAGACGGGGACAGATGCTCCTGGCCGAGATAATGATCACTTAGTGTTACCGCACCGCGCGCACGCCACTGGTGACGATGATCAAACGAGCACATCAGCACCAGTGGCGGACGTTCCCTAATACCTTACAACACACGAAAATATACGGGAATACAAATTTACTGAATCTATTTGTCTTCAAATATAATCATCCAATACTAATTTTGGTATTCAGAAATTCTCTTGACCGACATGTTTTCAAATAAAAAATATGGAGGTTGTATCAAATTTTTGATAATCTAATTCTTAATAAATGAGATTTGTAAGAAAATTGCGACTTTATTCCGCTAGGTATATGCAATGCATGGTTGGATAAATTCTGATCAATTCTATTAGCTTTAATTTTGTATGTACAATTTTCAATATTAATTTTAAAAATAAATAAATAGGTAAATAACTTCCTAGTAATGCATCGAACTGTGGATCATGAAATCCTCAGTTCGAATCCCACAGCAGAAAGTTTCCATTTTAATATTACTCCTACGGTTTCTCCTCAATTGGACTTCCAAATTATCAAAAGATGGCGTTGGTATATGTATATGGTAGATGCCAAAATTATTTTGCATAATATCTTATGATAGTGAATGCATACTTCAGTATTGGTAGTTTGTTTTTCTTGGCAGCAGTACTGTTGCCATACACACTGCAAATATTCCTGTTTTTATAAGTTTTTTTTTTGAATAAAATTCAATCTTAACCTATAATCTACAAATACAATGTACCTTTCATTTTTACATCTTATTTAAATAATACGGTTTAATGTAATACTTACATTGGAATACTCTTAAATTAACTATCAACTATTGTTATTAATTTTTAAAAAATTACATTTAATTTCATAATACAATGAAATTTATGTACCTTATGTTTAGTTCAGTTTTCTACCACTAGTTAGCGTATAGGGGCAGTGACTTTACTACTGGTAACAGTACTTAACGCGTAAATTATATGAGTTAGCGAGATCTGCAAACGCAGAGTGCCACATCCACATTGGATAAAAATTATTGCAGCAAACATAAAATCAAAATAAAATCACAAATAAAATATTTAGTTCTTTGCATACCATGTAAATTAATACTATATAATTATATTAACAAATCTGTTTTGTTTTGTTTTATAAATGTTTATATTAAATTGTACTCGTAGCATATTTAAAAAAGGGTTTAAAAAATCGAAAATGCACAATTTAGGGATTTTTGTTTTAGTTGGTGCTACTGAATACTGATGTGATTGAATTTTAATTTGCTTGAATTTGAAATATTCAATCTACCTAAAGTAGAAATCCAATCTATATAAATTGTACTGCACTATGCAATAAGAGAATGAGCTACTAACGAACTCTTCTGGATGCTGTAATAGCGTTGTTATAGATGCAAACTAGAAAAAATATTTTATCGCAGTCTAAATGTCTTTTTCTTCTTTTACATCCCTTGGTGGGTTTTTGCCTGTTCTACCAGTTTTCTCCATTTGGCTTTGTCTCCTGCTGACTGCTTCTAATATCTCTCTCCTATAATTTTTGGATTTTTCGCTACGTCATTAGCCCATCTTTTCCGTGTTCTTCCTTTCGGCCTTGCTAAATGACCTAAAAATCTTATTCTTTAGGTTTCTATAAATCTTATTATGTCTCTCTCGTCTATTAGCTGTACAAGCTCGTGGTTCATGCGTAATCGCCAAAACCGTTCTTCTTATATTGGGCCTAAGATTATATTCAGAATTTTTCTTTCAAATATTCTTAGTTATATGTACGTTCTCTCAAATCGTTTAAATACATTCTAGATAATTTAATACTTGCAATTTATATCCCGCATGCGTTTAATAATTTCAAATATATTTTATTTTTAAAGTGAACTATTTATTTTGTTACTCGCCAGCACATAATATAAATTATGCATATGCGCTCGCTGTATAAAGCCTTGTTGTCCATTGACAACTTCTTATAAAATATGTAAATTAATTGGATAGATCTTTAATTGCACGCATGGTATGGGATAGGTGAAACACCTAGTGTACGTTTGAGTGTCGCGCTTGAAAAATAGAATTCGCCCGGAGACTTAATCAAATATACGTAATATGCAGGTATGTTATTTCCATGTAAGACCAGTTGCGCGCTATAATTAAATTATTAATTACCTCGATTAAATTGTGCGACCAGGACGTTGAAAAACCATAATTTGATAACGAAGACTAATGCAAAAACACATTAAATTACGATAAATTTGCTATTTGTGTCTTTGCCTTTAGGAAAACGTAAGTTTTACCGCGACAGCTGCTGATGGTGGTGCAGTTCTACTACTGTGTACAATTAGAGAAATAATGGGATATTCCTATTTTTATAATTGCAGCAATACAACGAGCTATCGTTCTAAAAAATCTAAACATTCAACACTGAACACAACTCCTAATCGCGAATAATTTCATAGGAATTATTTGTGAAAGCAATTGAGTCCGGATCCCTTCTGTAATCGTGAGTACAGCACACTTCCTTAAAATCAAATAAGTAATATTTTAGGATAATGATTTGTAAATGTACCTACGTATAATGGTAGAGTGTGTTTGAAATACGATAGATTATAGCAGAACGAATCTACGTAAAAGTGCGCTTTCTCGATTGCGTCAGAATTAAACATTCTCTTGATTAAATCGTAACTTCGCGAATATGATGTTGAATTGCTATTTAATTATTAGTTCTGAATGCAAGTTGTTTTAAATCTGTTTATTTTCTATGTCGCTACTTCAGTGGAAAGTTCGCAAATGTCATTAAATTGAAGGTAAAAATAATTAAACACAAACCTGTTGTGAATTTTATTACTTAACGCAATGATACAAGTAACACAAATGTATCATAAAACAAATTCTTCGCAATTTACTTCCATTACTATTTCTATTTACCTCCCTACAGCTTTACAACAGAAAGGAAAGGACGTATCTCCCACAAAATTTATTTTTACATATACCGCGTGTAGAATTGAAATATACAATTCAGGAAATAAAATGTTTTCTTAATTTCGCGATTATTGCTTTCTTAATTAAATTAGGCTAAAAGTATAAAATCAAAAATGTTTAGTTTTTAAAACTACAACCAAGGATTACTAATTCAAAACTCAACTGGTTTTTTGGAAGAGTAAGAAGTAAATGTAAAATGGTGTTTATAACGATTAATTCAAATTGAGAGTGTTCTAACTGAAAAATAGACATTTGTAGGAGTTAATTGACAAAGTCGTTACATAAATAAATAATCAGAATTCAATGAACCAAATAAATCACGCACTTGATTCAATGAATATCAGCGAAAGTATAAGTAAATGACGTGATGTGATTCGATGAATTTTAGATTATTTTAGAAATAAAATTATATCAATCTTAAAATAAATTTCCATACTTAAAACAGTGCACAACAAATAATCCATTAAACAATAAATGTGTGATTTGACGATAAGATTTCAGTAAATATAAAGTTTTAATTAATAGATATTTGTTTAACGAGGCACCAAAATACCAGATTTACAGCAGAGGCTGCCGTTTCATTGACGAGGCAAGGCAGTGAATTCTACCGCAGCTATAAATCTGTGTTTGGTACCGAGTTGAACATATATTTATTTGCCGATTTGGAATTAATACTGATTTAGAATTATTTTATATACATAATTTAAAGGTTATCGCTGTCAAATTACATTGCCTTGCGTTTGTTGAGCGGATGTTAGCAGTCCGTAAAGTGTTATCTTTAATCTCAATTGGCAAAAAAATTATTTTGTTTCATTATTTTTCTCAGTGTTTTCAATGTGAAAATTTCTTTATAAAAACCAATTTTCATTTGTATCTTACATGTACAAAAAATACAGTAGGTAATTAATTAGTACTCATTATAATATATAGTTTCCCATTCTGCTTCAAACATATTTTTTGTTACACTTTTGGTCTAACTCTAAATGATATTAAAAATTAACTTGTATTGCATAGTTAAATTCTACACTCATAAAAAAAGTTCCTTAGAATTTATCGAACTCTGCCGGAAACTAAGGATATAAGATGCATTTGCTTACTGCATAACCGTGTTTAGTTTCATAAATGTTTTTATGTATGCCCACCATACAGGAGAAAATAATAGCCAAAGTAGTTACTGGATAAAAATGAATACAATAGGAAATGTAGTAACGACTTTTTTGTGCCCAATATTTAAAAGAAGTTTTCAAAATTTAATTGTGTTGTGTCAAATGAAAGGAATTGTTTTGGGAATATCAAATGTGTTGAAGACTTCTTCAGGATCATAAATAAACAGTAAGCAAATGCGTTTTGTCGCAAAATGGTCGGTAGTGCTATAATACTTGTAGTCCAGGCCAGGGAGCAAGTGAAGCGGAACGCGATGGGCAATGACACGGCGCACCAACTCCAACAGTTCGCTCCAGTGATTGCTTGGTCGGGATTATATACTCTGTGCGCCCGTTTCCACCCCCTAACACCAGCTTACACACACATATATGTGTCAGACTGTGTCGGTGTCGCCTGCTTGCTTGTCGCTTTGACATTAGCGCTTTGAAGTGCATCCATGTTTGTATCTATGTTTGAAGATGATTCCACTGTAAAATACACACAAAAGATAGTGGCACTGTTGGTGAATACCTCGCGCTGCCGACAATATTCATTGATCACGTTTATGCCTCAAAGAATTTGTGGGAGTTTTTGATGATGTTAAAAATATTTTTTGGTGTTTTTGCCCGCCTGAAAAAATTTACCGACAAATTTGTATAAGTTTTAATATTTATTTTTACGTGAAACGTGCATGGTTACAAATTTGACATCAATGTATTAGAGCGTCCTTTTTAAAATAAAACAAGGAATACATTTCAACTTTTATTGTTCTATATGTAAAACAATTACAGAAGCCTATCCTAAATATATAATAATGTCCAATAATTTTCTTACCGATTGGGTGATTGTTTACACGAAAAAAATACCGTAGAATTTACATAAAAGTTTGGTAAATTTTCAGAAAATGCATTTTATATCTTCAGGTTACCGAATATTTTAGTAAATTCTAGGATCTTTTATTCCATGTAGCCTTCATTAGGACGATGTACTATAATTATTGTTTATTTGTTCGTTATTTTCTTTTGTTATATTGCGCAAAATTCTTAATTTTAAAATATAATAATTCAGGTTAATTTACTCCCTATGATTCATTTTACAAAGGACGCTCTAATAGTCGAATAAATTGCTGTCAAATTAGTAACAATGGATATGAAAAATTCTGTTTCACATTAAAATAAACTTATGATTTAGCAAATATAATTCATAATCTGTTTCTAGATCGGGTCGATTATAGGTCGTAATGTTATGATTTTGAGCAAACATGGAAAAATATATTAGAAATAAAAAAAAAGCAAACAAAGAATATTGTGAACCTCTCGACTTACAAACCCCAAATATTTTATATTCGTCCCCTACCCTAGAATTCCAAACTTTTCAATAGCAAAAAAAACACCCCAATATTTGAACTGACCGCAAATAAATTCAATACAGATGTCTTTGTTCTTGACGTAAACACTCAAAACTAAATTTATCACTTTTATTTCAAGTCAGCTAGAATAATATATTAATTTTAAATCAAATGGGGTCGTAATCTTTTGTAATTTATTGAAAAAAAAAAATTAGAAAATAAGTAAACTAACTATTATGTTTTCCTACACCAACTTTCATACTCGTTTGAAATGAGTACCATTCCATGCTTGATGTACAATATACTATTAAAGTATGTGTAATAAGATTACATTGCAATTAAAATGTATTTGTGTCTAAACTATATATAATTCAAACGGGTATTCTATTTTCTTGCCTAAAAAATATTTGGTCACAGAGCCTTGTATGAAAAAGTACAATAAAAATGTATAAATTTATTTTCCAATCTCTGCGTACAAAACCCAAACAAAAACTTTAATTTCAAAACGAGATCGTAACCACATTAATGTTTTGCGTGAACACGGACAAAAAATCTTAGGTAGGTACTTGTTAGTGTAGCAAAAACGTTGGTGCTTTAGGTGTCGGCCGATTAACGATTTTAGGAAAATGATATCACTGAATGCTCAGCATTTAAGCCCCTGTAATCTTCACAGCACACTATAATTACGAATGCAAAAAGAAAACCCAGAAAATAATAGTAAAAAACTGGGGTAAAATGTGCCAGTCACATTTGTAATGTATCATTTTCGTTTCGAGAGCAGCTGCAGATCACGAGAGGTAAAATAACCCATATACCCTTCTGCATAAGGGCGAGATTCCAAATAGGGTGAATGTTTTTTTTGTAATTGTAGGGTAGCATCCCTTGGACCACTATTTCGCAAGTTCTGATTATATGTTTCGCTAAAAATATATATCAAAGTGACGTTTACTTCTGTCAGTTTTCGAATAAATTGATCGATATGCATTTGTTTGCGTTTTGGTCTTTATGCGTAAAAAATGAATGTCACTCCGATCTTTGTTAGAGTGCCATGAATTGCAGTATTTATACAGGGTGGGTATTAAAAAAGACATTTCAAATCGTTTTTGCATATGCCATTCTCAAATTACGCACATTTATATCTCAACAAAAAAAATTATTGAATTTAAATAATAAATGAACTAACAAAATAATACTACGCTTTTGTTCAGTACTATCACATTTTAAATATAGAATTTGGTCTGCCCGTTTCAGTCTTTCAATGACATTACTTTTAAAAACCGTCATAAGAACAATAATAAGATTTAATAGGTCTGTAGTAACATATATGGACCATATAGATCGTAAAATCCTGTGTTCGAATACTAAAGATACATTTTATTAGGTTACCTTGGCAATTGTGAAAAATTATTATTCACAATGAAATAAAAATAAATGAAATTTGTAACCTGGACTCCTATTCTGTAATATAGAGCTAAGAGCTAGCTCTATATAACTATGACGTCAAGCAACAGTGATTGTTTCTATAATCAGAATAAGAACTAGTTTCTATCCCAGCAATTTTGTAGTGTATACGTTTTAAAAATTTAGGTTGGTAGCAAATATTATTTTTCTTGCGTTTGTTTATTCTTACAAATTTTAATTTTTACAGGTTTTTTCATCGTTTTTGTTGGGTTTTATGCTCTATTATTAGCGTTATTTCAATTTTTAATGCTTGTATAGTTTATTTAGTTTTCTAAATTTCTATACTAATAAAAGATAAAATCCATAAACTAAACCATATAATTAATCAAACTAAAAATAGAAGATAATATAAAGATGAATTAATACAAAAAATTCAAACACAAAATATCTAACAAAAAGCCACGTTCTACGTCAAATGTCAAAATAGAGATTTGACGTCATATACCCTTGTTTCCAGTCATTTCAGCTAGACACCACCGCTGAATATAGAAACATTGCCGGTTTAGAGCTAGCTCTAAGTTACATAATAGGGGTTCAGATTCTGGCTTTCTTACAAAAATTCAATAGTATAAAAAAATATGCGCTTAGTGCTTTCAAGTAATTGTTTAAATCTTAGTCCGCGAAATGCCTGTTCAGCGCAATAAAATTAATTGTTATATAATAGAAACAAACATAGAACAAACATCTTATACATTTTGTTTTTCTTGTGTTATGAACAAAACAATCAAAATAAAAAGGAAGTAACACCTACTGGCTCATTGGTAACGTGATCATTGTTCGTAACAGTTGAAAGACATTTCAGTGCCAACGTAGATATTACCAACATGAATAATCTCTCAATTATAACAAAAAGATTATCAGATTACACTTGTAATTCAAAACAGCAGTCTCAACGGAAAGTAACGAGGCGTTAGTCTGTTTCTGATGTCTGACATTCCACTCAGACAGTTCGTTTCTGCGTGTGCCAGGTCCGTGTGAAGTGCATTAGCATCGCACTGGAAGACTATGGAGAAGGGTTTTTTATTCAAGTTACTAATTAACAGGATGCAAGAAAATTCGTGGGGTTGGCAGTATTGCAGAAGTTGGGGGAACTTCACTCCTGGTTTACTTTTGTTTCTCTTAATAAAATACCCTTGTGATTTTATATTAATTTACTTTGTGTGCAAAGACAAAAGAAATTTTATTTTCTCGTCCTATAATCTTAATTAATACCGAAATGTGTGAAAATACTGAAAATATTAGCAAATCAAATGTGGATCAAACTTCTGTAAATTTTTACCTCCCACACAGTATGTAAGCGAATTAACTAGATTTTGGTAACAATTCTTTAACTTGAAGCAGGTTTTATAAGAATATTTCAGTAAATGCGACTTATGGGTATAGTAAAACAGTAAAAGATATTAGCATGTCTCGCCACTGTGCAGACAACAAAATAACGAAAACTACAATTTATCAAAATAAACGGTTTAAAATAAATTTTTTGCAAGAAATTATATAAAACTTCAATAGTTAAAAGAATTATCTTGTCACGTAAATAGTTGGAAATTATGTTTGTTATCTGTGTTACGAATAATCAGTAATTGAATTGAGGATAATTTTAACGTTTTTGTAAGCAAAATATATAATAAAAGGATAAAGTATATTATAAATTAAATATCGACGTGAGTAGATTACACATTCTTCTAACTACAACTGAAAAATTTTATTAAATATTTTTCATATATTTTTTAGAAATGAAAAATACGAATAGCGTATTTTAGCGATCTGCGAAGTGGCCAGAGATTCCTCTTAAATATATTTATTTCTAAATGCTATTAAGTAATAGATAATTAGTTTATATAAATATTAATGAATTAGTAATAAAAAATGAGTTGAAACAAAATAATTACCACAAGTGCTACTTTAGGTAATTAAATGATAGAATAATTATTTCTTAAATTAAATTTCAAGCTTGTAATAGTGAAGCGTGTTATGCAATAAAATCTAATATAAAATTTCTGGAAAAATATCTCGGTTCGGAGAGAAATTCTCTGGAAAAAAGCGCTTAATTTTCTGATTAATATTTCCAGCACCCAGCATTCTTTTATATCTTGTTTGTTGGATAATAATAAAGCGAGGTAGGCAGCCGAGCCATTTAAAAACGTCGGATACTTTTCTAATTTCCTCGGCGTTCCCCCCGCAACCGCACGAAAAAAATACATAATCCATAATTCCGGACTCATGGACTCTTCTTAATGCTGGATAATTAAAAGTAAGACAAACAGAGGCGGAATGTTCGACAAATGAGCGTCGCGGTGCACGGACGCCGTCGGAGCACACCGAACACAACCGAGCCACGCGATCTATTCAAACTTTTCACAGAATTAAACAGCCGCCTTTTGTTTTTAGAGCATGAATTATTGTGCGGTGTAAACAACGTCATTTATCAAATACGGTGGACAATTTTTATTATAATTATTATTAGAAATTAATTACCAAAGTTTTATTTTTGAGGATGTCTTTTAGTGTTTTGAATATCAGAATAATATACAAATAATACTACGTCAAACTAATATAGATTAAGCAATTTGCCCTCACATTTCATAATTAAAAATCTGATGTGTCCACCACACAACCTTCCTGTGTACATATAAACATAGATAAAAGATGTTTCAGTTATTTATTTGTTCTCATAAAAAACTACGATTATTCAAATGTAAATAGGTAGATACATATACGACATTAAGAAAATATATGAGATATGTGCGTACAATAGTATACTAAGCGAGTTAGCTATATCTGAAGGATTCAATATGCCATTAAATTCCTGTATAACACAAGATATTTTTTTCACATTCATAAGAAACACGTGTTGTCCAAAAAATAGTTAATTTTAATGTACAAAACAATTCTTCTAGGACGATGAGTCGCTTTTCTGTTCACAACTGAAATCATAGCAACACTGTAACTAGGTAACGTGATATTCTTATTTATTTACAATACCTATTTGTTTATTTCAATATGCCAATAGAAGTCAGTGTTTATTTCTGTCTACCAAAAGATGTCACTATTTGTGTATGCTGTGCCCAATAGCAACAACCTCAAATTTTTAACGACCTAGGGCGTTATTTAGTAATTAACAGCCCGGATAACCGAACTGTTATGATAACAATAACGTAACGGTTGGACATTAAAAATATTTGCGCAATTCAGGCAGGTATTTAAAAAAAATACAAATACGTTTTATTTTGATAAATACCTACATGTTATGAAAGAGAGAAACAGCGAATTTTCCTATACTTCCTCAGAGTTAACACAAGAAGCGTCTTCTGCATAAAAATATATTGCCGTCTTTATTTAAAAATAGTTTAACACAATAATTCAAAATTAGCAGAAGAGGTTAAGGGGATGATATCAAAAATTCAAAACTTAAACTTAGTTCTATTACTTTCTCTGTTTGTAGCAGTATTCAAAATACATTTGCTGGTACCACAAGCTCCATTTTTGGGCACATAAGTGTTTAGCGATGTTATAAGATTATTTTACAAATAAATGCTTCAAATAAAAATTATATAGTAATATACTATCTACCACTTTCATTAGAAGTATTATTATATAAAATAATTTTAGAACATTGCACAGCACTAAAACACTTCTCTTAGAGTGCCCAACACTCAAAATAGAGCTCATGGTACCAGCCACTATACTTTATAAATGGATATAATTAAAAATATATAAAACTACAGTTAAATGTCAAAATATTTTAAACTTAATGCGCAGAAATTAACTGTACACATTTCGGGTGTGGTATTCCCGGCAAATGATATATTTTTACAAGTGAACTACGGTAACCAGTTGTCAAGTTATGCCACCAAAGTAGTAAGTGAAGGGGGAACCACAGATCTAAAGTTAAAATAGGAACTGTCGTCTATGGAATTCAAATGGATCTCGTGATCCACAATCCAACGCGTTATCACGGAGCTACCACATAAAAAGAATTTTAAAATAAGGCCTGTATTGAGCGAATTACTCAACGCATTATTTGTTTAGTATTTTGTACGAACGTAATTTAAATCAGTTGTCTTTAGGCCTGCATCAAACATCAAAAGGACATTAAGGAAAGCATTGTAATCAATGTTGGCAATATCTGTTATTAGTGTGATGCAGCAATAAAAATACAAACTAATAGCGTAAAGAAAGTAATTTATATTGTAAGACACGCAATTATAATCTTGCACTGCTTATAATATAAGGTATTTAGTGTTACTTCTCATGTACAATGAATAAAAAACTAAATTTTTCATGGGAAAGTACAACTTAATTTTACGTCAATTTTTAAATAATAAAATTGTGATTATTTCATTTTGTGATACATTCTAACTAATTACAAAATAAAATAACTAATTTATATCACACAAAAACAACCTAAAAATTCTTAAAATTTTTTATAAAGAATTCTTCCAAGCTATTGTTACCCTTTGCAGGGGGAAAATATTATTAATTATTGAGCAAATCCTCGCGGTGTAAAAGGGATGTTTAAATAGACAAAGAGGGTGAAAAATAAACCGAATCATCTCGAAACTTTTTTCTTTTAAGACTGAATTAATTAATTAAAAACGAAGAAAAAGCACGTCAGTTATTCGCGCTATAATTTATTGTTTTACAGAGATTTTTAGAACTAATCGAACGTAAAGGGTTACGCATCAATTATTTCAAGTTTTGAACGCGACCCTTGTATTCTTCTTGAGTCTTTAATCTCAACTCTAATTGCTTGTCAAAATGTTTGGCAGTCTTTATTTTGGCCGCTGTCTCTGAAAAAATATTATGTTTTATAATTCCGCGTCTGGCTGGATTTGTATGATGTATTTATTTATTTTTCATTAGTTAAATTTCCCGCGGCATAAACTGAAATTCAGTCAATATTTTTATGGCGCAGCAAATAAGCTATTAATTTATGTCTTTGTATCTGTGTTTAATAATCTAAATATGAGGCAGTAAACGGCTGTTTGCTTTTACTAAACAAATGAATGTCATTTAGATCTGATATGCAAGCAATGTTAGCAGGATAGATTATTATATTTTATTCGTTGTACAGTTTTAACCAATAAACTTTATACCACAGTTGAACTCAGCTCCATTTTATTACACATCGGACTGGGAAACATCAGGTCCACAGTTCAATTCCCACCAGATCATATACCAAGATCTACTCTCCGGTTACTACCATTTTTACATCAAAATTGAATAAAATATTGTATTAATCATGGGAGTTTAACATACTCAGCTAAAATAAAAAGATTAAAATTTTTGATGTTGTTTTTTCTCTCTCATTCTCAAATAGAGTGGATAAACGCTATAAAAAATGGATAAACATTGCATAAAATGTATTAATTTTAGTAAATTTTATCGCAAAACTGTCACGATTTTTGACACAAGATATACAGGAAATTTAATTATTTCATATAACATTAATCATTTTCTAATTTGTCATTTCTTAACTTCTTATATATTGCAGTTTTAATTTTCTTATCTAGTACTTAGGTATTATTCACATGTTTATACAACATGCTTGTAGATTATTAGAAACAGTGAATGAATGAACAATATAAGCAAGTTATATATTAATAACGAAAGAAAAATAAATATCATATGCTCATGTTGTTTGGAATACATTTTAATATTATGTAATAATTTTTATGCCGCTTGACATTAAAAGTGCGATTTTTGTGACAGCTAATAGTCTCTAAAATATCACTTTTACTACCTAGTCAGTTTAGGTTATTTTATCTACGCCCGTGAGTTAAATGTCACTTATCCCACTTATTTTGCGAGAGTTAAAAACTTCATTAGCGCACTAGTTTTCGTTAACGTTCTAGTTATTATAAATGTTGATAATACAATCTTAACAATTCTTTAAATTAATTAATATTTAATTAATTAATAATTTGTGAAACTTATTCTTCTATATCCGACGAAATACTTTCTAAATCACTCATTTTCACGAAATGCTTAATAAATTTATGAAAAACAACTACATTATTGTTTAATGTCAAATTGTGGTCGTCATGGATTAAAAACATTTTTACAGCAACTACAATTAATTTTATACTTGACAAAAAAATAAAATCAAAATACTTAACTTTGGGCGGGCATAGATAAAATATTGTACAATACACGTGTAATAATGCATTATTAATTAATATACTTATGTGATTACACAATTTCACATTCATATCTTAATCATGCTCTTATCCCACTTATTATATCTTAAATATCTACTATATAGCATCTGCTCAACAAACGCATAGTAACCGTACATCATAATCTGATGGAGATACCTTTCAAAATATGTATTTAAAATAATCATTAAATTAATATTAATTATAAAATCGACAAAAAAATACAAAAAAATAAATTAAGAGCTTCAGTAGCCTCTGGTATTTTGGTTCCTAGTTAAATAAATAACTATTTTTGCTGAATTCACTGTGATATTTTAAAATAAAAATAGACACCTAGTTCATTGTATAAAAATGTCAACGCACATATTTATGCTTTAGAAATACAATACTGGTTACTTCACTGGCGTGTTTCAGATTAAATATTTGATTATACAACGAGACATTACTCATCGATGATTTGTTTTGCGTACTAGCGCCAGACTGTCCATGGAAAATTCTAAATTTGCCGTACATAAACACAGTTTAGAAGACACGAAATTGGGAAGTTTTTGGACCAATAGAGATAGCAGTACTTAAAAATTATATAGAACCAGATTTGAACCTTCAACCTTCTCAAACTAACTCCCATTGTGTCAGTGGTCGGCATCTGCGATTCTAACCTCTGCACGACTCACGCTGCGCTGTTCTCGGCAGCAGCGACTGCTAACTTATGCAAGTAGCGTGTTTCACCTGGGTGAGCCACTCTGAGCTCTATGGCGTCGGTGTGTAGGGTTCACCAGTGGTGCAGCACGCAACGCGGAGCTATCAGGCCATCGCCGTCTTTGCCAAGCGGAGAGGCACCAGTTTTGATTGACATTGGGTAAATGTATTGCGAACAGCCTACTCTGATGTTTTGCATACACTCTTCGTTGGAGGAGTCAGTGCTGTGTGTGTGTGAGCTTTAATATTAACTTGCATGTTGAGGAAGGCAGTATTTGGTAAACATTGAGTGCATATTGTATTATCACTGTTAAATGTTATGTTTATTTTTCACTGTACTTACAAACGTCCCCACTGCACTGAAACATACGCTATGCAGTTCAGAAGTTGTAGATTAGCGAAAATGAAAATTAATTCATAACACACGAAATGGGAACAATAGACACCACAATAGATAGAATTCCAGAAAAGCAACTTATTTTGTACAGACATCTAAATAGAATATCCGAAACAACTACATAGATAGGTACCGTTTAAAAGAAACAATCCGGAAAGACCATGGAAACAAGAAATAAGACAAATAAAATTGAAAAAAGGTGTGGTGAGTAAGTAACGACAGTCGTAGTAGCATAAAAAAAGAAAGATGTAGAGAAATTGTAACAAGACAGAAAGAATATGAAAATTGTAACGCGCTTCAGATGCGGCTATAAAGAGAGCAGGATGACAGAAGAATAAAAATAATAACCAATGTACATACATAAGAAACTATGTAACATTATGCTGTATGAATGAGAGGACGAAATAAATGAAAAACGAAGAAAGAATAATATTTTAACCCGTTCGGGCTAAGAAAAAGACTGGGTGAGATATAGAATAAAAAAAATAACGTGTAGATATGTAAATATTAATATCAATTTATGGAAAATATAAGGTTCTAAACCTTGTAGATAAGAACAATAAAATGCTTACTGAAAATTAGTTAATTTATGAAAAAAAAATGTGACGTTTTGTAAATTATTTATATGAAGTTTCATAACGATACTCTGTTTCACACATATTTTGGTCAAAAAAGTTAAATGATACTTACTTCATAGCATATGATTCAAACTTAACCATGAATTAAAGACCTAAAAATTAGAGAGGAAGTTCATTTGATCGAATTCCCGTAAATGTTTTATTTCAGAATAGTATATTGTACAACGAGCATGGAATGATACTCATTTCCTACGAATATAAAAGTTTGTAGTATGAGTCGAAGGCGAATGCTGCAAATCATACGAGTATTAACTGGACATTCCATGTGAGTTTATCCCGCTTTCACCATTATAATATTTGACAATTCTAAATAAGTATCCTGGCAATGGCTGTACTGAAATGAACTGACCTGTATTGAAATACTCACAAAACATATTCAATTCGCACGATGCTTCTAATATACCTCAAATCCCTAGCAACAACAATCATGCAATGAACAGATTTCTAAGTGATAGTAGAAAAAAAAAAAATTTACCAAACTACATTATTTGCACAGACTGGGAAAAGTGTAACATAGACGTAAAGATTTTTAGCTAGTAGATTATTTTGCTAACTACTGGTAATGAAGCAAATGCAATAAATAAATATGATTAAATAATAAATATCTACATAGGTAGAAGAATATAGGTGATATATGCTGCTATTAATATGCGTTAAAACATAAAATTTCGCTAAAAATTTTGTAAGAATTTCTGAATAAATTAGTCCCAGTTTGAAATAAGTTATAGCGGTGTTGATAATATAGACATGGCATATATGTAAACGCCATTTGTTACGGGATATCAGTATCTAGCCTTCAAGCGATATTTGAGAATAATGGGATGGTTTTTTTGTAAGAAATTACAACGCCAATCATAGCCTACTAATTAGAATTTATGTGCTATATGAGTATGTATGAAGACATATTGCGTTTGACATGTGAGATATAACACTTTGCCTTCAGCTACTAGGATATTATTTTAAACAACTTCACACTGGGGTCAGATCGAAATTTTAACATTTCATTTCAAACTGTACATAATCATTTACTTCATTGTTTGCTGCACCATGCATACAAAATATTATTTTCATTCAAAACTGTCTTAATCTCTATGTCTTTTCTTGAAGCCATGAAAAATTCTTAATGCTAGATTTATTATTTATTTACTGAAATAATTACCAAATATGTTCTTGATTTTATTTTGTTTGTATGTGATAATGAATATTTTTGATATGTACACAAATTTATTTGTGATAATAAAAATAATTAAAATATTACAAAACATTAGAAATTAAATTATATACTACATTATATGTAATTTTCAGAAGTTCCCCAAATTAATTACAATGAAAATAAAGTACACATTTTTAGTATCACTGATTTCAATTTAGCCTCAAGAATTCACTAATTTGTAAATTATACAATTATTGATAAGTGAGTATTTGTATTATGTAATTTTAGTACTTAAAAAGGACCATTTAAATAGTTGCAGTAAAAATGAACATTTCATGTATATCCTGCAAATTTTTTTTCCGAACTGCTTTTCTTGTGTACGACAAAATTCTTTTATTTTGGATAAAATTCAAGGAAATATAAGATCTGTTAAACTACTCATATTTGCATTTACCAGATGGCACTGGAGTAACGAGTAAAAGGTTAAAAGTATAATTTTGATATTAGTTAAAAGCCTCCAGATTTTTTTTTTTGCGGTGAAGTAAAAAAGTTGATTTAGTAGTATTTGTTTTAGATCAATTTGGATAAAATTGTTCCCTGTGGATCGAGCAAATCACCAATTTTTGGTAGTAAAACACGAACATGCAATGACAAAGCGGAACACGTCACCTGAGAATTCTACCCTAAATCCTAAACTTTATTACATTAACTTCTGAGAAAGAGCAATGTCTTATGTAAATTTGATTGATTCTTAAAACTGATTAAATATATACAATATAATAATAATGATATATATCTCGAGTACTTTTTCAGGTAATTATTTATGTAATATAAATAAATCATTCTGAAAATATATTTGTCCTATGGCTATACGAAAAACGCTCAAAAAAAAGTTAAGAATCGGGGAAAAAATAGCAGTTTGGTTCGACTGGCCCAAACTCTAATTTTGTATTATGGCGATCGGGAAATTATACTTATTAGCAAATTGCTCCACTTAAATCCGAGCAGCCAATCACGGTGCATGTTACAAAAATATATATATGCAAAATGGCGAATCCGATACCACGATAAATGGCCCAAAAATTATCTGATCTTGCCTCCGGCGCTAGATTCAACTTATAGAAACGCCCATTTAACTTGCCCTTAAACCAGGCCTGCATTCCACTATTCTGAGATATATGGTTTGCCGCTAAATGTTTTCCAAACCCAAACATTAGCGAAGGCTATGCAAAAAAACACTGCAAATTTGATAGAAAATAGAATTACAATTAGGTAGATGCACCCTCCTGAATTTATTGATTAAAAGCATTTATGAAAGTAAATGCAAGGGAAGTATTATTATATTATTCTTTCTTTAGCTAACCACTCTTCTTTCCACTATGCTGATATACGAGTATTTGTTTTACCTTCATTTTAATGTTTTATCCTTTTTCACTTTTTCAAATATCAACAAGTTTTTGGTAAATTTGTTACTAGGCTATACTATATTATTTATGTAATTGTGGATACATCAACAGTTAATTTTTGAACTTGTTAAATTCTCATTATTTTTAGAAGAGATTAATGCCCGGTTTCATCAAAGTTAGTTAAATTTTAAACTTGGGTTAAATAAATAAAAGCATATCGAAACATTAACATCAATTACTCAATATGATAGGTAGCTCCGATGTGCTTTTATTTATTTAAACTAAGTTTAAAATTTAACTATCGTTGGTGAAACCGGGCAACAATATTTCAAAATAATAACATTTCTTGCCGATTGATATTAACATTAACATTTAGGAACTTGTAAAATGTCACTTTTACTGCCTATTATTATTTCATATAACCGCAACACGTGTATAAGAATTTAAATGAGTTAAAATATATTCATCACTCTCCATTTTATGTAGCAAATTAATTAGGAATTTTCACAAAGAAACAAAATGAAATTTAATGAAAAGATAAGCAACAAAATTGTTTTTACATAGCAACCGTTCAACAGCATTCATTGACGAGGCGAAGCGAAACGGCAGCCTCTGTTGTAAACCTGGTATTTTGATGCCTAGTGAAACAAATAACTATTAGATGTTTTGTTTGGAGATCCGTATCGTAAAAAGCATAGATTTAATAATATATATGATGGAGCATTGCTTATAGTTTTACATACAGCAGTCTGAAACCAACATAAGAAAGAGATAATTATATCTAAAATTAAGCAATGGGAGAAGAACAGCACATTCATGCCACCCCTCACGTGGTATGAATGTGCTGTTCTTCTCCCACTGCGTAATTTTAGATATGACTATCTTTGTCTTGTATTGGCATTAAACTGCTTTATGTAAAAACATAGATAACGCGCCATCCATATATATTATTAAATTTATGGTCAAATGAGGTGTAGTCAAAAATAGTAGGAATAGCATCCGTTTTTAAACGTTTTTGATCAAAATGTATAATATAATCGGAATCAAGACATTGCTCCCCCAAATTCGTGTATTTTCATTACACCTAACCTAAAATTGACAAATTTACCGTTTACCTATCAAATGAAACATTGTCTTTTGTATTCCGTTCTGTAAAATTATACGTACAACAGGATTTTACCATATTTGATATATTTAAATATTACATAAATAATTGATAAAATCATAAATTAGGGATATAAGCTCGCACAAAAATCTATCAAAACAGTATTCTACTCACACGTCAAACCAAGTTCTTGTTATCTTGCCGCCTGTCACGTGACTTTCATCTTTCTATCTCTATCGCGCTGTGTTGGTTACAGGTTATCTTTATCTATACTACTTCCATACATTTTATAAGTTTTTTGGTAAAAAGTGAAGATTATTTTAGTTTGTGAAACCAAAATTGCAGACTAATGTCACGCAGCATCGATGGCGGATCGTTGACGAGCTTGTCTACAAATGTTAACAATATAATAAATACTTTTTATTTTGTAGTAGGCCTGTAGGCCTAAACTTGAAATTACTTACTGTAATAAAAAGAACGAAGTATGTCAATAGTATGAAAAGATTCGGTGTGCCTAGTTAATAAGAAGTAGATTAAAATGATTTGTCTGGCGAGGCTCATGGCTCACGTCAAAATAAAAGTAACAAACTAATTGTCTTATTTTGAAATCTCTAAGGCCGTTGAAACAAGAACGAAGAACGTGGTCGAATCCTACATTAATTAAGTATACAAAAAGATTTCTCGCCCCTCCCCGCATTAATTTATCATTGTCTCATACACTAATCACGCCGTAAGATGATCGCGCCATCTTCGTCTACCACTGCAGATGTCTTCTTCTTGCGTTGCCCATAGTTGCCCAGACAGCGGAGGAAGGCCATTGTTTAAAACAAATACGCATCGAAGACAATGTTTTGTTTATATATGTAATTAAGCGCCTAAGTAAATGAGATTGTTTTTTGTTATTTTTTGTAGTTATTGTTTTTGGATTTTTATTTCTTCAGGGAACTGCTATTATGGTATTACATGAGAATCTCTCATATAAGGTGATGTCGTGATCAACTTTAGATAGATTATTGTTTAATGTATTAATAGATTCGTATCGTTTCGATCTTGTATCTTAATCGATATTATATAAATTTGCGTGGTTAATGCAGAGGATGCATTAGCTTCATTGTTGACTTGAAAAAATCTTTCATTGTTGAACAGCTGTTTGCACAAGACATACATGTGACTCATTCTTTGAAAACGCAAGTAAACATAAACATAGCCTACCCCGTAGATATAGTGAATTGAGTTCACCTCTTATTTTATTTTATTACACTACCCGACTGTGAAACCCAGCAAAAACATGAAAAAAAAATTGAGAGTGAAAAAACAACAACAGGCGCAAATTAATAACACCCAGGATAACTTCCAGTTCCAATCTATTATACCGAGTGATTAATTAATTAAAAAAAAATTGGAAATTGATTTACATTTGCTTGTAATTTTGGAATTGTAATTTTGTATAAATTATTTGACATATAGATGTTAAACCTGTAAAATTTTTTCTTCTCATTGTAACTATGATTTTATTTTAAAATAGTTATTAATTAATATCTAGTCTTTAAAATTTTTTAAATAATAATACAAATATCTCTTTTATAATATTTATTTTTGATACTTCACAATTATTTGACACGTTTGACACAGATTTTAAAAATGTTTTGATTTTTATTCTCATTGTAACTAACGATTGAAATAGGTATATTATTAAATTTAAAATTAAATTTTTCTCAAAATTAGAAGCATGTACAAGAAAAGTGCAAATAACATTTTATATTCCAAATATATTTGCTAACATCTTTCATTTGAAATTTTTTTCACAGATGATTCTATTTTTGAAAAAAATAAAATTTATTGTTTGATATGTCCAGTAAACTTCCTCTTCCAGTTTTTCAATTTCATTCAAAATTAACTTATCTCTTCATATTTTAATGAAACTTATAAATTTCAAGTTCCGTTTACATATCTTATCTCGTTCGTGAGATATTGCGCACATGAACATCTATCCATCCTCATACCAACAGACCTCATTGAGAATTAGTCTTAACGGATTCAGTGGACGTCAAAATATGTATTTCCGCAAAAATCTCGTCAACGGTTTTTTTTCATGATTCCAATACTTCCTCATACTTTGTAAAGTAAAAAAGAGCACTTTTGTAAAATTTTATAGTGTATTTTACAAATTAAAAAAGGTGTAAAATAAAATATGATTACTAATTTAGATTCAGAATTCAATTATGTATCTACAAAAATTAATTAAAATATTTTGCTCTGAAATAAATAGGAAACGATATTATCGCATTGCATATTTCGAGTTTAGAATCCCTAAAATACGGATTCACTATTTTCACAGTTACACAAACGTCACACTGGGTCTGGGAAACCCCAAGAAAAGAAAAACTTCTTTCCTTTGACCGGATGAAATTTTTCTAAGGATTTTACCTCTGGAATATTTGTTTAGGTTTATAGAATAACATTGAACAGTTAATAAGTTATGCGAATGCTGCGCATTTGGAAAATTAGATGAGAATCGCGGGGTTTCTTGGACCCCAGAGTGACGTCCCAGGATTAAAATTACATCGATCATAAAAACACACTAAATTATTTGAGGGCACATCAAATCAGTCTGAGTCGCACTCCGAAGAGGATGAGAAACGGTTTTCTAACATCTAACTTTGCCATTCGGATCTGAGAATCAACATTGCAATTAATGTTACATCTTCATTCGTGGACAATATCTAATTTGCATGAAATCAAGACGAAACAATTTGAAATGAAAACCCATCCGAGTCCATTCGCAGTTCACAGACAATTACCAACCAGCAAACAGCTCATTCCACATTCTATTAGGCGCGATGATATTTGTGTATTAACTGCGCACTAATCGATGTGTTCCTTGTTCGTTATTTTACCACGGGAATGCAGACTTTATTTCATTGTTAATGTATTTGTATTTTGAAATTATCGGGTTATTATAATCCGGTGTTCACAGCGATTAATCGCTAAGCAAATGAGTTTTTTAACCCAACGTTGCTGATGGCCTTGTTATGAGGCTCTAAGACTTCTCTATTAATTCCGGATGCTTTATAAAATTACTGGAAATTATATTCTTTTCTAAATATATGCGCGAGGAATTTTATTACCTTTTTAATTATTGTTTGACTATGATTTACGTACGGACATTAAAACCAAAATGATAATTTGTCAAATTGAAAAGCTAAACATGAAGTAATATCTGTTGTACCTTGTCGGAAATCTTTTAATGTATTTACTATTAAATAAATAGAGATAAGACTATTTAATTAGTAATAAACTATTTTTAAGTAATTAACTAAGACAGTTCGATAAACAATTTCTTTTAATTTTTAATTTTAGACAACACTACAAAGAACACTTGAATGTAATTTGTTAATTCTTGCCCTTGACAGCACTGTATTAACACGTAAAAATAATTAATAAAAATATCAATAGAAATATTTCTTATAACAATGTTCTCATTTTATTCTAGATCCGTCTATACTGTGTGTTCTGCAATCCACTATGCTGTCATTTTGGTAAGTTCAAAATTATTATTTTTTACTTGTTTGGAAGCGCTGGTATAACAGTAATAACATACAAATATTCATTGCTAATGAATACTGAGTTGGATTTACATTTCTACAATTCATGACCATAGAAAAAAGTATAAAGTAGAAGTTTAATTACTGAATATATAATTTATACTGTAGAGCACTAACCCAGATAGTAATAAAGAATAATTATCTGAGAGGTAAAAGCAGAAGTTAAGATATTTACTAATAAAAAAATCATAGTCGAGATATGTCTGTAAAAATAAAAAAAATGTACTTCGATAGCTGCTTTGTCATAATAGTGGATTTTAGTGTAAAAAATTAATTTCTAAATTAGAATTTATGAATGAACTAAACTAAGTTTTTTTTAAATAATTAATCATATTATTCTTGATATAGGTATGACACGATAAACTTTTATCATAAAAAAACTAATGATTTTGCGTAGGTACAAATTAAACATAATTAGAACAATTTTTAAAATATTTCTTGTTTGTGGCTTATAGAATTATGTAACCTTCAATACCAACTTTTTATTTTACGATCCCTATGGAATATTACAATTTTTCATAGCTACAAAAGTCACTTATTTAGAGCACAAGTATTACCAATTTGCTAACATTACTTAAATAATTTACATTAATTTCAAATTTGAATCTTCATAATATTAAAATATATTTTACAGAAATATATATTTTGACATTGCAATTTGTAGTTGAACAGTTGGTCATGCTGCACGCGCATGCGCCATGTTATTGTAACCGTCAAATTGCTGTGGACGCCATTTGTCGTTTATAATGTATTGTATAATTTTAAGTAGTGTTTTGTGTTGCGTATTTACAAATAGTGACCCATCTTTAATAAAGTGTGATAGTGCAGAATTTTATGAATGAAATGCTATAAACAGTAACAGCTATATTATCGTTAATATTTTTTTAAGCTAGTGTTATTATATTTTATATTTAATCGATATCCAAACAAAAACAATATAATAACTGCAAACATTCGTTTGTTATCTCTAAGTCGCATTAAAGCAACCTTGTATTAAGGTAGTAAATAAAATAAAGTATCATCGTAACAAAAGCACGTTGCAAATATCATCTGAGAAATCATGGCACACTATTCTCGACTATGTGCAGAGTAGACGTCCACGTCCATGTCCAGATAAACGAAGTGCATCCAGTGCCGCCACCTACTGCAGCGCCGTTATGCGATTGACGCGGTAATTACAGGACGGGCCCGAGATCTCATTGTGCACAGAAGGAAACCAATAATTTACTAAAAGCCTCGGATGTCAGATAATGGAATTTTTAGTGGAAAGGGTGGCCAGACTGACGATGTGCTTATTCACCGTCGCGTCATGTTCAGATGTGTGAACTTATATCTTGTGCGCAGGCGCGTGCGTTAGCGCGTGCTCTTTGTGGAGATGATACACTCGTTAAGATTTTGTTTTAGTACGAAATTAGCTGATTTTACTCGCAGAGATATCTTGTTCTCTGATCTTAAGTTAGGTGCAGAATTGAAGTGTTTACAAGACAAAACTGATTGATTTTATGAGGCTGTCTTATGTAGTTGGATAACTACACAAATACTGTGCAAGTAAGATTTATATAATTTCATTCGTACTTTTAGAAAGAAAACGCCTTTTTAAAGTTTAAATGAAATGTAACCTAACAATTTTAAGGAAAAACCCTATCATTATTTTAGTTTCCATATTTGTATAATAAGAAACATCCCGGTATTAAAGATTATTTAAAAAAAAAATTGTTTGGGAATTTATTGGACCAGCAAGGAAAATGAGCAAGTAAAAGTTTCAATTTATTGCAAAAGATGGCAGTAAGGTGGCGGTGGGCAAATTTAAAATACAGAGCACACAATACAGAACATATAACACAACAACTATGTTTGGTAGTATTTACAGTTACTTAGGATGATGCCTACCCTAGCTAGTACCTAAATTATCCAAAATCCCGAATGGTTTTTGAAAAAAAATCATAATCAACTAAACATTTATCTTATACCATTCACCGACTAGTTAAGCCTTAATCAAGCATAGATAAAATGTACTAAATAAATACAAAAAATTGATGAGAAACGTCTTTCTGAAGAGTTAATTATATCTTAACTTTGCAGAAGAGTGAATACACAACGAAAAGAGTAACAGATGTAACAACTACATAAACTTAAATAAATGGCTAAATGCCTTAGCGATAGGTTTATTTAAACGCTTAAAAATGTAACAGATACCAAGAATGAAAAATCCATGTTGAAACAATCCTTGAAGTTCCCATAGTCTGCACCCACGCCTCGCACAAAACTCGCTCATACTCAATCAAAAAACAAAACAAGAACAAAAAGACGCAAGACAAAAAGCTGCAGCCTCCATTGAACAACAGCGCATCGCGGCAGTATTCAATGGCACACGAATTCAAATGTTTTCTAAAAGTAAATGGAGAGTATATACAGCAAGAAACTAAAGTCGCTTAAGTGTCATTCAGCAAAGAAAAGACAACATTGTTACAATGGAATATTTGAACATGCAGACGGAAGTGCGTGTACCCACGCACACACGCACAGCGAACGGAGTTTCACATGGCTACTGCTACTGGTTTTTAACCAATATTTGCTTATCAAATGCCGGGAGAGTTGAGAACGCCCGCCCACGCTTACGAAGATTCACTCGCACCAGCACCGCTGCTGGTCTATTCGCCTGCAGGATGCTACATGCTACGCTGCCCTATTTGCGTGGAAGTGGAAGACAATGTGCCATGATGCAAGATCACTCCAGATACGGAACACTTTTCTCACGGAGTGAAATGGTTTTTTCTTTTTCTTCGCTATCGTAAATCGTCATGCGCATGACTCTTTTATGTTATTGCAGAGTTTTTCTTTTCCAGATAAGCCCACTCATCCCTAAATTAGGCTGACCAAACGTACTCTTATTTAGAGTGTTACACTCTTTTCTAAATAATATCACTTTTACTTTTTATAAAAAAAACTCACAATATACTCTTTCATATGATATAATAAGTTAGAAATGTCGAATGTTACAAATCTCGAATATACATTATTACAAATGTCGAAAGTACAAAGCTCAAATATACAAATGCCGTCGAATAATACCCACAGAAAATTATCAACTGCCGGATACATTTCTGTTTGTTACGAAACCTTGTTGCCTAGCAAATTGACAAGGTTAAGTTGTCAAACTGAAATTTATCGGAAGAAAATAAAATGCTCGAGTGTAATTCGGCGAGATAAATTATCGACATTATTTATGAAAAAGTTTATTTATTTTTTTTAATATTTTCTTCATGATTGACAATGTATTTAGTATTTTGATCTGGTTGTTAAGAGAAAGGTAAATAACGATTTGTCACTTGCAAAAAGTTACCTTCCTATTTATCCGCTGTCAAAACGATAAAATTGTTTTTTCTTTATGGCTTACTTTACATTGGAGTTAAATTATCATTAAAAATGAGTGCTGTGATTCGAATTTGTCGAGCGTGAGTTGTGTAGGCTTAGGGTTTATTTATTAAAAGTGCGAGCGAAGCGAGCTTACCTTCAGATAATTTCCATTACCATAAAATTCGATATTTGTAACATCTCAAACATTCGACATTTGTATTTTCGATAAATGTATAAACTCTTGTTTTGAGGGAAAGTATAAGGAAAAAATGCAAACACAATCTTCCAGTCTTGATTCACACTGTTCTAAACATTTATTTAATCAAATGCATTTGATTAAATAAATGTTTAGAACAGTGTGAATCAAGACTGGAAGATTGTGTTTGCATTGTTTCCTTATACTTTCCCTCAAATTCATATCTTCACACTTGGGCGTATCCCGTTCATATAAACTCTGTATTTAATTTAATAAATAAAAAATATATCATCACGCCTTTTACCCATTATGGGTGAGGCACTCTACTTACGCAGATCTCGGTAAGTGATATATTTTTGCGTATGAATTTTGATATTTGTATATACGAGAAATGTTTTTTCGAGATTTGTAACATTCGACATTTGTGTCTTTTCCAATATTCGACATTTGTATTTGCGATAAATGTACACTCTCTTATCGTAATTTTTAACATTTTATTTTTGTAGTTTGTATTTTCGAGAAATGTTTTCTTACCCGTTATTTTTTTATCAGCTATTAATATTTGGTTAAAGCTACTAAAATAAAATAATTACTAGTTTAATGTTTCAGTCACGGTACCATCATACTCTATTTCTATAAAAAGAATATGGTCAGCCTATCCTAAATAGCAGTCGACACCTACTGATCTAGTTCCCTTCCAGTTCTAGATCATCGACATCATCATTTACCTCTTGTCCACAGCGCGGCCACTAGCGCGATATATTCGCGGGGTAATTGCCCCAGGCGCACGGGCGCCGCTGGTCTGCGGTCGCGCGGGAACGCGTGCTGCAAACAGCCGAACGGGGCTATGTTATTTATCTCCCCGTATCCAATGTTCCATGTTCGATGTTCGGACACTGAGTTGTGCAAACCTGCGGTTTCACAATAACCCAACCTCGTGGTGTGGACATTCGGTTTTTAATTGTAATTTAAATTGTGGCTGCTTCTAAATATTTACTAGTTGTAAATTGGTTTCCTCTAACAATGTTAATAGTGTTGTTAGTTAGCTCACATTTTGATGGCTTATATCTTCGAAATTAATCATTGTAAAGAAACAAATAACACATCATTAGATAGCTTATACCGAAACGTATTTTGTAACTAACCTATTTAAAATTTTAAACAATTATAAAACACGGTACAGAATAAAAATTGTAAAATTCATTTGAAATATATGTTTTATTAGTTACAATATTTAACGCATCGTTAAAAATTAACAGGTAAGTTACAGAATACGGCCAGCCGTGAATTTATTTTTATGTTAAATATAATATTTTTCATATCTTTGGTTACGAATTTGGCTATTAGACTTGTTTTAAAATGAAACAGGTTCGCCTATTCTATTCATGTTATTTTGTAACGGCCGGTTAAAAATTTTAACCAATGATAACAGACGTCACTGAAAAAATATTTAAAATTTCATGTGACACATATATTTTTATTGGTTTGTAAGTTACATAATAGGGGGCATAGGTAATAAATTTGAATTGTTCTGAATTTAGAACAATTAGATGTTTAAATTGAAAACGTTTCTGGAATTATCACAGCTGCTCAAATGTATACAACTTTCAATATATGTAACTTGACGTGTAGGTAAATGTTGTAAACAATATGTCCTATATTTCTATATAATTAGCGGAAATCTGTTATTGGTATTGGTACTGCTTGTTTCTTTTAAGAATAAATAAAAATCTAATGTTTAAGAGTAAGGTATTATTTAATCGTAAATATAGGAATATTTGAAAATTAATTTTGAATATTGTTTATTTGTTTTTATCTTGTAACTTTATTATAATCCTTTAATATAATAATTCATTTAAATTTATTTCCTATGTTCCATTTAAAAAGGATGCTCTAATACTTTGTAGTCAAATTTGTAATCCTGGATAGGATAAATTCTATTTTTCACGTACAAATAAACTCACGGTTTTTAAAGTTTAAAACAAAGTTAGAAAATGAAAACAAATAAATACATTTGCGAAAAAATAATTAATAATTACAATAATTTTCAAAAATCTTTTCATTCACGGCTAAACAATAACCCAATCTGTTATTAACTCTTACACTACATTAGATATTTGGGCTACTTTAATAGTTCCAGAGACATTTTCAATTTGAACTCTTAATTGTTTTAAAAAGAACACTCTAATACATTTGCTGTCAATCAAAAACGTAACCTTGGATATGAAAAATATTATGTTTCATTTTAAAATAGTCTCGCAATACATTTCTATGTATAACAAAATAAGTTTCAATTACTCGTAGTACTAATGAAATAGTGTCAGTCTCGACTGTGACCATAGTAATACTTCAGTATTTTTTTATTCTTCTGTTAGAATATCAGCAGAAGCTCTCATCATCACAATACAAATGCACACCAAACCAGATGTTTGTGAACACCCCGTATATAAAGCCTCGACCTTAATTCGTCCAGCCGTATACAATAAACCCAAAAAAAAAAACGAACCATCTCTTAATATTTTTCCGCTGAAATTACGCTAAGAGGCAATGAGCCACAACGTAATTTCATAGCGGGTCCGTCGACCGTAATGAAGCACTACATAAGGGCCATTGTTGTCAAAGAGGGGGCCACTCATAATCGGATTCTGTATAAAAATCTATATAACTAGATACTGTGTTTGTCTATTGAAATATTATATGTGAATTTAATATATGTTTGTCTCCCTAAAGGCTACGTTTTTGGTGCATCATGAGCTGTGGTTTTTTAATAGGTTTTGCTTTGTGGTTTAGAGGTTAGGTCTGCTGGTTTTTTAAATCAAAACCTTTTACACGAGGGTTCTTTTCATTCTGGAAATATTCGTGTTATTCTTACTTGGCTACATTATAACTGCTACTGTAACTGTATTATATTTTAAAAACACATCTTGGATACACATTCGTTGAGGATTCGATTTGAAACAATACTTTTTTTAATCCTTCGTGATATTAGATTTACAATGTACCTATAGGACAAAATTTTATGCAAATCATTCGAACCATTAAAAATATACGACTCGCAATCGTAGCAGTACGAGAATCAAGGTTACAGGACACACGACGACGTGTAAAATACTTTAGCTCTTGGCTTCTAGCGTGGTTTACACGTCGGATAATTTTGACATTGTCCAAACTCGCAAATCATATATTTTTAGTAGAATAAAGTTGCAATTAAATGTGTAGTTGACAGTTATTTTTTAAGCATTGTTTAATTAGTAGTTTGCACTTAGTTTTCAAATTAATTTGAAATATTGGATAAGTATAAACAAGAATTAGAACCTAGGACTTTCAGTACATGAAGCAGGATCGGTACATCAAATAATATATCAATCCAACATGTTCTATATTATTTTATAAAATGAAAGCACAAAAATATTTTCTAAAATTCGCAAAAGTTTTGCTGTGTTTAAATTACAGTAATTAAATTTTGTTCTAATTATTCCAAGTTAAAATTGTTGAATTCTTTTTAAGAGAGTTGAAAACGTAATTAAAATTATTCAAATCAGTAACACGAAACCTACAGGGTTTCTCAACCCAAAAAATACATTTCATCCCCTATGCCACGTTATTTTTTACGGTCCACAATAACCTTTATATTATATCTATTTTCTATAAGCTATTTTGGGCGAGTGCTGACTGCTGACTCATCCCCAACGTGTGACTGGACGAACCCGTGTCCCTGCTAGGGCTACACACCCCTCTCCTCTCCTGAACTTACACGTGTCTACCCCCTTGCACCACGCGACAAGCGGAGAAATTTTCCTTTGAAATCACATGAGAATTTTAACAGCTTACACAAAATTTATGTTAACAAAAAACGCAAATAATATTTGATGATATTTTGATCTCAGGTCTCAGTTTCATAGAAATCATCATGAGTGTAAACAAAAAATATTAGGAGGTTTAAACATGAATTCAACATTTCTTTGCAAATTATAATCGAAAATAAAGAATTTTACGTTGAAGAAGTAATTTTATTTGTATTATTTTTCGCAATAACATTATCAATAAAACAGTGACTGCTGTATCCTTCGAACTTTCGCCTGAACCATTATATATAAACTTAAACGTTTTATTTACATAATTTAATTACAAGTCTAGGGCTGCAAACTAATTTAATAAATTAAACTTCTATTCCATAAGTATAAATACAAAATTTATATTTATCTCTAAAACTATGTTCTCAACAAGCCATCTTTATTGTTCCCTCTTAGCTCCACTACAGATGAGAACATAGTTTTCAAAATACGTACGTAGACATTTTAAGCCTTGGGAGTTTAATTTGATTAGATTATTTTAGTTCATTTATTTGATTAGTTTGTAACATGAATGAGTGTTTCATCTTCCATATTTCAATATTTATGTTTCTAGTTCCCTTAGATTGTTTAATTTTTGTTTTTTGTCTTATATTTCAACATTAATTGTTCATTATATTTTTTGTATCATTATATATTTTCATATTGGTATATCTGATTTCTGTTTACCGTTATTTTATATTTTGCAATAACATTTTCAATATAACAGAGATTACTTTATTGCCTAAACTTCTTTGCACATAATTGTCCTATATATTCTAAATAACGATGCATTATAAATATTTAATTTTTGAACCATTCTAATTAATCATATTGGTTGCTATTCACAGGTTTGTACTAAGTGCTACTAAGACATTTTAAAATTTGGCACAGTTACTTTGCAAAAGTCGTTGATTACCTTGGATATCAACAATTTTTTATAGGAACAGTGTTAAATCTTAAAATGCCCTAGTTGTAGTCCTTAGTATAGACCAGTGAATAGCACCCTATGACCATTTAGATCTGTTCAATAATCGAGATTTTTATTGAAAAATAAGTAATTCAGAGCCTTGTTTTTTGCTATGCTATGCTTTTGCATGGAAATATATGATTGCAAACATTTTTTTATGGAAATAAATATATTACATTCGAAACGCATGTATAAATTGTTTTTGATTAAAATTTATGAATGCATGAAATTGCGTGAGAATATGAAATAAAGTAATATTTATTGGGTATTGATTATTATTATTTTCTGGTCAACAGAAAGGTTGAAATTATAAAAAGTAATACTTATTCATCTGCGGAATAATTAAATACAAGATGTCATGTAAACCTTTATCTAAAGTTCTATGTTTTATTATTCATAACATTATTATTTTTGCAATTAGCAATGATACACGATGGAATCTTTATGGCGGTATCGAAGTATATGCAAACTAAAAGAATTTAAACCGGTATTATAATTAATTATAAGAAAAATGTTAATACCCCTGATATTCCGGATTTATAATGACTTCAATAGATTATTTTATTTTATCTTATATATCCTTTTACAATGAACCAGCTGTTTAATATCGAAATGCTTCAGACCGTACGATTCAAACTTTACAATTATTTCTTATACAAAGTATAAGGAAATATTAGAATCATGAAAAAAAAATCGCTGACGAGATTTCTGCGGAAATACATATTTTGACGTCCACTCAATCAGTTAACACTAATTTCTCAATGATGTCTGTGTGTGAGGATGGATGGATGTCCGTATGCGCAATATCTCATGAACGAAACAAGATATGTAAACGAAACTAGGAATTTATAAGTTTCATGAAAATATGAAGAACTGAGTTAATTTTGAATGAAATTGAAAAACTGGAAGAGGAAGTTTACTGGACACATCAAACAATAAATTCCTTTTTTTCAAAAATAGAATCAGCTGTGAAAAAAAGTTTCAAATGAAAGATGCTAGTAAAAGTATTTGGAATATAAAATGTTATTTGCACATGCTTCTAATTTTGAGTAAAACTAAATTATATATTTAATAATATATTTCCACTTTTATTAGTTACAATGGGAACAAAAATTAAAACATTTTTAACATTTATATTGCAAATTGTGAAGTGTCAAAAATATGTGCCGTTTGAAATATTATAATAGTATATTAATATAAGAGGGATTACGATAGTCATTATTTAAGGAAGATGATTTGTATAATGACCATAATCCCGAATATAATACTATACTTTTTCTACTCCTGTAAATTCGGGAATCACTTTTGAAAATTATCGAAAACCACGTTGAATAAGTCAACATAAAAATACATAATGACAACTGACAACATGTCAACTATCAGACGCCCGTTGCTTGATGATCCACATCACGTCTTTAAAATAATAGTGAATTATGGATTTTTGGCTATGTGATTGGTATTATAATTCATCGAAAAAAAAAAAAAATAAATAATGGGGATATATTTATAAAGGGGTAGAAAAAAGCAATATTTGTGTTATTAATAAGAAAGTTTTAAAGACTGGATATTCATTAATACCTACTTTAAAATAAAATCATAATTAGAATGAGAATAAAATATTAAACCGGTTGCACGTCAATATGTGAAATAACTGCAAAATAAAATCATACACAAGGAATAAATCATATTTGTTTCAGTTGGTTTTATATGTATAAGAAAGTAGTGTGGTGCCCGCACCAGATTTTTTAAATCGACTTCAAATAGAAGAATTTGTTTAGTTTCACCTGTGTTCAACTATTAAGTAGATATATTTCATTATTGCAAAGTATGTTCTCTTAATCAATTCAAATGTTATATTTTCGAAGGCGGTTCTATTTTCTTTTGCACGTTTCTGTCTAATTCGCATGGTGTTGGATCTCTTGAAGCTAAGCGACTTGAGAAGGGCAGCGGAATAGTTGGATAGCATTCTCGTCGACGGTCCTCGCACTAATGGCTGAAATAAGATATCACAACACGCGACTGACTGTGGTTGTTGGTTGTAGCCCGTGCTGTGGTTCTGGTGCTATATCACGTGATTGTCGGCATTTAATTAAGGCGCGCGATCATTTTCACGGACGGCCAGCGGCTTCACCGGGTGCTCACAGCCTGTGTTAGACTGTTGAGCCCCACACGTGCGTACAGAACTTCTTCGAGTTGTGATGTTAATAATTTTTATGCCAATGTTTGAAGAACTCACTGTAGTGAATCAAACAGGTTTGCAGGAATGGAACATTATGCATTTCCTTAAATTTTAATAAATTGTTAATGGATCAAACTGTATTTTACCTCTGCTAATATCTTAGAAAATATGTCAGCAAGATCTGCTCTAATTAGAGTGCCACAATCATAAATTGGTAAATAACGCGATGATATATTTTTTGCCAGTTTTACGATACATTGTTTGTTTAAGAACTAGTACTTATAGTTAGTTAAAACCTTGAAAAATATCGTCCATAATGCATCAAATTAACACTGTCAAATGATTATTTCTGTCGATAAAGCAGTGTGCATTTTCTTTCTAACACTAACGTCGCAAGCAACAATTTATTTTCACGTGTGTTTTCATTTTAACAAACGAACAATAAACTTAAAAAAAGAACTGTATACAGCAAGAAAATATAAAAGCTGTTTCGTTGATACGAGAAAAACACGTATATCAAACTTCTTACGGTAACCATAACCACTAGAGATACATACTAATTTAGTGTTGTGAATGATTAATTCGGCAAAAGTATAAAAAATATATTTAACACTGGAATACTACACTGAGATCTAAGAAACCCCACGATTTTTATCTAATTTTCCACATGCACAGCATTCGCATAACTTCGATGCTACCCCGTTGTAAATTCAGTTTCTATAATCCTAAACACATATACAATATGAAAATCTCTATGTGTTTGTTCTCATAGCCCATAATAAAAAAGTTAGTAAGTTTTGGAAAAATGCGGTGTTTTGTTTGTTTTGTTCAGAAAGGTTATTAACTGTTTAATGGGCCCAATTCACTAACTCAGTTGTTAACTTTTAACCACTTGCTAATATTTTTGACAAATAGAAACAAATGTTACAAGTGACAGCGAATGGTTAAAAATTAACAATTGAGTTAGTGAATTGAGCCGATTGTCTTTCTATAAAACTAAACAAATTTTCCATAGGTAAAATCCCCATAAAAACTATATCCGGTTATGGGTAAGTAGTATTTCTCTTCTTGAGGTTTCCCAAATCCCAGTGTTACTTTTGTGTAACTGTGAAAATACTGTGACTGCCCAGAGTTAAATTATTTCATGGTTGAGGTTTCAACGTTTAACGTCACTCCTTATGAAGCTCCCTAATCCCTTTGTTGCAGTGTATTGTCCTTTATATTTTTAGGTATCTCCACGACTTCGTATTTTTATTTTATTTGTTTTTGACAGTTTTTAATTTTTCCTGCTTTTAAATCTTCTACTTTAGTCATGTTGATCTGGGTTGCTTCGTTTTCTTCTACCTTCTAGTTTCCGTTCTACTACTGATTCAATTCTATCCTTTTCTTCTGCTCTTCATGTATTGTCCAAGTCTTCTAACTCTCTGTTCCTTGATCTTTTTTACTATGTTTTCTTCTTCCAACTCTTGGTCTATTTCATAGTTCATTCTTATTCTGTATTCCTAATTTTGTTCTTATTATTATATAAAATAGATGGTTCACTTGAATTAGAAATCTTTTATATTTCGGATACTGCATTGAGGAATCTATTTTAAGCAAGAAATTGGTGATTTCCTGGATTTTTAAATCCATCCAAAAGCCCTAGACACCTCAACGCTAAAACTCTTTGAAAAGTGAAATTATTCGCTACTGTCCAAAAGGCATACTACCATATTCAACTTCACTTAAATAGTTTATATGTATTTATTATCGTTACAATAAAACTATGAACACAATTTACATAGCATAATTTCTCATATGGGACTTTGTATACTTATAGAAATAGATTTACAAAACTGATTATGCGTCAATAGCATTTGATGTTGCATGAAAGTACTTTACCCCTTGTGAAAATACCGTTCCGACGTCGCTGTGAAAGGCATGTTCGTTTGGACGAAACCCCGTGAACAGGCTATTATCCTGATCACAACACCGAATACGTTGAGGAGGATTTATATGTGAACTCGGCGGCAGCGCACCTCATGGCCGAATCGCACGATATGAAATGCCTCACTCCTCACTATTTACTCTGCTGTTGCAATGCTTTACCTCTTAATAACGATGACGGTTTTGTGACTGGATAAACGGGTTTATTAAATTTGAAATTAGTCGGATTGGCCGCTTCCTTTTGTTAATATCTTGTTGGGAAACGAACGCCGTCTTGATTTATATTAATGTGGTATAATTATACACACTTTTCAGTTTGAGTTGTTGATGTACTGTTAGTAAGAGATACAAATTGTTGCTAATGTTATTCATTCATATTCAAATGACGGTTTGTGTTTGTTTCTCTCTTTTCTTGCTGTTTGCCATTATTTCTTTCTTTTCCTCTTTTGCAACAGGTACTTATAACTGTTAACATGAATTATTGCCTTCTGTTTAGACGATACTCCTTTTGCGTTTTTGTTCAGCTAAATATATTTTACAATTTGCTTGCTATTTATTGTCACATTTCTGTTATCAACTTAAGCCGGTCTTGTTTTGATACCTAAATTTTTCAGACATATTTAGGTAACAAAGGTTTGATCTGAATAGTTTGAGATATGACATTGGGCTTCTCTTTTAATATTCAAAAAAATTTTTTTTTAGTAGGCTGTAGATGCATATGTACTGTATGTTTTAATAACAAAAAGGCGTTATGTATACCGCTCTAAATCATTGTTCTTGACAATAATTGCTATATATAATATACTTATTTGCCAAGTTCAGTCAAACGCGAAGGATATTTTTACAATTTTAAAATAACAAAACAATGACAAATAGCATAAAATAACTAAAATAATAAATAAAACTACAAATTCTTTGTTAAGACGTAATTAAATAAGATAGATTGTTTACATTTTAAGACATACAGGTTCGAATCTAGTTATTTACCACTAGATCTGTTTTTGAGTTTAAGTAGTGTTTTAGCGATGTCTAATGTTCTAAAATTATTTATTAAAAGAATGTTCAAATAATAAACAGACCTCGTGGTCCCAACCAATGTGTCGCCCGTTAATAATTTCACGAGCAAAAATGAGTTACCCGAGCCTAGGACAAAAATCCGTGGTGCTCGCGAAGCCCGCACGCGACCGCCTCGCGATGCCGGCATCCGCGTTGCCGCTCGCCGGCATCAAACACAACCACTCGGCGCCAGATCTGGCGCTCGAATGCGGCGCAAACAGTCACAGAGACACATTCAGCATCCGGCATCGGCAGTACGCATGCCAGTTACGAATGTAGTTACGAATGAAAACGAGAAAGAGAGAGCAGACGCGCCGTGAATGAGTCCATTGAACAGACAGAGAAACTACAACGCTACGCGGTCCCCAGGGATCTACGACAGACGAGCCACGAGCCAGACGCCCGGACGGGAATCCAACCACAACCTGTGGATTCGCAGATAAATCTCATCCGTTTAGCGACGGCTGTTTCCGTGATTCTGCATTTGTAACTCGCTGGGGGACGCGTGAATAACGATGCGATACTGTTTTCACACGCCGGCGTATTTTGTTTCATTCGCTACATCTTTTTTTACACAGGCACTTGTTTTTTATTGTGTGCTCTTGTTACTTTTTCAATCAAAGCATTCCGGTCTATGATCACATTTTTAACACGAATTGTTTTCTGGCAGAATAGTTGGCTTTGGATTTGGTTTCATTTGCGAAGAAACTTACGCGGTCACCTCACTCATTTTTAGTTGAAAGAGATGCTTGAATCTGCCATATTCAAAACTAAAACTACCCATGTAAAATAATTGTTATAGTTTCAGCGTATTGAATTAAAATACCTTTTAGTTATTAGGCACCATAAACTAATCGTAAATTGCAATGTAACATAAATATTGTCCAATGATCCATATTTCTAATAATACTTAAATTATGCATCAATTATAAAAGTTAATATCTATAAGAATTAATTTTATAACCAGTTATATATCAGTATTTTTACACTTCGATCTACATAGGTCACTTCCAATTACATACGAGTATAAAAAATAATTATTATTAATGGAATAACTATAAATATTCAGAAATAGTTTTGTGATAACGTACCAATTCGATCCCAACGACCACAAATATCTTTTGGGAGTTGTTATTTGGTGGCAATACCACACCCAGAATTGGATAAATAAAGTGGTGATTTATTCGTATACATATTTATTTTGTGTTCTTTTATATATTCGGTCATTGGTCATTGAATATATTAACAACCAAATTACCAAGGCAAACAATAATTTCACGGTGATCCGAAAGGAGACTTTTACAACCATACAAAACCACCTACAACCATGAAACCACTGACACACAATCAACGGAACAATGTTGCACCAAACAAGACTCACGAAGCGGTCGTAAACGTCATCGGCTTGTAAGCCCAAAACAATCACAAACAAAACACCATCACTAAAGAAAAGAAACAAAAACACTAGCGGTGAGCAGCATGCCGAATTGCTTTTGCAAAATCTAAATGAAATATTAAAAATTCGCTCGCTCGAATATGTAGTGTGGTTTCCAGATGCTCAGCTGGCTAACGAAGATGAAACTTCGGGAAAGATTGAAAAATTCGAGGATGGATGAGTTGGGCGACTGTGCCTGCAACTGAGAAAACCAACAGCGCCTTTTTTAATTACCAACCTCTGGAATATTTCCCTAGAGCTGCATTTTTACAAAACTCGTTTAAAATAAGAACTAACAGTGTACGTGGTGAATAGTTCATGAGAATTTGCGCGAATTCGCGCCTCTCTGGCTCACGATGCACCGCGTGTTATTTTCATTATCTGTGGAATCTTCTGCTCTGTACTGGTGTGCTCTGCACTGGTGTGCTCTGCGCCGCACCAACGCCGCATAGCATCAACTCTTCGTACCTGCATTTCATTTTTAATTACGCTAATTCATAATTTCCTTTCAATATACTTAGAACGCTTCAACCATTAACCAACTGATTTTTAAAATATCGTTTGAACGTTGTACATTTTATGATGCTGATTTTATTTCCCGTAACATGCGAAATTCATTGTTTCTGAGATATTTTGAAAGTGTCAATGGCAGACAAGAAAAAAAACGAAAAATGTCCACAATTTTAGTAAATAAATAACTATGTTATTAAAGGAAATTCAAGGTTTTTTTGCACGTTTATCCGAGGAAATATCAACGCAAGTAAGTTTCAGATTCTTATAAACTTCTACTTAATTTTTTTTTAAATATATTATTAGTAAAGAAGAATGAGATATCTAATAATCTAGAAAAGCAGTGGATGATGATCTTTACACCAAAATGATTCAAAAATATGTGGAACTGTTGTAATTTAGCACCAAATGGATGAAAAAAATATGCGCTTTCAACTTAAAAAATTTATTTGTATATCGAGGGATCAAGCATAATTTTTTATTACGAATATGGAATTTATTCTCCGAGGCGATAGTAATAAAAACACTTTAGTGCTGAGGTATACATTAATCGTTAAATTATTAATTTAAAACGTGAATAAGTAGCATTATGTATTTGTAAAACGTCAGCTAGCTGTTGAGATGGGGATGGCAGTGATAACAAAAATACTGTCAAAGTGTCAAATTTTGTTATAATTTTCACTCTTTTTATATGTACAATGTTCTTAGACGTAGTCTGTATGAGATCTGCATTAAATCCGATAAATTATTCTCAAAGGTAAATAATAAATAAATTACCAATAATTTTATAGAATAATCTGATTCTTATTTTAGGTTTGTAATTCAAGTTCGACATAAGAGTCTGTAAAGTTTAACTTTAGCTACTAAAAAATATTTTTGGCGAATTTTCATAATTTAAACGTCGGTAATACAGCGTAAATTTACTAAACAATAAAAATGAGTAGTTCGTTGAGCTTGAGTTGTGTAGGCTTAGGGTTTATTTGTTAAAAGTGCGAGCTAAGCACGTTTACCTACAGATAATTTTCACATGAACTTAATTTGTTTAAAACTTCTAAATTATATATATAGGTTTCACATACCTAAATGTTTAAAAAAAATTTTTAGGTAAAAATATACGTAGTATTTTTTCCGTTTATTTGGTGTCAAACTACACGTATTTTTACGTCATTTCGGCGTGAAGACCATCCTCGACATACCAATAATCCATACCATATAGTTTCCCAATTTCGTTTCTGATTTCATAAAATGCAAATTACATCTCTCATCTATTTACATACCAAGGATTTCTAAAAAAAGACAATAAAACAATTGAATTCAGCCCAACTCAAACATCACCAAAACGTTATTGAATTCAAATCACACAATATCAATCTATCATTAAGAGAAAAACAAACGCAGTACATCCCGTCAAACAAACAAAAGAAAAAAGCGAGTCAGTAAGAAACAATTGAATGTAGAGATGTTTGCAGTGGCGAGAGGGCGAGAAGAGACTACGGTGTTGATAATTTGTTGTGTTGGTGGTAGCCGAGGAACTTCTGCACCCACTGTGCAGTGTGCACCGCGGATGCGGAGATCCCGGCGAGATATCGGCCGCTGCCCAGCGCCGGCCCGCTACCTCCACCGGAGGCCTGAAACCGATAGCCGCCGAGGTCTATGTATGGGCAACTAATACAACCAATATCCTACAATCCAACGTTATTAAACATATCACTTAAATTTTCTCAAATATAGAAGAGATACCAGAAAATTGCAAATAATTATCTTTTGCGACGACTGCTATATAAAGTTGCCTTTGACGCTTGCATTTATCAACGCAAAGTTGATGTTTTCTGAGGAATTTTACTTTGTCGCTCGGCTCCAATAGCAACAAGCGACAGAAGTTTGGTTTTTCATTTTTTTTATTAATTCAACACCATGGATACGAAGTAAAAACAGTTACATCAATCTATGACAGGAATGTTATACGTGCATTTATTTTAATGAAATTATATCAATATTTTTTATAATCAGTCGTCGGAATCGAGCGCAAAGAATTTATGTCTCAATAATCGTGTTTGAGCGACAAAACAACTTTGCGCTCTAAATATACAAATAGCTATTTCTTTGCAGCTGGTTTCATATTCGAAATAAATTGAATTTATTGTTTTGTGCGTCGAGTAAACTAAAAATTCAGTTGAATTGATTAACGGTCTCAGTTCAAGCAACTAAAAATTAGTTACAAATAAATTGATAGTTAATCGCAATTTGTGACAAGGTTCCGTAACTTAAAACTATTCGTAAATATTTAGCTTGAACAAATTTTTATTTATTTAAATAAGTTTCATAATTAAAATATGGAATACTTTAATTTGCTTTTCTTCGAAAACATAACCTAAATATCATTTTATCTCATAATATGGCAAAGGATGATTTAACTACCATATTTAACTTCACAGACTCTTATGTCAAACTTGAATTACATACCTGAAATAAACTAATTATTCTATAATAGTATTGGTGAATTTATTTATTATTTATCGGATTTAATGCAGATCAAATGCAGACTAAGAAAATATAAAAATAATGAAAATTATAAGAAAATTTGACAATTTGACAGTACTTTGTTATCACTGCCATCCCCGTCTCAACAGCTAACTGACGTTTTACATTTGTAAACAAAAACATAAATAATTTAACGATTTCGGAAAAAAATATAATGAATACCTCGACATTAAAGTATTTTTTATTACTCATATAGTTTATTCGTTATAAAAAATTATACTTTAGTGTCTTGATATACAAATAACTATTTTCTCAGTGTAGGCTTCTGATTTTTGACATATGTATTAGACAACAACAAAAATAACCTTAACTTGTCGCCTTGGTTTAATATATGAAAAATATTATAACAAATATAAGTTTATCCAACACCGACTCTGGCTGTATTTGAAATAAATAATGCCCAGCATTCCTCACGCAGTGAGAGAAAAATAGCGAAGTAACGGAGAAAATAATTACTGATTAAATTCACTAAATTCTTTGTTATAAATGTTTCTGGATTTCTTCGGAATTAAATTCAGACATGCTTCTTGTGATATTTAGAAATATTTTCATCGATTTTGTACCTTTTTCGTGTAATTTCTATATTTTATAAATAGCATAACAAATGTCTTGTCAGTGTCAAACAAAAAAAAGAAACTATACAAATGATTTAAAACGTTTTAAGAGTGGTGTTGGATAAATCGGATCCAGAGCACCTTAAAACATCTCATTGATTTTATATAACTAAAAACTAAATGAGTAAATAAATAAAATTTAAATTAACAGAAAAATTACTAAATCATAAATGAATAATATTGAAAAATATTTCAGTTTACTCTGAAGCAATTATATTATTAATAAACCTTAATTTGTGTCAAATATTATAGCATATGAAAATATACCTATAAATTTACTGCATTATAGGTAGAATAGATTCAATTGGTTTTTGTATTACGGCGAGAACGAAAATAAAGGTATTTGTTAAAAAGTTAACCATATTTTATTTTTTTTCCCTGTCGCTAACAATATGTTTATTACAATGGATGATAATAATAAAACTTTGACTCTTTGGTTATCGTATAAAAGTGTAAACGGTACGTAACAAACTGCATTAGATTATAAATAATTTTTTTGTTTTGATTTCTGTGTTATATTTTACGTCTAACTTAAAAAAATAAATGCAAATCGAAGTAAAATGTCATACAAAGTTGTTACATATATTGCTAGGTCACAGAACTAAATATGCGTTTTATCAACATGAGGTATTTATATTTTCAAGTGCACCATAATTTCTGTAAAATGGACATTTTTATCAATATCAAATAAATGCCCATATTATTTAAGTAGAAGCAAAAAATTATTATTGTAATTATATGTTACATTAAGTTCAATGTAAAATATTTAGAATAAAATTATTTCGAATACTAAAAAACAAAAGCACAATTAATTTTGAAAAACTACATATAATTTTATAATGATCAACAGCAATCAATGTTATTTTCGTTATTTTTTTATCATTCGTCCTTGTGTAAATACTCTAAGCCTTCACTAAAATTCAAATCGTCAATTTAATTTGCAAATAAATCATACATTGAAAAGTTTTACCAACAAAACAATAGCCTAGCTAGCGGCAAACAAAGCCAGTAGACAGTGCATACTTAGTAGCAGAAAGTACTAACGCAGTCGTAAAACGCAGTTGGCCGTAAGTTTCTTTTCAATTTTGACAAGGCCTAACCAGACCGAAGAGTATAAATTACCTCCTGATTTCTTGAACAAGCAATAGGACTGACCACGTCTGAAGATTTTAATAGCGAAGGCGTAACTGTCAGCCATATTTATTTTAGAGTTGATTTAGAACCCACCCGGCTGGTTCGATCTACCCCCTTTGACAAGAAGATTAAAATATATCTTTGTATAACCACTGCTTGTTTAATATGAACATGAAACCGGGATTTTGTTATTGAATATCGCTTGCTTGTTGTCTTGTAACCAAGAAATTGTTGGCAATTAATACTGTAGATGCAGACGGGAGCCAATGGAAACATATTTATTTACTCGATGACCTTTTGTTTTCTCTGTTCTCATTTGAAAATTCCAATTCAAAATTAAAAATGGTGTCGTGATATTACTTCTCGAACGTGTACAATGGTAAAGCTCTACAGTTTTTACTTTGTTATAGATGGTTCAATTTCACGGAAATATATGATATGTGGTCTCAATGACGTTTGGTTGGATGGATGTATATAAGTGTGTTAAATAACTCACGAACCAATAAAGATAGGGTAACGAAACTTCATAATTTTAAGTTTCATGACAATGCGAAAACAGGAAAACTAAAATAACTTCGAAAATAATTGCAAAGCCGAAAGTGGAAGTTAACTAGGCACAAAACAATAGGTTCAATTTATTTCAAATATAGAAGCAGCTACAAAAGATATTTAAATGAAAGATGTTAACTATATTTGGAATTAAAATTTTCTTGTAATAGCTTCAAATTTTGAGAAATACTAAATTATATCTTCAATAATATATTTAAGCAATTACGTTACAATAGTTATTTGTCAAACTAGAGAGGAAAGCGCGCTTCTTTTTCCCACTCGAGTTCGAAGTTTGCCTCATTCGCTGCGCTCGAGACGATTTGAGCAAGAGTGGAAGAAGGGCCTTCCTCTCGTGTTATACACAACATTTTTTTCACATGTTTCTAAAATTGATATGCTCGTACCTAAAATACAACACAACACAACTGACACGTTAAAAGTTAGGTTATCAGACGCAAGGCGGTGTGCAGTGTTACCGATGAACCAAGACAATTTAAAGTACCTGTGCATAGCATTAAAATAAAGATTTTCAATTAAACTAGGCATTTATTTATAATTTTGACAATATATTTTTTTTTGTAAATAATTCATATTGGTATATTTGGTAAATATGTGTCAAATATAATTATTAAACAATTAACAGAGATTTATGTGTATAAAAAAATTATATTGAATGGGTATATAATATACAGAGAATAAATGTTCAAACAAAAGTAAGAGAATTGTGCATCTAAGTTTGTAAATATATTTCAATTTACTGTTATAAATAGCTATTGAAATTTTTATATCCAAATATAGTTTGTGAAGCAATAAAACAGAAAATAATTTTTTTTAACTTATACCAAATTGAAGTTACCTCAAGTACTTGCATCAAAATTTGATTGCTATATTTGTTCGTATTGCGTACAAAATGAACAAATATTATATACAGCTAAAAAAGAAATAATTTAAAAAATATATATTATCTATCAATGAGGCAATCTGTTCAGTGTAGGTCTGCTAGTTCTTATTTTCCCGGTTAACCTTTATTCTTGCTTATATAGGCAAGTAAAAATAATTAAAAGAAAACAACAATTAAGCAATATTCTTTTTTGTTCTAGATCTGTCTATTCAGTGTGTTCTATCATCGGCTGTGCTGTGATTGGTAAGTGCAAAATAATATTTTTTTATTCCTATTTTGAAATTTGTTTGCATGCACTGGTGCAACAATATACTACTACACCAAAGATACATTTTTTATTAAACCGAAACGAAATTTAATATTATAACTATATTACTTAGTTACCTTATCATCGGTAAAATTTGACATAATACATTTACTTTATATACTTTTCGCCTAACAAGCATTTCTTGCGGACGCATTATTTATCAATCGCTTAACTCACAATTTCGTGAACACCTGATATAATTATAAATATCAAAATAAAACATTCTTATTCTTACTATACAAGTAGTTTATTTTGAAATATTTCCAAAACATTTTAAAACAAACATGAAACAATTTTATTTTTGGAATAAGAATTCAACAAGTAGGTATTTAAAAATATTATCTACCTTATATAGCAAATCATAAACAAAATATTTTAAATAAGAATAAACAATACTGGCAAACAGTCATATCTTGATTAATTTGTCATTTGTATCATCTGCATGTATCAATTATTTATAAACATAAATATATTCATTTGTTAGCTATTTCAATTATTTAAACCAATAATAAAAGTAAAACTATTAATATTTTAACAAAAATTAATTGCGCATAACATGAAACATTTATTTTAGTCTTTTAAGTTCTCAATAGATAAAAATAAATACCCTGCAATTATAGAAATGCAAAATTACATGTATAATTCTTGTCGCAAGTACACCTGACGTAAGTAATAATGTAAATATAAATATGGATAACAAATTCGTGAAATAAACGTTTACAAATTTATTATGGTAAGTTCATAATGGTCAATACTTATTTGTATGTCACAAAATTGATTAAAAATACACCTGTGTTTACAATTAAATAATTTGACAGGTCTAATCAGTGGGAGTAAAGTTAGATACATAGATAATTTAAATATTTAATAACAAAAAAGCTTTTATTAATTAATGTTACAAACGATAAAATTTGTAAATATTTTATTAATTATAGTTAAAATCGTTGTAAATTTAAATGAAACACCTGATTATATTTATTTTGGTACAAAATATTCCCCTAACTGTTTTGTGTTATAACTTTGTATACCAATACATATTAGTCAGCCAGATTCGGACTACAGTGGAAATTTATTTCATTATGTATTAAATATATATTCTACAATCCATCAGTACCATATAAATAATTGAAGTAAATATTTTTTCAGGTAATTTCTCTAAAACGTAATTTGACAAGTACATGTTTTTGCAAATTATTTTATTGTACTGACTAGCTATGAAACAAGTCGCCCGGCGAAAATATGAACTAAATTATAATATATTTACTTTATATTATTTGTATTATTTCCTATTATAAATCTTATTTGTGTACAACTACCGGATACGGCATTTTAAAATAAATTGAAAGGCCTAGGCTATCTGAAAATATTGTTGGCGTGTTAAATTCGTTAAAGCCAGCCCTGTGCAGACCACACACACACACATACACACAAAATACAATTACCTTCGGCGAGCAAACACTGCACATTAATTGCTTATTGACAATATTTCTATGTAATCAATAATAGATGAAATATTATTTTAATATATCGGTACATTATTACTAACTTGTAATCTTAACTGGAATGTGTACATAAATGCCATGTTATCTAACCTAACCTACAAGTACACGTGTCCAAATCAATTGTTTATTTCAATTTGAAAATCCAGGTGGCGATGATAAAGCAACGCACACGTCTACACCATCGTTTATATTTTGTTTTCTACGAACACACACTACGGACTCAATAAGTATTTTGTATATTGTTTTTCGCGCACCTGTCCTAAGCCAATTTGATGTTTGGATATTAACAGTTGAATGGCATGTGGCATCTTCGATCGGTAGCTGACTATTTGTTTTTATTGATTGTTAATTGTTTATTTTTTCGATGATTAATTGAAGTTGTCATAGGATAATATCGCTAGAAGGGAAATTATTAATATTTGATAATAGTGATGTCTGGTGCCTTTTTAATTGAATTTTTGAATTTATTATTAGGTGATTATTTATTCAAACTAAATTATTATTCGTTGAATACAAAAAATGTTTTTTGTAAAATACCAAATGACCAATACAAACAATTAATGTTCCACAGATAAAATCTAAAATAACCTGGAACGTCGCACGTATTGTATTTGTTGCTACCATGTAAATATTTTTGGTGAAAATGCCTTTATTTGCAATGAAAGTACTATACCCTAACCTAGGCTCAATAAACTCACACGAAACTACGCTACGACCCAGTTAATGTGGACAAAAGTTTACAATATTGATAGACCATTTTATTTTTCTACCTACCTAACAGATCAACTAAATTCCACATTTATATAAAATGAACTTACTAAGGACATAAAATAAATGTTCTGATAATGTCATAACAATTAATTAACTAAACACGATTATTTATTAAACAATTGAAGTATTTACAAAATAGTTTGGTAATTTTACAGTTTAACGAATAGTTTGGTAAGTTCTAAGGAACTTTCTATCCGTGTATATTTATAATGGACTATATTAAGATTACAAACGTTACGAGAAACATCACAAGTATTTTGTACTTTACTCTTATCTCTCAACAGTGTTTTCACCATGGTAAAATAACAAATACACAAATATAAATTCTGCACCTGATTTTGACATATCTAAATAGTACTAGAAATTAAGAAACATTAACATGCAACGTTGTTTGTTCAAATTGTTAAAATAAAAAGGCATAATATCTAGTTTATTACTTTAAAGTAGTAGTAGATCTCATATTTTAGGAACAATCTTATATTTTTTATTTAACAGCCAATATAGGAACAAAACTAAAAATTATATTTTATAACAACGCGCACAAGTATAAATTCCCTGTAACATCACTAGATATAAGCAGAATGTTATATTAACGATTTTCTGTATATAATTCAATTTATCAAAACAATTTCTCGTCAATATAATTTCTTTTTGTGATAGTAATCATTCTTCTACAGTTGCTAAAGTGGCTTTTATCCATGTGTGCTGCCGCCATTGTGTCATTGTTATATTTTGTTCATGTATTCTACTAAATAAATAAATATTATACCATTCTTATCTGATTAAAAATGATAGTAAACATCTTTAAATATAACTTGATACTTCCTTTCTCAGTAATGTACTATTTGAAAGTAATACGCTACATATTTTGGGTTATTCTAAATGTAATTGATTTGATTGTACACCATCATACAAAGGATTCTCAATTGGAATAGTTTGCATTCATATTTTCTAGTGTCTTTAAAATATTTAGTTTAGTTCATCTGTCTGCTGAGGTTTCTATTGAATTAAATAAGCGTATTTGGACGAATCCCATAGTAAATAGGTAGAAAATACGGCTTGAACGTCGCATACTACAAAGTTGGCAATATTTATTTGATTAAAATAATTTATGTTCAATATAAAATTTTATTTCAACATTTTTTCACATGGTTAAAAGTACAATTACTGATGATAATACGACCTATAACATAAATTCGCTATAAACACTATCAAATAAGTATCCATTAAATCAGCAACAAACTAAGCAAAAAATAATCAAACAATTAAGAATTTCTCGAAACTACTAAATGACGTTAATTTTATTTCTTACCTGCTGCGACTTTCAACCAACAATATTATTATTTACTCGTAAAACACTAATTTTCTTAATGTCATCTTTCAACGGCTGTTCATTATTTTAGAATCATATTAATTTTTTGGTTTCTGATGACATGTATTTTGCAAGACGCAAAAAATTAAATTGTTTGCTTATTAGAGATGCTAAGTAAGGATTTGAATTGTAATTAATGATTAATTTGTTTAAATTATATGTTATTATTGATTTAAAATTGACAGTTTATGTTTGTATTGTTTGTTTTGCCTACGTCAGCAGTGAAATATAGTATCATTTTAAATAATTAGTATTTGCTGAGTAGAGAAGGTTGAAAACATATCTTCTGAATTAACTAACTATCCAATATATTTAAATGAACCTTTAAATGAAAATGGTATTTCCGCCATTTTTACAAATAAATAAAAGCTATCGGTACAAACTGTCTCCTTGACATGTAAAAACACAAAACAAAGGGCAAGCACCATTCTTTCTTTGGGTTAAAAATTAGAAAAAAAACAATAAATAATGATGACAACTTGATTTATTTTATATCAAATGACACAAGTATTTACAAATGATATTTTAACGAGGTTAAAATAATTATCTTTTTTTTCAACGCTCTAATATATTATACGGCTATTTTGCATCATGGTAATTTTTTTTAGATTGTAACACCATAATTCTTTTCTGTCAGTACACTACAGGCAAATTTTTTTGAGAAAAATTGTTTACCTGCAATATATGTAAGTTTTTTGTTAATAATTTTTATTTGTACATAGTAAATGGAATTTTTATCGCATCCGTTCAAAATATACTCATTAATTATTCATACAAATTATTAATATTAATTTCTTTCTATTCACTATCCATTTTTGGCCTAAATCTATAAGAACACATTTTTTATGTTATCCGAAATAAAAATCACGTTACATTTAAAAAAATAAAAAGTATAAAAAGGAACATATTTTCACATTTGACTAAATACGACTATTCATAACATGAAGGCTATGAAAGGGTTATTTTGTTTGTTTCGAGGGTGTGGGTAAAACAATCGACAACCGACGGAAAGGGAGCAGTGAATATCTGCGCACCCCTCTCAACACAGGGGATATGTAATTGAAGTAATATTACAACACTTTATAAAAGAGAAATGTACATTATTGTTTATGATTTTAATTTTCAATTTGGAATGTAAATTATAAATTAATACATATTACCTTTAATGTATAAATATTAGGAATAAGAATGCAAAATATTGATGGTATTAATATTTGAATTTATATTATATATTTGAAATTATTACTGAAAAGGAAATTTTAATATGACTATAATTTTTATGTATACATTAGGGCCAATTTTACCTAAGGTTAAAGTATCTGATAACTTAACTGCCAGTTAAATGAGAATATCGCATCCAAATCTTCACAAAAATTGTAAACGTAAAATTGACTTTGAATGAAAATACTTTTCTATATAATTCCACCTATATCACCTACCTAATATACTATGTAATATAATTTTGTAGTATATCTACCTAATACGAGTATGTTTATAATAAAGTAAACATAACAAATACCTACTACAACTAATCTAATTTGATTACTTTGTTATAGTTCGAACAAAATTCCATTTTATTAATATCAGGTCTGCAAACATTAGCAATAGAATTTTCTAGAAACTCTCTCTCTCATGGAAACTAGCATACATACTCCGGGAATTATTGTATACATACTTTAACATTGTGTATTGCTGGTTATAATTAAATTTAGCCAAGAATTTAATTAATATTTTAGCATATTTTCGCGAGCTAACCAACCGCTACATCTCTGAAGAAGTGTGAATTATTTCACAGATATTATTAAACATGTCGTGGGTACTCAACTACTGTGTATAAAGAATATTTAATTACATCAAAGTAGCTATCCTAGTCAAATATGTTTATTAGTTTCTTACTGCTATTATAATTAATATGTAAATTCACGTTCTTGAATACGGTTCATACTAGTAATTTTAAGACATTATTCATAATTTACAATACGAATTAAATTAATTATTCTCATTTAATTACAATTCCATTGCGGTGTAATAAAAATCACCTACTTATGCAGTGTGAATCGTAATTTCTTTAAGTTTTTTTTTTAATTTCCTCTTCGTTGATAATTATAGGTAAGATATATCTTCAGCCTAAGGCAGGTGTTGGTCTAGAGTCGATGAAAAGAATGGACCTAATTAATTAATTGCTCATTGATAAAAAGTCGTTAACACACCCGAAATCTAGTCTGATGATTAAATGATCATTTGATTAAACGGACGCTTTGTTGACATAAAGGTAGATGATGCTTGGTTCTCATCAGTTGATGTAAAAGTGTCGATTATAAGTAACACGTACCTGGCCGTGGTGCAGTCCCGGTAGAGTGTGTCGAAGTCCTTGCAGCTAAGCAGCTTGCAGCGGTTGACGCCGGGCTGGATGGCGCCGAGGCCGCGCAGGATGCGCACCTGCTCCACGTTGCACACGAGCGGCACGATGTCCAGCCGCTTGAGTTTCGTGTACACGGTGTGCAGGCCGCCCACCAAGTGCTTCAAGAACAGCTCGAATGCCTGCGGCAGACACAGCATGGTGTCGCCGGCGATGATGAAGGCGGCCACCTTCTGGCCACGGTAGTCCACCAGTTTGCACTCGTTGGCCGTGGGGTCGGACGTGGAGATGGGCGGCGGGCTGTTGTAGGACCTGGGGGGCCCATGGTGTGCCATGAGGTCCAGCGGGTTGTGTAGCACGCCGAGCGAGTTGAGGAGCCCTAGGCCCGGAGGCGGCAGGTGGCCGAGACTCATGCCGCGGGCCGCCAAACTGTTGGGCGTGGACACGGGCGGCGGACTGAGCGGATGCGGCAGCGAGATCGGCGGACCTAGTGGGCTGGCTTGCCGCGGCGACGTCGCCAGCTGGTTGTGGTTGCTGGACGCCGGGTTGTTGTTGTTGGCGGGCGACGGCGGCGGCTTGACCGCCACGGCCGGCGAGCCCGACGACGCGTTGCTGCTGTGCTCACTCACTGAATCCATGGCCGAACTGTCCATCATCGCGAACGAAACACACGACACGAGGTACGTACGACACGCGCTCACAATACTCCAAGTCCAAGTCCAATATAGTCAACAGATCGCCAGTGCTGAAACACTCTAGTCTAGTCACTCACTTGTCAATAATGTCGCGGGGAGTCCATGGCTTGCCGCGCAGAGAGACGTACCGGTAGTGAGGAACAAGCAACACTCGCAGTCGCAGTCGGCGATGCCGTCTGTTTGTCTGTCTGTCTGTGTGCGCTGAGTGTGTGCGCGGGCGGTGAGGCGGCGGGCGAGGGGCGCGCTGGGCGGGGGCAGGGGCGTGCAGCTGCTGCTGAGGCTGAATGCACCGCGCACCAACACACACTGCGAGCAACGAGCACTGATCGCGCTTCTAGCACCGTACGCCGACCGGTACATTCGGCGGACACAAAAGTAATAAATAAAAACATTCGGAAAAAGTGTGTGTGGAGTCGCGAGGCGTGGCTTGCGCCGCGGCCGCCGACGTCACGCGTCGCGCAGCGCTCATTGGCGGCTGTGGAGCCCGCCTCGCGCGCGATTCGCGCCCCACCACCGCGCCTCCCGGCCACGCCTCGCCGAGGCGACGGCGAGCAAGTTTAGTTTCTTTGTAGCGGAGTAGAGGGCGGATGCAAGCGAACTTGAAATATGAGCTGTGACGTATTGATAAAGAATGTCACCCGGCTGTCATTATGGAATCAATACGCCTGCGGCGGTGGCGGCGGCGGCGGCGGTGGCACTGGCGGTGTCCGTGTGTTGCCTCGGACTGTTCTTATTCTCCATTCACACAGCACAGCACAGTACAACGTCTCCGCGCGGCTGAGGTGAAAAAATGTAAAGCCATATATCGCGAGCGCTGCGAGCGCCAACACCACATCCCTCCGGCACAATACCTTCATCTCGTTATGATGAATTTATATACCAAGCCAAGCAATATACTCGCACAAAGACTTGACGTTTTATCCGATACACTTCTGCTTGCCTACACCTCCGCAGCCACCACGATCTCATTCCATTCCATTCGCACATATTTATTCTCAAGCACCCATATGTACAAAGGAACGCAAATATTCCCAAAATTAACTTCACTGGCAATGAGCACATGAAATTAATTACTACGAAACTAGTTGTTTGAGAGGCGAAAAGACTGTGTAACAATGTTTGCAATCGCATCCGGTATTACGTAGTGCTTTCTGGATATCAATACGAAGATTGCACAGCGGCTTAATGGATTCTCATCTTTCGTCTACGTACACTATGCCTTGTAAGATACACAGCGCGATGGAAAGTAAAACTTTTAATTATTATTTTCCTGCAGGTTACGCATATCAGGGTAACGGCTGCTTGAGATACACCTACTAATTTGATTTTATTACGTTAACGCGTAAGAAATTATTACCCATATATTCGCACGATTACTTACACCTTACATACGATAATCTATAATCTGTGTTTACTACACCTTTAAGATACCGACCTACCGAAGTTTCAATTATGTCTTTTATAATTAAATTGTGTTTTAGCTTCCTCTCATTAGGCAATCACGCTTGGCCTATCACATAGATCATGCAGAAACAAATAGAAAATTAACAAAACAAGAAATTGTTACCATAGCTATTCCGATTTGACATTATAGACAGGGGTTATTGAAATACATTTCTTTAATGTTGGACATTATAAATCCAAAAAAAGCTACTTACAAGTACACAATCATATAATAACATAGCATTTCATAAAACCGCTGTATGATTGCCAAATAAAAGATGTTCGTTAATATTTCAGAAATTATTTCTCATTTGAAAATTTAAGGCTAGACTAGAATTCCTTGTCAGTTTCCTACCGTAAAAGATACTCAAGAATTAATTCTCGAAGGTTTTAATCTGGTGCATAATTATTTTCTATCATAAACTATATACTGTGAGATGGGAATTAAGGTTATAATGAGAATAAAACTGAATTTTGCGAACTTCTACGAATTATTTTCTCGGAAATTTGTTTGAACGAGAATTGACTATTTCTTCTACAATATTTAATTAACTTTCGGTAGCATCGCAGCAGGTAATTAGTAATGAGTTGATCTCGGTAGCATAGTGGCTTTGTCACTAGCCTACAAGTCTACAACACCAAATGTCGTGGGTTCGTATCCCAATGAAGAGCATGGTCGTTTGTGTACACAAAAATTCAGAGTCATCCACGCGTAAGTAGTTAGTCCGCTTACATCTTTATATAAAAAAAAATAGTAATGAATTATCTCTATTTTTATTTTAAAAGAATTTTACATTGTTTTTTTTTTTTAACAATACTTGATACCCATTTTACCTATACCTTCCTTATTCGTATTTGCTTACTAAAAAGCTAGGAAAATTTCAGGCGAAAATTTTCATATTTTCCAACGGTCATATCAGTAATTTTCTTCTTGATATAGATAAAGAGCTCCATGGTAACGCAATGAACCTTTTTCCATTCGACAATATCGTCTTTTTAAATTTACCCATGTTGTTCCATTCCACTGTCATGTATGGGGAGATGATACCACGGCTGGTATCCGCAGATCATGCACAAACATACATCACTATCAAAATCTGCAAAATAGGTAAAAGGCATACATTGTATTCATTATTTTTCTTTTATATTTAACTCATTCTTTTGGCTTTCTTCCTTTCTGGCATCTTGGATTTTCTCGTAGCATCTTCTTCGAGGTTTTCCTTATTTTTTTTTCCTCTAACGACCAAGTTTTCAATTCTAGATCTCTTGCAATAATGACATTCTTTTAGGTGACCGTAACATGTAACGTTTTTATACTCATTTCTTTTGTGGTTGAATAATGTTATCACACCCTGTTCCAATTTCTGTAGATTTGCTGGAAGTATTTACACCCCTAAATATCCTAGTGGAATGTAGGGGATAACATGTTATCTACCACTGAAATATAGTAATACTGGAACGCTAACTTGTAAGCTTTTATGCAGGCGAAAAACGAATCTGAGACAGACAGATGTTATAAGGCCATCTTCTTTGTCTAATATTTGTTTGTAGAATGGTTGCTAATGTTTATATGTGAAAAATGTTGCACAGTATTGTCCAAAGTGATAAATAATATTTAACAGTGTTATGTTCAATTATTTGAATATTACTTTAAATTCACATCTCTATCACTATCTCTATATAATATAAAAGAGGAGGCTATGTTCGAACGCTCTAAACTAAAACTAATCACATTTCGAGTTACCTCCACCTTTATGCTGACATGGAAGCGAGGAACGAAGTGACGAGCTTGCTTCGCCAATACTGGCATGGAAGCGTGGACTACATGTAGTGCCATATACTTAAATCGAGAGGCAATACAACACAAAAAGCTTGCTACTTATGGCAGTAACGCAGTCCGGGCCTAGCTAGTACATAATAGTTAATTGAACTCATTTCTATTGACTTATTTTTCAATTTTTATATTTAAAATTTTATTTCAAAATCATTAAATATTAATTTTTGTATATTGTCTTATTAATTTCTAAGCGGACTGTGTAACAACAAAGACACATGGACCGACAAATTTTGTGTGTCTCTCGATTCGCATTTTCAATATTAGTTAACGTTCCAGTATTAGATATTAGTTAATTGAACTCATTTCTATTGACGTATTTTTCAATTTTTATATTAAAAATTTTATTTCAAAATCATTCAATATTAATTTCATTATATTTCCTTATTAATTTCTAAGCGGACTGTGTAACAACAAAGACATATGGCCCGACAAATTTTGTGTGTCTCTCGACTCGCATTTTCAATATTAGTTAACGTTCCACTATTATATATTATATTTCAGTGTTTGTTACCCATCCCATTGAATGCCTATAATTTTTGTAGTATTTTCTGATTGAATAATATCTCTTATAATATTTCAAACTCTTTATGTTCGTGAAACGTATTATAATTAATTAACAGTAAAACATTTGATATACATAGCCCTGGCATTTTCAATTACATCGTATTCAAGATGAAGAATAGAGCGAGATGATATTCCATGGCTGTTCTTGTAGCTATTACATCTACATGGAGAAATATATTGAAACATAATCTACACAGAGTATAAAATACAAGATATGTATAGCATAGCGAAGGCCCGCTCTTGGCTCGTACTCGTACTCGTATGTATATCGGAGCTCCGTAGTCTCGCAATTAGTCACACACTGACGTGTAATTCCTCCGCTAATTTTGCGTTTATTACCTATAATTATGCATCTTACGACGAGCGAAATATTAAAATGTGTTCGTATATAATCAAACTATATTGTTTTCTTCGTGTTTTTAAGCACAGACTCTTCTTGGTCTTGGTTGATGTAGCGATTCCAAAGCATGAAGATGCAAGTTGCGTACTTTGTTTTATGCGTTGTGGTTTAGATTTATCTAGCAAGCCGTGTTGTGATGGCTTCGCATTCTACACGCTGCTTGAGATACTGTATTTGCAAGTTTAATACTTATGATCAGATTCAATGTTTTTAATACATCATATGTAATATTATTGCACGAGGTGTATACGTATTACCTAGGTACCTACTGCATGGGAACGTGGAGAACGTCAAAAATATTGTCGTTCTTTTACTTTTCGCTCAAAGAGATAGTGTAAGTACTACACTGAAAAACTGTTGAATCAATTTAACTGAGTAAACAGTTAATTTGCGTACAACTGAAGAATTCAATCAAAACAACTGAATACTTCAGTTATTTTTACTGACAGTTATTATTATTAAATCGTCCATTGATTTATTGTTACTTAACAAACAAATTATAATATTTAATATATAATACATTTTGAAAATTTTATAAAAAATATTTAAACAATTTACTAATAGTTTTAAGTTACGGAACATTTTCACAAAATGTGACTAACTAACTACTAACTATTAGACTGAGACCTTCTGTCAATTTTCAGTTATTTCATCTGAAATATTGAGCTGCGCGCTGCTCAATTTTTAAATTCAAATGTTTCTCGAAAAACTGATATTCAGTAAATGCAACTGAGGTTCTCAGTTTATAAATTAATTTTTCAGCTAAATTGATTGACTAATACATTACCTAATAATTACTGAATTATTCGTGTCATTTTTGCTAACTCGGTTTCTCTTTATGTAATATGCTTATTTCTGTTTCCGTCGCAATCCCATGTAAATAATGAAATGTTATTTACAAATAGCAGCCATTGGTGCCATCTTAAAAACAATTAAATAACGATTTACACACTTAAAATGTAAAATAAATATACCTACATGCGTAATTAAACACAATATAGATAGTACAAAATAAAACATAATGGCAAATCGTGTTCATATATTATTTTACATTGCAATTATTTTTAATGGGATTTTATATTTTACTTTATCTTTCACGTAATTAAAGCATTTTAAAATTAAATTCATGAACATTAATTATAGTTTCTAATTTTGAATATTATTACTGCTTCTAGAAGCTTATTCTAAAAGTACGTACGAACGTTTACAACTCAATTTGATACAACACAAGAGCAATTAATTAATGTATCTTACTATTCAAGTATCCTACAGTTGTTGATTTTTTCTAAGACTTGAAATCGATCTTAACTGGGGAACGAATTGCTTAACTATTTTAAAATAATATGAATAAAATTATAGCACAACTGAATTTTGCGATTATTTTACAAAGTAGGGATATTTTGTGTTGTGATTTCTATAATTAGTCTATTTCAAGAAGTTATGAAACTTGTAGAAAATAATACAACATTTAACATTTGATTGAAAAATTAATGTTTTTTTTTTATTTAAAGAATAGTTTATAATTTCATAAATAAATTTAGTTGACCATCTCTTGCATTAATAACAGCTTGTACTTTCCGGCTTATGCTTCGAAAACAATCATTTTTAATCGAATTTTGAGGTATATCTTCTCACTCTTGTAGCACAGCTTCATCAAGTTTGTTTAGATAGTTTTTAAATAACTTCTTGCCGTTGATACTCTTTCGATAAACATAAAAATAAACCAATACTTCAGAAATGATTTTTTACTTACTACAATTAATGAAGATAAAGAGAGCAACTAGCGAATAAGATTCAGACATAATAAAATCATATCAGCTTCCGTACACATTGCCCTTGGCATATTCTAACGGAATTTTATTCACCTACCGCAAATGAATACATAGATACATTATTCGCTACTGAATAAGTGTTATCACACATTGCAAAGGCAGAGGCAATATGTATTTTATTAAATGTACCGTCATTTTGAATTCATTTTTAATAATAACTTTCTAATGGTTAGAATACAAATATTCTAAAATATTACTGGTCATGTTTACTAAAATCCTTTTGCTTATGTAGAGAATATACAAGCTAAACTATGTTCATTTTATTCTTTTTAACTTTCTTATACATAATGTAAGAAATGTAAAGCAATCATAAAAAAAATCTGATGTGTCCAGCACATAACCTCCCGCTCAATACTATTAAACGGTAAAAATAGTATTTGATTATACAGAAACATACCTTTTTATTTGTTTATTTTCTATTTATATTTGAGAATTTTAATTTTCATCCGTATATTTATTTAATTTTTTGACATATATTTCACTAAGAAAACAGCTTCACAATCACAATGACATGTGTCACATTTCGTAAAAAATTGAAAATTTTTCCATGGTGTACTAGGAATGCAAGATTTGTGAAATCTAATTTTTTTATATTTTATTATCTCTAAATCTAATGAAAATTAATAAAATTAGTATAATCAAAACACATGTAAAATTAAATATTCTTCAACTTTCAAAATAACATAAATTGTTGAGAAAGGAAATTTAACCGTGTTTTTCACGAAAAACTGTTAAGGGCTTCAAGTAAACTGCTACTTCCGGTTGACTAATTTTATCCAAAATCTAATCAGCTCTTCATTTAAATATAAGAAGCAATAATTCACAAAATTGTATTTTTTGGTATTATAGTATTTGAGTTATGCGAGACGAAAAAATTGCCACAGACTACACACACACACACACACACACACACACATACATACATACATACATACATACATACATACATACATACAGACATCATCGCGAAAATAGTAAAATCGTACTGTAGGGACCCTAAAACGTGCTAATTCATTGAAAACTTACTACCCAATTTTTTGACCAAAAACAATACCTCCCTTACCTAGAGGTAGGCGGGAGGTAATAATGTCAAGATTTTCCTGGAAATACATTTTTATAATCCGTTTTGGCCAATTATCAATAAACTTTGTTTGTCTGAAAATGAATGAATGCACTCGTGTTCAATAAAATATATTCATCATGCGTTTTATGATCAAAAACTAAATTGGTTGTGTGTGGTTGTGTGTGGTTTTTTAATTATTATTATTTAAGAGAAGGATCATCGACAGCTTGGTCATTAGTATCTTAGTACAAAATATTATAGTTTATTGTGTATCTAAAATTTGTGGTACGAAGAGAGCAGGCACGACTCAGAATTTTATTTTCAGAATCAAACGAATGGCCCTAGCAGCAATTCCTTGTTAACATTCTTGCAATGGGTTATCTAGAAGGCGTGCATAATGTCATCGTCACTTCAATTGTATTTATTTAGTAATTGTCAAATTTACAGAGCAGGCAGTTCATGTTTCCATTGCGGAACGCATAATAATTAGATTTCTTGAGAATGAGGATACCAAAGCAAGTGATATTTTGCAATGATGGCAAACACATCTTATCAAAAACCCAGGTGTTTGAATGGTGTAAGAATTATAAAGAGGAAGGGGACTGCACAGCAGTCGAAAATTTGACAAACGCGAGACGTCCGAAAACTTCGGCCCTCCTTCTTCTTACACCATTCATTGTTGTTGTTTTTCAAGGTGCTTGGGATGTTGAATTGGTTTCTTCTGTCAGTGGGTATGGTGCAATCGGTGATGATGTGCTTTACCGTTTTAGGGATGTTGCAAATATTGAAAATTTTTTGTTCAGTTCTATTAAGTATGTGTTTGTGTGTAAGTTTGGTATTTCCTAATCCTATTCGTAATCTGAGGATTACAGTTTGTTCTCAGCGTGTTTATGGTTGTCATGTATGGTTCAGTATTGCTGGTGATGTTTTTCAAATGGTTTTGAGTCTCTTAGGTTGTTCATAATTGCAAAATCAGAAGAAGAAGTTTTACTGGACATACAAAACAGTAAAATCAATTTATAGAAATACAAATTTGATACAAAAAGTCTGAAGTGAAAGATGTTAACACTAATATTTAAAATAATTTTATTTGCAATTATCTTGTATTTGCTTCCAATTGAGTATTTATCTGGTGATAGGTACCTATATACAGTTTTTTTTATGTATGTATGCATGGGGATGTGTCTATCATAGTTACAGCTTACAGTGAAAGTGATTTACAGCAATTTATGAAAGCTTTTTTTTTAAATGAAAATATTATTTGTTTCAGTTCTATAAAACTTTTCATTTATTAGGTACTGTGAGTTCTAAAAGCATTTTCAAATTATTGAAACAGAAATAATTTGCAATTATTGAAAATAATAATTCCTGCCAATTTAATATAATTTATTATGTATAAAAGTAATTAAAATAAATTTCTTATTTGTTTGAACTCCAAATGTTTCTTTAATTATAAATGACTATTATTAATAAGTCTTATTATCCCTATGTTTAAGTATAAAAAAGGCTTGCTCAATTACTTTAATTGTAACTATAGTAACAATTCATATTCTATGTACGAGCCCTGAATCAAATCTTTTGGCCCAGTTAAAGGCATACAAAGGAAAATTGTTTAATTCACCATATTTATATCTTAAATTCATTTATTTTTCCTTCCGAACATACATATATGTAAGGGATGTATAGTTTATATTACGAATTAATTTGATATTGGGAACAATTCATCAACAGTAAGTGGTAGATTATTTGAAGGCATATCAGGGTTTTTTGGCATATCTTAATAAATAAATTAGATAGAGTAAATTTCATTGGAACGAAAAAGATGTAGAATAATATTACTTAAAATCTTTATATGAAACAATTTTCTGTATTTTGTTATCAGATTTAAAAATAATGTTCGTGGTACCAGCCAAAACTTTTGGACCAAATTGTTTATTTGTTATTATTTCAGTTGTCATTTTTCCTTAAAATGTTCTTAAAAAGAACAGAAATTATGATACAAATAAATTGAGTACAATAACTTTCCTTTGTTAGATCAGAACTATTTTTTTTAAAGCTATTCTAAAAGTCATAATTGGGTCAAATATTATGATTCAGGGCTCGTATACTGATAAAAAAAAACTCCCGGTATATAAAACTTACAATATTTAAAAAATTGGTGGTACAAGAGGAAGAAGCTCTCTTTCAAGTAGGGTTCCATTATAACAAACTGTATTTGTAAACAAACCGATATTTTCCATATTGTCCAACCCTAACAGAATTTCCTCCGCTTCGTCAAAACCCTTTAACAGTTTTACGCTGGTCAAATTCACAGCTTCAGGGTCGTCCTCCTCACGGACCATATAATATATCCTTCTCCAACCATTAGCCATCATCAGCTGATGGTCAGTGGGTTAGTAGAGCACAACCCCTGTCCCCGGGTCCCCCTTGCGAGGGGAGCGCCCCTCGAGAGCGAGTGTGCAGCACTAGCAACAGCAGCCGACCGACCACCCTAGAGGTAGAGGTAATCCCGAGTCGCCCCGGTGCCGTTTATGATTTCGCCGCTCGGTTGAAAAACTGCGCTTGGGATGGGACTTGGTTAGCTGGAGGGTAGATTGTAATGCTGGCGACATCTAGGACGCGAAGTTAGAAGCTTGGGTTTGCGTCTGAGATACGGTGCAGGGAGTACGCAAGATGCTCCTTTTAACTTTAATGGAATTAAAAATATAATATAAAATTAGTTTTCCAATACCTACTTACAAAGTGATATTTTATCCACTGAATTCTCGATACTAAAACAATACTTTAATAGTAAGGATTGATAAAGTATTACTTTATCCACTAGTGGTTACAGTAACGTTGCTATTGGGCATCCAAAATTAAAATACGCTAACTAGTGGTAGAAAGCCGAACTAACAATAAGGTACATAAATTTAATTGTATTTTGAAATAAATTGTTATTTTTAACAATAGAATTTGTTTTCAGAGTATTCCATTTGTTTAAGACATATTATTTAAAGAAGATGTAAAAATGAAAGGTGCATTGTATTTGTAGATTATAGGTTAATATTGAATTTTCTCCAAAAAAACTTATAAAAATAGCAAAACTTGCAGTGTGTATGGCAACAGTACTGCTGCCAATACAAGCAAGCTATCAATACTAAAGCATGCATTCGCCATCATAAAATATCATACAAAATGAATTTGTCATGTACCTTTCGTGAATTGTTAATTTGGAAGCCCAATAGTGACAAAATTTAGATATTTTCTATATTTTAAATAAAATTACATAGCTACTTATAAAGTATACAAGTAAGCGTTGGTAACAAAATAAGATGAAACATAAATATTTATGTCAAATTTTTAATTAAATATAAATTTAGTTTTATTCAAGAAGCATATAAAGGAATGTAATAGTGTATGCATCATGTGAATAAAGACAATTTAACCACTCGCGTAATTTAGATCACTCGGCTAACGCCTCGTGAGCTAAACATTCCGCTTGTGGTTAAAATCTGTCGTTATTCACTTAATACATAAATAACTATTAATAGTAAAAATTGATTGTTATGAAGACTCAGCTAATGATGGTCGAAATGCGTTACAACAAATTAAAACAATACTGTTGATGATGAAAAACTTCTTGGCTGGCAAGATTAGGTTAAGTTAGGTTCTAATATTAATAAATTCTTGAATTTGGCATACTCTTCGAATCGATTTTGACATTTGAAGTGTTTTGCGAATAAAGTGCAGTTACCAGTCGTTAAATCTATCCCGCCAAACTCCAAATTCATGATTTACAATCCTTTGGTTTTAAGAGATTCTGAGTTCGATTCCCACAGCGTACAGTTGCCATTTCAATAATCATTAAAACTATGCTAAATGTTATCTGTTAAACTCAAATAACACGATTGTTTGTATGTTTTGTTTACCATGGCACTCTGGAAATAGCTACAAATTATACACATATTTTATTTTACGTCTATCTGATGACAGAAATGTCCCACATCAATAATTTTGGGCTCATTTACCGATTTACACTTTTGATCTAAAATTAATAGGTAAAAACTTAAAGCGAAATTAAAAAATTAACATTGTATTTCCTAAGAGCTCAAATTCACATGAGTTCGCCAGTTTCAAATTGTTCGGTTTAATGTTTTACAAAAGTTTGAAGACTATAATACATCAATGTATCTTACATACAGCAACTTGTACAATTACTTTCCAATATTTCCACGTACATTTAACATTAAATGAAACATAGATAATAAACTGTACATGATGCAAACTTTTTTTTGTTGCATAACATAAGTATGCCCTAGCTAATATTATCATATTTTTTACTATTGTGTAACTTCGAAATTCTCTGACTGTCTATTTATTATTATTATTGTTATAATCAGCTTGGAAAAATATAATACATTTCATAAACAATAAACGAAAAATTTTATACTGGCGGACTTATGTGAATTTGAACTCGTATTCGTTATAGTATATGAAAGAACGAGTTTCTAATTGTCATGTTATTTTATGAGTTAGGAGTATTTTGCTCCTTTTATACTCTTTTTAAATAAAAAATCGTAAATTCATAATTTAGGGATTGTTGTATACTGTGACATTTGAAAATGCAATTGTTTACAAGTTTATAAATAACATCAAATTTAATAGTCTGTAGAGGTAAAGATACTGACAGGAATATTGCGGACCATAAAATTGTTTAAAATACTGCAATGTTAATGTTAAATTGTATTCAATATGGAAATGTTTTTCAATACCGATAAAATTCTTTCTATTAAATTATTTTATGTGGGAAATTATTTTGTATCACAGTGTTTCATAATATACTCAATATTTAATTTTCTTAACATTTTAATACCTATTTAACTTTAAATATTTTTTATGTTACTTTTAGTCTAATATAATTTAAGAAACGACAATTGTTTTATTTCTAAATTATATTATATTCCACATATTGCATATAAGTACAACCTAATTTATGATTGCTATCAAATTTCTCGAAACCTATTATAAACATCATGAACTTACTCATCCATAAATTTTCCAATAGTACAATTCAATTAACTTTTTCTATTACATCTTCAAAAAAGATCATAATTAAATTATCAACATCTTATAAATAAACCGTCCATTGCCAATACCAATACAAAAATAAACAACACAACAATATATAACTCAACCCATTTTAAATCAACAACAACCAGCCAGCAGCCGAGGTGGGGGTTCACAATTAAAATCTAAAAAACGCACCAGTTAATTTGCAATCAACTCAAATGATTTATACGTACGATGTGCAGAGATAAGCCCTGGAAACCTTCGAAAGCGCATGCGTCAAATCAAACAAAACAACACACAAACGCAAAACAACAAACGGCGGGATTAATATTCATATCAGCCGTAATAATTCACAAGAGGTTGTACGACAATTAGTTGATATCTCAATACGTTGCCGGCCCCGGCCAACGTGATTTATAACTGCTGAAAGAACAGGAGTCTAATAGCCAAGTCCGAGCCATGGACGTGTGGGAGGAGGAAACAATCTGGGCTTTAAATATGATGGGAATAAAGCTTACTTTGCTGCGAATTGTTCCCTGCGATTGTTTCTCAACAGAGGGCTTAAAAATGTTTGATTAATTGGCCTTGGGTTTAATTTGTAGTTAATTATATACAAGTAAATATACCTCTGCCAATACGATAAGTATTGTCAGATTCATAAATAAATAAATATATCACCACGCCATTTACACAATTCTACACATAGTACTTGGTTTAGAGCAGTGAGCAGATGTCGGTACGTGACATAATTTTGCGCGTCTAGTCAAATTACAATCCTCAAACAATGCAATGTAGTAATACTGGAATACGCAGTACTCGTGTATGGAAAAAGCGAACCGAGAGAGATAGTTTGCATCAGGTATCTACTCAACATCATTATCTAACACTTCTGTAAAAGTTGGTCGCTGTGTTTTAAGAAACCCTGTTGTTGACATTTCTTATAAATAGAAAATAAAATAAGTTTTTTTTTTAAATAAAAAATGTGACATTGTAGCGCAAAGCTTTGCAAAGCTGTATAGCAACCAAATACGCATTTATCCTTTTTTAAGTACGTAATAAATACTTTAACCCAACTCTTTTGACATTTGCTCAATCATTGCATTAAATGTAAAATTGTAGTGTATTTCACTTTATAATCATTAAAGTGTATATGAATACATCAGTTTGACAATGAAAAATAATGCCATTATATATTTCTCTCAATTGAATTTCTGTTTTCCTATAAATAATGAATACTACGACACAAACTTTTTCAACGAACTGTATGACATGGATAGAGATAACTGAGGGTTGCTTTCTTTCTCGGCTCGCATTTACACCGTTAGTTCGCGTTCCAGTATTACTACATTTCATTGTCCTCAAAGGGAAGGAAACGGAAGATCCGGAAAGATATTTTTTTCGAAAATTTTTAGCAGTGGCATCTATATTATACGCAGTTTGATTACTTATTAATATTATTGTATTTTATTTATTATTAACTTTAAACACAGCATTAAATAATTTTATTTAAATATAATTCATGTTTGTCATGCATAATAACGATAACCATGATAAATATATACTTATAGGATCTTGTCTGTATTTTTAAATGTATATATCTACTATAATAGTTATACTCTACATACTTATAGTTTCTATTTCAACATTTTTCCACTTCATAAATTTTAATGAGTTATATAGTAAAAACTAAATAAACGCCAACAAAAAGCGAGTGGAAATATGTAAACGTGAACTAGTACTCGTATACATAAAATTCTTATATCCATAGACCATGTTCCACAATTTACCTCCCGCACATATATGTAATGGAGGTATTGTAACGGGTCAAAATTTTCGGTAGTGAGTTTACAACAGATAAGCTCGTTTCCCTAGAATACAATTTTACAATATTTACGATGACGTCATTGAACATATGTGTGATACCTGAAAATTTAATGATCCTATTCCAATTTCAAATTTCAATATGAGATGTTCATGTTACGAGTTGATTAGATTTTGGGAACAAACCATCATGATCGAAAGTGGTATTTGAAGACTTATCAGGTTTAGTGGGTATGTGGATATATATCAGTAAATAAATGAATTATAGTAAGTTTTATTGTATTCAAGAAAATGTAGAATATTTGAAATTTTTCTATATTTTGTACCGTCGAGATTTTAGTATTTTCGGAAGGTTATGTAATGGCTACATCAGATTCTAATGACAATATCATTTTCAAATTTCATATTTATACCTACAAGTCGATTATATTTATTTAGCATGTCATTATGTTATAATATAGTCTATTTTATACTGTTTGAAAGTTGTTTAGAAGAATGATTATGCGCCGCCAAACAACAGTGTTATTGATAAGAGATTCAGACAATCGCATTTGATTAAGGGTTGGGGAATTAGGCTTTGATAAATGTTTTAAGAAAATCAAATTTTGCTCTATTTAAATGTTATATCCTTCCTTGTGTTCTTTACATGCTAATATTTTATACTAGATGAAGTGAGTCCTCTATTCTGAACTAAACATGTTGATGTGGAAAGGAAGTAACGCCGACTTGTTGAATGATATTTTTTTTTTTAGGTTTAAGATTTAATAACAATTGAAGAGTGAGTTAAAAGATCAAATAACTCATACTTCTTGTCAATTTTATTTAATCCAATACTTCAAAACAATTATGTTGTTTCATCAAGGAAACTTAAATCGTACAAGTTTCAAAATTTTGTGTAAACTACTTATAGTTTAACTAAAAATTGTTGTTAAAATGTGATTTTTAGACAATATGAATACATTAAATTTGTACATTTCAGTGAACTTCGAAAAATAAATAACAAAATAATTAAGTTAATACTTATTTTGTTAATGTAAAGTGGGAAAAATATATTTGAAATTTCTATGATATAGCATTTATTCTTCTTATATAACCGACATTTCGGTATACCCTTAAACTTTCTTTCTTCTTCAGGGTTAGTAAGCTCCTACAACAAACAATCATGAAACAAATACTTTCGTAAACAAGTATTACAGTATTGAGAACAGGAGTGTGTATGTGTTATGCTTTTGTATGTACGAAGTTTTTAAAAAACTGAATGATTAGTAATATCTTACTAACCCTGAAGAAAGTTTAAGTAAACCTAAACGTAAGTTATGTAAGAACTTTACAATAACAAAATTATTTTGACAAATTCTTGTAAACCATATGCTAGAACCAATAACTGTTAATGAAAACAGCACAATTGTAGGTAAAAGGGAAAACTGAGTACCAAAGGCAAAAAGCAGAAAATAAAGAAGAAAACATACCAAAAATTTGCAAAGAAGGTGAAATTTAAAACTCTTAATAATTAACGTAAACCCACGATTAATTTGGATGTGACACATTTCGAGGAAACATTTCGCAGAACTCAATTGATTTTGGACAATTTCAAAACCGGAAGTTGAAATTTACCTGACACACAAAACTATATATAATATATTTAGAATATAGAAGCAGCTACGAATACATTTACAAATTTGAAAATTTCTTGTATCAGCTTCCAATTTTAAGAAATAAATTATAGGTTTAATTAATGTTTCAAAATCATGGATGTTATAAGAACAAGCAAATAACTAAACATCTATTCTATATGTCAAACATGTATCAAGTATATTTATTAAACAATTAAAGTCAGATTTATATGTATAAGAAAGTCGTGTGTTGGCCCACTATTTCTTATTTGTCATATTCTCATCACAGTTTACTATTTTGATCTATTCATATATAATCCTAAAATGCCTTACTCTTAACTAATGTTGGATTCACTAGAATTAATAACAGGCTATACCTGTGTGCTACTTAAGTTTCACCCACCGTTTCAGAAGCACTGTTCCTTTGATCAAGCCACCATGTTCCCCTCCTCCTCGTCTGCTCGCACTTCCGCCTGGAGCGACAAGGATTATAAACAATGTGCAACAAGCCACCACGCTTTGCTTTGCTTTACTACAGCTACCACCAACTACCAGCACACTCCACACTCGGATAGCGGCCACATAGCACATAGCATATAGCAATGCTAACTAGCCACTAGCGCATCGCATCTATCATCGGTTAACTAACAAGTTTACTTGTAGTGGACGCCAACTACATACTAGTGCTGGAGTTGGTGTGTTCTCTGCTGGCAATGTCGAGGAAGAAATGCGGTTGCAAGCGGCGAAACCAGTGGCAGTTCTTTAGAATGAGATGTTATCGGGTTGTTAGATTTATGGTAACGCTGTATTGTAATGTTGTATGGATTTCTGGATTGGATAATTAAAGTTGATTAACGCAATGGAAACCAGCAGGAGTAAACTTGGTACATGTGAAAAAGGATTATTTTTTACATAATTTTTCCAGTTAAAAAAGTATAATACTATTTTCCTATTACAAATTGTTCGACTGTAACGTCAGTACAATATTTACAAACACGTGATCGATCTTCTTATGGATTACGAAGAACTACGTTCGTTCAAATTTTTACATACTTAAACATAGTATAAGGAAATATCCTATAATGGGCTCATAAACCATAAACGAAATATGACCAATTTATATCAAAATCGTGTAACACTTATGGAATAATTAGTAGTGAAGTATTTTTTTTATTTTAAATATTTTGCAGTAAAGCGATATAACGAATTGAACATACTTTGACGTCACAGGTACTGGTATTGGCCAGAAATATGAAAATTGCAAATCGCGCGTCTGCCGCAGCGCCCAACGCCTATTGTGGGCTAAAATAGAACTACGAAATGTCATTTCATATTTTTGTTTGTTGGTATTTAAGATTATATTTGTTGGGCTTCTATTACTTGCTTTATAATTTCACTGTTTTATTGTGCTGTGTTGAAAATCTATTGACTAAAATTATGTGTTGAGGTTAGGTTACATCACTACTAGCGCCACTGTCCTCAAACTTTTGTTGTTATTTACTCGAATATCAAGTAAAATACTCTTAAAGCTGTCAAAGGAATTTTGCCTTAGTTTATATTAAGTTTAATTGTAGTAAATTAAGACTTATAATATACAAATATTATTTTTATATTAAAAAATATATAATATCTACTATCATGGAAAATCGTAGTCTTAGTGCCACTGGTGTAATACCTGTGACGTCACACAACGTCACAGAAACTTTGAAAAATCATATCTCGGGTAATACAAGAAATTTTCACATCGGGTTTTCACTGATCGTCATATATTCTAATAAAGTTTCATAAAAAAATTTAAAAAAAAATTGGTTTATGAGCCCATTATGACAAAAAAACATTGGCGATATTTTCACAGAAATACATCGTTTGAGGTTACCTGAACCCGTTTTGACTATTTTAGGAACAAATAAAAATACAAACGATAGAGTACCGAAACTTAATCATAAGTTTCAAGACAATACGCACAGTTGATTAGATTTTAGTTATAAAGTTGACAATTTAAAATGACTTTTTTAGCATGAATCGTAAATTTAAATTCTAAATTTTTAAATTAAGTTCATTTAAATCAGCTATAAACAAGATAATAAAATATCCGTATTTTATAAAATTTATAGATTTCGAAATTTAAATTTTAAATTTACGATTTACCTTCATGGTTCATACTAAATTTATTAAATTCAAAATCTATTAATTAGGATTAGGTTTCAGATTCATAACACCAAAAATAAACCTAATGTGTCAACTTGGTTTTATTTGTGATGTTCTTTAACTTATAAATTAATGTCATATTTAATACTATTCGTATCTATATAACAATATTTTGTAATAACAAATAGATCAGTTTAATTGATGATTTTTACACATTTTACTGCTGGTTTTGTGTCCCAATGAAGCTGTAATTAGTTAGATTTAAAAATTTAGGTTTAGAATATGAAATATGGTGATATTTTAACACTTAGACCGCCATGTGGCACCACTTCTGTGCCACTGGTATATTTGCTATGGACGCCTTGTGGCACAAATTTGTGCCACGAAGGCGACGTTTCAAAAACGCTTCGTAGCTTCACGTGTGTTTGTAGCTTCACGCGTGTTAATACGTGTTATGATATAGGAAGAAGAGATGATGGCACGGTGTATGTACCATGCGGCGTGAATGAAAAAGACCTTAATTCACCACGTTGCACGGATATTGTGCCATTTTTTATAAAAAAAGTTGTGTGAAACATTTATTTTTTGAAACTGAATGTAACATATTTTGATGAGAAGCGTGCCACTAACTTGTTTTTCATAAAATATGGTTGTGGCCCTCGGGGCCCACAATTTTCACAAAGCGTGCCGGTCAACGCGTTAAACCTTTAAATTCTAGCAAAAAAGATTAAATGTATTTCTTTATGTACTTTATATATTTTAAATTTAATTTTTAAATTTAAATGTAAATATTAAATTCATTATAAACCAACCATTACGCATTTAAACTTGTAGAGACAAAAATGCAATTTTTAAGTTCAACGTGTTATACATATGTGGTCAGTTAATAATCTAGTAAATTTTGAAACCAAAAAACAAAAATAATCTGTTTACTTTCTATGCCTCTTCAAATGCATGTTAACGATGTGAAAAATTAATTAATGATCAAACCAAATTTTTAATATTTCAATAATTAATTTCCCTGCAGAAGCAGTAATACAAACACAGACCACAATGGCAACAAGTGCCCGGCTCTATTTACGTATTTACAATCAAATTCGATAAGTGACCAATGTGGTTAACATATTGGTTGTTACAGTTAAATATTGAACCGCGGTTATGTCCGGTGACCGGTGTATGATTGTTTGTGAATGTGCCGTGTTTACACTGGCAATGACTGCTGGTGGAGAACCCCTTTCGTCCCTTGAATTGATAGTGTCTTTATTAATTTGACCATTCCCATCCTGGTACTCGCCAAAACCATGTAGTATATTATAGGAAGGAGTGGATACAATGATACAAATCCGTTCGAAGCGGTCCGAAATGATTTGCCACGATTGAGAGAGAGAGAAAGATAGCAGATGTAGTCTTTATATTTCTATTCGTCTTACGGCAATGGCAATATCGGAATTATATTAAAATACAGAATTACAATGTAATATAAAATTATATTTATGCTGCCAGCAACTACTTTACAACTGAAATGAAATGTACTGAAATTAATAACAGTATAGTTTCGATTCTTTTCTATCATTTTTGACAATTTGTTTTTCTGCTGCAAGTGAAACCATTGTCTTTTTTCCCGACATGGTAGGAAACACCACCGTTGTTCTCCCGAAATAGTGAGGAAAATGTGCTGTTCCACTCTAGAAAGGAAAATATAGAAGTGTTACCAATATGAATGTTATTTACAAAAAATATATTTAAAAAATTATAAATAAATTCCTAATTTTATTGAAAATCCTTATATTAGTGATATACATACTTTCAATTATCTTACAATTATGTCTTATATTTTTCTTTTTCTTATTAAGTCACAATTTGACAACTTATTAAAGATATATAAGATTGGTTCATTGGCAACACTGCTACGCCGCCTTGTGTCTGATAACCTAATTTTTAACGTGTCAGTCTGTCAGTTGTGTTAATGAAGTGTATTTTAGGTCCGAGCAAATCGTTTTTAGAAACATGTCGTGAAAAAAATTGTGTCTAACACGGGAGGAAAGCTCTTCTTCCACTCTCGTTTGAAATAAAAAGTGTTTATCACATTTCACATAATTTAATTGGTCTATAGAACTTAACACTTTATCATTTTGTGGTATAAACTTTCTCCATTTCTTATATTATAGTTACTTGTATCACTAGTCCAGAAACAGCACTTTTACGAGTGCGAGTGCGAGTATATTTTGACAGGCCATGCTGAATGCGAGACTTGGAAATTACTAACACTCGCAAAACAGTTTCTGAACGACTGAACGAGTGAAACACATTATTTTTCGTATCGACTTTATCATAAATTTATTAAGGGTCGGTATTTCCAACCGAAGATAAACTAGAAATTTATCATTGGAATAACAAAAAATCTGATGTGGCCAACACATAACCTCCCGCCCAATTCTACTCTTAAACGGTACAAAATAGTATTTGATGATACAGAAACATACCTTCTTACTTGTTTATTTTCTATTTATATTTGAGAATTTTAATTTTCTTTCGAATATTTATTTAATTTTTTGACATATATTTCACTAAGAAAACCTTCACAATCACAATGACATGTGTCACATTTCGTAAAAAATTGAAAATGTTTCCATGGTGTACTAGGAATGCAATATTTGTGAAATCTAATTTTTACCTCCCGCCTACCTCTAGGTAAGGGAGGTGTTGTTTTTGGTCAAAAAATTGGGTAGTGAGTTTTCAATAAATAAGCACGTTTTAGGGTCCCTACAATACGATTTTACTATTTTCGCGATGATGTCTGTATGTATGTATGTATGTATGTATGTATGTATGTATGTATGTATGTGTGTGTGTGTGTAGTCTGTGGCAATTTTTTCGTCTCGCATAACTCAAATACTATAATACCAAAAAATACAATTTTGTGAATTATTGCTTCTTATATTTAAATGAAGAGCTGATTAGATTTTGGATAAAATTGGTCAACCGGAAGTAGCAGTTTACTTGAAGCCCTTAACAGTTTTTCGTGAAAAACACGGTTAAATTTCCTTTTTCAACAATTTATGTTAGTTGAAAGTTGAAGAATATTTAATTTTACATGTTTTTTGATTACACTAATTTTATTAATTTTCATTAGATTTAGAGATAATAAAATATAAAGAAATTAGATTTTACAAATTTTGCATTCCTAGTACACCATGAAAACATTTAAAAATTTTCAATTTTTTACGAAATGTGACACATGTCATTGTGATTGTGAAGCTGTTTTCTTAGTGAAATATATGTCATAAAATTAAATAAATATACAAAAGAAAATTAAAATTCTCAAATATAAAGATAATAAACAAATAAGAAGGTATGTTTCTGTATCATCAAATACTATTTTGTACCGTTTAAGAGTAGTATTGGGCGGGAGGTTATGTGCTGGCCACATCAGATTTTTTATATTTTATTATCTCTAAATCTAATACAAATTCATAAAATTAGTGTTATCAAAACACATGTAAAATTACATATTCTTCAATTTTAAAAATAACATAAATTGTTGAAAAAGGAAATTTAAACGCGTTTTTCACGAAAAACTGTTAAGGGCTTCAAGTAAACTGCTACTTTCGGTTGACCAATTTTATTCAAAATCTAATCAGCTCTTCATTTAAATATAAGAAGCAATAATTCGCAAAATTGTATTTTTTGGTATTGTAGTATTTGAGTTATGCGAGACGAAAAAATTGCCACAGACTACACACACATACATACATACATACATACAGACATCATCGCGAAAATAGTAAAATCGTATTGTAGGGACCCTTAATCGTGCTTATTCATTGAAAACTCACTAGCCAATTTTTTGACCAAAAACAATACCTCCCTTACCTAGAGGTAGGCGGGAGGTAAAAATATCGCATCAAAAGATGACAGCTACAATAATAATCATTATTTAAGCTATGATTTTGATGCGATATTTTTTGTTTATTCTACTGATAAATTTATTTACATAAACAAGGATATTTTCTTTGAAAAATTCGGTGACATTTATTTAGTTGATATTTATTTATTGGTTGGGCACTGCAACTGAAAATTTAATTATAATTCCTTACATTTGAGCTTACAATTAATAATTTAGCTCTAAAATTGATAGAAATGTCTAACCTCCAAGTACTCAAATATTGAACAAAATCAACTGCACAAAATTTACAGCCAGTTTATTTAAACCCTAACTTTTTTTTTTTTGAGATGTATAAAACTAGGCTTTTTGGGCAGAGGCGCGGGAAGAAATTTATAAAAGTGTTCAGTATAAATGTACTAGTATAACGTCTTGTAAAAAATATCTATTTCACACGATTTGTGAGATTTCCAGTCGACCCTCAATGGGAATGAGCGAAATGAAAATTGTCCAATACAATTGCTCCCCTTACCCCGTAAACCGACAACAGTTCAATTAGTGAAATTACTAGCTAAGTATGCACGTGTATAATAATGCTTGTGTGCGTTGTTTTCTCATATGGACGTGATTGTTGATACGTGTGTATGTGTGTGATTAGGGTGATTTCCAATAGGGTGATAGAGATGGTTGGGGGGTATAGCGAATGAAATGCATTTATGTTGTATTGATTTCAATTAATATTGATTGCACTTGAATACTTGATTATATTAATTTAGCAATGATAATTGTATGTACACGAAAATATATGAAACCTGAAAAATCTGAGTTGGAACTTTTTAATAGTATATTTGTAAAAAATAAACTTGGGTCGTAAAAGCCTTAGTTCTATTCTTTATCACTATGGCGCTTCGATCTTAACCTTACATTTTTATAATTCCAGATGCGGTTTGTTATCTCTAACCAATTTTCGGCCAGATGTGCTTCAGTGGTCCTTTTTAGCGTAGAAAAAAGAAAAATAAAACCGACCAAATATTTAGGTAAGTGTTTTGAAATATATTTTAATAAATAAGGTTATGTTCAGGATAGGAATAAATTAGTATTTTTATGTACATAATATGATTTGTCTAATAATGGGACAATAATTTACAATATTAAAAAATGTTCTAGTTTTTATAAGGATTTAAGAATTTATAATTATGAATTTAATATAATTTATAGATGACCCAATGAACTCCTTTGAGCTGTTATCGAAAACTGTTCATACAGTCAAATACAAAATAAATGATTTAAGACTATAAATGTTTAATTATTAGTAATAAATTACATATTTGAACATTTCAAAAGAGAGTTCGTAAAATCAAAATTTGTAAATATTTTATTTCAGGCAACGAAGTTCGCTGTACACGATTATAATTGGTTCATTTTACATATTTTCGATGTCAGCTAAAAATAGACCGTTGTCATTGCGTTAGATTACGACTCTCTGTTTGGTTAATGCGCTAAGTTTAGTCCACAATAGAGAAAACGTTTAATTTAGTACCGGTTTATCAATCGGCTGTTATGTAATTCTCCTGTTAAATATAGAGAAATATGTATTATTTATATTGCTGTTAGTAAACATTTGATTGATAACAGTCGATTGATACGAAATACTGGCAATTATATATCTTCTAATATTTTTATTCGCACATAGTATATATCAAGAATTATAATTTTTGGCGTATTGCAAAGAATTGAGTTGTAATTTCAAAACCAGAAGTAGAAGTTTACGGGATACAGAAAAAAAAATGTTTTACTTATTAAAGATATTAGCGATAATATTTAGAATAAAATAATTTGCATACACATTACGTGTTCCTAAATTAAATTTCTTATTCAAGGCTTATAAAACGGGCTAGGCTGTCGTCGAGGCAATATCGACTCCATTTATATTTGAAACAGACTATAGTGCTGCTCCATAATGTGAAATTAGTTCAACTGTCATCCGATACATTTTCTCCTTGATTTTACGATATACCGTGTGTCCCACGTAAATGTTGGCATAGGCAATTAACATGTAAAATCAGTTTTTTGTAAATAAAAAGTGCCCGCACAAAATTATGCATCCAAATTTTATATCACAATACTTGCCAATATCCCTACATCTTATTTAATACATATTAATTTATTTTGATAGCGCAATTCAATAAAATTAATAATAATAATTCCTAATTTTCCGCCTACTCTTTTTATTGCTACTGACATATAGTGCTTGCATTTTGTTTTAAATATTGTAATCTGTCACTGTCATCATGAATACATTAAATGTCGAGAACCGTGTAAATGTTATTAGAATGTATTATGTGGGGCGTAGTGCAAGACAAATATCTGAATACTTCACAGGAATGAACGCCGAATGGTTTCCATCGCCAGAAATTGATAGTGACAGGTTAAAATATTTAAAACAAATTGCAGGCACTATACGTCAGTAGTAATAAAAAGAGTAGGCGGAAAATTAGGAATTATTATTATTAATTTTATTGAATTGCGCTATCAAAATAAATTAATATGTATTAAATAAGATGTAGGGATATTGGCAAGTATTGTGATATAAAATTTGGATGCATAATTTTGTGCGGGCACTTTTTATTTACAAAAAACTGATTTTACATGTTAATTGTCTATGCCAACATTTACGTGGAACACACGGTATGTATAAAGTAAAGAGGTTATTGAATTCCATAAATGTAACTTTTGAAATAATTGAAGGTTCAGAATCTCGTATGTTAATGTAAGTTGTACTTTAATGAATAAATTGTCTGCAGCTAATAATTTATTATACATAATTACAAATGTAATATTCAAGTAAACCTCTCCCCACTGCGTATAAGTGTAGCGTACAATTAGTCTAAAACAATTTGAATATTTTTTTTAACGGTGAAGTAGTTCTAAATTAATATAAACTTCTTAATAACGCTGTTTAAAATAACGCATACTAAATAATGCTTTACTTATGTTTCTTTATCGAAAGCCGAGCTGCAATTACTTTTAATTAATTAAAGTAATTATTTCATCGCATTAAAGGAATATAAGTAAGAAGAACGTTACATTTGTCCAGTCACCTGTGTATGTTGGTCAACTCATTATATTATTTTATTTACCAGAAAAAATAGCTACAATACATTTTTTCTTTCAATTTTCTGGCAATTATATATTCATTTATTTTTATTTAATTAGAAAATACACCATGGAGCTCATTTAAATAACTTCCAGACCATTTATTAAGGATGTAACTACGCAGAATTATTTATTCCATAACGCACTTCGATCCTCAAAAGGCTCTTATTCGCAGAATGTGATTAATTTTTTTCGTAAAACCCGAATAATTGACTCGAGTTATCTGGCATCGAGCCATTGTCCTGTTTAACCAGTAACACATGACATAATAGCCATTCGATTATGATGCGGTGTCCGGAACGAATCCGGCGTGCACGTTCGACTAGCGTCGGTTGTTTCCGGAAACCAACATTTCGAAAATGCCACACTACAAGAATTTTACATTTACTACAGGGCATTAGCTGACAATCCTAAGCAGTTTTCTAGTTTCATATTTATATATTCACTTTAAAGTTACAAAAATATTAATATTAAGTACTCGATTGAATTGTTCACTAGGCCCAAATCTCCAAAAATGAATTTCAGAAATACTAACTGTAATTAAAATATTTACTAGGCTGAAGTTATAGTTATTTACATTACAAGCAAGGTAAAACAGCTCTTAGGAAATGACCGGCGAGCCGATTAGGTGAGCCTGTCACCTCCTTGAAGCAGCAAAAACAGTTACCTTGCGTGTATTGTACAACATTTTACTTGTTTTTTTATTTATTAAGATATGTTAGATAAAACTTTATACTTCACACTTAGGCAAAGTGGAATTACCCACTCAATAAAATTATCATACTCAGCCTTCGGCTTCGTGTGCTAAAATTTCTCTCGTAGGTAATTCCTTACTTTACCCACTTGTAAAGTAAATAACTATTATCCAACACCTCTCAATAAATGCTCTATAACTATGGCGATTTTAATAAATAATTTTGAGAAGTCACTAGTGGGTATTTTCTTATTTATAACAATAATAATAGCACACAACACCTTGGTAACTAGTTCGATTGACATTTTAATTTAGAAAATTTAAAGCAAATGTCACTGTAAAATAATATTTCTTTAATAAATTTTGCATTTATTAAGTGATGTTGGATAAAACGTTATACTTCACACGTGGGCAAAGTGGATTGCACTGCACACATCTGCACTTGCGTCGCCTTCATGCTGTAATAATAAATGTCAAATAATTTGAGTTTGAATAGTTATTTACATTACAAGCAAGGTAAAACAGTTTTTACTGCTGAATGGAGGAAATGACCGGCGAACCGATTAGGCGAGCCTGTCACCTCCTTGAAGCAGTAAAAACAGTTACCTTGCGTGTATTGTACAACATTTTACTTGTTACTGATTTGTAAATCAAAATAAAATTAGAACCAAGTCCTGTCAGTTGCACACAACTGTTCTGTCAAAAATTATTTTAAATGATTTCGCATAAGCCTTGTAAGCATACTGTGGCAACGTGCATTGTTTACCTTGTTTACTAACTTGTAAAAATTTTACAATGTGGCTGTCAAATAGTAACTTGTAAAGATTCATTTTCAAAGTCAATAGAGGGCTTGGGTAAGCTATGTTTACAAGTGAGTAACAAGTTATTTCTTGTTTCTGAAGAGTAAGTATTATTATTATTAAATCTTGTCAAAAGTGTGATCGTAGAAAAAGTATAGTGTGCAACTCATGCAGAATTACCTATTTCACACTCATGTGATTTCACAACTCAACTCACAACTCGCGTGAAATAGATAACTTGTACACAATATACTATATTACTACTACAAGAAAAAATCAACAAGACAATTTGCTTTGAAGGTGTTGCAAAAATATCGTGTACATCACGGACCAAACACATTTTCCGATTCTTATGATGGCAGTACTAGTCAGAAAAAAACTTGTGAAAACAAATACATTGGTAAATACAAGCTATGTGATGTCTTTTCTCGTGACATTTCATTGCTAGCCCCCAAAGAAATATGTTTGTAATTTTCCCGAAGGGTTCCGCATGAATCCACTTCTGCCATGTCAGCCGATCGAGTGCCATATATTAATGGCTAATTGTGAGAGTTCGCGTTACTGTTGAGCATATGACGCTCGCTGCCAACCGATAATAATGGGCCCCGGCTCTGGGAGTTCATATGCGATATCGTTTATACTGTGTCATTATTCTATTGTTACATTAATTGAATGTAAAGTAATTTTATTTCATGCGCTGAAGTAATTACAGAGCTGGAGCTGACTGAAAATTCTGTTTTCAGCGAAACGTTCTCTTGAGAGGTCATTATTCCGGCCATAAATTGCGATAGAGCGCAAAATATCCAATTTATTGCTTGTTTTGTTATTTAATTATAAAGATAGTATTTTGGATTCAGTTTAGTACTGAAAATATTGTAATATGCCTTTTATGCCTTTTATATACTTACACACACTCACCATACATCAATGCATTCCGGATACAATCACGTCTCGTATATCCACACACTCCTCTCAAATATCTCTTTTCTACAGCAGTTATTCGTTGTTCATGCTTCTTCATCCACACCCAACATTCAGACCATATATCAATGTAGGCACTAACACATCATTATAAACACTCAATCGAGCATCTCTAGATACATTCACGTTTCGAGCAAATGTACCCAGAGCATCCAATACCTTGCACCCTACAGACTCCTGCCTTTCAATCTCCCGGTCAATACGTCCATCCCTCGAAAACATACTACCCAAATATATCAATTCATTCACTTGTTCCAGTCACATACCATTCACTGAAACATTACAATCAGTCACCAAAGCATTCTTCTCAAATACCAACACTTTACATTTATCGACATTTAACAACAGATTTAAACCTTTCCCTACTTCATTTATGCTCACAATCATTCTTCTCAATTGCTTCTCAGTTTCACCCAACATAACAACATCATCCACATAAGCTAACGCAGGCACTATACGTCCACCAATACATACATAATCCGTTCCGTTTAATGCCTTTTGTTACAACACATCCATATACAAATTAAACAATATAATGGGATAATGCAATAAAACAAGTTTTCAATCATAATTTTATGTTAGAAAAATGAAATTTTTAGGCTATTGTAAACGCTCCTGAAATTGTGACATCACAACGCCTAACGCTCACTTCATGCCTATATGTTTAGTTTTGCGCATATTTTTATTAAGTCAAATATTATTTTTGAATATTTTGATACTCTGATTCCAGGAATGTGTGGTTATGGCCAATTTTCTTCAAATAATTGATAATTATTAAACAAAAACTGTAAACACAATCGTGAGACACTGACAGGTTGACATTGACAACATGATAACCATGAGCACGGGCTTGTTTATCCTGAAGTTAGCTGTAGGCGTCACTGTAACAGTCTGATTCTTTAAAATTTGATGAAATCTTTTAAAAAATTATATCACACTTAATAAGAATTTTTACTTTATACTGGTTACTAATGTTACATTTTTCGGACTATTTACCGTACGAAAAGAGAAACTTATAAGTCCTAGGACTTTAAAGTATAATTTGACTTTTAATTTGTTCATTATTTATAAACAAATACTTGTTCCTATAGAAATTGTTATTTAGCCTACTTGTACTAACTTATATTTCTACGAATTTTTTACAATTTTTGTTAACAAATACTATAATTTAACAACTTTAGTAACCAGTACGAAATAAATTTTTGTATGTACCTCCAACGAAAGGGCCTTTAAGGTACTCGCAAGTAATTTCGACCTCGGTTAACGCCTCGGCCGTAAACAACTTGCTAGTACCTTAAAGTTTCACTTTTCGTTCTAGATACATAAATAACTATTTTCATTTAAAATTTCATATTTGCATTACTAGTGACCCAAACTAATGAAACAAAAATTAAACAGAGAAGGTTGGAATGCCCCATTTACAAGTTTTACTGTAACAAATTTTTAGAGAATAGGCCCGATTATGACATACGGAAGAGATGTTTCAGTTATTTGTTTATTCTCATAGCAATTATGATTATTATTATTATTATGATGGGCAAAGGAAAAAGAATTGTTCTTATTAAATCCAATATTTTTTGCCAGCTTTGATGGGTATGTAGGGTTGAGATTTTCTTTCAAAATATTACCGGCATTTGATTTAGTTTCTCTGAGCAGAAACTGGAGCAAATATTGGATAAAATGGCAAAAAATCTAATCATGCGTAGCCCCATTTATGATATCCTTAATGTAATAAGTTTAATTTACTTGCTGTGAAAATGTTAAGAATTATAATTTATAATAATTGATTTCTGGAAAGTAATTAATTTTTAATAAATTCAAGCAAAGCATAACTGCAAACAAACATCGTATCTGCACCCATATCAAGAGAAAATTAATTAAAGTCGCAAGTAATCTATTACATCTAACTTATTTAAATATCCATTTTCACCCACACGTAAAAAATTACTACAACCCACGTCTTATTTACGACCAATTATACACTTAATTTACGCAATTATAATGTAAATATACATTGATCCCAGATAGCCGTGAAATTTTAATAATGATTAAAAATAAACAAAAGAGTAACTGCGTGCAGTCGATAGACATACATGTGTGTTTTATTTCGTTAAAATGCACCAGAATCCGAATCACTTATGCGCTGAAAAGCAAATCCCATGGCCTACTGAACATCCCATCAGATTGCAGCTAATTGTCTATATTTATTATTCTTATTAATTAACACAATGTAGCTGTTGGTATTATTCGTTAAGAAATTTCAACAGTAATTATATTGTATTCTCTTCTGTTGGCAGTTCTGGAATAAATTTGAAGGTTTAAGTCTTAATTTCTGTTATTATAGATTGTATCTGACTAGCTGTATTATGGATCGTGTCTAGATAAATGGGAATGTTATTTAATTATATTGTTTTCGTCAAAATATTAATTACAATCCCATAGTCATGTTCATAATATACAAAACAGAGTAATTTTATTTTTTTAAAAGAACTACTAACAAAAAATTTGTTGGGTGTTAGCCTTATTCAGTGTGAATTTTATTATTCTGTCTCACTTATGTGCTATACCGTGAGTTTCAGCCAATATGCAACTTTTGCTTTTTGTCATTAATTTATTTCTATGGATACCAATTACACGTATCACCATACTGTTTCAGACAAAAAGCAACATAAGATGTCATTATTGTCTTGTAATCATACTTAAAGAAGTTTACTAATGAGGAAAACATTCGAATTGTTATTTGGTACACTATTTAAAAAAATGGATCTATCTTTATCTAAATTGAAGATTATCTGCAGTTTTAAAAAGTCTTAATGGTTATTCATTAAGCCGCAATGATTTATTAAAATGTTTTGACTTCAAAGTTGTCGTGGGTTGTGGATCACAAACAAAAGGAATTGCAAAAATTGTATTCACGTAAATATTCTACTTTATTGTTTAGAAAATTATTAAATGGAAATAATACATATTTTCGTGGTAAATAATTAAAATATACATGAATACCATTTATTCCAAGAAACATAAATAAATTATAGGATTAATTTTGTCAAATGTTTGGTTACCAATAATAAATTTTGCTAACCTGTGATTAGAGTAGATGGGTGAGAGAGAAACAAACAGAGAAATATTTGCAATCTTTAAAACTCAAATATCTTAATAATTAATCATATTTTTTAAACTTTTATTATATCTAGTACGATGTTTTTAGGTCTCCTGATATAAATAACTTATTTGTCATTTTGTGACTAGCGAAGGACCCCATTCAGTTTATAGTTTGAGAAATGAGCCTAGACCCTAGACCAAATCCTTCTGCAGTTTCGAAAATATTTACAAAATTTAAGGAAGATTAATGTTTATAAATATAAACAATTCATTTGTTTTCTTTTATTTATTTATTTATTATTAATTGATTGTGTACTACAACTATAAATTTAATTATAATTAAACTATGAACACAGCTTTGCTTTCATTTGAGCTTACAATTAACAATTTAGCTCTAAAACTGATAGAAATCTCTAACTTCCAAGCAGTTAAAGACTGAACAAAACCAACGCTCAAAATTGACAACCAGTTGATACCAAACTTAATCTTATTTAGTTCCCTAGTTTTTGCCGGCCGAGGCCGAAAAACAAGCAGTTTCTGGACGAGTTTTAAATGTGTAAAACATGTGTTTTTGGACGAAGGCAAAGAAATTATATGGTTAATAGTATATTTTAAAAATTCGTTGTTAACACGTCAACTCCCGTAAAAACTTAATATGTGTACAAAATGTTAGAACCTGGTTGTAAAATTTTAGACTCATTAGCTTTGCCCCCCCCTATCACAGTGGCCAATAGAAATGCTAAATTCTCTCTCTTATTATCCATTTTACGACTGCAGCTGTCATGTTAATTTTAACCAAATTTTACTCAGCATTCAGCAACAATGAACTGCACGAATAAAAACGAAAATTGCAGTTATTTGGATAAACATTTCTAATTCATGAAACGTTCCATATTGATATTGAGTAAGTTGATGGCATTTTAGTGATTGAGGCCTCCAGCACGTCATTGGCGTCCGTTGTCCGTTGTTTTAATCGGAAACTGTGGAAGCTATGAGCAATGTATTAATTTTCCATGAATTTAGTATAGCACCTGATAGTAACATTATCCATCAAGTGCACTATTCTAGCCGGCGATTTCAGTTCCAATCAATCCGAGACAATGGGCAGCGTCGGCTCGTGCTGGGAGGGGTGGAGGCGGGGGTTTTCATCTCCCAATGACTGTCCGACTCATCGCTTGGCTTCGGGCATGCACATTGCACATGTGTAATAACGCAGCAACATATTTGATATAATCCAGTTTATCTATCCTCGCAGATCGTCATTGTTCCAGCGGGTGCATTGTTGCATTGTCAGTCGCGTCACCTGCGCCACTGGCGCGCTCTGCCGTCCGCTTTATGAACTAAACCAGCGGCGCGAGTGTCATGTTCAGCGGATTATATCAGCTGTTAAAATGTATCGGCAATAGCCGCGCCGCGGAAGCGGCAAAATGCGCTTGTTGTTTTTGATAATTTGTTTTTAGTGATTTGTTGATGGTTGGGGTAATTATGCGTGGTTTTGTGGTTTCAATGCGCGGTAAATAGGTGAGGTTTCACTTGTTTGTTTTGTTTTGTTTCTCTTTTATTCGGATCATTCGCTGTTCAATGCCAGTTATTTATTACCAACAGTTTATGATACAATGAACAACGAATTTCACGTAACTGTTCGTGATTGCACGCCAATTTTCCTACACAATATTTCGCTTTATCTCAAACTACAACTGTGCAGCGCAAATCGGTTTATAGGTTGAAAATCTAGCTTCTAAATATGCTTGCATTACCTATATTCTATATTGTTCAAATTAAAACACTGACATGAAATACGCAAATTAATTTAACATGCAGCAGAAGTTAGTAAAGCACTCAAATATTATTCTTTGTGTGTTATAACAATTAACATTTGGCGCGGAATATGCAATATAAACTTGTACAAGGAGTCGACGACGCCATTCATAAGAGTTCTTGGATGCGCGTAATTAACGTTGTAATTGATTTGTCAACCTATATAAAACATTTATGTAAATCTATTCTTGAGCTAAAAAAATAAATGGTAAAAGGTTGTTCACTATTATTTCCTACAATTATTAAATTAAAACTCACTAAATACAAGCTTTTGTTCAATTTTGTGCGACAGAGTGACTGAATTATCAATTTTTATTTTTTTATTTATGATACTAGACAAAGTAAATTAAATATACCTTTTTTTTAACGATGAATTATTTATTTTGTAAGAAATTCATTACTAAAAGTTGGGAGATGGGATATGTAACGTAGGTTTGTTAAAACAGATATATTTAGACAGAAAAGAGGTAGGTACAAATAGCTCGTTTTGCACTGCATGTTTATTGTGTTGTAGATTATACTATCTGTCATCTGATATACGCCAATTTCACAGCATTTTGACCTACCTCAGTCCAATGACAACATGAGTACTTGATTGGCTCCACCAAAACCACGTCACGCCCAGACGCGACTTTCATTATTTGCATTTCAAATAGAAAATAGCATAGAACTAAAGGATTATATGTAGTTTTTATTATTATTGAGAGATATAATATTGGTTAATTTATTTATTTTATAATTTGTTTCTTTAAATTCGATTATGATCACAGATTTCATTACCACTTAGAATTTGAAAACGATTAAAGCGTCTTAAAACTACCGATTTGAAATATTAATTAAGCCTAAGAATGAATTAACACTTACCGGAAGTGATAACTATTATTTAGATAGTGTTAAATAAAGTAGTTTTTGCTGTACACACGAAATAAAAAGAGTACAGTAAAATTTAACGAACTATTCAGTAAAATGTATTTTCTGAAAACTTTTTAGCAAGTACTTTTAATTGTTTAGTAAATAATCGTGTTTAGTTTCTTAATTGTTAGGAATTTTTCTAAAAATGCATCGTGTATCCTCAGCATACCGAATTGTAATAGGTAAATTCTATGGTACTCTTTCTTTTCTCGTGTAAATAATGCAGATTGTGTAAAATTTATTTGAAAAATATTCAAGTCATGCTATTTTCTATTTCGATAAATGTACGGTTAGGTTCTATGCTGACGTTTAAAGACTGAAAGAAAGGGAGAAAGATGATATCTCCATCATAGTAATTTGTAAGTGGAAAGTTCGGAGTTTGCATGCTTCTCAATAAAAACCTACTTACAAATAACTTCTTAATTTTATAGTCCTGGTTCAAATAAGTCAAAGCACAACTTTTAATACTAATTGAAAATCATAATTAATAATTGGGTAGCTATGAACGTAGCTGCAGTCAGTAAAAGCTTGAGCGCGATATTTACAAAATAATAAAGTAAACGCGCCGGACTGTGGATCGTGAGATCCTCAGTTCGAATCCCACAACTGACAATTGCCAATTTCAATTTACCCCTGTGGTTGCCCCTCCACTAACATCTTTGGGGGCTATGATTTGACGGCTGGTAACCGCACTTCATACGCAAAAATATATCACTTACCGAGATCTGCGTAAGCAGAGTGCCACACCCATAATGGGTAAACGGCGTGATGATATATTTATTTATTTATTTTTTTTAAATTAGAAAAAAAATTGAAAAAACTACTTCTTTGTGTAATTGCAAATAAAATAATAAATGATACTTTAATGTGACAACAAAATTGTAATATCTACAGCTCTATTAAATCCGATTTCAAATTTTCTTCAACTTAACATAATTTTTCAATTCACAGCACATATGACGACAACGGAAAATCACAGAACATTCTAACAAACAAACGCCTAATGCATCTCCTGCTCCCCCTCTTCACGTACGAATTGAAACACATTAAGTGACGTGAGATTTGAACCCTCGCATCGTTCCATATCAGTCAGAGAGTATTACACCAAATTGTCGACAGTTTTTTAATCGAATAATAAGACATGAATTGGCAACAAAAAACAGACTCAACGCAAGCCAAATTTTAAGCAAAACATTAATCATCATTTGACAGCTAGAATTTCACTCCGCTTGCACACGGACACAGGGGAGTGTGTGAGTGTGTCAGTGTGTGGACACGTTGCACATTCGCACATGTGACCAGGGTGAGAGGTCACTTCATACAGATCGACGTCTCAGGGAAAATTCAATTTCTTATAGATTGTTAGATGTTCATGTTGCTGCTCTTATTTCAATTTTTTAAACTTCATTTTTTAATTAATTTGTACAAATTTCGGTGTAATAAGGTTTTTTTTAGATATCTCAAGAAATATTTGCAGGCAGATTAATAAAAGGGATTAACGCTAACTCCATTTTTATGAGTACTCGTAACTTCATTTTCCATTCTCAGAACATAATTATTTTAACTAAAGTTGTAAACAAGATTGGTTAGTATAAAATTTGACACATTTTTACAATATAATTAATTTAGAGACGAAGTTACAGATGATAAAAAAGTGGAGTTAACGCTAACCCCTTTTTTAAATTTGCCTGTTGATTTTTAAATTTTTCCTGTACTAAAAATTTGGCGTGGTCACAAGCTACTTTCTTATACTTATAAAACCAACTGAATACGAATGATTTGTTCTTTGCATCCTTGTGTATGACTTTATTCTGTCAATTATTTGACATGTAGATGTTAAAAATATATTAATTTTTGTTCCCATTACATCTAAGATTACTGAAATATATTATTAAATAAATAATTTAGTTTTTTTCAAAATTAGAAGTATATACAAGAAAAGTGCAAATAACATTTTATATTCCAAATATTTTTGCTAACATCTTTCATTTAAAACTTTTTTCACATCTGATTCTATTTAAAAAAAAATAATAAAATTATAGTTTTGTGTGTCCAGTAAACTTCCTCTTCCGGTTTTTCAATTTCATTCAAAATCAACTCATCTCTACGTATTTTCATGAAAGTTTCGTTAACATATTTCGTTCATGATATATTGCAAACACGGACACACATCCATCCATCCATCCTCACCTACAGATATCATTGAGAAAATGGTCTTAACGGATTCAGTGGACCTCAACATATTATTATATATTTCCGCAAAAATCTCGTCAGTGATTTTTTTATGATCCTACACTTTCTTATACTTTGTTTAAGAAAGTAAAATGAATTATTATTAGTCACAAACTGGACAAAAGTTTGTTGAAAAAGGATAACGTGAATTTCGTGTAGCATTGTTTTTTCTGCACTGGTTGCACAACATACCATTTTAGTCATATGCATGTATATATATATATATATATATATATATATATATATATATATATATATATACCTATCTTACAAATAAATAGTAATTAATTAGAGGGTAAATAACATTGTAGTTGCAGAATTGTGTGAAAAGCTCCCACCTCGCATGAAATAAGTGTTGCACAATAAACTATCACAATAAAAATTAATACAGTAACGACACTTCAAATATTTCATGATCCCAATATTTCATTGGGCGTGTCTCAGTTCGCTACTGACAATATGGTCGCTCAGCATCCGCTGATAGGTTGATATGTCAGTGACCATAGAAATAGTGTGGGAGGTTAGGTCATGCACGTTTAGTTCATTTTTGTTGGACCAAATGAGTGCAAAACAGAGAGATAAACTTATTTGTAACATGAAAAATTATAAAAACTTTTGTAGTGGAAGTTAAATAATATTTTTAGATTTTATCCCGTTTGCAACTTACAACTAATCGAATTTACCGTCGTATACAGCTACTGCTAAAATGGTCGCTCGGCTCAAGGTAATTGGTCGATGTGACAAAAAGATCAAAAGTGCTAAGAGCGAGTGTTGTTCTTGTATTAATTTTTATACCGTGGTACTATTCTACTTATGTGGTATACTGGATGTTTATATATTCCTTAGAAATAGTTAATTATATACCAAGTGCAGAAAGACATTCGTACCATATGAGCACTTATTTGAACCATAGTGTACTTGCGACCGCGTGCTTCGTTTGCGCGAATGGGTGAATGACGTCTCGCAAGAGGTTTCTATAATGCTTTTGTAAAGAACAACATTATTTTTAACAGAATTAAAATTTTATCAAAATACTCGTAAATTTAAAAAATTTACTGCGGCAAGGTTGCTAAGAAATTTAATCATATGACAGGTGAAAAAACAATTTGTATATATTTTTCTTCGGTGTAAATAACATTCTACTATGAATTAAATTAAGTATTTTAAACTATGCCGAATACATTATTTGACTGCTAGTCCGTTTTTGTTTTACCATTTCCTACATCAGTCGATCATCGCATCCTTTCATCAAGTTTTCACGGGACATCTCATAAGTATTTTAAAAATGTTGTGTCTAACACGAGAAGAAAGCCCCTTTTTCCATTCTCGCACGAACTTCGAGCTCTAGTGGGAAAAAGAAGCGCTTTCCTCTCTAGTTTGACAAATAACTATTCCAAGGTTGTCAGTACAAAAAGTAAAATACGAATAGTGTATTTATGCGCCTTGCGATCCTGTGGTAGATTCATCATCAACATCAACAACGTTCGTCTGCTCTGCCGTAATATTCTTCGTAGTAATCGAATAAACATATGAAAAGCGTTTGCCGCAACTGTACAAAACAACGCATCTAAAAAGCGCACGTCCTGTCACTTCCCGCGCGATCGCAGCGCCATATTGCGCCCTAACGTCGGCTAACGTGATCCATCAAACCACTGTCACAGTCCAGCATTGTTACAGTCACCCTCCGCCCCTCCCGTGTCCTCCGGCCGTCGTCTCAGTCCGCGTGCCGTGTGATCGCGCATAATTACTTAAGTTTAAAATCGGGGATCAAATTGGCTTTGTGCGAATGAATATTTTATTGTAGCGCGTTCTCATTAAAGATGACGCTATTAAAATGTCGTTAAAGATTAGAACGACTGATGAGGGCTTTTTCCCACTGCGGCTGATTGATACGGGATCTGCCGATCTGCGTTTTGTGATTGTATAGCGATTAGCTTCGATTGAGATGGAAGTGAGGCTTTTCTATAGCTGGCTTCAAAGGAACCGAATATTTTTACTACATCTTAATTTTACTGATTAGGGTTCTAACTGACATAAGTAGATAGTGTTTAATTCACGCAGGTAGCAAAAGGAAAAACGACATAGTTATATTGTGCAACAAGTGCAAAAAATTACTTAAGTATTTCGCTCAAGCGTAAAATAACTAATTATGAACGAGATGCAGTTTTGTGATTTATTTACAAAATATTCAATTTTCCAAAAAGCAATGATTTTTTTTTAAATTTCTGTGACATCGAACTAAGATTATCTCGGTCCTCAAACAGTGGTATTCACTCGTTTGTTGAACTATTGCTATACGTTTGTTTAACGGTTGTTGGCATCAATTGGCTGTCAATTTTGTGCATTGGATTTATTAAGATGTTAAGTGTTTGAGTACTTGAAGAATAGAGATTTATATTAATTTTTCTAATATTAAATTACTCGTAGTCGCAAATGTGCAGTTTCTGAACTAGTGATACAAATAACTATTTACTGCCTTGATAGTACATTTTACAGACTGTTAGCTGTGAAAAAATCACATTTTTAATTACACTCGACCAAATAATATATTATGTTACTAGGAGTTAATACAGATCTTTTTAGTTTTTGTGGCCGAGGCTATGCAAATTGAACGAAACACAAAAGAGGGATGTTTAACTTCGAGTGGCATTTGGCATATATTATTTTTTCTTCAAGCAAACAGTGAAATATGACAGAACCATCCTATACAACTATCACTCGTCAAAGTTGCCCTTGTAGGTGCTGCCACCAGTGGGTATATGAAATAAATAACATATTATTGTATGTTGTACAATTATATATGTATGATTATTTAGTATGTTATATCGTATATGCAAAATATGAATATTATTATAATACCCTTGAAGAAAATGGTTATTTGCTATCCTAGGCACCAAAATACCAGATTTACAGCAGAGGCTGCCGTTTCATTGAAGAGGCGAAGCCGAGGCAATGTATGCTGCCGAAGCTGTTTGGTGCTGAGTTCAACACATTTTTTTTTTGTCGATTTATAATTAATATTAATTTAGTGATTATTTTGAATACATATTTTGAAGGTTATCGCCATCAAATTACGTTGACGATGCGTTGGTTGAACGGTTACTACGCATTTGTTGACGGTTACTCTGCGTTTGTTGAGCGGTTGCTATGTAAAATATTTTTACAGCCTATGCAGTAAAAGTGACACTTTATAGACTGTCCGTAAAGTATCATCTTTTATGTAATTGGAAAAAAAATATGTTTCGAGACAATATGTGTGAATTATTACGAGTATATATTTTTCAGTAGAAGTTACGAAACATCTTCGATTATGTAAATCAAAGTTTAATTGCCATTGTTACTAATTATAAATGTAGTACTCTAGTACTGAACTTGGTCAATTTGAAATAGTAAAAAGTAATAGTAAATAAATCATGATGTTAACAAATCAATTACGAAAGAACCAGCTGTTAGATAAAGACAAGAATGAAAACTAATAACTTTTTATGAAATCATATTTTGGATAAAACTGCTCCTGGATTCTGGATCGTGGTGCAAAGAACTAGGAATGTAAAATGTAAGTGAATTTTAAGTTTAACATTTTAAACGTAGCTCTAGTAACTCAGCGGTTAGGTTAGTGCTGCATCCATTTGTCTTTGAGTCCCTGTTCCTCTGTTCTATCAACATCACATCAGCGCTAACTTGACGCAGTTCGCGAAGTCAACACGTCTGAGACCTGTTGTCGCCGTGTCCGACTTCCGAGCCGTGTGTGTAATATTCGCGTGTCTGATCATTTATCACGGCGATCAGAGCGTAGCGGGGGCTCATGGGGGCGCAGGACGACAGCTTGCCGCTGGCTTCTAGGATTGTGTTCGCTGGAAACCGCGTGTCGCCCGCTGATAACGAGCGCCGGCCCCTCGCTTCACTCTTCAATCGGATGTGAGAATCACTCGGCTTCGTTTTGTATTTGCCATGAATCTGAATCTGTTTACGAATATGGTTGTGGGTTGAACTTTCATTTTTTGACGAGTTGTTCAACTTATGCATAATGTACGTCTACAGATTACAGAAGAAGCACAGATTTTTAGAGCAAAAATATTTTTACATGTGATGAAATTAGTAATTTTCATTGACAGACCATTATTCAGAAATTTACTGGTGAGCACGGTACCTATAATGAATGAGCAAAGCGAACTTGTTATCCTTACGAGCACATTAAGTTCGGATTACAGTCGAACATTGTAAAATGTTTTATTATAACGGGTATTTTTTTAGAGGCATAGAACTTTAAAATGAATTAATAGTATTGGAATGACACATTTTCCACACGAGCAAAAAGTTTAAAGTCTGAGCCTGACTACGGTTTGCGAGTGTGGGATATGCCATTACATTACTTGTTGTAGACTATACTTTCTATAACAAGATTTTGGAAATTATACAAAAAATACAAATACAAAACTGTTGCAAACGCCAAACACAAATAAATAAAATTAAAACAAACAGACGTAATCATAGTAACTGAATCAAGTTACTTCATATATGGCGCTTATATGCGGCTCTGATTCATCGAATTTATTCCATACGTGGCATAAGGAATGATAGTTGTTCCAATACAATTTTTAGTTGTGGAATGCGTAGTTTCCAAAACAGAGTTATAGAAAACACGTTACTATCGCGGTAATGGCCATATACTAATGGCTTTTTTAAACAGAAAACTTTATGCCATTTGTGTTTGAATATGATTTCGGAGAGATGGACGCTATGGCTGGCTCGAATTAAACGCAATCTGGAAATCTAATTTTCAGTCACTTCTTGGGGCACCTGAGGCCGCATATCGGCAGTAACATAGCGAATGTTGGCTTCCATGCCGTCCATCGTCTGGGGTTTATCGGCGTAGACTAGCGACTTCAAATATTCTCGCAGAAAATGATCTAAAAGTGTTAAATCACAAGATCTTGGAGGCCAATCCACAGGTTCACTGCGCGATATTATACACTTATCGAATGTGTCCCTCAATAATTCTATTGAGGCGCACACTGTGTGACATGTTTCGCCGTCTTGTTGATATCACCGCTCTTCCACATTAAAGTCATTGAATTGGGGAACGAAAAAGACAGTAATCATAGCTCTATAACGGCCTCCGTTGACTGTAACATTCTAGCCTGTATTATTTTTGAAGAAATGTGGACCTATGATTCCAACAGCCCGTAAAGCACACCAAACAGTGACTTCTTTATGTAACGCTGTCTCAATAATAACTTGTGGATTTTCTTCACCCTAAAGGCGGCAATTTTGTCTGTTGACGACGAAGTTATTTAACAAAAAATAATCCTTATCGCGGAATAAAATTTTCAATATAAATTTGCACAATTTGCAAGCGCAGTTCTGTTCAATGTGTCCCTTCGTTTAAGTCTGTTGTGAAATGGCAAACCAAACTACGCACAAAACAACTGTCAACTGTCAAATTGGCTGTCACTGGAAAAAGTGTTGCCAATTCAAAAAACAAACCTCTAAAAAAAAGCACCCGTTATATTGAATCAATTTAAAAATTCTTACATTTATTTAAGCGTTCAGCACAATACATTAAATTATAAAATACTCTTTGAAAACCTACGAGTACACAATAATAATATTACAATAAGAATACGAATGAAGAAACTAAGAATTACAAATCATTAAAAAATGCCGAAAACTTAAAAAAATATTCTATTTAATAATCATTTCTAGTTACCATAGAATGTGCTGTTTTGTTATTTTTGTTTATTTGTTTCATTTTTAACTGTTAATTTATTGAATTACATCCTCACTATTTTTCATAATATTTTACTTTATCCGCTGCCGGAGTAGAAGTGTTGTCAAGGAGATACTTTTACGCCGGCGGCGACAATATTGAACTTTAGCTTGTTGAATACAAAACCATAACAACGTACTTTCTTGACGTTTGAAGAAAAAATGTATTAATAAACCTGATGGTATGTCAGTCTTATTTAAAGCTGAGCAAAGCAACCATAATTAAGGTACTTGTTTAAGTTAGTAAATTTCGAAACTGTACCATTTTGCAAATCGAACACTGAGTGTATTATAAGTAGCAAAGGTGGCAAAGCAAGGCAAGGCCACCCAGTATCCAACGTCAGGCGTCGACTTCAGCTTCGGCCTATTTTCCACATCACAAAACCGATTTTAATGCATATGCGTCGTATATAAAATTACGCCACACGGATCGCGGCTCCGCTGCGTATTGCTAGCCAGCGATAAAAACCACTCGCCCCTGCCCCTGCCTCTGCCCCTGTCCCTAAAACGCCTTATATATTACATAGATTATACATTCTTTACATAAGAAACCGCCATAAAAGTATTATATGCACTGGGATGTTAAGAGCAAATTTATTTCTGGAGTTTATGAATGTGTACGTGTGTCCATTTTCATAAATTCCTTTCTCGCGTGGAAAGTCTGTATTTACGAGTTTCCGATGTGTAATTCAGCGCCATCTATCGGGGTGAGAATCGCCCTTCCCCCACACCTACTTTTTAAAAAGGTTTCACGCATATGTGGTGACTTTTTTATATGCCCTATCCTATATGGAGGATGAAAAAATATTCTGCGGAAAATATGGACACCGTATTTTAGAATTCAGTGATTTTTTCTGCAGGAACGAGCCTAGATTCTGAGATATAGATGCATTTTTTATGTTAAATATGATTTGTTGGCAGTAGAAATGACATTATTGGGTCATCAAGTTTTTATATTAAAAGCTACGATGAAAGTAGCATACCTACTTATTTTTATCTATTTTTTATTTTATATGACTTTTCTGTTTTAAATTCATATTCATTGCAGTATTTGCTTATAATAATTATAAATATTTCAGTAACCTTGTGGACCTGACAATAACCAGGGGATTGCACCCAGAAATGAATTTAGCAAAGGATATTTCAATAAGCTTGCTCTCTCCTCTCTATTGGTAACTTTTATATTTCAAGACGTACTAAGTTCGCTAAATAAGCATAATTGTTCCATTTTAAATAAGAAAATTGATAAAATCGACAAAAAATAAATTGTATCTGGGCTTGATAAAATATAAGATACGATATATTTGAAATAATAGTGTGTTCCGAAACTTAACCAGAGTGACCATGGTTCCTTTTTTTCAGCAACCGGGTAACTAACGTTAAAATTTTGTTTAGTTTTAAATAACCACAGTAACCGTGTTCGACTGGCGGTCAGTACAACGTAATTGCGGTTAGTTAGATCAGATGTTTTTCATTGACAAAAAAAAAATATCGGTTTGTTTAAGTTTTTTAATTATTTTCGTATAAGTATATAGTATAAACTTATAGATAAAATATGTTTTAACAAACATCCAAACTTGATATCTCATTTATTTTCGTCACTAAATGTGGATGATGACAAAAATAATTCGTCAAACAATCTGTGTTACATTAATATATAATTTGTATTTTCCATATTTTTACCCTTTTTGTTGATCAGCTCTCAGCTGTTTGTGCTGTCACATATACGCACGGCATTCCGAAACTTACCGGAAATTTCAGTAACCATATTATAACCGGTTACTTGGTATAGCTATATATTTTTCATTTTTTAGTGGAGAGAGTATTTTTTCTGTTTTCAATAAGGTAATTATGGTATGTATGAATTTTTTTGTCAACTAAACGAATTATTTTCGTTAAAAAATAAAAATTTTGTACACTGGGTTTTCAGTTTAATCTACCGAAGTAAGCTTGGAAACAAAGGTATATTTATTAACTTATTTTATAGTAATAACAAAATAATTAAAGAAAATATTCAAAATGAAAAGTGTTTTTATCAATTCAGTAAACAACGTTTGAAGAATTGCGAGAACGAGTTTTACAGGCTTGCCACGATGTAACTAAACATCAGTAAGATCGGATCTGTTCAATTTATTTTGTTATTACCGTAAAATAAAAAAAAATTGTTAACATGGCTTACTGGACTAGTTTAACCGAAAAAAAGTTTATAAAAAATGCGTCTATTTGAAAAAAAAAAATTGAATAAGCAATATTACCTTTCCCTAACAAAACAACAAAACAATATGGTTCCATTTAAAAAATATATATTGTCCCATGTTTTGAGAACAGCTTATACATTTTATTTTTTTGCCCTTTTTATCAATTTTCTTATTGAAAATACAAAAGATACCTATAGTGAAGCAAGCTTATTAAAACAACCCGTATAGCATGGATAAAACCAAAAGTAAATGCAAACAAAAAGTATATATTATTCAAATGTAGTATTACACAAAATTAAAAATTTCAAAGATATACTTATGCTTCGAAAATTAGCTATGACTTCGTTGACGTGACTATTATACAGGTATAGGGAAGTAAAAATATTTGTTAGTTTTTAGCCAACATTTATATTTTCCCCTAAAGACTATAAAAAAATATGAAAGTTCTTGCGATATGTAAATGAGCCGTACTTGTACATGCTGCTATCTGCTATGAAAAAGAAGTAACTCTGGAGACTAGTTTGAGGTTTACGCATGACATTAAAGAATATAATTTCTTATCGTTAAACCATTTAAGTTTTTATGGGTTCAATACCTGAACTTATCACATTTTACAATTGTTTTAATGTGGCCCTAGAGATACCTATTTATTTTTACTTGAACACAGAATATATTGAACAACAGAATATATGTCCAATAACAAATTAATATTTTCATTTGAAATTGCTTTAATAAATATTCCTACAATATTTCAGACATATAACATCTGTCTAATTGTCATCTTTTACGCTAATGAAGTAAAAACAATTAAAGTAATATGAATACAAGGAAACTTCATATGGGTTTCAAAAATTGAACAAAGTTAAAACTTAAAACCATGTTCATAAAATTGTAATTAATTATTATCGTGTTTCATTTGCATTAGTACTAGATAGTATCAGAAATTAGCAGTATCAGCAATATGCAAAATACATCCGTTTTTGTGCACGCAAATATCTGATCAAAATTTAAAATAACAGCAGACAATTAAAAGTTAAAATTCAGTAATTTCTTGCGCTTGTCAGTCCGCAGCCCGGCTCGCGACAGTGTAATGCGGAAGGTATTGCCAAGCAGTCAGGCGTTAATGGTAAAGCTCTCTTCCTGTTGTTTTATTTTTTCCGCCCGGCGCGCCATCTGGCGGCTCGACGACGAACTAAAGCGACGTGGATTGAATAAAAGACAGTCGGTTCGTCATTAATTTTCCCAGCTTGCCTGATGTTTTTTTCGGGTAGCCGAGAATTGATGGTGTTTTGTGACATTTGTTACGAAAACACGCCGTTCGTTGGAAACTCGCGTGCTGGAAAAAATCGAAACCTCGAGTTCGGAAGTTTTTTAAAGTACTGCTGAAATTCGCAGTCGACTCACTGAAGATGAACGGTTCTCTTTTTGCTACAAAGTGTCGATATCTTTAGAACATGCATTGTTGTTGTCTTTACTTTCTGACTCGTCATTCTGACAGCCGCAAACTTCAAAAATTTTACGCTGAAAACACTTGTTCACTTTATTATGTATAAACAGCGCACAATTACAATTTTTTCCATCATTTAGTTTATACAAAATCTATGTAATAGATAGATTCAATATTCATTTAAGGTCGGCTAAAATTATAATTTTGTAATCTAATATTTGACAATGTAGTTATTTATCTTTGTAATCTCTCTCAAATATAAAAGAAATCTGGAATTCTAGTCCATAATAATAATAATAAATTTGGCTGTAGTAAATAAGATAAATATGGTTCTTGTGGGTAAACATTGACGCATCTACAAAAATAGGGTGTTTCGTATTCGTTTATCGTGTGTTGTATGGAACAAATGAAAGATCAATATGGTATGGAAAACGTTTCGTAGCGGCGCATACATATGAAGAGGAAATCAGAAGGTGTTCTTCCGCATATTGACTCAGAGACGCAGCCAGGATCTGCTGGACCCTGATAAGAACCGCCTCCCGTCCGTTTCACGCCGTCGGAGACGAGGGGAACGAAACGAGATTCGATTAGCGTAAAATCTGAAGCCATTGCGTATACGACGCTTCTGTGTGAGTGCGAGAATTTGCTTAGGATATCACGACCGTCCAAAGCAGTGTCATGTGAAGTGAATCATGAATCGTATCCTTGAATTAAAGTTAAATAATGTGCATACGTAGACGGAAATGTTTACTCAGTGAAATTTAAATTAAATCAAGAAAATTTCGCAATCAATTTTAAATATGTATAAAGCGAGATATCTTGCATCATATTTCTTTCTAAATTATATCGATATTTATAATATTGGTTTCATTTTCGGAATTCGAACCAGCGATATTTGCGCGCCGCGTGCGCTCTGTTAGTAAACATTGGAACTAACCTAGAAATGTCAGTTGTCATTGGGAGTGATAGTAATGATCACGAGTTACAATGTGTTAATAAGGTGACATTTGACCCTTGTCATCTTTCAAATAATAGTGAAATTTAATTAATAATTATTTTTTAGTTGTGCAAGTCAAAAATTAAGTACTGTATTATGTAGGATGTCCGAAAAGTGAAATCGTATGTTGTGACAGCTCTCCAAGGTCAATTTTATTTGCTAGTTTTGTCTAGAGTTTTATGATTCACAACGTAGTTGTTAATCACAAGTAAACATGGAAGAATATTATGAGAATGGAATGGAATTATTCTGTCAAAATGGTGTATTATTGACTGGTGCTTCTGCAAATTACATACAATATTTAAATACATCAGGAACTTTATCCATTATTGAGTATCCTAATTCGAATCGTACAAGATATATCGAATGGAAACCAAATGACATTACAATTGATTCGGATATACAGGACCAAGAATGGGCCATGGTAAACACAGTCGAGAGACGCAACAGAACTTTAAGTGGTAGTTCACCACCTGACAGCTTGTCTCGAGCCAAGATGTTTCGTGTAAATATGAAAGAAATCAAAAGTTTCCGTGTTAGTCGCAACAACCAAAAGTTAAGTTTCAACGACATTAACCGAAAGTCAATGTGTTCATTTTCATTTCAACGATGCAATGCCGATTGTTTAGTAGCTGCTTTAAGAAATGGAATATTGCGTGCTGTGCCTTCAAGAGACAGACATTTATATATTGTTGTTGATCATCCTAATAACATCTTAGAGAATTCATTTGCCGAACTGAATCTTTTCCCCGAACAGAGCACTGATTATGTGTGGAGTTTTATAAAGAATCTACATCACAGGCCTTACGAAACTACAATGGAAGCTTTTTCTAGATTAACTGATATTGGTAAGTATTTATTTATGCTTACAATTATTATCGACGACATTAACAAAATTTTGTTTTTAGTTTATAGAGCACCTGAACTACAATCACGAATAGTCGATGAAGAGGTTAGTGAACTACTAAATCGTAGTTTAACTCAAATTGAAGACGGTACAGACACTACAACTACAACTCATACGCAAGATGAGTATGAGGTTGTTGCGCAAATTCCTCTATTACCTCCGAGACCTCAAATTCCAAGAGGTAATCCTCTCACACCTGAACAGTGGCTTAGTCTTCAGGATCCCGAAGGAAGAATTCAAGATGTTGACGGAGTTAAGCAAGTTATATTCAGAGGAGTAAGTAACGCTTAAAAACATAAATATCGTTATTAATTATTGTTAATTGATTAGGGGATTCACCCGTCTTTGAGAAACGAAGTATGGAGGTACCTTTTGGGTTATTATCCTTGGGACAGTACTAAAGAAAACCGAGAAAAAATCCAGCGTCAAAAAAGTGCTGAATATTTCAACATGAAACTGCAATGGCGCAGCATGACTCCAATCCAGGAAAACCACTTCTCCGACTATAGAGAACGGAAAAGTTTAATCGAGAAAGATGTAAACAGAACTGATAGAACGATTCCGTTTTACGCGGGGGACGACAATCCCAATCTTTGCCTGTTGTTTGATATTTTGATGACTTATGTGATGTACAATTTTGATTTGGGATACGTCCAAGGAATGAGCGATCTACTGTCTCCTATTTTGTGTTTAATGGGGAATGAAGTTGATTCCTTCTGGTGCTTCGTTGGGTTCATGGAGAAAGTGGTAAGCGCATATATTTATTCATTTTTGTTAGAATAGCCTTTTAAAGGGTGGGTGGGTGGTTAAGATGTCGATAAAACGTTTTTTCGCGGTAACAAAATATTTTAATCGATCTTTATTTATTATACTATTGTCAAAGAATACGAGTTTTATAATGCCTAAAGCACACTGGTCTTTTATGCCTATGGCACACTGGTCGATGAGCGTCGATGAGCATCGGTGCTCATTGATGAAACAACAGAACGAACCCGTCATCGACGAAAAATAGAGGCTCCTCTATTTTTCATCGATGAGCATCGAGGAAACAAACGGGTCTCATTTCAGACGTATCTTTGTGTCTCATTTCATGTTCACATTTTTTGTCATATAGAAATTCCCTGTATTCGTCATTGAAGACATTAAAAAATCTTGAAAGGTGGGTTCGTTCTGGTGTTTCATCAATGAGCTCATTGATGCTCATCGACGCTCATCGACCAGTGTGCCATAGGCATTATGGTTTTCTATTTCATCAACGACAAATACACTCGTAGCTAATTTCTCTGTTGTTTAGTGCTTGTTCTGCTTTAATCAAATTTAAGAAAATGTTCTAAAACAAAAACTTGTGTATCGAAATGAAGGCAGTTCCGAGACGCAATTGGGTTTCACAATAACTTCATTATGAACGCAAAATATTAAAAAAAAATGTTTACATCTTTCGCGAAATGCATTTAACTTTCGGTGCGTTGAATCACGCATTGTAATTATTTACTATGTTTTATTTTGCGAACAGGTAAGATAATATTTCTAATCATTTTTATTGTAAGCGAACTTTCATTTTTAAATTACGTCTTTAGAATCATTGGTCTTCTTTTTTAAGAATTCAAATAAGTTATTTATAGGTAAAAATGTTAATGTACGAGTAATAATTGAATTTCTAGTGCAACAACTTCGATATGGACCAAGCAGGCATGAAGGAGCAACTAACGCAACTCCACACCCTCCTGTCATTCGCCGAGCCAGAACTCGCCAGCTACCTCAACCGCCATGACTCAGGAAATATGTTTTTCTGTTTCCGCTGGCTGCTAGTCCTCTTCAAACGTGAGTTCTCCCAAGATGACATCATGCGTCTCTGGGAAGTGATCTGGACTGGCCTTCCTTGCAAGAACTTCCATCTTCTGCTCTGTGTAGCGATCCTCGAAACAGAAAAGAGCAAATTGATGGATAATAACTTTGGATTCACGGAGATTCTCAAACACGTGAATGATTTGTCTCAGAATATTGAGCTGCAGTGGATGCTGAGCAAAGCCGAAGGAATTTATCATCAAATTACAGCAGCAACCCATTTGAATGATGGCGTGAGAATTATCTTGGGACTGAAGCCTCTTGGAGACAGTGAGACTCATGACTCCACTATTACTAGTTCAATAGAAGAAGACAGTGAAACTCATACGTCCTTGGAAAATGTCAATATAAAGCCTGATTTGTCTGAGGTGGCTTTTGAAAACTCAATCAGCCATTCATATCTCTAATGTTTCTATTTTGCAACCATTATTTATTTCTTGCCTGGAGTTATTCAATGATTTTTTTGTAGCTATTTTATAGTATTCTAAAACACGTATAGTCATCTATTTATACACGAAATATATGTCGACAAATCGATATGCGTCGAAGACTTAAAATTTACTCGTAATATATAATGTAAACTTATACAAGTTGTCGTTATCACCATATCGATTTATGGACTTATATGCCGATTATTATTTACCTATCTATATTTCTTGCAGTCAAATGTTCCTAAATTATTTTAGAGGAAAATCCTTTTCTTGAAGAATTTTACTATAAAATATTTTGAATTTGTTTGACAGAATCATGAAGTTAGTTACCCTTAAACGGTAGTTTGTACTAGCCATCATAGCGATTAACTGAACTATGAACGAAAAAAAAATATACAAAACATTTATTTAATTCTAAAATAGTCTTGGAATATACCAAAACACAAGTTATTAATGTATAAATTTTATGATAAATTTTATACAAATATTTGTGTGATATCAAAGTATATTTTAATATATATTGATGAATTATTGTTGTGATAATTTGAATATTTAAAGATTTATAATATTTCTGTCGGTTGTTGACGTGAAATATATATTTTTTTTGTTTTGAATTTATTCTTAATGTAAAATACTATTTCTTCGACATATATTTTTAACACGTGTCTTTATCTAACTAAGCAATAATGATTGTATAAAACAATTATAATTTCTCATGAATATAATATACCAATATACATTTTTTTAAATAGTAGAAATGAGTTATTCAATATTAATGCAAATTAACGGTTTGTAGACAATGCGATTTTAAATAAGTTTTCTTGACAATGCTCTTTTTTCAATTTAGTTTTAGATAATTATAGTTTTAGTATTGTGCAAAAGTAAAATATGTATACAAATATATTTTTGTGCAATTTTTATACTTTATGCACGAAAAATATAATAATAAATTAGCTATAGGAATGTTTTGTTCAACATTTTATTTCTATTTTTTTTTTAAATACACCTTCAGATATTAGGTATGTATAAAATATTTTATATTTATGGGTAACAATGAAAAAAATTTTATAAATTGCTTATTCTATTCTTTCAAATTAATTACGCATGAATATATAGAAAATTTCGGGGTATACGAGTTTTGTTTAATGTAGTTGGTAACTCTGGCAGGCACACATGTTATTGATGTAAGTGGTTTACTTAAAATTCTGTTCAGTTTCTCAGAATTGTAATATAAATAATCATTATTTTGTCTGTTTATTTCGCGGAATTTATAACAAATATTTTAAAATGTAAGTGTAAGTAATGCAAATATTTCTTTATTTTATATACGTCCATGAAACAAAAGTAATTGATACATTAGAAAATAATTATTGCCTAGATATAGGAAGGTCATTGTTGTTTGTTGTATTGTTGAAAAATGATTTGTACTACAGGAAAGGTACATTTTAGTGCAAACGAGCGCTGTCATTTATAATGAACTAGCGCTGCTAAACACTTCTGTAATAAGCCGAACATAAATATCTGTTTCAGGAAAACTGGAATTATGCATTCCGAAATTATTTTGTTGGTTTTTATACTACTTATAATTGGAAAGAGTGATGCACTGGATCTGCACAAAATACTAGATATTAATAGTACCGAATATAGTAAGTGCAAAGAAATTAAATATAAAATAAAATTCATATACAAGCAAATCGTTCATTTTAACATTGAAAATCTGTAATCAAAAATAATATTTGACAAGTAGACGCTTTTCAATATTAATATTCGTCGTTCAGTTCTTTGTAAAATTTGTTTTGATTTGCTAATATTTAAAATATTTAAAAAATGTAATAATTTTAACTGACACAGTAAATTTAATTAAACTTACTGAATTTTAGAACAAAATACATTTTAACAACACAACAATCTTTACTATAGTTCATGCACGTTAGCGAGAGAAATTCAGACAGTTTAGGCTTGGTCTTTCAATTTGTTACATAGTTCAATAGTGAATTATAAGTGAAGTTAAGTAAGTTAATCAAAATCTCTACCTCAGAAGCGTGCTACAGTTCGTCCATTTTAATTAAATTAAAATTTTCGCGGCATACTATATCGGCTTTTCTACCAAAATCTCTCGTTAACATGAATGGTCTTTACAAAATATTTGATTATTAAATGTAATATATTTTTTAGGGTACATTGGACCACCTATATCAATAATTAATGAAAATCGTTTTATGCATTTAAAAAATTTTAAATCAATTTATTTCTGAAACAGTTCCATTCATACCATAGAAAATAATACATTACGAAATTTGACTAAACTAGAAAATATTGATTTGTCATCAAACCAAATATCAACGTTACCTGTTAATATATTTTCTGATACTCCAAAATTAGAATTAATTAATCTTTCAAATAATAAAATTAATATTCTACAAAAACATTTATTTGCTAATTTAACACATTTGAGAATTGTTAATTTTGATTCTAATTATATTACTTCTATTGAAGAAAAATGTTTCGAAAATGTAACGTCTTTGGAAGTAATCAATTTGCAAAATAACAATATCAAAACATTACGGCTGAATATAATTGACAATTTAGATAGTTTAAAAATATTTAATCTTGGAAAAAATCCTTGGGATTGTGGCCCGGATTTATGTGAGCTCATGCACACAGCGGTCACTAGATTCTGGCAAGAACCTTATGTGCCCGTATGCTACTCTCCAAATGCAACTCGAGGATCAACTTGGAAAGAAGTTATAGATTTTTCTTTACCTGCAATTGTAACAGATATAAAAAAAGATGATGAAATATGCGAAATCCATTTTCAGTGTCACACATGTACCCATACTTCCTTGTCTTGGTGGCATGAAGACAAAATATTTACTAAAAAAGTCTTCCAGAAGTCAAATAGTTATTCTACGGTGTCTAAGTTTGTAATTATATATAAATTTTTAATCCGTGACTCTGACTCTTTTAACCCTAAGTTTGGAAAGATGAATTCCATAGTCACAGATTGGGAAGGGAATTATACATGTTTCATTGAAAAATGTTCTACATGTGTGACCGATTCAGTGGAAATTATTTTAAGACGTAAGTATTATTTAATATTAAAATATTATTATATACATATGCGTGTATATTCGGAATCAAAATTTATTATTGCAACACATTTTTTATGACGATTTTATGAAGTAAAAATGAATGTTTATTTTTCGTATACTAATTTGAATTAAATGCATTTTATGAAAGCATACTTTAAACCCAAAATGTACAGGTAACATTAGCGGATTTCTGAAATCCTATATCCTATAGGGACGCATATGTTTGTAAATCTGTCGACTTTGAAAATGAAGATTTAGTAGCAATATTGCATCTACAACTTTGCGGATAGTTACGTGGAGTTTTATTATTATTCTTCTAGTATCTGTGTCTATTTACATTGTCTTCTTTTACGGAAAGTCTGGCAAATATGTGAGTTCATACACTAGAACTAGAGTGTTAACTACGTTCTAATATATTATTTTCTATTTTAGAACTTTAAATCGCTTCCATTATTGAGGAAAACTTAAATAAACTATAGCTATTTTCAGCATTATAGTCATGCTGTAAAGATATCTAACGTTAAGATGAGCATTTTCGAATAATTATAATATAGTATTTTTATATGAACATGAAAAGTATTTTTTTTTCACATCACATAATGTCTTCCATAATTTGTAAATGTATAAAAATATGAACTGGCTTGTTATATGTAGATGTAACGACAATTATTTTGTATCTTTCAATATATTACATTTATTTATTATATGTTATTTAATAAAGTTATTAAATACGGACAAAGTTATACAATACATACAATAAAATATTATATTCAAGAAAAATATTAGCAATAGGAATAAGTGGCGAAGTGATACGATGTGCATTATTATGTACATATTTACATTTGTTAATATTTGTGTTTATTTAATGTTTTTATGATATTCCTAAACAGCCATTGATATACATACTTCAATCATTTATTCCAGTGAATTCCTGAAATTTTAAATTTGCTTTGAGTATTATCCTTGACTATGATAGGTAATTATAATCTTTGTCAGTAATTACTGATTTTACTTCTCCAAAATTTTTATTATGAAAAATTTCTTGTAGAATTACTTTAAATATTGGTCTCTTTAATTTTCATCAAGATTCCTCAAAAAATTATTAATATTGTTGGTAGGTACTAATTTTTATCCCGAAAGAATTATTTTAACTTACTACAAGGTTACGCGGATTAATTTAGCATTGTGTTTACATTATTTTAACTCAGACATTCCATCAATTTTCAACCTAAATTGTTTGATTTTTGTTTGGGCAGCACAATCAGTGTATCAGATTATCGTTCTTATTAATATTATATACTTTTTTTTAGTGTGCCAACATGCAATTACTTTTGTTATTATTCGTTTTTCTGCTGTTTATAAATAAATTCCATGTATCGAGAGACATTTTTGATAATTATAGTTTTATAAGTAGAATGCAAAAGTAAAATATGTATGCAAATATATTTTTGTACAATTTTTATACTTTCTGCACGAAAAATATGATATTAAATATTGCGAACGATTTGTGCAACATTTTATTTTGGGTGGGCCAATTATTTTATATATGGAGAGTGAATGGATAAGTTGGAAATTTTGGTGTATACGAGTACGAGTTTTGTTTTTACGTAGTTGGTATGTTGAACTTTGACAGACACTTGTTATTGACGTTTTACAAAAATTATGTTCAGTTTTCCTGTATTGCAATAAAAATAATCAGTATTTTATCTGCTGATTCCGTAGAATTCATGACAAATAATTAAAAATGTAAGTGTTTGTAAAGAAAATAATTGTTTATTTTGTAAGTGGCCATAAAACAAATATGTATTGAATCAGAGGCAGTGGGGGAAAATTTGGGCGTATGATTTAAAAACAGTCTTGATATATATGAACAATTTGTAAAATTTAACATTATAGTAATGTATAATTACTAAAAATTTTGAAATTAATATTCCGTATAATTAGAATTTATACCTGTCCACAAACTCCGTTGTTTGTGAATCTCTGTTCAAAACTCAGTGCTGCCACCTGGTCGACACTATGGTGCTTTAACCTTTTTTATGTAGAGGGACACATAGATATTAGGCAAATTAATGTTGAATTTAAATATATGGGCTAAACCGTAGTTTACGGCCAATTGTGAAGATAGCTGCAGGTTCCTTTAGCCGGTCATAGTTATCGAAAAAATTTAAAAAAGCAAGAAACTAAGATTTATTTTAGTTTTGAGGTTGAATAAACACGAATTTGTTCAACGGCATTTCCATAATGCAAATTTACTAGGTTTTTGTTGTTTGACTTGCACCACCATAAACTGTCATATCTATCAAACATCATTGGCGATACGTTGCTAACTTCACAATTGGCCGTAAACTACGGTTTTACCAATATATGATTTAAACACTTGTAGAATAAAGACATTTGATAAGGTGCTCGTTAATTCTTAGTTGGGAAAATAATGATAATGCCGACCACAAAAAAATGAACTATAGTTGATATTTTAAAAAAATAATTAATGCCTAATAGGTTCATCTTTGTAGTAAGTTTGAAGGGTGATTTGTACTATACGCCAGGATGAACTTCCGCTACTAAACACTTTTGTAATAAACCAAAAATACATATCTGTTTCAGAAAACCTGGAATAATGCATTCTGTAATTATTATATTGGTTTCTATACCACTTATAATTGGAAAAATTGATGCACAGGAACCGCACGAAATACTAAATATTAATAGTACTGAATATAGTAAGTGCAAAAAACAAGTATATAAAAAAGTTCAAATACAAAAAAAAATTAGTATTTAAACAAATAGGCGCTATTACATATTTTATGCTAATATTCATCGTTTAGGCATACAGATTTGTAGTTTTAATTTGTTTTGATTTTCTTATCTTGAAAATACCAAAAGTAATTCAGATAATATTATTAATTTTGAGAAAATTTGGTAATAATTTTAGATGACAAAGTTAACTCAATAAATTTTAGAACAAAATACTTAAACAACAAACAAAACTTACTAGTCTGTTCACGTCAGCGAGAGAATTTGCGAGTAATTTGATTGGTTTGGTCAGACGGTTCGTATAGTTCAATAGTGAATTTTAAGTGAAGTTGAAATATGGAATGTGACAATGTGAGGCAAGTACTTCGAAAACAATATTTGTACCAGAGAAACGTGCGAAAAGACGTCCGTTTGAATTAAATTTTCGAGTATATGATAAATAGTATATAGTTAATTTCAAATTCTCTCGTTAACTTGAATGATTTAAACGAATATATACTATTAAATATAATATATTTTTTAGGGTACATTGGACCACCTATATCAATACTTAATGAAAATCGTTTTATTCTTTTTAAAAATTTAAAATCTATTTATGTCTCAAACAGTTATATTCATACCATAGAAAATAATACATTACGAAATTTGACTAAATTAGAAAATATTGATTTGTCATCAAACCAAATATCAACGTTACCTGTTAATATATTTTCTGACACTCCAAAATTAGAAGTAGTTAATCTTTCAAATAATAAAATTAATTCTCTACAAAAACATCTATTTGCTAATTTAACACATTTGAGAATTGTTAATTTTAATTCTAATTATATTACTGCTATTGAAGAAAAATGTTTCGTAAATGTAACGTCTTTGGAAGTAATCAATTTGCAAAATAACAATATCAAAACATTACGGCTGAATATAATTGACAATTTAGGTAGTTTAAAAATATTTAATCTTGGAGAAAATCCTTGGGATTGTGACCCGGACTTATGTGAGCTCATGCACACAGCGGTCAATAGATTCTGGCTAGAACCTTATGTACCAGTATGCAACTCTCCAAATGCAACTCGAGGATCAACTTGGAAAGAAGTTATAGATTTTTCGTTACCTGCAATTGTCACAAATATAAAAGAAAATGTGTCAGTAAGCAATATTCATTTTCAGTGTCACACTTGTACCCATACTTCCTTGTCTTGGTGGCATGAAGACAAAATATTCACTAAAAAAGTCTTCCAGAAGTCAAATAGTTATTCTACGGTGTCTAAGTTTGTAATTAAGAATTTTAAATTCACCAATTGGGAAGGGAATTATACATGTTTTATTGACAAATGTTCTACTTGTGTGGTCGATTCAGTAAATATAATTTTAAGACGTAAGTATTGCTTATGTTAAATAATAATTACACAGATATGCGTCCTCAGCAGCAATGCGCGTTGTCTCCGCCCCCTAAAAAACATAACGAATGACTATAACATCTACTTGTACAATAACACAGGAGAACAGTGATTCCGCGGCATGAACATGAAAAAATATCAGATCAGATTTGCCGAATTGACTTTAGTTTTTGAGATTAATCCCACCCCCCCCTTATAATGAGAATAAAATTATTATTATTGATAATTTGAATAGAATTAATCAAATTAAACAAAAATACATCAAAATAGATAACAAAACGTTTAAATGTTTTCCTGCTTGGGCAGGGAAATTCTACTTTCGCTCAGCATTTTAGGCGCGAAAATAGTACTTTCGCTCCGGTTTCAGTATAACGGTTTGTATATGATTGTTTATTGTATTTTCGGTCAGGACAAAGGTCCAAAAATAGTCTCACCGACCTTGATACATTTCCTCCATTATCTTCTTATCCTGGTGGAACCGTTCCCCTTATTCTTCTTCTAAATGGCTATGCAAATATATATATATATATATATATATATATATATATATATATAAATATATATATATAGGTGTAAATCAAAAAGCGGGCCATAGGCGTTTAACATGGGAAAAAAGTTTTTCCGTGCGCAAAAGTTCCCAAATGGTTTTAGACGAAAATGGTTCAAATAAAAATTGTAGAGAATTTAATTCTGCATCTAAGTCACTAATCAGATTTTATTTTACACGTATGGTAATCTGTAAAACCGACTTTAAAGTTTTATAAATACTTTTTTTTATAATACTGACTGCAATCCAGAAATTGTTTTTATTTTATCTACTTGTACATTTCGAGCCAAAAATTAATATTGCAACACATCTTAGGGACGTATATCGAAACTTTGAGCGTGGTCTTTGCAAATGAAGAATTATTACTACTATTTTAAAACTGTTTCAGCTGCGTCTGCAACTTTGCGGCTAGTTACTTGGAGTTTTATTATTATTCTTGTAGTATCTTTGTCTATTTACTTTGTCTTCTTCTACGGCAAGTCTGGCAAATGTGTAAGTTCATTGAATAAGGTAGTAGTTATTTTTTAATATATTATTTTATATTTTAGAACTTTAAATCGCTTCCATTGTTGAAGAAAACTTAACTAAAGTATCCAATAGGAAAATTTATTGAGGCAAGCTATTTTCTATGATCTAGCTATACTGCAAAGGTCTGTACCTTTCAAATGAGCATTTTCGACTACATATAATTAAACAGTATTTTTATGTGAACATAAAAAATATTTTTGTTACACATTATTAGTAAATGTATGTGAAAATATGAATACACATGTTTTGTATCTTTCAATATTATTTAATAAAGTTGTCATCAAGATTCCCCAAAAAATGTTTTAATAATTTCTTTCAATTGCGATAGATTTGCATCAAGCGTAACTATAAATATTCGTGTTAGATTGGCAACCATGTAATACGGTTTATTTATTATTTCTTGCTCACAAAAACTTAAAGATCTATTTTTAATATTCTTCAGTAACTAGAATGTATAAGAAACGGTAAGTGTGTGTTTCATCTTAATATTTTTCATAAAGTGCAAATTGCAAAAATCAGTAAGGTAATGTTACTAATATAAGTATATTTTTTCCGAAAATATCATTTAAATAGTTAACTTACTTATTACAAGGTTGCGCGGATTAATTTAGCATTGTGTTTACATTATTTTAACTCTTGACATTCCAGCAAATTTCAACCGAAATTATTTTTGTGTAGACTTCCGCGGTCAGTGTATCATTTAATCTCCTTTTCAAAGTTCCATAAGTGCGAAAACACTCCCAGTTTATTAATATTGTATGTTTTTTTTTTAAGTGTCAACATGCAATTCCTGTTGTTATTGTTAGTTTCTCTGCCGTTTATAAATGGAATGCTCGTACCGAAAGAAGATTATATTCAAGGGTCTTTGCACTGCGTTTCAAAAGCATTAACCCAACAAGGTATTTTATTGTATTTATGTAAACTATGATTTTATGTCAACTAAGGTGTTCAACAAATTATTCTTAAATGTAACTTTAATAGTTATTTTGTACCTAGTGCTCTAAATTCCTGTCTGTACACGAGGTAAAAACTATTTTTTCTACGACCACTTAGAAATCTGTTCATTGTATTTTTGTTGTTGCTAGGGACATAGGTACATTTACATTACAAGCATCGTGCGAAATCAGTTTTGTGAGTATTTCAATACCGGTCAGTTCATTTCAGTACAGGTGCCGTTGCTAGGATACTTATTTAGAATTGTCAAATATTGGAATGGTGAAAGCGAGACAAATTTATTATTAAAAATAATATCGTGGTCTTAGAAAAAGTATAGTGTACAACTCGCATGGAATATCCATTTCATACTCGCATGATTTGCAATATGAATACCATTTCGTGCTTTGTTTTTTTTTTGCAATTTGTCATGACTGTTTTGACAGTAATTATTTTTAATGTTGCTTAGCAACTTTAAAGTACGGCGTGTTTTAGTGTTGCGTTTTCGCACGCTTTTTAATTTGTTGAACCAGGATTATGATGCAGATGTAATAAAATAGTTATTAACGATAGAAGTACGTAAAGCTAGTCTTGAGTCTTTTATGTTGTAAGACCCCTGACGTGGTGCTTTACGTATGTGTATCGTACAATATTTTATCTCCGATATATTGAAAAAAAAAACCCAATAAATATAAAAAGAATACGTTTATTTTTGAATTAGAATCATTATATTAAATGAGAAGGTTGCTATGATAACATTATTTTTGCAAATTTGGCGCATTTAAAAATTTTAATCATTCGTGACTAATGAGATCGTGTTACTAAACAACCGTTTTACAAACTTAAAACTAACAACAAAACATCAATTTTACAATCTATCGTAGATAAAATCTGTTTTATCGGATTAAATATAAATAATTATTTTTTAGGGCTATCCCTCTACAAACTTCAAGGAAGTAATTTTATTGACTGCAGCGAACTAAAGTATTTGAATCTGACAAATAATTATATCATCGTCTTAGAAAATCATGTATTTAAAAATTTGTCAAATTTGAGAAAAATTGATTTGTCATCAAATATGATAACAGCATTACCAGTAGGTATTTTTTCTGATACAAAAGAACTAAAAGAATTTGAGTTTCACAACAATCGCATTACTTCCCTTCAAAGAAACTTATTTGCAAACTTATTACACTTGGTATCAGTGAATTTCCAAATGAACAATATAAGTTACATCGAAGAAAATTGTTTTGTGAATGTACCATCTTTAATAGCTCTCAACTTAGCATTTAACAATCTTAAAACATTACAATTCAATATAATTGATGATATCAGCAGTTTACAAATTGTTTATCTCACTGGCAATGAATGGAACTGTGATCCAGAATTATGCGAGACAATGCACACGGTGGTGACTAAATTCTGGGTTGAACTTTTTGCGCCTTTATGCCACAGTCCAAATGGAACCAAAGGTGCAACATGGAAGCAAGTTTTAGATTTATCTCTAACTGGTATTGTTACAAGCGTAAAAGATAATCCAAGAGCAAGCCGCGTGACTATGAAATGTCACACTTGCACGAAAAGGTCTCTGTCGTGGCAGCTTGGAAGATATTTAAATCTAGATGACCAGGCTACTCAGACTAATGGAAAATATTATACGCAGTCTACACTTATTGTCTCCGACGTCATGCTAGGAAATTTCACTTGTTACGTTGGGAATTGTCTGAAATGTGTGAGCAGCTCTTGGGTATTCTTGTACCAAACATTTGAATATACCAACTCCAAACCCGGTATGATATGTTGTTACACTTACATAATTTTTCTTTTGCTCCTTTAATGAAAAACTAAATGTTGTTTAAAGGTCGACAAGAATGCGCGTTATCTACTTGTAGTAGTTGAAATAGGCTCATCAACCACCTTAAAATTAAGCATAACAAATTTTCAATAATACGCTTGAAAACAATGTCAAAAAATATAACACTTTATTTAAAAAATATAAATATTGCGCCTGTAATTAATTTAATAATTAATTATTAAAAGTACATAATTTTTCGTGTGACGTCAGACCGACGAGTGACAGATAGAGATTGCGCGTGCATAATCTTGAACATTTTAGCGTTGAGTATTGTGTTCTGCCAGTTGTGTTATTGTTTTTATTTGTTGAAATCTTTAAATTCTCGTTAAAATTACAATTATGGTTATACGAGTAAAGTATTGATTTGTGCCAAGTTGTGAAAACAACAGCAACAAAAATTCAAAATTATTATTTATTTCAGCGCTGTTTTTTCATCAGTCAACTCTGACGTTACACGGTTTTATATTTAGTAATTAATTACAGGCTTAATTATATTACAATATAGATGAAAACACGAATTTATTAATGTCTGTTTTCTAAAAATAAAATTAAAAAAATTGGTTGAAGAGTCTATTGTACATAAGAACTAATTATACTGCTGGACAAAAAAATGGGATGTTTTTCTTTTTACGATTGTCGTTATATTTTTAATAAAACTGTTGATAGTTTGTAAAAAATTTAAAAACAACAATACGAATTAAAATTATCAAGGAACAATATAACATTTCAATTAATAAACAAAGTCAAAATAGAAATTGGTAAAATAATATTTACATGATTGTAATAAAATGATTCTAAATCGTATTATGTAGTAGCAAAATATGAATATTGTAATACGTTTGAAGAAAAAGTAGTTTAAAACCCTGTTCAGATATGGATACAAGAGGACACATTAAAGCCACAAATAAGCGGAAGATTTTTTTTTTTTGTCCAGCAGTTTATAATGCTGTTTGTCGACCTATATTATAATAAATATTAGTTATTATATATTGTTCACGTAGTTATTGTTTTGTAGCCAAAGAGTTAAAGTTGTTAAATTATTATAGTTTCATTTTATAATACAAATATAAATGGTTCGAAGTAAAAAATTCCCAAAATTGAATTTGATTTAGTATTAAAAAAATATATATTTAAAGTAAAAGTGCTCTATTCCTGAGAAAATTCTCAGCTAATTTGATTCATATAAATTTTAATAAATAAAATATTAAATAAAAATGCTCCTCCACTAAAGTTATTGTATATTTAATTTGCATTGTACAGAGTATAATATAAATATTAAAATAAGCATATTCGATAAAACCAGCCTAACGGAACTTTTGTAAAATTTCAGATTCAAATAATTCGCTCTCGTACGGTAAAAAAGTGGGTTACTCTGTTGCTGGTGCTCTTGCATTTTTCATAGGCATTTGCTGTAGAATCTTTAGATGCTGGGCAACGGATAATGATGTGAGTATAATCCTAATTTGAAAATACACAAACAACAATCTTATAAATATCTCAAGTTATAGTACACTCAGAGATATTGTAGCTAGGGGCGTGGAAGCTTCTAATAGAGAGTACGCATAAATCTGCCAGGAGTCTTCTAACCACCGTACTGGCTCGTATTTAAATTCAATAGGTATTACAGCTAATAATGATTATGTGAAATTAAATTTGAACTTAAATCTTATTTTATTTACTAAATATGTATGTCTAAGGAAAAACGACAGTATTTTAAAATAATAATTAATTACTTAGGAATACCTACATATTATATTAAATTCTTAATTGTGATTGGTTTTCGCAAATAACTAATTGGTATTTAGGAAACTGATCTTAATAATAATACATGTTTTTATTATTTTATTAGTATTGTCAAATCTTTTGGTTTGACAGTATTAGAATTTAACAAAATTGGAGACCATTTGAAGTTGAAGTAAATTGTTTTAAATGTATATAAGTTGAAAGAAGAAGGAGAAATGAATATAATAAAAAGAAGAAGTGATCTAACACAAGTGCCCTACAGTTCAGTTTAAAAAATAATGACGATAAATGGTAGTGTTAAAATAAAAAGTTTGTCTTATTTTGAATTAGATTTTATTAGAAGAATAATATATGGTATGTACGACATATTTTACGTAACGTACTATAATTTTCATTATATTCGAATAAATTTTAAGAAATGTCTATACATTTGAAGTTGGACTTGTATCAATTACGATGATTTGAAATTTAGTTTCATTGAATAAATCTAATCATCCTATAATTTGTTGCAATGTTTGTCATTTATAATATTTTAAGATTTATATGACATTATTACTCGTCAATAATAAATATTCGAAAGGAGAATAAACTGTATACATCCCGGTTTTTGTACCTGCACTTTGGTTTGTTTATCGTTTTGCAAATATGTAGGATAATTTTTCGGTTTGGCACACAGCATGAGATAGCTACAATATCTGTGAATCTACTATAAAGCAACATTTGAATTGCGTCCGAAATAACTAGCGGAACACATTACTGAATGATGGATATGAGACTGAGAAGAATGCGAATGAGTCAGCGATACTATTAATAATAGCATAAGGCTTAATTATTGTAACAGTTCATCGCCAAATGAAATGGTACTTCAAATTTTTAAATAACCTAATATTCCAATAGGCTGAGACTTCAAATTGAATGCAACCAACATCAATGCCAGACCAGGAGTTTCTGAAGAGGCTGCTACGTAAATAACTCAATTCAGAATTCTAGAGGTGCCTGTTCAACTTTTTACTTAATAATAATAAATAATAAAATTAGATCTAAATTGTAGTCATTTGTAGGAAGATAGTTCCGCTGATATAATTTTATAGTTATACTTAGAGTTTTAGATAAGATTATCAGTCGTATTAAAACTTGTGCTTTTTTCGTAATGTGTTTTGTAGTTTATATATTTAAAGAAAGCTTTATAAGGGAGACGAATCCCTAAAAAATATATCTTAGAAGATCGCATTTATCGCTTGTACAATCAGTGTAAAAAAAAAGAAAATATTTCGACCGTAGTAAATAGTCGTTAATGGTTAAAATCTTATTTATTTTGATAATACGTTCACTGTTAATAAAAGAGTTCAAAACTATATTTTTAAAAATTAAAAAGTAGTAATAAACTTCCTTTAAATATTATTTGGTACATATTTTTCATGCAATAAACAACTTGATATGATAAACAATACATTTTTTTCTACGACCACTTGTAAATCTGCTCATTGTATGTTTGGTGTTGCTAGGGATATGAAGTACATCACAAGCATCGTGCGAAATGAATATGTTTTGTAAGTATTTCAATACAGGTCAGTTCATTTCAGTACAGGTGCCATTGGTTGAATTTTCAAGTGTTTTGCATCATGATTGGATAAAAAATAGTCGTAGGAATTTATCAGTGTAATTGTGATCTGATTGGTTACTATCGCATACGTGATCATAAATACAAGGATTCAATTGGATCATTTTCAAATGGATAAAAAATTCATTAGTTTAATATATTTTTATTGTTATAGTATGTCTAAACATTTACAAATAATTTATATCTGTACAAAGTTTACACTAGTGATATATAAGTAATTCCAGTTTTCTTCAGTTTTTTTATCTACTATAAAATTGTGTTTGATCGGTGATAAATGAGACAATAATTACCAGAGTAGACGAAACTGTTGCTATAATCTAAAATATAATTAATATACATAGAATTACGAAAAATTAAAAGAAATGTTATAAAAATTACCTGGAAAATAAAAGTGTAATTTAAATCGAATAAATTACAAACTATAATATTAAATTTACTATGATACATTTGAAGAGAGTGTATCTGTATCTGAAAATTAAAGATATTAATGGAAATATTATGTAAAGAGAGAACCATTTATTAATACCATGTCTCTAAATTTTACCATATTTCTTCTATTGCTGTGCATTATCTTTGAAAATTGATTAGCCTGAAAAAAAAATACAATAAGGGTAGAAATTTAAGTTGTTAGTTTTAAATTGTTTTATATAAATGGGTTTGTTAATACGAAACCTTGATTCGTCGGCTTCAAAAATATGTACAACCCATAGTAAGTTTTATTCAATATGCCAATAACATTTTGTTTCAAATTAAACCTGGTTGAGGAAAAAGTACACCTAACTTAGTTAAGTTAAGGCCAGGGTCGGATTTACCATAAGTCGGACTAGACACCAAAGAATAATGGGCCAAATTATAAACATAATACCAGTAATTATGTTTAAATTTGTTTTATTTTTGTAGCTATGAACACGAATCCGAAAATTATAATTTAAAATTTTATTCATTTTTCTTATTTGCAAAACTGTCACTGTGAATGAGGTTTATGCTTTTATTCGTACTACAAATCCAAACCCCCTTCAGTCAATACCTGTCACTTTTGAACCTATATTTCTAAATCTAGTCTCTAGATTTTATATCTTGAACCAAGATTTAAAAATATAGTCTAAATATCTTGAACTACGATTTTGCATTATTACTCGATATAAGTGTTTTAATCTGCTCCTGGTTAACGTGTATTCCTGCCTATTGCATGTGAGATATTCAACATTCTACCCACAATAATACCCACTTCATCTGTGTAAAATAGTTATTTACTTTACAAGTGGGCAAAGTAAGGAATTACCCACGAGAGAAATTTGAGCAAAAGTGTGATTATTTTGTCGAGTGGGTAATACCACTTTGCCCACGTGTGAAGTATAACGTTTTATCCAACATCTCTTAATAGATGCAAAATTTATTTTAAAAATATTATTTGACAATGATATATGCTTTAAATTTTCTAAATTAAAATGTCAATCGAAGTAAATAGCAAGGTGTTGCGTGTTATTATTATTGTTATAAATAGAAAATTACTCACTAGTGACTTTTCTCAAAATTATACCCACTAGTGTGTAATCTGTTACTTTCCTTGTTTAAAATCACCATAGTTATAAAGCATTTATTGAGAGGTGTTGGATAAATATAATTAGAAATAAGTGTTTATTTTTCCCTTACTTGAAATACAGTTTCATGACAAACATATAAAAACTGAGCGATACAAAACATATCGAGAGAAATCCAAATTATTTCAATTGTATGCTGAGATATTGAGTTCTGGTAAACAAAGTTTAAGAAAACCAAAACCGTGTCGGATAATACAGTCGCAAAAGACATGGCAATATCTAATAAAATTATTAAGGAATATTTTTTATTCACAACTACCGCGAGATCCACCAACCTGGAATGTAATTTACACAAAATTTTGAATTTTTTAATTTTATTGTTAATGTTATTATTAAATAAACCTGTCAAGGCTATATTTATGTGGTTAAATCTTTGGTGAACCAGCCACAAAAACATCATAAATTCTATTGCACTTGCACAACATATAAAAGTAGTGTATGTGTTGAATATTATAAATATTGAAATATCAAAAGAAATTGAATTATAATATAAAATATTTAAAAAAACCAACGATACTGAAAAAAATAATATTACTAAAAACGCATGGCAAATAATTGCAACTTTAGTTTTTTGATAATTAATTAATATTCCCATAGACTGACATATCACATCAATATGCTGAAATTCGTTCATAAAATAAATAACAGAGTTTTGATTTTTGAGACTGAAAATAAATACGTAAGTAAATATAAATAACTTTGTTGCTAGCAAGACACTATCAGCAATATTTTCAACAAATAATTTTGATTCTATACTTCCGGTTTTTATTGCTGTAACATTGTAAATCCAGCCACTAATGAATAATAATCCACGAAATGCCACACAACCGTAATCAGATTTTGTATTAAAATTTCCATGCTGTACAGAATACGGGATATTTCCCAAAACCCGGAAAATTTTAAAAATTGGTTCGAGCGCTTCGTAAATACTTCTTGCTTCAATGTACATTTTAGATAAATTAAGCCAAGTTATTTTCCTGTAACCTTTATTATAAATTTTAATTAAATTAGTGACTAACATTGTCTATATTTTGCATAATTTATGATAAAATACTGTTATTATATAATAATTTCCCATGTCTTGCCTGACAGGAAAACAAAAGAGTAAATATTTTCAATTATTAATATAATAAACATCTCACTTTTTTGTTATTTTATCATTCCAATGCACTGAAATTTGACATTTAATATATTTTGTCCACAATCGTTCGATTTATCCTACATATCCCATTTCAGACAGGTAATGACTTACATTACCGTACTGTTTATTTGTTCGCCTTCGGCCTGATCCCTTGATTTTCATCGCGTTGCTGTATCATTTTAATTCATACTGGTTACTAATGTTACATTTTTCGTACTATTTATCGTACAAAAAGTGAAACTTTAAAGTCTTAGTACTTTAAAGTAAAGTTTTAGTTGCAGTTTTTTCATTATTTATAAACAAATACTTGTTCCTATAGAAATTGATAATTAGCCTACTTGTATCAACTCATATTTAACAACTTTAGTAACCAGTATGAAATAAAATTTTGTACGTATCTCGAACGAAAACTGACTTTAAGGTTCTAGTAAGTTGCTTACTTTTCTTTCTAGATACATAAATAAATATTGAAATCTATCCCAGCATGTTACTACATTTATTTGAAATTAATTAAATTTTTATTTGGATCATGAACTGCTTAGTTCAAATCCCGAAGCTGACATTTGCCATTTTAACATTACCTCTGTGGCTTCCCGACAACCCATATTGTAGAGAAGAGGAGCGTGACTTGACGGATGGTAACCATATTTTAAAGGTAAAAACATATTACTTACCAAGACCTGTTAAAATAGAGCCCTACACTCAAAATAAGTTAAAAGGCGGCTTGAAGTATTTATATAAATATACCTATACCACCATGTAAATCATTTTTGTACAACGCAGTATTGGCAACCGTACGATAATTATTGTTCTAGTCGGACAGTTTCGGCAAGTATACGATGTACGATAGTAAATTTGTTTGTAAAATGACAAAAACATTATGTGCAAGAACGAACAAATTAATTCCAATGAAGAAGTTGCACCGTACATATAATTATGAGTGTTCTTTACGATAAATTTAATGTCGTACGTTGGAAAAACCGAGTGCAAGTTTCAATATTTGACTTAACTGGGTGGGAACTACGAAGTATAATATAGAAAGGAGATGACACTTCGTACACCAGACCCATGAAGCTAGCGATACCAAAATTTACTTCGGTTGTTGAGCTTGTGGAGGGGATAGGTGGCCATCGCTGTGCTCTCTGTACGTTTGATTTGTACTGAGAAGTGTTTGTGTTTTAAATTTTTTTTGTTTATTTACATTTAATTACATTTAAAATGGGCAAAATGTGCTTCGTATTCGTGTCAAACACCAAAAAATAAAAGATTCTGCATAGTTTTTAACCTAATAATACCCCTCTTTGCATTGTTATTGAAGAAATTAAGTTTTTTTTTACTATGTTATCGATTATTATTTTTTTCGTGCAATTGAACAAGTTATTATAAGCTTCTATAATATAACTTAAATGTCATCAGCGGTCCATATTACAATCTCCAGGGAACATACAAACACACCGACTACTACTAATTACATATGATTATAGTAAAAACGCAAAGAAAGGGTTTCGGAATCTACAGGTCCGAATTAATGTGGCCCACAGCATTAGATTGAAGCAGACAGTTGAGACGTCGCACTCGAACATTCCAGCGCCATTTTGTGTCGCCAATTGGCTGCATCATCTCCGCGTGAGAAGAGAAAACACGAAGCTGAGGAAGAGCTCTCGAGAGACGGTTCGCGTATGTTAGGGGGGTCATGGCGCGGAACCGACACCCGCTGCCCCAATCTCTGAGGAGGTGATCGTCATCTCAGATGACGAGGAGCATCGACCCAACTTGCGCGTCTGTCCTAATGTGTATGTTTATCACGCCAGGCAGACGTAGTGGTACTCCCCTGCTGTTGCTGGTATCCTCGATGCCACGAGGTGTTCACGACCAAAAAGACCATAAATGTCTCGGTGAGTCACAATTCTAATTCTATTTGCAAACACCTAAAATTCATTTCAGTGTTTCCTTGCGTCTGTAAATCGTATTGGTACATTTACATAGTTTATTTTCCCAATAATAATCCATTCGTTTTACCATTCGTATGATTATGTTATTCTCGATTTCAGCAATTTTCTGGTAGATACTTAACGACTTATACTCTTATCTATTCCACACCCAAACTGACGGAGTCCTGAGCTGTATCATAACACAGTTTCGCAATTTTAGAAATTACCCAGTTATTCCTCTATCTAATACATTGTTTTTTATGTTCATAGCGACTCGTGGACAACCTCACCGGAGCCTTCATCAGTGTCTCGTGGACAACATCACCGGAGCCTTCGTCATCTCACTCCGACCGACCAACTGTGCTTGCAAGTCACAGGCGATATAAAGTGCTATATAAAGCGGAAATCTTTTTTTTTTTACCAATATGTACAACAAATATTTCTTAACTATAACAGGTCTGATTTTTTCAGATTCCCTGTATTTAGATATGTTACTAGCGACAACGTGATCATGATCACCTTCCACAGTGTCTTCGGAGCCGATATCAGCTTTGAAGTAAATTATTTACAACGAAATCGTAAGTAAATTTATTTTACAGTAATACAATTATATTAATACACGATTTGTATGTTTATATAGGACCTCCATGGACCCGAAACCATCTTCTTCTGCTGCATCATCATCGTGGAGCTGCTGGTATTCTGCATTATCGTGGACAGCTTCACAAGAGCGCTCTGGAGGTCATCTTCTGCGTGCCCTGCTGTTCGTGGGTCCAGCGTCTTCACCGCTTGACGAATATCTTTATTTTTGTACCAATAAATAAATGTATCTGTATATTTAAATAAGTTTAAAACAAATACATATGAATGTAATATAATAAACGATAAAATAAATATTTACTATTAAAATGACATGTCTTGCATTTAAAATCCACCCCATGATCTAATAAATCAAAAGGTAATAACGGTTTGTCTTGAGAAAATTCTATTGACACGGCTAAACACTATTAGACCTAGCGATTCGATTTCAAATGCGGTCCTTGAAAACATCACTTCATAATAGCTCATGAATTTGCTAAGAGATGGCGGCACTATCGTATGTGATTGTATACAATTTGTCGATTTGTTCACCAACTGAAAACAAAATTTTTAATTGATTAGGGTATGTCCTACGCCCTTGCCCTTCTTTATGTTGTAGAGGGGGTTGTTCCTGCATGGGTGTGGTTAAGCTAGGGGCCAGCAATTTTGTTATTTTTGCGATATCTCTTACCGTTCTCGAGATATGGGGGTTTAAAGTTTTAAAACACAACCCTTAAAAAACTACCCAAATTTCAAATTTTTAAAGGTTTTTTCACGCTGTATAGATAGAGCAGGGCTGTATCTCGGGGCGTTTTTTTCAGGTTCGCGATATCTCTTACCGTTCTCGAGATACCGGGGTTTAAAACTTTCAAAAGCAACCCCTGAAAAACTACCCTATTTTCAACTTTTTGAAGGTTTTTTCGCGCTGATAAGATAGAACAGGGCTGTATCTAGGTGCACTTCTTTCAGATGCGCGATATCTCTTACCGTTTGATAGATATTTAAATTTAAAAGTAGTAGTAGTTCACTGATTTACTACATCCATTGTAGATGCGAATTTCAACTTTCGTACCAGGGCAGCAAAGATTGGAAGAACAATTTTTGGATAAGAAGAACTTGTTCATTTTTGCTATCGTTGACATCATTGATTTGTCTATGTCCATAATATATAAGTTATTCTGTAAAACATTTGTCTATGTCCATAATATATAAATTATTCTGTAAAACATTTGTCTATGTCCATAATATATAAGTTATTCAGTTAAACATTTGTCTATGTCCATAATATATAAATTATTCTGTAAAACATTTGTCTATGTCCATAATATATAAGTTATTCTATAAAACATTTCTCGAATAAATGAGGATCACGCTGTCAAGTGAAGGTCGTTGGTGTGGGTGGTGTGAGAGATTGTGGATTTTGAAGCTATTAATACCAGATCAAAAGTAAACGAACTGAAAATTCGGGAAGCGGGGTGGAGAGGAATAGTAGGAAGTAGAGTGAAAGAGAGGCGAAGAGGAAGAGAAGAAAAAAATATCCTTTTTATAAAGATTAAGATTTGTAGGTTAAGTCAAAGAATTTACGGAACCTTAACCACAAATTAGAAACATAATCAGATCGCCCTCTCTATGGTTACGAGTCTTGAGCATAAGTGCTGCACCCGCGTGGGAGTGGTGTGCCACTAAAATTAGACAAGGATGACAATAGAAGGATAGTAGATTGCTTTTTAGCCTCCTTGATACTTTTTATTTTATATTTAAATGTCTTTTTATTATTTAGAAATTATAACAATAAATGTATGGAATAAATTTATTCAATTAAATACTGTTTACATACATTTAAACGTGTAGACAAAAAATATAATATTAAAGATTCCTAATAAAATTTAATTTAATATTTAAAAAAGAAAGTTTATAAATTTACTATGAAAAGCTCCTTTTAAAATATTAAAAATGAGAATTTAATATAATTATTAGAAACCTTTTAACTTTACTATAAAATAAGAGTTAAATAGGCATATTACCACTTTGTGTTTAAGTTTAAGAATGAATTTTAACAGATTATGTTAACAATATTTTTACTCTAACTCAACTTTTCACATTTAAAATATATCTGCATTTGTGCTTGCAATTAACAGCGAATTTCAAAGTATTTGTGGTTAAAGATATTACAAACATTTATAGGTCAGATTCAATCACAAAAACAGTGTTTAAAAAGCTATTACATTGAATATAATATTAAAATGGTATTTTATGTTTTTACCTCCCGCCTACCTCTAGGTAAGGGAGGTATTGTTTTTGGTCAAAAAATTGGGTAGTGAGTTTTCAATGAATAAGCACGTTTTAGGGTCCCTACAATACGATTTTACTATTTTCGCGATGATGTCTGTATGTATGTATGTATGTATGTATGTATGTATGTATGTATGTATGTATGTATGTATGTGTGTGTGTGTGTAGTCTGTGGCAATTTTTTCGTCTCGCATAACTCAAATACTATAATACCAAAAAATACAATTTTTTGAATTATTGCTTCTTATATTTAAATGAAGAGCTGATTAGATTTTGGATAAAATTGGTCGACCGGAAGTAGCAGTTTACTTAAAGCCCTTAACAGTTTTTCGTGAAAAACACGGTTAAATTTCCTTTTTCAACAATTTATGTTATTTTGAAAGTTGAAGAATATTTAATTCTACATTTGTTTGATTACACTAATTTTAATAATTTTCATTAGATTTAGAGATAATAAAATATAAAGAAATTAGATTTCACAAATCTTGCATTCCTAGTACACCATGGAAAATTTTAAATTTTTTACGAAATGTGACACATGTCATTGTGATTGTGAAGCTGTTTTCTTAGTGAAATATATGTCAAAAAATTAAATAAATATACGAAAGAAAATTAAAATTCTCAAATATAAATAGAAAATAAACAAATAAGAAGGTATGTTTCTGTATCATCAAATACTATTTTGTACCGTTTAAGAGTAGTATTGGGCGGGAGGTTATGTGCTGGCCACATCAGATTTTTTAACTAGCACAGGTTATTTTCTAAGTTTCTGAAACTCTTAAAACATGTAGATTTTACCGCTTCGAACTATAACGAATTTGGATGCAGGTGTGAGATTTTTACAAGTGCTAATATAAAATCCACGTCATCTAATTTAGAGCCGAACGATTGATTGGTGATGATTATTATTGATATCTCTGATTATATGAATACATTTGTTATTAACTAAAGTGTCACTATAAACATATTTAAATTGTAAACGTGCATTTATAAGAGAAACCAGAAATTATCCTTAATAAGAATAAAACTGTACTTAAAACAGTAATCATTCTCGCAAAAATTATCTTGTCAAATTCCATTTAATAACCAGCACTAATCATTATTCCTTTATGATTAACCGACGCCTGTGATACATCCAAATTCTTGTGTTATATAAATACTTCTCAACGTGGTGGAGATATCCAAATATTGTTGTTCATCCTGAAACAAATATACCTATTTAATGAAAATGAAATTTATTACTTCTAGAGTTAGTACACCGTAGATTCGCATCATCGTTATTCGTCTTCACAAATTGGTTAACATTGGAGTCCATAAATCTATGAATTCATTATAAAATTTTCTTTATTTTTCGTTCTTCGTAATCTCTTCCCTTGAATTATCTACATTTATATATTCTTATATTTGATTTCAGTATTACATTTTGTCTTGTGTCGAAAAACATCTAATTTTTTTTTTGAGCCAATTGTACTGGTGAAAAAAGAAAATCCTTTGTTAAACAATTAGTTATATAGTTCAGTCTGTGCACTCGGTCTCTTCTTGTCTCAATCTTCAGTCGGTTCTTTACAGTTTCATCGTAGAATGTTCATTCCCGGCCACTCAACTGAGGCACTCGTAATCGCATTTATAACCCAAGTATATCCATCCAAAATTGTTGCAATATTTGTAATGTTCTAAGATAGGAAGGAGAGAAAATGATTGAAATAAAGGAATTGGATTATACATAATGGAAAATGCATGAGTGTAATGCAACTATAAATATTTAATGGCTTTATTATGTACTTGTATATAAATAATAATAATTAATGATAAAATATACGTGAATTATGTATTTGTTGTATTTTAAGTGTACATGTAATTTATAAAAGAGAATATTAAATTTTACACTTACCCGTTGTAAAGTACCTATTGCACAATAATAATTAACAACAATAGCAAGGAGAACGAATTGTCAACACACATAAATTTTGACAAGAAAATTCACTATACTATGATTTCTTCTTCTTTTTCCAAAGTAACTCGATTCCAATAACATGTTTTATTATATGTGCTATATAAAGTGGCGCCTCCCAACTTCGTGGCGTGGTGTGCCACTAATCATATCATTGTGCTGACTTTTGTCATCCAAGTTGCCTCCCCCTGACCTTAACTCAGAAATCCAGACAAAAGAATAGAGGCGCCATCTATCCGTCAGTAGTGGTACTGCAAAAATAACAAGGCAGTATTGTGCTGAGCAAGACATCAGAGCCATCTATCCTGTAATAGTGGTTCAGCTAAGCAGCGAAGATACAAACCAAAGTGCAGAGCGCGACAGCATACAATAGGCTAGGACGGAAAAGACAGAAGATAGAAGATAAAACAAAAGAGGAACAAAGAATATAGAGAAGTAATAATAGAGAATTGTTATCCAGATTCCAAACTAGACGAAGGGAAACGTAGAAGAGACAGCGATCTACAGGAAGCCGCAGCCAAGAGAAGTAACGTAACGAAAAGGACGCCAATTAAGAATCAAAGTAGAACATGGAGGAACTAAAGAGTATGATGACAGAAATGATGAAAGACATAAAGAAAATAAGGAAAGAAAATACTATATTTAGAACAGAATTGGAAAAACTAAAGGAAGAAAATACGAAACTAAAAGAAAATGATATAAAGAGGGAAAAAGAAACACAGGAGCTAAAACTTAGAGTCAATAATTTGGAAAAAAAGGAAGAAAGAAGAGAAAAAGGTATGAAAAAGAATAATATTGTCATTAAAGGAGTAAAATTAGAGAACAATAATAAAGATATAGAAGAATTCCTAAAGAACAAAGTGGGAGTAGAAGTTAAAGTCATTAATACTCATAAAATAGGCAAAAATGAAGAAAGACAATACACGTTTGCAACAATCGATACTTGGGAAAATAAAATGAAAATTATAAGTAATAAAAACAGATTAAGAGGCACGCAAATATATATAGATCACGATATGACGTATAACGAAAGGAGGATTCAAATTGAAATTTTAAAACGGGCCAAAGAAGAAAAATCGTTGAACAAAACAGTAAAAATTGGATACAGGAAAATTAAAATTGGCGCTGATTGGTATGAATGGAAGGATGAGAACGAAAATCTTGTCAAAAGTTCAAAAAACTAATGCACATGAATACTAATAAGATACCTGTAAAAATAGGATTTTGGAATATTGCGGGAATAAAGGGAAAAGACAATGATTTTTGGGACTTAGTAAATAGTTATGATATAATAGGGTTAACAGAGACCTGGTTGGAGGAAAAAGACTGGAATAAATGGAAAAAGAAAATGTCAAATGATTTTAATTGGAAAATTAAATTTGCAAAAAGAGTAAATAAAAAAGGGAGAGCTAAGGGAGAAATAATTACAGGAATTAAAAAATACATAGAAGAAATACAAGAGCAAACTCTCGAAGAGAACATCATGGAAAGAAAAGTCAAAATAAATAAAGAAATATGGAGAATATTGACTGTGTATAACGACACAAAGATAAATAAAATCTTCACAGAGTTAAGAGAAAAAATAAATGAAACAAGGGAGGATCATCTAATATTTGGAGGAGATTTTAACGCCAGAGTGGGAGAAGAAGGTGGATTATGGAATTTCGATACAAGAAAACGAGAAAAACGGCATACAAAAGACAAAACAATAAATAGAGAAGGAAAAACTTTATCAGATGAATGTGGTGACAGAGATTGGACTATCCTAAACGGTAACATAAAAGGAGACGAAGAGGGTGACTTCACATACATAGGTAAAAGAGGAGAGAGGACAGTAATTGATTATGTAATAGTAAACAACGAGAGCTGGGAAAATATATTAAACATGCAAATAATAAACACCGTTGAATCTGACCATCAACTTTTACACGTAGAACTAAAAAGCCACATACTAAAAAAGAAGGAAGAACCAATAGTAATAAAAAAATCATTGTGGGAAGAAAAAGACATCGAAGCATATAAACATAATACAAGTAAAATCAATTTAAAACAGAGCAACACCGAGGAAGAATTAAAAGAATTAATAGATAACGTTAACAACGCTACACATAAGGTAGAAATAAGGATAAAATCGGGTAATATAACTAGAAACAACTGGTGGAATAGAAACTGTTTAGAGAAAAAACGGCAAATGCGGAAGACACGCAGACAGTGGAAAGATGGAAAAACCACGGAAGAAAGATATAAAAAAGAATTAAAAGAATATAAAGAGTTATGTGAAAATCAAAAGGAAAAGAAAAAGAAAGAAATTGAAGAACAACTGTATAATATAAAATCAGAAGCCGAAGCATGGAAATTTATAAGTAAAGAAAGGAAAAATAGGAATGAAATATCAAAACTAATACCAGAAAAAGACTGGAAAAATTATTTCTGCCAACTTCTGGATGGCAAACTGACCAAAAGGCAAAGTCCAGTAGAAAAGTATCAACAACCAAAAGGAACCACAGACACAATATCAGTACAAGTTGTCAAAGCACAAATTAAGAAACTAAAAAAAGGAAAAGCGGCAGGAGAAGATGAAGTGACAAATGAAGCATGGATGTACGCGAACGACAAAATAATTGAGAAGTTAACAACTATCATAAATAAGGTATGGCACTCAGCAGAAATACCCGATAGATGGAGAAAAGGTATAATAAACCCAATTCACAAAAAAGGTGACACTCACAAAGTAGAAAATTACAGGGGAATAACGTTACTAGATACGTCGTTCAAAATCTACGCCATGATTCTACAAGAAAAACTTGAAGAGGTAATAATATCCAAAAGTCTGATTCCAGAAAACCAAGGAGGATTCAGAAAAGGAAGACGAACAACAGATAATATCTACATATTGAATCAAATTGTAGAAAATGAAATCTGCAATGGTAGAGGAAAACTTTATGCATTTTTTGTTGATTTGAAAGCTGCATTTGACAATGTCAACAGAGATATTCTCTTCACTAGTCTAAAGAAAATGGAAATAGATGGGCATTTGATCGCAAATTTAGAAAATATATATAAGGAAACAATTTCGGTGATAAAGGTGAACAACAAACACACAGATGAAATTTGGACAGAAAAAGGAGTAAGACAAGGATGCCCTTTAAGCCCTACACTGTTTTCACTTTACTTGGCAGATTTGGAAGACTTCCTCAGTAAAGAACAGACTGGCGGGATAGTAATGGGAAGAAAGAAAATTTGGTCTTTAGCCTACGCGGATGACATTGTGATAGTAGCAAAAGATCCACCTAGTATGAAGACGATGATGAAAAGATTTCAACTATATTTAAAGAAAAAGGAACTAACACTTAATGTACAAAAATCTAAAATTATGAAGTTTAAAAAAGGAGGAGGCAGGGAAACGAAAGAAGTTTGGAAATGGAATGAAGAAATTATTGATGAAGTAAAAGAATTCACATACTTGGGTTATACGTTTCAGAGAAATAATCAACCGACTAAACATCTGGAACATCAAACACGGAAAGCAATTGTTGCAATGAAACAAATTTGGGGGTTAGGAGAAAGAAAATTCAAAAACAATATGAGGGTGCGATGGATGATGTTCGAGTATATCGTGAAAAGCATATTGATGTATGGAGCCGAGGTGTATGGATGGGAGGAAAAACAAATTTTAGAAGATGTACAACTGAGGTATGCGAAATGGATTCTAGGTCTAGACAGGTGTACGCCGAGCTACATAGTAATGGATGAAATGAAAATAGCAAAACTGAGGATAGAGACTGGAAAAAGGGCGGTCAAATTCGAAGAAAGGGTACGAAAAATAGAAATCCCAATTCTACAAGAGTGCTGGAAAAATATCAAAAGAGGGGAAGAAGACAAAAACAAACTAACAAACTGGGGAAAATCAAGAAAAAAATACTATGAAAGGAACGGATGCTCTACAAATGAAATAGAAAGAAGACGACAAAATGAAGAGAGTGTATGGGAATCGGTACAACAAAGAGACTGGGAAAACCAAATGCAACTTCAAGAAAATAAAATTGAAGAATCGTCATATAACACAAGGTTTAAGGAAATAAAAGTAATAGGAATACCACGATATATTTTACAAGAGAAAAACAACATACAAATAATAGCAAGACTCCGTTGTGGAAACGAGGAAAATGCTAATAAATACTGGCTTAATATAGAAGATCGTATGTGCAGGCTATGTGGAAGAGAGGAGGAAACGCTGGAACATATGAGACTATTCTGCAGAGAGCTAGGAAGAGAAGAAAGAACAGAGAAAACATTACTAGATGAAGGGGGAACGGGGAAAAACTGGTTTCAAAAGATACAAAAAAAGAGGAAAGAAGCGGAAGACATGAAAAACAGCTACCTAAACTTGACATAATGATTAATGATATATGTAAATAAATGTAAATAGACTCTAAGCCATTTGGCAAAGAGTTATCCTTAATAAAAAAAAAATAAAAAATATAAAACATTTCTCTATGTCCATAATATATAAGTTATTCTGTAAAACATTTGTCTATGTCCATAATATATGTTATTCAGTAAAACATTTGTCTATGTCCATAATATATAAATTATTCTGTAAAACATTTGTCTATGTCCATAATATATAAATTATTCTGTAAAACATTTGTCTATGTCCATAATATATAAGTTATTCTGCAAAACATTTGCCTATGTCCATAATATATAAATTATTCTGTAAAACATTTGTCTATGTCCATAATATATAAATTATTCTGTAAAACATTTGTCTATGTCCATAATATATAAATTATTCTGTAAAACATTTGTCTACGTCCATAATATATAAGTTATTCTGCAAAACATTTGTCTATGTCCATAATATATAAATTATTCTGTAAAACATTTGTCTATGTCCATAATATATAAGTTATTCTGTAAAACATTTGTCTATGTCTATAATATATAAATTATTCTGTAAAACATTTGTCTATGTCCATAATATATAAGTTATTCTGTAAAACATTTGTCTATGTCCATAATATATGTTATTCAGTAAAACATTTGTCTATGTCCATAATATATAAATTATTCTGTAAAACATTTGTCTATGTCCATAATATATCAATTATTCTGTAAAACATTTGTCTATGTCCATAATATATAAGTTATTCTGCAAAACATTTGCCTATGTCCATAATATATAAATTATTCTGTAAAACATTTGTCTATGTCCATAATATATAAGTTATTCTGTAAAACATTTGTCTATGTCCATAATATATAAGTTATTCAGTAAAACATTTGTCTATGTCCATAATATATAAATTATTCTGTAAAACATTTGTCTATGTCCATAATATATAAATTATTCTGTAAAACATTTGTCTATGTCCCTAATATATAAGTTATTCTGCAAAACATTTGTCTATGTCCATAATATATAAATTATTCTGTAAAACATTTGTCTATGTCCATAATATATAAGCTATTCTGTAAAACATTTGTCTATGTCCATAATATATAAATTATTCTGTAAAACATTTGTCACATTGAAAAAATCAATCATCCGAGGGCTCTGCCAGTCTCTGCTGCCCTGATACAAAGTAAAAAAATTGATTCTTCAGCCATTAGCCACCAAAGTCTTCTGACAAATATGATTTCATTTTCTCATTATGGGAAGACATTATTCCATAATTTAAGAGGTTAACCAATAAAACAAGGATAGGGAAAGATAAATATATGAAACACAATTATAATTTTAATTATTTATTGCAATAAGCATTATCACAAAATTATACAAATAAACAATAATTACTACAAACAATAGAACATGAACATTTTTAATTTGCCAGTATCTTATTAATTAACAATAATATATTAACATATGTGATATTTTCTAATTGTACAACTAATCTAGTGTTCAAATAGTTCAAGAATAAACAACGAAAGAAAAATGCCCACCATGACATTCACATTTATATATGGCATGTATCGTTCTAATTAACAATAATATATGTTAGCGACATCATTTACTTAAGCATTCAATTCCGATAAGGGTGCTACACCCTATTATTTCGACCCGTAGATTTCGAATATGTGAATTAAAATAGTCTGGGGGTTAATTTCTTATGTAATTCGCATTTGAAGTGCCGAAACTATGGGAATCTACGAATCCGCCATTAACTCCATTTTTGGTTTTTTTTGCCAAATAAAAGTTGACAGATAGATAAACACTTTTTCGATTGTATCTTCTTAATTAACAATATTAAGTTATAATAAATGATATATTTCTCAACTCTACAATTAAACCCGAGATGAGAATTTGGACTACAAAATTAGCTCACATACGAGGGCAGTTTGATAAGTCCGTGACTTTTCGAATTTCCCGTGTAGTAACTTTGATGGTAACACTGCTCCCGTCAACTAACATCTAGTAATAGACTAAAGTCAAAATTTGAGTAAGCTGCGTCGTTACGTTTTTGTTTGTCAGCCATTAAAAGCAGTCTACCTCGTGAATTTTAACGAAAATGGTAAAAAGTAAATTTCATGTGCTGATTAATCATTAATTTTTGCGTAAAAAAACCATCACCGAAACCAAGGAAAAGCTCGATAAATATTATGGGGACTCTGCACCATCAATTTCAATGGTTAAGAAGTGATTTACTGAGTTCCGTTGTGGTCGTACCAGTACAAATGACGCCGAACGTTCAGGTTGCCCAAAAGAGGTCGTCATGCCAGAAATTGTCGATAAAATTCATGAAATGATATTAAACGATAGGAAAATGAAACTGCGTGAGGTGGCTGAGGCTGTGGGCATTTCAACTGAGCGGGTACATCACATTTTACATGAATATTTGGACATGAAGAAGCTATCGGCGCGATGGCTGCCGCGATTGCTCACATTCGAGCACAAGCGCAACCAACTTCACCATGGCAAAAATTTATAAATTAGGCTACAAACTGCTACTTCATCTAGAATATTCTCCAGATTTAGCCCTCTGTGACTATTTTCATTTGATAAACTTGAAGAAATGGCTGGGTGAAAGGAGATTTGGGTCTAATGAAGAGGTCATCACTGAAACAAACGCCTATTTTGAGGGTCTTGAGAAAACCTTTTATTTGGAAGGAATTAAAAAATTGGAAAAACGGTAGACTAAATGTATTGAGCTAAAATGGGACTATGTAGAGAAATAAAACGCTTTTTCGCCGAAATTTTTTTTTTGTATATGAAAAGTCACGGACTTATCAAACTGCCCTCGTATTTTAAGAATAAACAAGAGAAATATATCCGCCATGACGGATAGTTGAACATTTTTATATTGCTTGTATCTTCTTAATTAACTATAATAAATTAACTAATGAGATATTTCCTAATCTTTAATTAAATTAAAATTGTCGATTTTTTACTACAATATTTTAGCTCTAATGGTTTTCAAGTAATTAACGAAATAAAAATTTCAAAATGTCGTCATACCCAAAAATATTATTTCACTAATAAGTCAATAATGCCTTGCAAAATTTCAACAAATCTAACAATTCTTAATCCTAGATATTGTGTTCCATCCATATTTTTATCCTTCTGAGATATTAACAAAATAAATAATTTAATATGACGTCAAATCGTACATTTATATTTCGTTAATATTTCAAGTTACAAATTATTAATAAATCTATCAATTCTTAATGCTATACTATCAGGGAATAAATTATTTCAATGATTGAAATGATAACAGTAACAGTTGATGTATTGAGGACATGTAGAAAATGCTGAAGGTGTTTAGCTCCGGCCCGCAAATGTCATCAATGAAGCAAGTGAAATCGGAAGCCAATCCGCGAAAAAATCCAAATATAGATGGCACTCTTGTCGCATACTAGCTGTCACCCAAATAGGGAAAACACTTGTCAGAACGCCATTACGGTATATGAATTCCACTTGTTCTTTAGTGTGTTATTTTCGTGTTTAGTGTAAACTTTTGGATATTTATTCATTTTCAATGTGGGAATAATAATTGTCAGATATTGTTTTATATTTGGATGAAAAAATACGGCCGATTACTGACGGAGAAGCTGTGACTTGTACCATGGAAGAATGCTCCATAGGTTCTACCGTGGTTGTTTCATTCTCTTTCATACTATTTATTAGCTTTGTTCAGCAAATATAACAATATTACTAGTATTGAACAATTTTCTAACTCTATATTTGTTTATACTTGTTAATATTCCGTTTTATCGTTCTATCATATCTGGCCGAATAACCTTACTTTTAAATATTGAAAGAAGCTTTCAGAACTCACAATATTATAAATAAACAATAATTGCGTAAAATTTCAGTGAAATATTTATTAAAATAACGACGTTTCGACAGCAAAGTGCTGCCTGCTTCAAGTAAAAAATAAAACAGTTATTCTTTAACCTTTTTTTATTTAGGAAAATTACCAACTGGTAATTTTTTGGTTGAAAGGTTGAAACAGCATCAGGTTTTAATTTTTATCTCCCCTTCTTTGCAAGATATTCTATTAAGTATGTATATGATAAAAATAAAGAAGATGATAGACATGCTCCATAAATCTGAAAATCTGTAGGTTTGAAATGCTCAGAACACATTCACGTATTTTTCTATTTTTAATGCAAGAACCCATGCATGTCGGACTGTTATGTCTTTGGGAAAATAAGGTAGAGATATATTTACACTAATAGAACTATTGCATTGTGCAACTGAGCAATATCTCTTAAATTTACTCATGTTTCTCATGAATTTCCTATGGCTGTCAATGTAAACCTTGAATTGTTTTCCCGATTTGGGACCTTTTAAATTTCGCCACCAGATGTCAGCTACTTTGTTTTTTTTCGCCAATAGGTTCTATAGTTGACTAATGATGCGTCGTCGTATTTGTATGTTGTAACTCCGAGAAACCCAGCGTGCAACGTTGGCATCATCCCACTCTGGAAAGTATAAATCAAATGTAAATAAACAATTATATATAATAATAATAAGAAGAAGGTGGATAGTTGATTACAGTTCAGTATACAGAATTTTTAAAATAACGCAGGATGTGCTGATCAAATTCGATATTCGTACTCTGCGACCCAGACAGAATGGTATATCATAAACTTACTAAAAGATGGCAGAACTAATATCAAAATATATAAAAATAAATTATATTTCATAGTAAATCAACTACATATTACTTCTAAAATCATTTCTTTATTATTTCTATAAATAAGTACGTTGTAATTAATATTACAATATATTTAATTGCAAATACAGGAATATATTTTATTTGCTTGTGGTTGTAGTTACGTTTACGTATACGTTACTAACTTAACGATAGCGGTGGAGTATGCATCATAGTCATAGACAATTTCTTTTTCTATGGTATGCATGTAGGTCGTGACAAAAGTTGTTTGAAGTGAGCTACTACCTACAGATCTAATAACAGATTTATAAAGATACTTGTTTACTTCAATCATTTTCAAATAACATAACTATGTCAAAGTTATCAGGGTACGATTCACACAGCGAAGGGCCAGGCTTTGTAGGAATTCGGTTCTGCCAAGAATGGTAAGAGCTTAGAATAATAATGTGTTTCAGATTTCAAATTTATATTATTATTTTAGCAATAATATGTTATACCCTAAAGAAGATAAAGAAAATAAGATTCTACTCTATGCTTGCAGAAATTGTGATTATAAGCAACGGGCTGATTCTCAATGCATCTATGTAAACAAAATTATGCACGAAATTGAGTAAGTGCTTTGCATTTATAATTCGAAACTTTTATTTGACGGTTATAATATTTCAGTGAATTAACACATATTGTACCAGACGTAATATCGGATCCAACCTTACCTCGAACAGAAGATCATCACTGTCCTAAATGTCAACATAGGTAAGAAATTTTTACAGTAGGAAACGTTTAAATTTACTTTCTTTTCTTGTACGTTTCAGTGAAGCGGTATTTTTCCAAGCTCAAACCCGAAGGGCTGAAGAAGAAATGAGATTATATTATGTGTGTACCAATAATAACTGTTGTCACCGGTGGACAGAATAAAAATACAAAAATGACATTATAAATGAATTTAGTACTGTTATACAAATAAATTTTTTGTAACTTAAAATATATAAATACAAAACAAAATAGTTTACAGTGCTGTCAAGTATTTGATTCGATATTGTTAGGTTATGTATTAAAAAACAACTTACCAACATCCAAATGTCAACTCTGTAAAGTAAGGGTAACATTTAAAACAAATGTTCGCAAATAAGTCCCCAGTTTTATTAATAATATGCCGTTACATGCACTTGGTACTTAACTATCACAGCAAGATTATTGAAATGTAACGTTTGTCATAAAGCGGGAACTGAAAAAATAGCTAAGCACTTATCGTTCAGAAGATGTTAGATATATTTTTTGGCAAATAATATTTATTCAAATCGGTCAGCACAGCACAGTACGCTTTTACGCAGTTTGAATAGAGCTAACACGAATTGGGACACATTCTGAATATTCTCTGCTCAAAACAGAGGACACCGATGAGAAATGTTAACTTTATTCAACTGGTATTTTAAAATATGCAGCACATCTTATGAATTATGTTGTGTTCTGTGCGTATATTTTGAACTAATAAATGAGTGTTTTAGACATACACGTACGATAGTAAATGATTAATAGTTTAATGGTCTGTCACCGACGATTCTGTCAAGTGACGAAGCACTTTATTTTAAACAAATTTGCATAAATGTCTTGTATTGGAATGTAGTGTAGATACAGTAACTCCTTGACTGGTAACTGAGTCAATTGCTTTGCCTTTCTCTTGGGATTCACCAATACTTTATTTAATAATAACAATAATAAATAAATAGTGTAATACTAGGAATGGGTGAGAGTAATTAATTATAGTTGTAATAAATTAATAATTTAGTTAAGAGTGGTTGCCCAATGTAAAGCTGCTCAAACCATACACCATTTAAACTAAAACTAACTTTGTTTAACTTCTCATTCCAGAGGCAAAATATGACTTATCCACAAAAATAGGAAACAAACACATAAAAATATCAATAAAAAAATTTGAGCGATAAGTAAAAACAAGAATTACAATTTTTGTATAATAAAACACTAATACTGCCTTAAACGGCGATAATACTGTCTAGATAATAATAAAATTAATAAAACAAGAGAGTTTAGCAGTGTCTGTTTCTTGAAAAAATAAAATAATGTGAATGCACATAGCCTCTGAAAGTAGTACGGAAGAAAATGAAACGCAGAGATGTTGTCGCCATCGCAGTAGCTGCGCACATGCATCCACTTAGGGACGTCCGGAGGTCGACTTCTGCAACAGCAATGTAACAAGACAGGGATGAGCACGAGCCCGCGCCGCCCGTCACCTCGCTAGCCTCGCCCTCGCATCAACTCCAACAAACAACAACACCGGGTTGCTTCAATCATTTATTTGTTATTAAGTAACCAATTAACAAAGTCATCATCATCGTTTAACATTTCTCTGTACATTATATATCATTTCATCTAACTAACTACGTAGGTAGAAGATTGAGAGCTAGTGTTTAAAATGTCTTGTTACTGTCAGTGGTGCAACTAGTCGTTTTTGCACATAGAATCAATATTTTTACGTATTTGGTTCATTTTGTACTAAAATTACTTATATATTATTTCACAAAATCAACAACTACAGTCATCTATCTACACAATTTTATTTCATAACATTTATTAAGTGGAAGACTAAAATTGAAATATTCAACAACAGTATGATTTTCGAGCCAACAAAATCGGACTAGTTACGTCGCTGAGTATATAAGAAAGTTTGTGCAATTCAACAAGCAAGTTAAAAGGCATCAACTGAATCATTCCTACTAATATTGCAACTGGTTTGCTTCGTGAGTTACAATACTACTAGCACAAATTCATGAAATATGTACTTTGCAAGATCCAATGTATAAAAGTGTATCATCACAAATGTCAGGTGTCTTAAGCTGGCACCTAGTCACCTACTACCTACAACTATCAATTATGTTATTTATATTTATCAATGAATGAATGAATTAAACATTAGTTATTATTGCTTCTTGAGACTTACGAACCACAGCCCAGAGTTCCGGGGCTGCGCAGTGACACGTCACAAAGTCTGTAACCGGAATCGGTTCATTCGCTCACTCACGCGCACCACCAGGTACTCAGCACGCGCACGCACGGGAGGACGGACTATAGATGGAAGACTGTCGTTCTTGTTGGGATTGGATGAGCTAGGGGTGTGTAGTATACGGAAGGATAAGGTAATGCCCGTGGCAGTGCTTAGTGCATGTGTTTGTGCGCGTGCCGACTACGTGCTGGGCCGGTTCACGGGCGAGTGGAGTCCAAGCGCACTGAACAGTTTCGTTTTGAGTCCCGCCCTCTCCGTGTCGGGGGTGCGTGCTCCGCCCGGCTGGACACACAAACAAGCATGCGGTCATGGAGTTGATAGCGAGGTGCTTATTGCTTAGCGTCAACGCGCGATACGGGCCGATTTACATTTACATACCATTTCTTTCACTTACCACTGAACACTGGAGCCATATGCATTTTACCCATTTTTACCATTATGCTGCAAGTTTTCAGAACCACAAAATTCAAATGCTTACTTTTCTAACCATTCCATAAATCAAATGTAAAATAATACCTAAAATGCATGACTCCATTATTCAAGTGACAATATTTATATAAAGCTCTTTTTAAGGAAGAACATTAACTAAGTTTAGTTACATTTAAGGAAGAAAATTTAAATAATTTTATATTTTAGATCCAACATATTAATAAAATTAAAGATATATTCCTCCACCACATATGAAACAAAATTTATCGTGATTTAATAAATTTTTAAAATTGTTTGAGACTAGGCGTTGCTCAAAAAGGAATTGAGAATCGCTACATGAATTCTGGAGGCAAGGGGTGTGAGACTTACCTCTTCACCGTCGTACTGCATATCAAGGGATTCTCGGGATCCTCGTCGGCGGTCGCTCCGGCTCCCCGCACTGGCTGCGCTGCCCGGGCGCCGCTTCTCACCCTCGGAGTTCGCACCGCCACTCAGCAGCTGAGCCATTTTCGCCTGTTTCACTATGTCTAGTGCCTAAAATAATTAGCAAGCAGTGTAAATGATACGAATTATTCAACATTTAAACGTCAAACACGGAATAACTTTATTTCAATATTACTGTGTAAATGACACAAATTGTATTTTTATATTTAAACAACGCCTTCTTCCTCAAATTATACAAGTTAAAGTTGTTATACTTTAATTATATTTGAAAACAAAAATATTTTGATTTATATGTGGTGGAAGTGTATAATTGGAATAAATTAATCTTCACTCAGCACTTACTTGTTGCACATGCTATCCAAATTGTAAGCAGAAATGAAAAGCATTTTGTTAATTACTTTATAATACAGTCAAAAGGCTGTTCAACTTACCAAATTGTTAATCTCGACAAATGACATTTTAACAGTTTCATTGGATACCTCAAAAGATAGGTAAAAATATTGAGAACTGATTTTTTTAGCAATTTAATTAACTACTATATTTGCTGATCCCAGTTAACACAACGAAATTTAAATTAGACATAACCTGGCAACATAGAATTTTGACTTAATTGTAAACTTATTTATATTACATTTCTTGTTAAATTATCAAAATAAAGTTGAAGATGATAGTTCACACTAGCGGTGAATGCGATAAAGAAACATGTAGGTTACCTTGAATCTAATAAAATAATGCATGAAAAGAGTAATCATAGAATGAGCGCGCAAACCCGTCTGCCTTAGTAATTGATAATGTACGAACCAATCAGGAAAGTTCAACAACCTTTTGATTTGCGATGTAACCCACGCATACAACATGTGAATTAATAATGATGGGATCCTACCTCTTTACGGCTGCGCAACGCGCAATCCTCTAGTGTTTCCGCGGCTTCGTACTTGCCTTGGCGGCGGTACAGCGCGCCCAGGTTCTTTAGGGTTGTCGTCACAGTAGGAGAGTCCACTTTGGCAGCCTTGTGCCATCCTCCGTACTCGCCATATGGGACGTTTTCTTGGTTCCTGTAAGAAAAAACAATTTAAATGGTACATTTTTTGAATATTTACCTTTTATCTTCTCAATGTTTCACATTCTTCATGTTAAAGGTTTAGTCACACACAACCTGTCTAAAAAAATAAGCGACCTAACAAAACTTAATTAACTGAAATCATGCAGTTATTTATAAAATATAAATAAAATATAAATCTCATTTGCAACAGAGAAAATATATTTCATGCGTGTTAAATATAATACAAAATAATACTGGTATAAGAATTCTCACTGAAATTCCAAAATAGAAATCGATAATCTTGCATGCTTTCTAAGCACTTTATTACTGCACATGAAACAGTAAAAATAAATTACCTATGTTTATTTTCTTCTCGCTCTTCAGCAACCTGCCAGATGGGTTTGTTGTCACCATCGATAGTTCCGAATTCGCGTTCATGAGCCCTTGTTAACACTTGCTTGTACAGAATTTCAGCTTCCTTGTACTTGCCTTGTTTCAAATAACAGGAAGCGAGATTATTCTTTGTTTTCGCTACGTTGGGATCATCCGGACCAAGTTTCAATTCATAGATTTCTAACGCTCGCTGGTAGTATCTCTCGACTTCATCGTACTTAGCTTGATTCTGGCACAAAAGGGCCAAGTTGTTCAACTGTTTAGCTACATCGGGGTGTTCACGGCCGAGGACTTTCTCCCGGATTTCTAAAGCTCGCTTGCAAAGAGGTTCAGCCTCCTTGTATTTTCCTCGCTTGCCGTACAATACAGCCAAATTGTTGAGCGTGGCGGCAACAGCAGGATGATTTTCACCTAGAGTTTTCTCTCGAATCGCCAAAGCGTCGTTCAACAAATTTGCCGCTTCTTTATACTTGTTCTGATCACGGTAGACTAGCGCGAGAATATTGAGCATGGTGGCAACGTCCGGATGGTCATGACCACTGGTCTTTTCCAAATCCTCCAGAGCTTGTTTGCAAAGCGGCACCGCAACTTCGTACCGACCCTGCGAGGCGTACTGAATGACTAAGTTATGGAGAGTTCTCAACCTGGCTGGGATCTCATAGCCCGCGTTAACTTGCTGGGCGAACTGGCTGGGAGGCGTGGGGTACACATTCCCTCGATCCTCCTGCTCGTCGTCTGGAAACAAATCCACGACGGGGTCGTCACCACGGCTCGAGGACGTGGACGTAACGGATCGGCTTGTGGGATGGTCGCCCCGGTGGTCGCCGCCTCCACCGGACGAATCCTCACCGCCTTGTGACGAATCCTGATCGTATTTGCTAATAGACGCCAGAAAGTCGCTATGTTTCTTTTCTTCTTCCAATTGCGCAACGGCTTGTTCACTTGCTTGAAGTTTCTGTTGTGTGTTCGCAAGCTCGTCGCGAAGCCACGCGTTTTCTTGACATAGTCGACGGACTTGAGTGCGGAGTTTCTGTTTTTCTGCTTCTACCATTTGTAAATGCGAGGCTAGTGCTACCATTACCTAATATTTAAAAAAATAGTTAATTCAATTTTATTCACTGTAACTAATTAAAATATTATCGGAAAGGAATTTAATTTCAATTACTCTATTTGGTTTTGCCACGCTTTCTAATTTACTGAAATCTACGTATAAACTTACATTAAACACAACGATCAATTTTCTAATTATTACAAGTGAAAATTTAATTACAAATACAAGAAATATATACAACTTCTAGTGTCTGTTTTAAACCACGAAATTTATTGGTCAATAAAATAGCCAAGTTTTCTTGTCAATTTATCGTTGTATAATACGACACTACGTCAATTTTTTTTTTTTAATAAAATGGTCAATTTTTTGATGCATTAGAACATGTTCTATTTTTCGCCAATTCACATCAGTGAAACATTTTTTTGCTTATGTTAGCTGTCATTTTTATACATATAGCTTGAACCAAAATTATATCTTGGTACTACTCAGTACTCAAATTGTCAAAAAATTGACGGGTGTAAAAAGAACAACATTTTTGTTCTTGGCAATTTATTGACCAATAAATTACGTCGTGTAAAAAGACACGGATTGAGATATAATTTTGAAGAATAATGTCATTTTGTCAAACTAAAACCTACAAACATTATTTTGCAAAGACAAGAATTAATTGAATAACCCCGTTTTGGAAAACACAAACAAATGATTACCTGTGCTTCACCAAGGCCAAGTTCAATCATATCAATAGACTTCCGTACTAAGCCACTCTTCTCCTCGATGACGTTGGCCATGTTGGTGCGCTCGACGGCGGCAACATTGGCGATGTCAAGGCTACTGGTAAGCCCGTGGAGGATGTTTGCGTGCTCATTTTTTAGAGCTTCCAGGCCTTGGACTACCGTCTTCGTGTTTGTCACGATCTCCTCTTGAGTCATTTGTGTCATCTTGCCTATGTGCTCTATTTTCTTCCTGAAATATATTTTTATATTTTTTTTTATAACAGTAACGTATAATAGGATGAATATTTTGTATAATTCTAACTTTAAATATTGACAGATAGAAATAAAATTGATTTTGTTATTTAGTATTTATAGAGCAGTTGTTTAATCAATCATTAATATTTGACAATCGATAGAACTACTGATATAATAACTTGATATTTGAAGCAAAATTCATAATATATGTAGATTAATGGATATCATAACAAAGTAAGAATTACATTTAATTAAAAATATGTACATGTTTAATAACTGCCACATAATCATACCATGCAACGAAACATTGATTTTTAAAAGAGAAAATAAGTACCTATGTACTTGAATCTCCTTAATAATTAAGTGTGAAAACTAGGGCAAGGACAATTATTAATCGAAAATGTAGAAAATATAATAGCTTTGTCAATAAAGTGCACTTTTATCAATAGTAGCCCACATAAAGCTACAAAATAAAAGAGAAGCCTTAAAAGAAAAATCGATTATTTGAAAGATGATTTGAAACAAAGCCACCACTGATGTTGATGTATATTGACATGAAGCATTTAAGGAAGAAGTGAGAAAAGGCCGAAAACAACCCTTCGGCCCTTTAGGGAGGGGGCGGAAAGCGGTGGACAGGTTGTCATTACGCACACGCACAGACGTACACTTTACTCTTACGCACTTTCACGCACTGCACTTACACCCTATATGCGTTGATCGTTTTCGACATGTTTGGTCCCCGTACAAAATTTCACTGTCTATCATTCCCAAAGCCGACAAAGGAAACAACGCCGATCTCCGAACCAAGTGCCGTCGCGACTCACGGCGTCTACGAGACGAGACACGGCGCCATGAACGACGCAAACACGTCACGACGTCAGTCGTTAGCGCAAAACGGCAAACGCACCCGATCGATACCCGGCACTGCCCGGCGCACTCGCACCCTGCCCTCGCGAATCGAATGCACCATGCTACGTAATGACAATTACACACACCGTACTTCCGTATTTCTACTCATTGTTAGTGCACTCAAACATTTGCATGCAGGCTACGCCCGTGCCAACAGACAGCGAAGCAACAGCTTTGCATTAGATCACCGACACACTGATTGTCAACGTGCATGATTCATCGTCACTTTAATTTGGTTCTTAGCTTAAATCATGAATTAACGAAAGTACGTTTCATTTTTACAGTCAAATCACGAAATTGTCCACTAATGTTAAATTTCAGCGAACAGAACGTCAAATTACATCGTCCTTGACTGAATTTGTCAAAAATGACTTGTCAATTACAAGAACTATTGTTACTGAAAAATTCTATTAAATAGTATGGAACTGTATTGGATTCGTGAATGTGATAGTTTTTGTATGCCACTCAACAATAAAAAAAGCTAAATTTTATGAATATAATACTTACGGAGTACGATCTTCCATATCCCCAGAAGTCACCATAAGGGAAATTGTTTTCGCCTGCTCTTCAATTATTCATTTCCTAAACTATAAAATTAATAATAGACACTAATCCTGGAGGTTGTTGATAAAAAGTAATGCTGACATGCAAGTGAAATCACCGAACAACAGTAATGTAAAATGGCGAACAATAAACATGCAATGTTTAAATAAAATTAACCTTTCATTGATAGAAACTGATGTAAATTATTATTCAGCACTATTTTTAACGTTTTCACGTGTAATTATTTCGTTGTACTTTCAAAAATGATACAAAATTTGGCAAATAAACTCACACAAAATTCTTTTTGACAGGTCTTATACAGATCACAGAATAACGATCGTGCTGCACTCTAGTGTCGATTTCAGAATGACAGACATCCGGTCGTAGTCTAATTCATACAACAAATATGGGCATCTTTTCCTTTTTATTCAGTTAAAAATATATTTTCTCTAGTTATATCAATACTATACCAAATTTCAAATTCAAATACGTGAAACATATACAGAAAACTACATAAAATGAAAATATACGTGCTGCCCTCTTTAAGTACTAAAAGTTTATAGAAGATAATTTTTGAAATATGAAAAACTTGATATACAGTTTGAAATATTTTATTAATGAAAGATATTATAGTACCAGAATAGATAATATTGATAGTCTGATATACAATAACAAAAGCAACGCATAACAAAATACTAATGAATAAAACAAAAACATCTAAGCCAAAACAGTTGACTGAAATAATCAAACACTCGTACACACTACAATATATTGATAAATAATTTAATTGTATCTTTATTATTTAAAGTTTAAATTACATGGCCACACAACACAAAACTTATACGTATGTTCAAATATTTCTAACGATAGTTTTGCGTATTTTGAAAATTGCAAGGAACAACACACAAACATATTGTTTCCAAACAAAGAAGTCTTTATTAAAATCCAAGGGGAAACTAAAATTTTCTCCTACAACTACGTGTGACACCGAATTTGACAGTTAACAAATATGTCTCTTAAAGATGGGTACGTCCTCGCCAAATTATATCAACACGTAAGAAGGGACAAAGGAGACATTTGGAGTATTTTAAGGTAATATTTATTCTTTAGTTAGTACTAATTCTGTACACGAAAGCTAGCCAAGCCTTAGTTAGTAAACCGCGGGTCGCGAATGCCAAACAGCTCGCGTTTTATTAAATTTAGATCCGTTTACCGTTTGTAAAACTGTCATAATTATCTACAGACATCCATACACTTCCAATACACGGTATATTCAACCATCTGACAAAAAAATTCACCTTTGATAAAATACTGTAAAATTTATTTTATCAAAAATATATTTTCGTGCTTGGTGGAATCAACGTTGAATATCCACGTGGTGCCTTGGGAGCATGCGGACGGCTGCATCACGGCATGGAGATGTTTGTATGCATGTGTGTATTTGTGTAAGTGTGATGGTGCAGCAGTATCAAGAACGATTTGTACAAAAAGCTCAAGACATGCATTTAAACAGGTATTATCATCGACGGATGTACATATCAACTTAACATCTAAGGTAAAAGGGAGAATTATTGTTGTAGATTGTAGACGAGTTGTTGACGCGATTGCGTTAGCAACGCGGTTCACTCCCCTTATTTGTTCTTACTTATTGTTAATATATTCATTATTTTACGTTAACGATTACACATTTACAATATGGACTCTCGGATATCGACTATCACCAATAATAAAATGTTTTACAAATCTACAAGCATACTTATTCTGTAATCGGCGTAGCAAAATACAAGTCAGTAAACGTTTAAGTGCATTATTTTTATCAGTTTCTATGTTGTCGCACATGATTCTGGCGAGATGATAAAAAATAACTTTCCATAATATCTTAATCGCGCGAGTTATTAAGTACTTACATATCGCGCGCGCTAGCGGGCACCCACGCCACCGAAACTCGATTTAGAGAACGAACGTGATGCGTGATCTGCGAAGAACTTAGCTGCCTTCCGGGGTGTGGATGCCCGCTCGCACCCGCCGCTATGTCGCTACTATGTATAAATATAAATATATGTGTATATATTATTATGTAACATGACACATTTATGCGAGAACACAAAAGTAATAATACCAATACATTATTTCTGGTTTTGGAATGCTATGAACAAGAAAACGGCAAACACATCTTGAGAGTAGAACGTAAATAAATATAACACAGCTACTAATACACCGCTTGATGAACAGAGGGCTCGGTTGTAGTGAATATAGTCGTCTGGTCTCTACATAAAAGGCGGGCGGTGGGACGGGCGTGCGGTCAGCAAATACGGACCGCACACCTGCCATCTCCTGCCTAACAGCTAATCTAGTGTTTGTGGGTGACTTGTGGTTTGTATTGTCCGTGCAACCAGCGCTCTGTTCAGCTGCCGTCTCTCACCTGCCGTAGATTCTGCGCACCTGTAATTACAAACAGTACATGTTATTACTGCAAGAGGTGATTATAAGTGTCACGTTACCTATGATGCTGTTATGCTGCCGCCGCATTACTCCTTCACTTCAAAGTACTTGTAGGTGGGGTTCTCGTAGCCGTTGATCTGCATGTTGGCGACATGCCTCTCCTCGGGCGTGGCAGCCTGGTCCACCTCGACGAAGCCTTGACCGTGCGGCGAACGCGCCGAGCGACGCCTGGCTACAGCCACACCCACTACCACTGCTGCCATGAGCGCCATACCGGCGAACGCCAACGTGAAGTACACTGAGCGACCACTCTTGCGCCCGTACACCTCCCGTCGCACTGAGTACGTGGGCTCCCCGTGCCCAATCTCGTGGTTCATCGCGTGCGCCACACGCACCACTTCTTGTGTGTGAGCTACGGCTGCTGCTGCTGCCACCTGAAAGCAATACACAATAATAAAACCGTTTAAACTTCATGCACGGAGATAACTCACTTCTTCTACAGCTTGCTGCACGGCGGCGTCGTCCACCGTGGGTGCCTGAGGCTGGCGGGTGGCGGGCGGCTGGTCGGGAGTGGCGGTGACACCGTCATCAGCAGCAGATGGAGCTATCGTCGTGGACGCGGGCAGTGACTCATCCTCCATGTCCTCGGCGTCGAAGCGGTCGAGTTTCTTGCCGAGTGCGGCTTCCACGCGCCGCCGCTCGTCGCGGATCTCTGTGCGTTCACGCTTACGCTGTTCTTTACGTGCACGTTCCTGTAGTCGTTGACGTTCGCGTTCCGCTTGTCGGCTCGCTACATCCGCGCGATACTTGTCCAAGATGGCCGCCTCAGCTTCTGTTGTCATGGCAAGCAGTGAGCCAGGAGTTTCATCCTTTGAACGAAGAGCCTGCAATATAATTTGTTTAATGGAATGTTATTATTTAGTTAATAGGGATATTACTTGTACATAGTCATCCATAAGTTGTCCGATCTTAGTTGTGAGATCAGGGAATCTCCTTAGCATCTGGAGGCTCTGGTTCACCGTTCTGTCGATATCAGTCAGTCGCTCGAGGGTTCTGGGTTGTTCGCGCGCAGCAGCGTCAAGACTTCCAGCAAGGAGATGTCGGTAGTGGGCGATGGCGTGAGCACGGTCCTTGTGCAGAGCGCGTAGCAACTTCTGCAGACACTTCTGCACGCGGTGCGTGTTGGGCGGCTGCTCGTTGAGCGCGGCGGTGTAGCATGTCATGGCCTCCTTCTTGCGCTGGTTGATATGCGCCAGGACGCGCTGCTGGTGCATAGCAGCAAGCTGGTGCTTCTCCGCGTCGCCCTCTTCCTCCAGAGCTTGCACGGTCTGCTGGAAGCGCTGAGTCATGCGTTGCTTGAACGCGTCGGCGCCGCGTGGATCTGTGGCTCGCATGTCCTGGTAGCGTTCTTCCAAGTCCGACCAGTCTTTCATTACGCGAGTGACCTGTAAATTTTTCACAAAATATGTTTATTTACTTCAAACCACAGGAATAAGCGTCTGGGGAAATTAGTTAATTGAAAACTTGTACTTGTAAACTAATTTGCTGCCAAATCAAATATATACCCAACAGGTATTCAACTTTCTATTATGGTACATTGATATTGTACATGTTCCAAAGGGAAATAAACAGTGAAACAATTACTGTTGGTAAATTAATTTTATGTAAAAGTAATTCCATTAAAATCTTTAAAAAGTTTAAATACTTCGTCATAAAATTCTTCGTATAGTTTTATTTTCTAAACTTTCATCTATATAAAATCTTGTCCGAGCTACACTAAAAATAAAATTAAACAATGTAAAAGAAGTTTTAAAGTTATTAAAGAATTTTAAAACTCTGCTACACAACATTATTCAATAAATTTCTGACAAACAATTCTTAACTCTTTGTAGTACTTGTCTCTTTACTTGGTTTAACGTTCAGCTTTTCCTATCCGAGAAATTTTGCTTTTGTTTTTTTTATATTTTTATCCACTTCTTTGTTTTCAAGTTTCGTTATTGAAAAGATCAGCTTTAAAACAACATACTTAGGTTCGAATATTACATGGCACATTGAAAAATATCCGCCCAATGTTAAAAGAAAAGAAAACAAATGCATTGTAATTTATTTTGAAAAAAAAAATGAATTATTCAACTAACCTTCTCACGATGGCTCTCTTCCAGTCTCTGCTGCGCCTCCTTGTAGCTCTGATGTTCAGTCCTGGGGTCAAAGTGCGTGAAGTAAGGGTCAGGCGTGGGTACCGCAGTGCTGCTGGGCACCGTGGGCCCAGCCGTTGTCCCAGCACTAGCTGCCGCGCTGGTCGTGCCGAACTCATCATCATCTTTCTCGTCTCCAACGGGATCGTCATCATCTTCACCATCACCCTCGCCGTCCTCTTCGTCATCATCGTCATCGTACTCGGCAGCTACGGCAGCAGCAGCGGCGGCATCATCACCGTCGAGGTCTCCGTCTGCGTCATCGAGCTCGTCGCCATCCGCTAGCTCGTCCAGATCGTCAGTTTCGTCGGAGTTATCGTCTAGGGGTTGCACAGCTGGTGGCATCGCCGGTCTATAAAAACAAATAACACATACCATAAAATCAGTTTTCTGCAGAAAATCATTAAAATTTTACTATATACAATCATGCAGAGTGTCCCATTTAAGGTACGAATACATTTGGATCTCGAGAACTGTAAGAGCTACGAGGTTGGTTAAAGTAGACAAAAGTTACATCATTAGTAGAGTAGCTTAACCATGTATTTGTTTTTCCAGTTGAATGTGTATGTGTTCTGCTTTTGTATGTACGAAGTTTTTAACAAACTGAATGATTATTTACAAATGTATTTGTTACTTGATAGCTTGCTGCAAAATCTTTCTAACCCTGAAGAAGGTTTAGGCGTAAACCGAAATGTCGGTTATGTAAGAACAATAAATGCTGTATGACTGAGATTTCGAGTATTTTTTTACATTTTACAATAAACACATCCCAATATATTTGTATGTTAAAAATTAATTCGGTCAATTTAAGAAATTTTAAAAAAGCCTTTTTACTAAAAATGGGCAAAAAACTTTTTCTTTGTTTTAATTTCTCATTTTAAAATTATTCCTAAACTACTACTCTTACATATTAAGAAAAATGTTTCAAATAAAAAAGTAAGAATTTTTCTTGTAGCTCTACCTATTTAAAAATGAAAAACTCACCGAAAATATGTTTCGGTCCATATCCAATGACCTATGTAATTTTTTAGGAAAACAAAACATTAAATTGGCCAATTAGATTGACCACTTTCGTCTAATATTACCGAAGTCGTAGCTCTTATAGGCATTTGAGATCCCAGTGGTTTGCCTCGAAATTGAAACACTATAATCATTTTCATGAAAAATATTAGAAGTGTACAAATTTATACATCAATAAAATCAGAAAAAATAAGCTTATTAGTTATATTTTTTACTACTGGTTTATATATTTTTCTACGCCACAATTGACAGTAAAAATATGTATCTTTTTATTTGAAACATTTTTCTCTATATGTGAATATGAGAAACACACTTTATTGTATAGTAAAACATAACGCACTATTATTTAATATATTTATTTGAATTATTTATTGTATAGTAAATCATAATGCACTATTATTAAATACCATTATTTGAATTATCGAACACAAAATCAATAACTGCAGTCAGCTTCTTAAATATTCCATGATTATAAATTATTAAAATTGCATATTTATGAAGTCGGTATTATCGACTAGTGAAACTGTGCAGCTCAGGGATAATATGAAAATGTTATTCATACTGTAAAAGACAACGTAGAATATCAGTTCGAATGTATACAAAAAATGCTTCACTCACTGAACTGACAACAGTGTGAATAGTTAAAAATAGTTGCCGCAACCGATTATCAAGTGACGAGGAAATAATTCAGGTAGTGCAAGTACACAAAAGGCTTTTTTAATATTCCCCTAGTTAAAAAGGTTACACACTGATATCGTTCTATCGTTTTTATTTGTCAACATTTTCACTTTGTTACGCTTTTTGGATTTCAATCGCCAATTTGAATAAAATGCCAACTCTATAATTGCAGATCTCGGAAATTAATTTTTTTTTTACCGTCCACGAGCTATCAAACATTTTCGGTATAGAATGCCTCTAGGTATAGTAAGTTGACGTTATTTATATTGCTTCGCAATTACACAAATTACATAAAAATGCATTTTACACTAAAAAAAAAATCCAAATAGTACATCTAATTGTACACATATTTACATCATTTTTGACTGACACGGTGTATATTGTAGATCTTGGCAATGCGGTATTCCGGTATAAATGAATTTATCCCAAATAATGAATTTTCTGTATAATTTATATCGTATTGCAATAAAAAATGCTTAATAACGAGTTTTCAATCAAAATTTTATGTTAGAAAATTGTAATTTTGTAATATTCTAATTCCAGGTATGAGTCGTTATGATCAATTTTCTTCAAATACTTGATAATTATTAAACAAATTGAACAAGTTGACAACCATGAGCACCTATTAGTTTATGCTGAAGTATCTCACTTAATATTTTTTTTTAAATTTAAAATTTCATATTTGCATTTCTAGTGACCTAAACTAATGAAAAAAAACTGTTGTGGGAACCAAAATATCTCCCGCATTGATTTCTTATCAAATAATGCAGGAACGCGGGCACCATAATCAAGAAATACTTATCCCTTCAAAAAATTTAGGTTTCAATTATGACACATGTTATAAAATGTTATTTTTCAACCGTTGTTTTGTTGTTTTCAAAGTTGTCATTAAACCATACTTTACTGGGATATTTCAAAAATAACTTGATAGGGTTTTAAGTATACTACCATTGTCTGTTATTTGATTATCCCCAAAAACTAATCAGCTCTTCCAAATGAGATACAATTGATATACAAAATATTAACCCAGATATGCCTGAATTTAAAAAATCTGATGTGGGCAGCACATAACCTTCCGACTAATACAATTCTTAAACGATACAGATACAAAATAGTATTTGATGATACAGAAACATACCTTCTTATTTGTTTATTTTATATTTATATCTGAGTAATTTAATTTTATTTCCTATATTTATTTAATTTTTTGACATGTATTTCACTAAGAAAATAACTTCACAATCACAATGACATGTGTCACATTTCGTAAAAAATTTAAATTTTTAAAGTGTTTTACTACTTTGTTAAAAATGATTGTTGCAATTTGTTAAAATTTATCTTGTAATTCAATTTGAATATTTTTTTTGACAGACCGAAAAAAATGTTTCAAACTAATTTTATAGAAGATAGTTTAAGGATTTTATAAATGTTTTATTTTCAAAAATCCATCGGGTTTAATTAAATAAATACAAAAGGTTTAGGTTTAGAGAACCGAAAGCAGATGCTGAAATTTTCAAATTTCCTTAAAATAAGGGAGTATGACGATTTTTCGAAAAACAAAAATACGCCAATGGGGCTCCAAATCAAAAAGTTTAACTAAGAAAAGTTGTTTGATTCAATGTATTCTTACTACCGTTTTCGGTTGTTACAACTTAGTATGAACAACCTGTATATAGGACGTTAGGAAAATTATGTATGATGTTTTGAATTTATAACCATATTTTATTGGTTTTCCGTGAATATACTGTTAATAATAATTGTATAATGCGGGGACTATAGGCATATTTGGGTTAAAATTTTCAGTTTAGTAGTTTTTGAGAAACCATAACTCCAGAGATCCACACAGACCGACAGACAGAGACACACACACACAGACATCATCGCGAAACTAATAAAATCGTATTGTACAAACCCTAAAACGAATTCATCTACTTAAAACTCACTACATAATTTTTAACATGATTCCTATATCTCTCTTACAGGATGTGACGGGAGGAAAAAATTACACTACCCATTCATATACTTGAATGAATAAGATAAGAATTCGCATACCTTTTCGGCTTCAAACCGTCTCTAAAATGTTTGGGACAGCACACAAACTCTACCCCCGAGAACAAGGAGATCCCGCAGGGCAGCAGCATAGCGAAGGAGCGGAGCTGCATGCCTCGGTCGCGGCAGGCGACGGCGGCCGTGTCGTTCCAGCGTCCGAACGTCCAGCACTTGCTCTGGTTGTGAATATGGTCGAACAAGCAGTTCTCGGGGACGAGCAGCGCGTCGCTTTGGAACGGACCCTCCAGGCAACGGAACGGCTTCACCCAGCGTGCCGTGCGACACTTACTCGCCGCCGGGGTGCTGGTGGACGCTGGGGAGGATGTGGCGGTTGCTCGGCACCATGACCCCACCTGGACATCACAAAACAGTCCATTAAATGAAAAGATGCGATGATCGTCTGATGCGGAAAATTGGAAAAATTAATAACAACGGACTAGCAGGCAATTATTTATTTAAAAAAACTATGCCGACGTTTTATCAGCAAAGGCATCTTCAGGGCTTTGTGAATGTTACAAGTGAACTTAGTACTAGAAACATACAAATATAGGACTGTTACTTAAAACAATTATATAACATCGACACATACAAACATATTAAAAAAACACGTAGAAAATTCTGAGTTAAGATGTTAAAATATACACAATAACAGAGTGAGTCATTGAAATGCCCGTCTTCGATATCACCGTTGTCGTTAGAAGTACATCATAAATTTATTAACAAAATTTAATCGACTTCTCAAGGAGCACAACGTAACGGCTTGGCAAGAATTGTTTGTCTTTTTTTAAATGGAACACCTATATATTTTTATATGTATATGTATTTTGAATTGTATTTTATTCACCTATACGGTCATTAAAACAAAACAACATCCATAGATTTAATTTATAATTGAACATGCGAAAATAATTTTACGTTATGCTCCTTGAGTAGGCGAATAAATTTTGTTAATAAATTTATGATGTATTTCTAACGACAATGGTGATATCGAAGACGGGCACGATAAACAAAAGTGAATATACCACGTCGTCAAGGGTATATTCGCTTTTCAATACATAGTAATCAAGTAAAATTATCAAATGCCATAGGGTGAATTAGTTATACAAGAGGTTCGAAAATACTCGAATATACAGTCGAGAGAACGAAATGTATTTTCCAAGAAACACGACACCGTAGGTGGAGTTGTGTTTTGTAGGAAACACATCGAGTCCGCAACTGCATATTCAGATGATTTTCGAAGCTCGAATTGTATATATTGTCTGTACAACGATTCAACCAATTATATTAAACAAATTATTAATTTATGTCAAAAATATTAATTGTTTGTTTATATTCTTGGATTATATGATTACATATGATTCATTTGTTTGCGACCGAAATACAATTTAGATATTATACAGCGTAACTAAGAAAATTTGAGCTATCTGATTGGTCTATTTTCCTATAAGTTGTATACTCAATATAATAAAATAATAAAAAAAATAAAATAATAAATTTAATTAAGCCGATCTCGGCTAGCACGCCAGAGGTCGTGGGTTCGAATCCCACTGAAGAGCATGGTCGTTTGTGATGTTTACACAAATTCACAATCATCAACTCATGAGACGGCATATGACCATAGTAATTAGTCCGCTTCCGATCTTCATAAAAAAATAATTAAAATTAAAAGATTTACGTTAAACAAAATCTGGAGATAAACTGAAGGAACGGCTTAACAAGAAGGGCTGAATAAGTAAAAAATTTGATCTTGCAGTTTAGTACTTGCAAAAGGTGATTTTGAAAAATCTTCATCTGGATACACCAACTCCTTAATGTAGGCAACTCTTCATCAATAACTAATAAGCGTAGTAACTACTTGTCCAGTTTTTTCCTTTTTATTAAATTATTGTAAGAGCCCTGAAGATGACAGCCGTTGCTGTCGAAACGTCGACATAGTTTTTTAAATAAATAATTGACTGCTAGTCCATTAAATACTCATCAACTCAATTATCTGAATTTTTTGCATGATTCCTATACCTCCCTTACAGAATGTGGCGGGAGGTAAAAAATCGTGAATAATTTATCGCTGATATCAGAATAACGTTATACCTATGTTTAATTTACACATGAGTCAAACTTACGTCACAACTTTCGCAATCCGACACACCTTATGTTTTCATAACTAACAATGATATTATTCTTTACATAACCTTTGAACCTATAACATAACTACAACATAAGTAACTTGAGCCATAAGTTTTTTTTACGATGTCTGATATATCAGGTACTGCGACATAAATTTAAGAACGACGTTCGTTCGCTTTTGATAAGTTGTCGCTGTCCCACTTCTTGCAACTCTCGAGACTTGAAGTATACTTACGGAAACGAGAAAAAAATTTTTAGAGCTGCGGCAGATTTATAAAAATTTCCGTTGTTATTTGCGAAATAAATTTCACTACTTCCCTTGAATTTATTTCTATTTTCACACAACTACCTAAATATATTTTTGTCATTCGATCACCGCACATCGTACAATCCTATCATTCTAAATTGATTCAATTTCCTTCAGAATAAAACTGGGTACAGTAATTTAGCCATCTTTGTACTTCACAACCCACAACGTATTTGCCATAAATAATACTATGCTGCTCTAAAATTGATATTTTGATAAGCTTAAAAATATACACTTATATAGCTGAATTCAATAATAGTTATTTACGATATAAGTAGGTAAAGTTAGTCTTTAGTCACGGATGGGTCAATTAAAACATTAAAAGACCTCTGAATGACTAAATATGCTTTACGTATGTGTATCGTACAATAATCATTATATCGAATGAGAAGTTTGCCATAATAATATTTTTGCAAATTTGGCGTATTTATAGTATATTATTATATGAGGGATTATGATAATTATTCAAGAAGATGAAATTTGCGTCACGAACCGTAGGCGAGTGATGCAAATCATCCGAGTGAATAATGACCATAATCCGGAATATAATACTATACTTTTTCTACTCCTGTAAATTCGGAAAACACTTTTGAAAATAATCGAAATTCGTTGAAAACAGACGTTGAAAAACGTCAACATAAAAATACACAATGACAATTGAGTACATGTCAACTATCAGACGGCCGTTGCTAGGTGATTCACATGACGTATTTAAAATAACAGTGAATTATGGATTTCTGGCTATATAATTGGTCAAGAAGAGTGAATTATGAATTATAATTCTCTGTTGTGAATTATAGGTACTATAATGGGGTCATAAACCTTTTTTCGTTTTATTTTTTTTCTGTAAATTTGAGTAAAGTTATGAATGTAGATACTAATTTTAATATTAAAAGGCATGTAGTTATAAAGATATGATTTTTTGAAATGGGCATCTCATTTCAAATTTTTCGCTCGTGACGTCAGCATGTTATACTACTACAAAACACGCTCTAGCGGAGAAAGAGGAACTACACCAACTGTCAAATTGACTGTTATCAGTCATTGTTATTTACTGAGAGGTTTTTACAAATATAGTTTATTCTCATTACCTGGGCAAAATAATATAACAGATATAATAAACATAAGTTTAATTTGAAAATCGTTGTTAACAGCAACATATGACTTGAGATGACAGGAGTGATAATGAGACTACCAACATTACCGACAAGCGACAAGATATAGTACAACAAAGCATTTTGTTTTAACACGTCCCAAACTCTTTGACTAAAAATGTTATAACTAACAAATATCTAATTTAATTTATCGGAGTATTCATTTTAATAATAATAAGTAATTATTACAACACTGAAAAGCAAGTTTTTATTTGTTATCAACACCTCTTTTGCCTTGCCATGCTTTAAATTCTACTACATGATGACATCACGATTTTGCAACCGCGAAACTTCAGAAAGGAAATTATGAATGAAAAGTTGAAAAATTATAAGTAATATTGAATAATATGTGACTGAAATGATCTAAATTTTTATAATTTGTAAAAAAACACAACTTTTTTTTTAAAATGTATGACCCCATTCAAATAAAAATTAGGTAACGCACTTAACATCTGTTATGTCATGCTAACCAACCTAAATATCTAACATTTGTCAAAAAGTTTTATTCTCAGTGTAATAATTACAGGATTGTTTAAAATGCAAACAATAATGCATTTCATTAGTTTCAAGCAATATCAAAGAGTACTCTGTGAGCCCAACGATGTTCACCGGCATGGTGAGCGCCTCACCTTCAAGTAATGGCTGCTCTCCACGATGTTGGTGATGTCCCTCTTAGGGTAGACCTTCTTGCAGTACTCGAGGATGTCCATTTTGTCGTGCAGACAAGCGGGTCTGGCGGAGAGGTCGGTCTGCCATCGGCCCTGTTCCGTCATGTACTGGGGGTGGTACGCCTCTCGGCCTCCCTGCGCGTCGGGGTCGCAGAGCACCGCCACCTGGGGCTCGAAGTGTGACACGGCGCCGCCCAACCCGCTGCTGGACACGCCATTACTGCTAGCGGCCTGCAACACAAAAAATGTATCTGAATAAGTTTTACAGAAACATTAATTTATCATGAATTTAATTTCATTTGATTCAGTGAGGAAAAACAATACAGTTTTGTTGTTCGAGTTGTAGTTCATATATCAAAATGTCTTGGGGAAACAGAATACACATGTTTATTTGATGAATTGTTTTGTTTTATTGGATTATCCATCAAGTAAGCTACAATTTGTTTTATTTTGTTTCAGATAGTATACGAAACGCTTATTTTGTTTTCATAAAACCACTCCACTACCTTTAATTATTTTGTATAACTGTTACTCTTAATTGCAATTACTTGAATTTCTAGATTTTTGATTTCACACGATTATAACTAATTTAAATATTATGTAAACTATTTTAATTTAAATCAGATATTTCTGTTTACCTGAAATTTATTTGTAAAAGGAAACATGTATTTACCAAATAATGTTCTAATAGGCACAGGCATTTAATTAAATGTTTATTATGCAACAATGATTGCTTGTATTATTTAACTATTGTCACATTAAAAAAGCATTTAATGGCTTTATGTTAAGTGCAATAATATATGATTCATGTAGTATCTGTCAAGTCCTACAGAATTGCGGATATCGCCAAATGTTTCGGATTCAAATAATTTTGAAAACATTTTAGGCGGATGAGAATAAAGAGAAAAAAAAATACATCTGTATATTCTATTAAAGAAAATGTTTTGGCAAAGGTTGTTCATTTTTGTCCCGAAGATTTGATGTATTTTACGAAACGAAGAATTTTCTATAGGCTTTTAACTACATATATTTAGTACTGAGTTACTGAAATATCATAGTGTCCCTTGCCTTCTTGCTTTGAAGAATGACCATTTTATGAAGTTGGTATTCTAATATGTATTTATTCCTTCTATTCCGCTGTATATCATGTGTCAACTGCGAATAATAATGTTTCTTCTTAATACTTCGTTTCTCAAAATAGTGTCCAAGTAAAAAAAATGCATTCTTTATGAAACTTGCTGATGCAGATCGGTTTAGGGTAAGGTAAGCTGCCGATAAGGATTTACTATATTGAGAATCAAGTGTGGAACCGATTCGAAAAAATATCCGCTCAGGAATCTAAGTATCTGCAATTTATTTATTCCTACACCCTGTTTAAAAATAACAGAAAAAAACATTGTCACAAAAATTATCTTGTTCTATTAAATTTCCAAATAATCAAGCGATGGCGCTCATCACAATTCAAGAAAGGTACATATCAAATTCATTTTATATGATCTCTTATGACGAATGCGTGCATTAAATATTGGTAGTTTGTGCTTTTATTGGCAGCACACCTGCAGCCATACATACAGCAAATTATCTTGTTTTTTATAGGTTATTTTTTAAGGAAACGGTATGGCAGAATGCGTTGATGCCGGTTTACTCGATAACGCATGTTAAGCAATACTGTCAGGTGTCTGCGGTTAGTAGTTGGATGGGTGACTGCTTCGCGAAAATCTATACCAACGAATACTGCGCGCCGTTGAAATATCATCAAAAACGAGGAACAGAAGCGGCAAATAACCGTATCGGTTGAGACCGGTTAATAATAATAGGTTAATATTACCAGAATATATTAAAAATTAACCAAATAAAATCGAGTGTTCTGCACAATTGTCTACAATCAAATATAAAGCCAAATTATGTAGTTTATAATAATAAAATAGTACATTACCAAGAAAACTACGTACTCAATTTAGTTAAAATATACAGCGATTTGCGATGAAAGTTTACAAGAGCGATTTTGTAGGTTCATCTGTAAACATATGCATTTTATTTGCGACTGACTGTTCACAATTTAGTGAACTATTATAAACTAAATTAGAGTACGAGCGACCAACAAAATAATTTGTCTTTTATATCAAAATTCCGCTCCAGTTTAATGTAATAACGTCTACACTAACTTATTTACTGTGCACACATATGCAATTACCCAAACAACGCATCACTCTACCTGGGGGGCTAATTCATGCTAGTAGGGGCTTAATTAAGAGGATGAAAATTTTAGCGCACAAAATGGTTTTCAATCTAACCCCTCCAATCAAATATTGACGTACAAATAGGTTGAACCATCAATGCATTATTCCATTAGTGAGTGTGCACTGAAGTTCGAATTATTTTATAATTGTTTTGTAATTGGAATTATTGTGAATTTCAGTTTATATAATGGAGTTTAATACAATTAATTATAAAACAATAATAATTAAATCCTACTGTTTTGAATTTTAACTCAAACAAATGTAATAATTTAGTTCAAAACATTTTACATATTCATGCAAAGTACAAGATGACCTACGAAGAGTATGTTTTGTTTTTCTTAAATAATTGAGTACTTCTTTTGAAGTCACAAGCTACACATTTTCTTGTTCATTATCGCGATAGGATACTCGTTTAAATAGCTTTAATTCTTGCTAGTGTTATTTAAAATGTCAAAAGTTCACCCATGAGCTGAGGATCAACCTGGTTCATCTTTATACACATTACGATACGGCTTCATACTATTCATTTTACAGCGAAAATGTAAAAATTGTTCAGAAATTGTGTAGAAATTTCGTAGAATATTGTAATGATAAAATAAATAAATAATTATTTCATCACACCTTTTACCCATTATGGGTGTGGCACTTTGCTTATGCAGATCTCGGTAAGTGATATATTTTTAAGTATGAAGTGCGGTTATCAGCCGTCAAATCAAGGCCCCCAAAGATGTTAGTGGAGGGGAACCACAGGGGAAAATTTAAATTGGCAACTGTCGGCAGTGGGATTAGAACGCACGATCTCACGATCCACAGTCCGACGCGTTACCACGGAGCTATTTACCCCATATTGTAATGATATAAGGCGAATTTGAGAGTTCATTTCTTTTCATTTCTTTCTGTTAAATAAATAAATAAATCTAAAACGTTTTATGAAATATTAAACATATTTCGTTTAATTTTCCATGCCGTGATTTTTTATATTAATTTTAATTACATTGGTAACTACATTGGCTTTTTGCATGAATTTTTAAATTCTCAACAACTTTTTTATTTAAATTTTTTATGTAAAATGAAAAGGTACAAATATGCAACAATATAAAAATTAAATATTTATATCTTTATTTACGCTAATTAATTATTAATAAAATAATTAATTTATCTGGCAGCTGCCCTCTTCTTAATGCAATTGTCATGGATTGGCTTATTACATACATCTCCGTGTCTTATCCCACTATTGGGTTAGCGTATCTTGATATATCGCATTAATATCTTCATGTCGCACCGACCGATGACCTTGAGCCACGAGCCGAGCGGCCATATTGGCAGCTGCGGCATACGGCGGTAAATTAGAATAGCTGTCAGTTGCAAAGGGGAGAAAATCTAAAAATATTATTTCACCGTCACTATAAAAGTTCCTACAATTTTTCATGGTACAAATAAGTTTACCTCTCTGTTTGGCACTCATTTTATGAGCTTAACATGGCAGAAATACTGTAGTTTGATATTTTACAGATACAACAGACGCTGATACTGATATACTATATTCTCTTTTCTATGGTATAGTGTAGTAATAATTTATTGATAAATATTGAAGCAGAAAATGGTAACCTGTATTTGTTGCATAGCTAATTAGATTTTTCCAATTCCATTTGTTCCGGAAAGCTCGTAATTGAAACCAGCTCTCAAGAAATAAATAAAAAAATATGTTCGATTTTAAACCGAAACAACAGCCCAGGTAATACAAAACATGCAATCTGTTCTATTGATCAATCATAACGTAATCAAAAGTCAACAACAAAATGGAAAACCTAAACCTCAATTTGCTGGACATCAAAAACATCCCAACAATAACTTTACCCCGTCAAATAACAGCCGCACTCGTCACTCCATCACACAGAAATGCAAATCACGAGGGAACAATGTCCACCCACACAGCCAATCAGCTGCAGCACACAAGCACAGCACACTTGATCGATTTACAACTCGACCGGCGACGTATTCTATGTGGTATTAGCTGAGGCACTATTAATCGAAATGGAAACGTAATAGCGGATCCGAATATGCTAAATTATGCAATAAAATGATTTTCTATTGCCAATAATTCGCAAAAAAAACCTGAATTAGCTGGCGAGTTGATGGGTGGAAAGATGGCGGAGGAATAAGGAGTTAGTATATTGCGCAACAAGTACTGAAAGTTATCTATTTCACGCGAGTTATGGGAGTTTTAGCATGGAACAGAGTCGAGTGCTAAAATAACACGAGCGTTAAATGAAATAGGTAATTCTCCATGAATTGCACACTATACTTTTTCTACGATCACACTTTTGTAAAAATTTAATTAATAATTACTCTTAAGAAACAAAAAATGATGTTTCAAACTATTTAACGTTTATAAGCACGGCGCAAACGCAAATGTGCGCAGTGTTACCAACTATAAATCTATAGATTGTAATATAAAAACTAAAGACATATTTTATTTTAAAAATTATATTGCAGTTTCTTTGTAATCTCAATATTGAAAACAGATTTATATAAATGTAATTATATTTGAGATATTATTATACAGTAATAAAGTATTAGTTGGTCACACCTGCGTGTGGAATAATTTCTAACGTTATTCTACACGACTGTGCAATGTGTACAATTTTCAAGCTTTATTTAACATGGAGAATGTGCAATTTTCCGTAGTGGTCGTAGAAAATAGTTATTTATATCACTAGTCCAGAAATTGCACTTTTGCGAGTGCAAGTATATTTTGACAGGCCGAGCCAAAGGCTCTAAAATTGATAGAAATATCTAACCTACAATCACTCAAACTCTGTACAAAACCAACGCATTAAATTGACAGCCAGTTGATGCCACCCCTAATCTTGTTTTTGTCGGCTTAGGCCTGAAACCAAGCAGTTTCCGGACGGACGCAAGAAAAACAAATTATCTGCCACAGTTGCATATCAAATTTTCTGTTTTATAGTTTAATAGTGTGGCACTGAAAATTATATTTTGCTTGTTCATCACATCATATCCATAATATACACTAATTAAACTATGTACACAAAACACGAAACACTAATATTTTCAAACACTGTATATTTCATATTATAATTAAAAGACAAACTAAACATTCTCTATACAAGCAAATTTGAAAACAATTCAATAAGTTTGTTTACATTTAATTAGAAAATTTTATTTATGCCTGAATTCCTCATTTCCATTACAACTTCATGAATAATACATTTCAAATCAAACAAAATTTCGATGAATGTTGCTGAGAGTGAACATGTTGATCTAATGAATTTAATACCATTAAATAATTGGTGAAATTTCATAGAAGTTTGCGAATGTTACAAGCTTCCAGGAATATTTGAGTATGCTATGCTTAAGAATCTTTTACTTATCATATTTTGAGGTTATGTTTGAAATAAGTTTTAGGTAGATAATCAATCACATAAACCCTGAAAAGTAAGTGTTAAACCCACTTTAACCACTTCACTAATCACTTCCACTTACATCATAAATCAAATCTGATTAGGGAGTATCTATAGTTTAACAGTAAACCCTAACCCAGCTGCACGTGACAACTACAGATTCTATATTCTATTGCAAGTGGCATTTCAGTCTATCTGCGTTCGTACCAACCCCAGGCAAAGCGCTATCTCCGTCCTATTGTTCTCTCAAATTCAATGATTGATTGATTGTCTACAACTGCATTGATTGTATTAATGAAGATTAGGGTAACAGTAATCACGAATTCCGTATTCCGGGAGCATTGTTAATAATGCTCTTGTATGGAAAGCAGTAAATTCAGGTATTGCAAAGCTTTCGACAGAGGAAGGGATGTACTGAATTTAATACGAACTATATAATTCACATTTTCCCTTTGAAAGTTGGCTTTATAGAACTCGTGTCTATGGATGCTGTTTGAAATTAAACATTTGCAATTTATGTGCTATTTATGTTTATTAGGGCAGAATCTCGAGAAATTAAAAAAAAATATGAATGTGGATATAAATTAATAATTGTAAGAGATATCAAACAATACTCTACATCTACATGGCTGTAAGAGGTTAAAGATTAAAAGAAATATGTCTCGCGAAATATACATATTGAAATATATTTTTATATATCATAACGCCATTTAACCAGTCTGAACGTGTTACTCTGCCTTCGCAGATCTCGGTACGTGACATAGTTATGCTTATTACACATTAAGTGCAGGTACCAGCCATCAAGTCACGGCTCCAAAAGATGTTAGTAAAGAGGGAATCACTCAGGTAAAATTAAAATGAAACTGTTGGCTGAGCGATTCGAATGATCTCATGATCCACAGTCCGATGCGTTGTCACGGAGTTATCTAAGAGATACTAAAAAGTACTCTACATTCCATTAAGTGAAAAAATAGCTTTGCAAAATGCATAGGTTGGTGAAACTAATATATGTGAGTGAGATTGAAGGTGAACGATTTCGTGGGCGACCGAGGAATAACTGGTTGGATATGATTGATGGTTTATTGCGTGAACGAATGATTCCGAGTGTGAAGAATAAACGAAAATGTATGAGTCGCACTATGAATGTGGACGAGGCGAAAGTGGTGTGAATGTTTGGAGGAGATTGATTGTTGGTTGATTGTGTTTCTGGGTTCGTGCTACCCCATTAAGTTGGACATAGCGTGATGTTATGTATGTATGTACTCGTATGTATGCGAAATATGAATTATGATACAAATTAATAATTGTAATAGACTAATTAGATGTGGAATACTAATCAGCATGGTTGTATTGACTGAAAAATTCTCTATTAGAAAAAAAAAATTAAAGAAATATAACTGATGTTAAGAAATACCACTAAATTTCAACACCGAAAAAAAAAAGCTTCAGCATTACTACCATTTTAGAAATGCAAATCATTGTTACATTTAATACATTTTGCCACATATAAATATAGAAAATTTTTTTCTTATATAATAATATATTTTAGAAAAATTGTATACAATTAGTACAGGCATAGTTTTAGTAGAATTTCGAAAGACATAATATAATGAACCCTATGAAACATCACCAACTCTATCTTGCTAGAAGTGTCAGTTTTTGGGTTCAAATTTTAATCTAACTCGGTTTGAGAATCGGCACCGGTGTTATTTTACATTTACGGTGCTAATATTGAGTCTGAAAAAGAATTAAAAATGGTGCTAGTACGTGTGAGTTCCCAGGTAAGCTGTTCTGTAAATTGGAAATGGGACTGAAAATAGATTTAAAGTTGGTATTAGTGGCTAACCCGCTTTACGATTCTACCGGGTTAGATTAGTTAGTAGATAGAATCCTTGGAATCAAAACAATTTTTTTTATCTCATTTATCACTTATTACCAAATCATAATTTATATTGGATAACAAATATTTTTTACCAACGTGAAACGTGAAAATGACGTTTAATTATTTCTAAATATTTTACACTAATATCCTAAGTAATCCTTAGAATTGTAGTACAAAAAAAATGGCATGTAATAGTCGCGCTGAAAGTTTATTGTGTTTTCAGTACTCTTATTGCGCTATTGAGTGTAAACCTGTAAACTAATACTTTTTCAAACTAAATTCAGTTTTATCAATAAAAAATTCTGACGTCGGAATCTTTAGTATACTGCGTCGTAAAAGATTCATTATAGAACAATGTTTGAGAATTATGCCCTATTTAGAAATTTCATCTTGGATATCGGAAAATCCTTACATTTTTTTGGATAAATCAAGCTGAAAGTTTCGCTAGACTAACCTTGTTATTTTGTTCGCCGGTGGAATACAGGTGTAACAAAGTTACATCATTACTTTTTATAGCAATGGAATAACTTCAGTGACACATTCAAACGTAATTACGTATACGCATTATTATTTATTTCATCATAAACATATTTATAACAATTCGAAATACCTACAGGATAATTTCTAGAAGTTTATTTACTAGTATAGTCTATTTTTCATACTTTCTACTTTTCAAACATAGAAAGAAAATACAGATTTTTTTTTATTATAATTATCAATATTTACCACATTTGGTAAATCTAACTTCAAGAATAACTCACTACTCACTGACAGCTAATATGACGTTGAAGATGTTTTGTCTAAACGCCAACGTCTAAAGTTTTATTCAGTGTAAATAAGGCTCCGCCTAAGCCAATCACAAGCTCAGATTTTAGAATCAGGCTTTCAAAATGCTCCTCCCAGTTTAAAAATAATGTATAGAGAGATCAATAATAGGTTATAATGTATAAACTGGCTTTGATGCATAAATGCAAGCAGCAAATGAATTTGTCCAATGTTATTTAGCAAGTTTACTAGCATATTAGTAAACTTACATTTTCAATTAGTAGCTACCTCAGGTATGCGTAGTATTTGATTGAATTATTAATTTAACAAACAATTACATAGAAATTACTTGATCTTCTTGAACTAATTATAGAAGTTATATTAGCAGTACGTGTACTGTATATTTGCATTAACTTTTCAATGTAGAACTCTGTTGTTATATTAGACCTAACTCTACAACAAAAACAATTACTATTCGTTTTGCTGAAACTAATTGCTTCCCAAAGCAAACAGGAGCAGAACAGAGCAGGCGGCGGAACGAAACCGAGGCGGATTCCCGCCTTGACTTCGTTAGAATAGTTCATCTCTTGACAAATCCGGACGTTGTTTTACAAAACTCTAATTGTCGATGCAAATTTGAAACATGTCCCGTTACGGTTCAACGAATGAGTAAACACGGAAATGAAGGAATGTGCTAACAACTCGTGAATTACCCCGTGCCCGCGGCTGCTTGCGAATATTAAGTGATTTCGTGATCAGGGAATATTAACTAGAGGTTCATGATCTACGAATAAAACGAACTTTACTCCTTACTTACTATTCAAACGGTTCTGCTAATGGATGTTCTCACGTGATATTACTACATATAATATATTGTTCCCCACCACAGTGTTGAAACTAGATTTTCTTGATTTTTGACAATAGAATGTCATATTCTTGCACGCACTTTGATGCGAGAAAGAGTTTATTCTTAAACGGAACTGCCAATGTCAAACACACGCAACACCAAGGGAACAGAGAAACAATAAATCAATTGTAAAATCAAATTCATTGTTAACGTGTATTACCAATGTTCCACAAAAAAATTCCCTAACGGAAAAAATTTGAAATAATAATACAAACTCGCCGCTAAAATTAATTGGCTTCACTTGTTCCATTAGAATAAACTATTCCTGTACAGATTCATGTATGAAAGTGTGCAGAAAATGAGTGCATTCTGCACGTTTAAATTTCTTGATAACGTCAGTGTGAAGAATAAACCTATAAATTACATTTAATTCTGTTATTAAAAATTCTATTAAACGATGAAAAAGCAAGAACGTTAGAGAAGATAGGTATCAAAAATTCGCTATTAGATACAATAATAACAAAAGAGTTATAGTGGTATGGGTATATGATGAGAATGCCAGGTGAAAGACTACAAAAAATTGTCTTCAAATGGAAACATCACAGGAGAAGGAAAAGAGGAAGGCCAAGAAAGTAATGGTATGAAGAAATCAGCAAAACTATGGTAGAACGAGGCCTAGCGGAAAATGATAATACAAAAAAAGGAGACGTAGCTTAAGGAATGCACAGAACTGTTAAAACCCTGTTTTAACTATATAACTAGAGGTGCTTCAAAATTATTTCAAGAATATAAATTAAGAGTACATATTCGGGCCTATTCTTTAAGAAATTTGTTACAGCAATAACTTGCTAATTGTGACAACTGATAAAAATAAATAGTTTTTGAGAACTACTGAAATATTCTCCATTACATGAAGTTTTGATGCGATTTTGTCACCATTAGCAAGTTGCTATGAGAACAACTTCATTAGAGAATAGGCTTATTATTTGATTATTATGTTCATTATGTTATATTATTATATTCATTACAAAGCAAAATGAATTTATAAATATAATTGCTCATTACTTGAAGCAAATAATTTCGTATCACTGGCCTGATAGGTCCAATTAGTAATTAATAAAAATTAGTAAACCTAAACATTAACATTCAAATTTATTTAATTAGTTAATTTCGTTAAATAAGCTTGAGAAGGTAGGTACATTTGAATTAAATAATATTGAATAAACGGTTACACAATTTTAATTAAATTAAGTAAAATTTAATGTTTACTAATATTTATTCAGTAATGTAAAGTGTGCATTTCACGATGAAGTTTTTCTTTTCAAGAGACATTAAAATGTTTTCTCTCTCGCACAATAACGCAAATGTAAAAGAGACAGATCAATCTACAAAAGGAATATGCGGTACTTTTTCTCAAATTTTCCTAAAAAATTTAGCCGTACACTTGCACATTGCTGCTTTATCGCATTACCATTTCCGCATGTTTTGCAATAGACGAATAAGCTATCAAATGTCATTTTAAAAACACTTGAAAAGAAAAACTTGATCTTGTAATGCACGCTTAACTCATCAGACGAGTGGCACGAAAAATGTTTACTCCAAGAAATGTGCAATTATTACTCCCCTATCGTACATAAAGAAAACTTATCTGCATTTCTTGTAAGGTGCTGAAGAAACCTATACAAAAATATTAATTAATAAATTAGGTAATATAATCATACCTATTTATTTTACACTCAATGTCTACTATACCGTTTCCAAATCGGATTAAAATTGAACCGCGCTTGGAGAGTAGGCAAATTATTTCAATAGAGATTTGTTAGTAATTGAAAATTCCTTCGAACCCAATATTATTCCTGCGCCTTATGAAAGGTCCTAGTTAAAAATAAGCGGGTATCTCCTCTATTGCTTTATGATAAAGTCTCACAAATAAAGGAAATTAAATAGGACACAATAAACGATCGTTTAATTTATTCCTATACAAGCAAACAGGGTAGTTCACCTTTGACATTTACCCTGTGTGCAACTGCACTGCCCTGTAGCACTAGACGAACCACTTTAATTTAGTAGCAAGCTTGGCTTGAGGACCCTCTATATGCCTCTACTAATTATTCGTGGTTCAACGCAATGGTCACTCGCGTAATAATCAGCTTAATTTTATCGTATTACGAATGGATTGGTTATGCCGTTCATCCATACCTATAAATTTAATTGTATGTACTTTAGCAACCATTGATCAAATAAAGGGGTGGCCACTTTGCTGAACTGTGAACTAAATACTAAATTTAAACTTCAGCATATGCTGAGCTGTTCGAAGGTAGCCAGCAAAACAAATGCAGCAAAATCCCAGAACGGGAAACAAACTATGATTTTTAAAAACAAAAAATATACAAAAAATCAAATGTAACTTGTTGTGTTCTGTACATTTTTATAATCAAGGAACCAAAGCCGAAATAATTAATACACGGCAAAATTTTTAGCAAATATAAATTTTACATTTATAAAATATAAAAGCCGAATTCATGCAGCCATTTTGATTTACATTTATTTTAATTTAAAAAACAAATACGTATTATCAAATGTAAGCATCAAGGTAATCTTTTACTTTATATTCTCATTTTAATTTTCATTCAATTTAATTTATAAGATTACCAACTTTTGTCTTTTAAATGCAAATGATAAATTTTGACGTTTGTGATTGAAAAGGTTATATTGAGACTTGAAATTCTTTGCTAAAATATGAATTATTTTGATGATTTATCTTTAGTAGAACTGATTAGAAATAAGAAAATACACTTTTCTGTATATTCATAACGAAATTTGATTCAAAAATACTCTTCGTTGCGGAATCTGTTTATTGGACAAACGGCATAATGGGGTCTTCGTTTCTTCATTTTTAAATAATAAAATGATATGATAGAAAACAATCAGTTGTATCATAATGATCACTATTAAAAAACTTCCTGCTTGCAAAGCATAAATCGCCTAACTATTTGTTATTCCACTATAGTCATCTCATAAATATATAATTCGTAACGTGCTTTGGTACATGCGTTCAGTTCATTTATTTTAATATTTTAGTTTTATTGATAGTGATACATTTAAAAAAGATATATTAAAATTTAAAATTAAATGAAAATGACTACATGAATTCGGCATTATAAAAAATGTATTTTATTGCATCTTTTTAAATTTATTTTATTTACTATTAAAATGAATATATCGTGAGTTTCAGCTAAGATGCAACATTTACTTTTATTTCATACTGAATGATTTCTTTACAGATATTTTTTATGGTACTGTACTAAGCAATATTTTAATAGGATTTGATCTACAATACCGTTGTTCGCATTCATTTTTTTTTAAATGTTTAAATTGTTAACATAACATAATTGATTGCTATCATTATTTTTTTTAATTTTATTAATATCATGTCTATTTAAATAAAGGAACAAAGACACAGAACTTTCGTCAATAGTTATGAAATAAACGGTTGAACGTTTTCAATGTATTCATTTCCAAATTCCTGATTCAGCTCCTTCGTCGCCTTTACGACTTAAAACTTAAATAATTATCGTCATGAATATTATGAATACTATGGATACCAATTCATATATCACCGCGTAATATAAATATATAGGTAACGCATTCGGAAGGCTGTGCAGCGCAAGCCATCAGAATATTCTCAAATCTTAAAAGACACGTTATAATGGTACAGGAAAGTTTGTGTTAAGATATGTATATCTCAGTGATTTATTCAACGAATAACTTTAAATTCACAAATGTAGTAATAATACACATCGTGTCAAAATTAATGGTTTATATGAACATAAGAAATACATGTTGAAATGAATAAACGATATTATTAGCTGACACCGTTTTTCCCTCTCTACTTAGATGTGCATTGCGTCACCCATGTATAATGTATATATCACTGTACTGTTCCAGAAAAAATGCAACATAGCTTGTTAATGTTAAATGAATTCGTCATCATAATTTAGAGATGTTTACTAATAAATAGTACTACGGTGAAGTATGTCGTACATAGTACGGTCAGTGGCGTCTTCTCCATGCAAGCAAGGCAAGCAGTGCTTGCCTTTATATTTTATAATATATTTCAACAATATATTTGTTTATAATTATTTATTTAGAATTTTAGTATTTCAAAACTTAAAAGCAAACAGAAATACACAATTATGTTTCAAATTGCCTACCGCACCGCTAATGCAACACGAGTACATGCAATGACGTACGAACTATTAGGATCTTACCCTGTTGTTCAAAACCTGCAAGCACAACTTCGAGTGCTTTCGCCGCGCATGCTTACAGTACACCGAACATTGTCGAACGTGTAGCTTTCTATACTGGAAATAATGCGCCGTAAACGTTCAGTTGAAAGCAGTTTTTAAAGTGCTTCTATGAAGATAATTTACTGGTAAAAATTAAGAAAGGACAGAATAAAAGTAAATTTTATTTATAAGATATATTGCTGAATTAAATTTGTTATAAATAAATTTTGAAAGTAATATTAACTCTTGTATTTTAATAGAAACGACATTTGCGCAATAAAAAAACTTGCTATAAAAACAATTCGGTAGTTGAAGAAACAGCTTTCATTGTAAATAGTAGACCTGTTCCTCGTATGAAGTTATTAACTACTGTTAAAAATACAATAAAATATTTACATTATTTTTCACAATTTTTTTTTACCTATCTTCTATTTGTCATTGCTTGCCTTATAAAAAAATCCACGAGACGCCACTGAGTACGGTAATGTATGTACATATATAGCTGGTATATACATATGATAATACAGATGTTGCAATCGTAAAATTGTTGTAGAGTTTTAGAATATTTTTGTTTATATTTTGTGTGATTATGTGTTCTGTTTTGTTTTTGTCAGTTGATTGTTAGTTTTAGTTTTAGAAAAATTTTAAGTGTGAGTCTGGAAAGTTAGGGTAGTTTTGAAAGGTAATATATCAAAGACAAGTGTGACTGCGGCTGATTTGAGTGACGCCGAATGTTAGATGTTAGAATGAGTGGTATGAGGGGTAAGAGGTGTTTTTACGGGTGCATGCGTTTGTAGATTGTTTTGTAGAGTAGCGTATTTTCGGCGGTTGTAGAGAAAGATTGTTCGTATGTAAATTGTAAACTTGTTGAAAATATTAAAGTAAAAAATTTGTACGGCACGTAAATCCACATGAGGCCATCAAATATGTAATTAAACGAAAATTTAGTATCTTTTTATGAAATATCATGCTGTTTATTGTCAAGGATTGTTAAAAATGCATTGATGGAACTAATCGTTTAAAATCAATACTTTGGGGCCTATTCTGTAACTTACCTGTTCATTTTTAATAGCCTGTTAAAAAATTTAACCAATAATAGTAGACGGCACTGAATAAAAATTGAAAATTTAATTTGACACATACATTTTTATTGACTGACCATTAAAAATTAACAGGCAAGTTACAGAATAGACCCCTTTTTAGATTTTAAATCCCCCTCAGATGTATTTTTTTAATTTTATTACATATGATGGCAACCTTTCACAAAAATGTTTTATGTTTGAAAAATAAATGTAAAATAATTTTATCAAATTTTGACATTTAACGTTTGACATTTTTACATTCGCACTGATTAGCCTAGTTACCTGATAACTGCTATAATTCGGTGTTGGCAAATTTGCATTTCCTTCAAATAGCTCGTGTAGTTTTACTAAGGCACTAGAATATATGAGTATTCTCATCCGCCATTTTGGGTCCAAGTGTCATAAATAAAACAAATTATTGGAATCCAGTTACTTTAATTCTTTTCTGTCAAATTTGAAGTTGATATTGATTAATAATTGTGATATATCATTCTCTTAATTATTATATTTCATATCTAACAGGTAAGTGTACAGAATATTTTCTAATATATTACCGTATGATTTGTGTAGTTGGATTTTACAGAATTTCAAGAAATATGTTTTCAAATTTGACAGATACAAATTTTAAATGTTTTTTTTAAGTAACTGGATTCCAATAACTTGTTTTATTTATGACATCTGGACCCAAAATGGCGGATGAGAATACCTACATTCTTCTAGAGCTCTAGTTTTACTTAGGGTCGTACACATTTTTTGCATTATGATTATCGTTTTAGAATTAATCGAAGAATCGTTCTACTACTTCTACTTGAAGCTTATTACCACTTTTCCGTACACCCTGTACTTAAAATAAATAAAAGTTATTGATTTTTATAAATAAATATCTATATATCAGAATATATAAGGTATAGAAAATTCGAAACGACATATTGATATGAACTACTGTCTGAAGCAAGATTGATTGTACAGGAATTTTTAAAATAACATTTATCACCAAGTTATAACCGAAACAACACTTGGATTGGTCTTGAAAAGCTGTACTAAATATCAAAAACGAAACAGCCACAGTTTTATTAATTTGATATTTGAGTTTGAATAGGTCTTCTGTAATTTTATAAGGATGAATAAATATTAACGAGCGGAGACGCCATTTTATTTTCATTTTAGCGTTTGTAGCCTTATTTATTTTCTTACTTTTCATATTCGTTCTTGTATTTAATTATTGAACCAAAATATGCAAATTTTCTCATTAACACCAATTAGCAAAATCTGCGATTAGAACAGTGCTGAATAAAATGAATGAAATAAATCCCCAAGACCAGCATTAACATAATTAAAAATATCTCTGAAACTCACGATCCGCGTTCGCGACGTTCAACTCGGGGTAATATTTCACTGAAGAAGTGGTTACTTTGCAAGCTTCCGCTTCGCCCGTTCCCACTTCGGAGAGATCGTAAAGCCTTTCTTATAGCTTGTTTTATATCTGGTGAATTCACTTTGGGTGCATCCCAGCGGGCTATTAGGAAAGGATTATTCCAACGTTTCTCACGTATCAAACGCTTACAAGACGTATACCTCTATACATACTTCAAGAGCTAACTATATCTCCAATGCAGAGTAAGTATATAAAAGTATACAATGAGGTATCTAGCGGATATAATTGGAAATAGGTTAGGTATATGATGTTTCGGTCTACGGCAGAATTCAACAAAACTAAGATAGTTGACGTATTCTTAGTTTGTGGTTTAGGTTTGTTTATATTCAAGTACCCATAAAAATACTGGATTTGAATATGAATACATGTCTTTCTTTATTCCAATATGCGCTATGAAGTTCGAAGGCAAAAAGTAAAAGAAACACATCGAAATACTGAGGCAAAAATTATACAGCGAATTTTCAAAACAAAAAATATATATAGAAAACCAAATGTATTCGTACCGAATTTCTTACGTACTATGTATATTTTTTGTTGGGAGTAAAAAATATTCAGTTTTTTTTTCCAAAATTCAAACTTTGCGCATGATTTTCTCTATACATGTATATTTCTTACTGAAATATAGTAAATCTGGCGACAGATTAAGCGACTCACGGGAGATGTTGTCTTTGTCGTACAGTCTGCTCAAGAAGTATTTTACAATGCTGTATTAGGCTTCCAAATTATCAAGAGATGCCACAATTCACGAAACGTACATATCAAATTCATTTTGAATGAAAATTTATATGATGGCGAATGCGTGCTTTAATATTGGTAGTTTGTTTTTATTGGCTGCAAATTTTCTTGTTTTTATAAATATTTTTTTGGAGAAAAATCAATCTTAACCTATAATCTAGAAATACAATGTACCAAATAATACGATTTAAACAAATGTAATACTTACATTGGAATACTCCTACAATCACTACTGTTGTTATTAATTAAAAAAAATAATAAATTCAAAATACAATGAAATTTATGTATCTTACGTATAGTAAGTAGCTTTCTACCACTAGATAGCGTTCGAATCAAACATGTGATGGTGCAGAATGTATTCCGCGTGACATTTCTTCAAATGCGCAATCACAGCGAGCATAGACAGTGCACGTTCCAGATTTATTATATTTCAGTGATATTTCCAGGCAAATTTAAATTTTATAAGAAAAAAAATTAATGTGTCAAATATATACCTTTCCCCATAAACAAGTTTTAAACTACATAAAATAGAGAAAAAAAATTTATATAAAATTGTAGGCAATTTTTTTTTTTAATATAACAAAATTTGCTTTTTTTGCTCTTATAGTCTTCAAATAAATTACTTGAAATTGAATTTCGCGACTGTTGTTATGGTAGCGGCCGCGAAATAGAGTAAACAATCATTTTGACACTTAAGAATTGATATGATGATCATATGACAATAACAGTGACGAAGGAATATTCATAATTTAATAGTTATTTACGATACAAGTACGTAAAGCTAGTCTTTAGTCACGAATACGCTCATGTTCAAAGATCCCTGAGTCACTAAAGACGCTTTACGTATGTGTATCGTACATTCGTGCAATATATTATCTACGACTAGACATCAATTTTACACACTATCGTAGATAAAATATTTTTATGTAACTTTTTTAAACTAATTGTTTTGTTTATCAAATGACAGACTTACAAGAAAACTGTTTAAAATTAATAAAATTTGTAATTACATAGTTTTTACGGTTGTATATCTTGTCCGCGAAATCCTTTAGCGCCCTCACGATTGTTCTGCCTTGGCTGTAAATGGCCTCGGTGACAATTTTTCTCTCGGTACGCTAAAGAGTGATTTCGCGGGATTGGTATACAAAAAACTATTAAAAATAAAATGTAAATAAAATAAATATATATGGCGTTATTTATTCATTTCTGGACGTTTTGTTGATTTTAGAGCAGGTATGTGATACACCTATTTTTTGTATGGTCTGTGTTTTGGACCTACTGGGCCGTCAAATAACCACCCCCAAAAGTATGTTAGCCGAGGACTCGAGGGGAAGCCAGAGGGTAAATTTTATGTGGCGACAATTTGTCGACTGTAGGGATCGAACTGAGGAGCTTGCAATAAATATAAATGAAATAATAAATCATCAATAAAACAAATACATAATTTGTTCAATTATCATCATTAAAATATTTATGTTAATACGTACAGCCCCTGCTAGGCGGGTATAAAACTAGCTATTAATATCAAGTAAATTCACCGCAATAAAAACGGTCTGTAAGATAGGGTTTTATGATCCCGCTCACCGAAGTGGGATAGGCTGAAGCGGGAAGACACCGCTGTGAGTCGGTGCCAAGGGGCGGCAGGGCGCTCCACCCCCAGATCGATGACGAAGCGAGTTCGCCCCGTCGGATCGTGATCAAAGGCGCCGTGCTCCGCCATGGGTCATTACGTAAATGAGATTTGCGATCGAACTATTTCCAACATTGAATGTTCGATGAGACGATGAGGGACCCTATGACGTCATATCCTCCATCGAGGCTTCAGCGATGTCTTCACTCTCCACGTGAGTGAGCAAAGTAAGAACTCAGGGTGATGCCTTTACGGAATTGTTTACATTCACATTGCCTAGCTACCAACGACAACTGACTATCGAACACGAGCAATCGATATGCGGTCGCCGCTCGGGTTATGCTGTACAACTTGCACAAAGCGTAAGCCAATGTGACGTAGAAACGCCGCTTCTACAGACTTCACGGTGCCATCGCAATAGCTAGCGAGATTGGAAACATTGCGGACACATCTGGACTATTTAGTTCATTATTGACTAAACTATTAATAATACTTGACAAAGGTACTGCGTGGACCCGAAATGCGTTTTCCTTTTACCAAGGAAATTAAAAGTTGACACCACTAAACTACTCTGAATGCAGTTTATTTTAAGCGAGGTACACTCTATAAAATAATAATATATTACAATATAATATGTGTAAAATCACAGAATCGAACATTTTCAATTTCCGGGATTCTGTTGGCACTTAACAATCATGTATCATACGAGTATACTGTTTTTCGCACAATTGATTTATAAAACTATACCGGCTTATTCTTTTGATTTGAAAGTATTTATTTGTATTTCAATAAAAACGAATTTAAGTATTTTACAAAATTTAGAGCGTTCGTATATAATAATATATTCTACAAGTAATGGAATTGTACATATTCCACACAAGCAAAAAGTTTGTAGTCTTTCTATAGCAAGATTTTGGAAATTATACAAAAAATACAAATATAAAACTGTTGAAAACATCAAACTCAAATAAATAAAATTAAAACAGACGTAACCATAGTAACTGAATCCGGATACTTCATATATCGCGTTAATATGCGGTTCTGCTTCGTCGAAATTATTCCATACGCGGCGTATGGAATGATAGTTGTTCCAATACACTTTTTAGTTGTAGAATGTGTAGTTTCCAAAAATATTGTATGTAATAAGTGGGATACTACATCGCACTTATGTTCTATACGAACTCGGCCTATGGCCTCCTTGTGCAATTTTCAAATACGTTAGATAATCTTGTTTATAGCCCACTAAATTCGTAAATAGATATTACAAGATATTTCAATAATGGGTGTGTTGTACAGTATAACACGATTGTACGCAATTAAATATGTCATCACGGTATTTCGGTGTGGCACTCTGCTCTTTTTTTTATTACTTGATGTCCAAAATTAATATACAACATACATTTTAAATAAAATAATGGATATTTCTGCATTAAATACAGAATTAAAGATTTTATGGACGGGACACATAAATAGGCGAGTCAATAAAACCTTATTATGTACATGTTAGCATTAATTAAGTAATATAATTTAATCAATTGTGTTACAATATTTAATGTTTGACTGCATTGCGTATTTTTTTTAGCTTAGAACTATATTTATACTTGACACATGACGTTGATATGAAAAAAATTTATAATTCGACGTGTGTTTTTTTCTGTTGTTTGGTTACCAAATTGTTTATTGTTAATTATTATTTGTTTTGAAAAAAATGTGCAAGGTGTCATTTTATATTTCAATTATACTGACCTGTTATTATGGAAGAAATTATTCAAATAGCATCAAAATATTACGTCGAATATGTTATTAAATGCTAAATATGATTTTCTTGTTTAAATATTTACCTAATAAATTAATGTAATTTCTCTTCAAGCGTATTATAATGTTCATATTTACGATATAGTTAATCATTTTGTTACTAATACAATAAAATAAATATTATTTTACAGCGTACACAAATATGTTAGTTGTTTCATATACCACTGGTGGCAGCACCTCCAAGGGCAGCTTCGACGAGTAACAGTTGTATTGTGTGGTTCTGTCATATTTTAATGTTTAAAATGGCACAAAAAATAACATACTTGTATTTTATATACTTCAAGTTTACTTCAGAATGCTTGCAGATGCAAAAAGACTTGTTTCAACTCCTAGTAACATAATATACTATTATTTTGCCGCTAATTTTAATAATAAGCCTTTGCACTTTAACATTGTGGACTAGTCCACAAAGAGTCACTTCATGCCCGCTAAACAATATCATAATCAAGTGATTATATTACAGTCGAATATAAATAGATCATGATGTCATTTACCCATTTTTGGTGTGGCACTCTGTACGTGGTATATTTTTGCACGCCAAATGTGGTTATTCATTTTGAACTAATATTCCCCAAAGATGATAATGAAGAGGAACTACAAGGTAATAGTTAAAATGGCAACTGTCCGTTGTAGATTTTAGCTCAAAAACATTCATAAAGTAATATTAGCTCCAACCTCCAACATTGGTTCAGATTTGATTTTGACCAATTGTTGTGTATTGATCCCTCTTATTTGTACTGAAGAAGAGAATTTAGTTCTCGAAATACGTATATATGTTTTTTATTGTAGTTGGAAAGCTTAGGGGTATATTGATATTATTTAATTAGTTTGAGCCTTAGTTTTACTAAATTGATTTTCGTTATTGTTCTGTTTTGTTGTTTATTTCTTATGGGTTTTTTTTTGTATAACCAATACATATAAATAGCAGGTATGATGAAACACAATTTAATCGGCTATATTTCATTAGTGGAAGTGGAGTATACAAAAACTACTTTATTAAATTTTGACTACGATGAAGGAGCTTATCAAAGGAACATGGGTTCTTGTATTTTGTCTTATTAATGTTTTGTGTCGTAGTTAATTCAGGTCTTCAACCATTTTTCTTTCGCAAAGAAATAGTGAGCCAGTGTCAAATGATCCACAGAACATTACTTTCTCATTGTGAGCTGAACTTAAATATTTGTTGGTAAAGCAACGGGTCATTAACGAAAGTACTTTATTTAAAACAATGTAAAGTTAATTTTCTTCATAGAGCACAACATATACGGGAAGAAATGCCTTCTTGTGCATCCTTCTTTTGTAGCTCCGAAAATTAATGGTTTGAAATTCTGTTAGAGCTCGTGAAATCGGCAGTTTAACTCCAGGAAATAAATGAGAGTCTCAAGGTGATAGATTTTATGATGATCGAGTATTGTGCAGGGTGAATTTGCGCGCTATAAAATGTAAAAAATTGTTTTCAATGGATGTTGAAAATAGGAAAAATAAAAATACGCGTTCACTGAAATTGCATTTTTAATTTAAAACTGTACCTTTGATATTTAATTTTCACGTTTAATTAAAATAAAGGGAGTATGCCCTTTTGAATGCAATTTTGAACTATATTAAAATACGCAGTAAGTTTAAATTTTACAATTGCTCTTTGTGTTTCAGTTATACACTCGAACAAATTAATTTTATTTATTCAATTATTTGCTAAAGAAGAGTTATTCTAATTAATTGCCCCTTTACATGAGGTATACATTTTAATGTCGCTGATTGCAATTTAACATCACAAATAAGTGATAACTTGTGTTAGTTATAATTTAATTAATTTTTTGTTAAAAAAGTTATTTTGTTAAACAGTGATCAGTATTACATGCATTATCTCCATTTAAATAATTTTCGTGATGTACTAAAATATTCTGCATAAAGATACAACAAGAATAGATCCTAATTTAACGATTTCGAAAAGAGCATTGGGATCTGACATGGGAGCATGACGTTTTAAAATTGCGTAAATTAGGAAGAAAATTAAAAATCGTAATTTGTGTTCAACAAAAACTTTTAAAATGGGTGTGGAGATTGAAAATATTTGTAAATATGGAAAAACCATCCCTGGAAAAAACATTTTGTACAAGAAAACATATTTTCCAAGTTAGACATTTGATAAAATGTGAAAAATATACAGTTTATTTTTCTTGTGGTGCGGTTCACGTCACTATCTTCTTTCTCACTTTCTCCCACTATTGATATAGAAGATATTGGCAACGAAAATGACCGATGGCGGCAGCACTGAGTATTTGCAAATGGCCGACGTCGTTGGTAACGTGCAGTGAATGACATACGGAGAAACATAAAAAAGTTCATATAATTATAGTTATAAATAAAATATGAGCTTATTTGAAGTACGGTATTGTGTAAAGTGAAGTATTTGTGCTTTATTTATTTTAAAAATCAGTTATACCGTCTCTTTAATATATTTTTAGGCATGGGTAACTTTTACGGTGCTGATAAACAAGTTGGTTTTCGAGAATTATTTAGATGTCTCGAGGCGACGAATTCTACCAGAAATTTTATCGACGGGGAAGAAATAGTTAACAGTAGCTTGTTATTTTTATGTAGAGTTGTGGAGGTAAATTTAAATAAGTGCAAGCTTTTTGGGTTATGTTTACAGATCAGTGCCCTTACTACAAATCCACATGAGATACATGGAACCATTTATGTTGAAAATATTATATTATACAACTTGTGAACTGTATCACAAAATACATTTTTATATGTTACCCTAGTTACATATTTGAATAAAACTGCTAGTACAGCATAAGTAATGTTTAGTTTCATTTCAATAAGTGTGGGTATGATTTTCTCTAGTCGATAATTTGAAAATTTTTATATTAGGATAAGTCTATAATTATTTTTCCTTCAAAATTTGGTAAGCCAGTTAAAGTATTTAATTTCTAATCAGTTTGTGTTGAACATTTTGAATTTGGATTTAAAATCCATTCTAAGAGCTTTTCAAATAAATTATACTATAGAACAGTAAGAAAAAATGAAGAGTATGGAAAAGGAGAAAGAATATATAAACAATTAAGATACAAAATACTAGAAAATAACACAAAATTAACTCGATAACCACACTGTATAACATATACGCTGCAAATGGTTCATAATTTCGCCACCAGAGGGCTACGAGTTCATTTTCGTTGCCAATAGAGGTAGAAGATAGTGACGTGAACCGCACCACAAGAAAAATAAACTGTACTGTTGTGGGCACCACAGTACAATGCAGAGGAACACGGACCACCACTATCAAGAAACGCTCATCCCTTCAAAAAACTAGGTTTTCAATTATGATGTCAAAATGTCAGATAAGTTAGCAGATTTAAACGAAAGTGAAAAATTTAATTTTTCTTTAACGTGTAGTAATTCGTAAATTTTGATAGTAAGAGAAAAATGTTTTAAACAATTCTTGCAGATTATAATATTTGAAACATTATTCTAATAACAAAAATTGTCATAAGCCATAATTTACTGAGATATTTCACAATAACTTGATAGGGCTTCAAGTAAACTGCCAATTCGGTTTATTGAATTATCACCAAAACTGTAATCAGCTCTTCCGAAGGGGATACAAATATAATATATAAAATATCAGAATTTTCAGTTTAGTAGTTTTCTAGAAATCCTTAAACCAAAAATCCACACAGATAGACACACAAAAAGACATTATCGACTAACTATTAAAATTGTATTCTAGGGACCCTAAAACGTGCCTATCCACTGAAAACTCACTACCGAATTTTTAGCATGATTCGCATGAATTTTTTTCACTCCAAAATGATTTTTCGCCTACACAAAACGTTTATTCGATTCAGGAAAATAATGAAATATAACATCTAAATTCACATGTATCTTGTTGCAGTTTAGCATTGGGAAATACACATTATTTATTTTGATTTATGACTAAATTTTCCGTCATTTTAAAATTAATAATCACACACTCTATTTTCAGACTACAAATTGAGTTCCAGAAGGAAAATCGCTGGATGTCAGATATCAAAAAAAAAAAAAAATAAGAACAGTTAATTAATTATAATGCCGTATCCCCCAACACCATTACCTGCAAAATATATCGACAGATATTTCAATAAGTTAAAAAACTACCAGAACTTATAGTTGTAAAATTAGTTCTCTAAATATATTTATTAAAATCTACGTTTTTTAAGTTAACAGATGTTGTTGATTAGTTAATTAAATTTTTAGTTATGCTTATAAAATGCAAATAAAATATAATTGTTATAAAGCACAACTCTGTATAATAATATTTTGTTATACCTTTTGCCATTTACTAACAAGCAATCAAATATGTTCAATGCAAAATTCCACTTTGAAGTTTAGCAAATAATTACTATTTTCATATTACAAAATGAGTGCTATGTTCTAGTGACGGGTATTAAACGGATATAAAAGCAAAGGACTAAAGTGTATGTCACATAAAACCTGTAACCTTAGAAGCACATCTTTCAAACAGGAAACAGGAAGCTCATTCATTATAATTCTATTAGAGTCAATATTTACTCATGTCGACAGAGTACCAACGATCTTTCGACAGTTTTTGCTTTAAGCAGTGTTCGCTAAATTTATTATTTCAATATTATTCAACTTGAACTTACAATATTAAAAGAACATAGTATCTTATGCACTTTTGTAAAGGAAGTAAAGAAACTAAACTAGAATAATTAAATAAAATATTCCTGGAAATGGAGAGAATTATAATATTAAATTATGGCAGGTAGAAGAGTTTCTCTGTACTTCCTGAGGATGATTAAGATTTAATTTATTTTAATGTGACCTGCGGGTGAAAAATATGAACATTGCTGACCTTTTTACTCAGTTCGTTTAAATTAATTAAATTATTTAAAAACGCAACTCTTCTCTCAACAGATGACGTCAGAGGAGCTACATTTCTGCCACGCATTATTTAATGAAGCTAAATCAGCTTTGCCTTCACAAATACACTTCAGTGAGTACAAGTATATCAGTGGCTTGAATTTCCACTCTGATGAAACATTATTATTTTATTTATTAAAAGTAGATATTTCTGGAAGTAGAACCACAAAGCGTTTGTGTACTTTATCTTTTACTTTCTTTCGCATAAGTGAGTTGATTTTGGTCATAACTGCAAAACCGAAAGTAGATGTTTATTGGAATATAGATTATAGAAACAGCCTCAAAAAAGTTTGAAACACTGATTTTTGGCATTAATATTAGGAATAATAACATATAATACCCAAAGGTTAAGAAGATAAAATATGTAATAATCTTTTCAACAATGGTTTATATACCTTTTTTTACAATACTAGGTTTAAAATCCTATTTAACGAATTTTATATTAATAATAACATAAGCATTTTGATATGAATGTTCAAAAACTAAGCAGGCACAGGCACAAATATTTTTTTTTGTTTTTAACATTGTTATTATTATTATTTGACACTTCATTTTGGTAACTAATAACAAAGTTTGAAGCAAAATGATACGGAAAATTGTACTCCTTCGGAAATTATAGAAGCGGTACTAAAACTTCGCCAGCAATAATTGCTGTAAATCTGTATTTGATACCGTGTACATTATTTATTGCCGATTTGTAATTATTATTAATTTTGTTATTATATTTAATACATAATTTGAAAGTTATCGCCATCAAATTATGTTGTCATGTATTTATTGAATTTACTCATGAGAATTAAGTTTGCATCACTAGCGAACGCAAGTGATGTGAATAATTCGAATGAGTAATAGCCATTACATGCGAGTAGAATACTAGACTTTATCCACAACATTTCGTCAAATATTAGTTTTCAAATTATAAGATAAGTAGAATTTTTGCTCTGACAAATACAAAAAATTGTTTGTTTATCAACATAAACAAATTGTAGTAACCATCACTAGGCTAGGTACTGTTGTAACAAAATTTTGAAGTGATTTGACATTTAGCAGAAAATCTTAAAACCAATTATTCAGCTACAGTTTAAGCTTAAAAAGAAAATAAGAGTATGAAAAATCAGAAAACTAGTGTCTGGCTTTTTATGTGGAAAATTACTTAAGAGTACTTTTGGTTTTACTCTTTTGACAAGTAAAATTAGAAATTGACATAACGAATGAATAATATTATTTCATCGAACTGTCAATATTATTTCATTAGCAACAGTAACAAGGGTCATTAATCGATAAAAAACGGTTGAGTTATGGTTATATTATTTGATAGTTGTGGATAAAATATTATTACTGCCTTTACAGTAAAAGTGACATTTTACGGACTTTTAGCTGTAAAAAAATTACACTTTTTATGGGGTAAATATCTCTGTGGTAACGTGTCGGACTGTGGATCGTGAGATCCTCAGTTCGAATCGCACAGCTCACAGTTGCCAATTTAAATTTACCCCTGTGGTTCCCCCTCCACCTACATCTTTGGGGGTATGATTTGACGGCTGGTAACCGCACTTCATACGCAAAAATATATCACTTACCGGATCTGCGTAAGCAGAGTGCCACACCCATAATGGGTAAAAGGCGTGATGATATATTTTATTTATTTTTAATGTCAATATTTGTTCAACTAGACGCCATTATACCAGATTTACACCAGAAGTTACCGTAAAAAAATATACTTTTATGGTCAATCGACAAAAATATGTGGGTTTTTTTTTACAATATTTGTAATTATACGTTTTTATTGTTTCAATACTACTTCATTAATTTTTTAACATATATTATAAATTATATTAAAAATGATTTTAATACTAATATTTAGAGCTAGCAAACTAACATTGAAAGTAAAATTAACAAAAGAAACAGTATACCTATGGTAAAAGACCTAGAGGTAAGTTAAAAGTTTTCATAATATCTAGTCATTTTTGGATCAATTTCAGAGCTATGCTAAGAAACTAGTTGAAATAGTTTTTATTGACAATTAGCTAAAAAAGTTCGCGAATATGAAATTCAGTTTGCATACTTTATCCGTGGTGTCTTGAGCGTCGAAATTGTTAGCCTTATGACGTCATTTTAAAGGTTCTACAAAGTTCTTAACCTACAAAAATTTCATTTCACGTAAAATCCCCTGCAAATTGAACTATTCCTCAGCTCGGTACAAAAAAATTCAATTTTCTTTGAAGATGTCTAGCAGAGGATTTTATCTTTTAAACGTGACAATAGCGCATAGCGGAGTAATTTCTTTTTAATATTAATTTATTTAGCACATGCAAAATGCCGCTGCGAGGCTAGCGGCACTGAAATTTGAATTAAAAACTGAAACGAGAGCACTCAATGTAATTCGAACTGTTAACAAACAAATGTGGTTTATTAAACTTCATATTGTTATCCGCAAACAATTCAGTTTTCAATGGGTTTCATATCAATTACACGTCGAATAATGTTACTGTAATTTACAAGCCAACTCCATTCGTCGACCTGTGCAGCCGATTTTTGCTAAGCAGCTGACAGCTCGCTTATGACTGTTTTAGTGTTTTCTCTTAACGATAATTACAGTACCCGATATTTTGAGATACAAGGAAATGCAACGAGACAACTGATAGCAATTTTATAGAATTAATTTAAAACATGCGTTGGATAGCTAACTTATTTTGAAGCCGAAGAACTTACAAGACCCCAAGGGCCAGTTTCATAAAGCGTTGTTAATTACATTGTTAGCTAACAATATGTTAAAAGTTGGCCAAGATGAAGTCTGAAGCCACATATTAATTCAATAATTTATAAATATATTAGTAATATCCAGTTTTAGGTAAACAATAACAGCGATAAATATTTCTAACAATTAGTTATTATATAGATTTGAATAGAATCAGTGATGGCGAACCACTGATTTCTATATAACACTAGATTGGGCATAGGCTATATTATGCCATCTGAGAGCGTTCTCAAATGAATGGGTGAAATAGATATTTTGTGCCACTTTTATAAAGTAAAGTGCGCAATCTGAAGCTCTGCCTTCACTCTCTCTACACTGCGCTCGCCACCACCTCTCTTTAGGTCAAGAGAGATAGATTTTTAAATGTTAAAGTATCACAAAACGTTCAATTGGGGTAGATGCTGACCCACGTAAGCTTCTTAACTGACCCACGATTGCTAATTTTCGTTACTCCTTCTTCATTCAAATTCTTATTGCCATTTGCACCACACTTAAAATTTTTTAACTCCACTAAAAATTTTTAAATCGTCAAACCGCGCCCATTTTTATCCGTTAAGCCAATTGAATTTAAAAATATTTTGTTTTAAGAATACTCCGTTACAAAATACTTACTAAAGAAAAATATGAACAAAAAACTACGATTTTACAGACTTCATGATTTTTACTGCACCGTGGTGCGGTAAAGCACACCGATATTTTTTTGCTTTTAAAGGCTTTTACAATAAAGAGTAACTTTATCGTTCAATGTTGTTTCCAAGGTTTTTCGTAATTAATGATTAGTTGATAACACTATATGTAACCTGGTCTAAGATAAACAATATAACAATTAATCTGACAGCTGGTTGACAGTTTTCTTCACAAGCTTCGTTTGCTATTATTATATTAATTATAATAATTATTATTATATCTATAGACAAGCTATACCTAAATTTATAACGGTCCATAGAATTCAAGTCTTGTATATTTATTTTTAATTTCATACTTGGTTGCATTTAACGTTGAATATAAGTTTACACGAGACATTCTCTCAAGTCTTGACTATTTGTTCTTAATTATATTTAGTATTACCTTTACCTTAACCGCTTAACCGATATAACGTTTTCGGAATTCTATCGTTGTGGCTTTCACAGGTCTATATCGATTTACGCTAGATTCATGGCGGAGAAATCAAAGTACATATTAAATGTTTTCCTATTTTATTTTATAACACAAAATTGATTAATTTCATAATTTGTAAGAATGTTAAAAATATGTGATTTCGTGTATTCATTAAATGCAATTTTTCAAATATGTATGAAGAATTTGGCGAATTTTAATCTTTATTCAATATTTCCTGAATTCGGTAAACCGCAATATTAAGTCAAAACCATAATAATAAAATGTCGAACAGCTTTTACCATAACATGTACAAAGAGTTCTGTATAAAGTTAGTCGCTGTCATAATGGAACCTTTTCTAGATGGCGACGTTATTGTGAAAAGGAGTCAGAGGCAGAAATTTCATTGATTAATTCAAAACAAAGTTCAAATAAATACCTACAGAAGAACAGTTTCAGAACTCATTTACTTTCAAATTTAAATAATAAAGTTTCAATTCAAGCTGTAATGTTTAAATAAATAGAGGCAACTTCAACAAAGGAACTGTTTTATCTGAAACGAAATGAGTGCGTGCAAATACGTAGTGCAATTTTTCTTATGGTAAATATTTACCTACCTATTAAAAACATCAACACTCTAAGAGTCGTATATATTTCGTTATCTAAGGGGAACTAAAAATTCTGCTTATATACATAGATATAGCTATTTACTATTACCATAAATGTACCTGCGCAACTATAAATTCATATTGACATACTTTCACTTTAGCAATGGGATTCATCATTGTAGTAAAGTTTGATAAAGCCGTATTAAAATATAAAAAACATATGAAATTAAAACTCTTATTCCTGAACTGCGACAAAAATTTAACTGAAACAAAAAAAATCTGATATGGCTAATACATACTTCTGTTGATTGCGATCCTATGTAACAATTTATTCAGTACATCTTACTTCCCATAAATTGGTTTTTTTTTTTTTCGCTGAGACATGAACAAGAAATCTGACAGAGCTTCAAATAAACTACAACACGACGAGGGAAAAATACATCTTCTCGCACGTATTGACTATTTTTTCCACCACTCTAGAACATATAAATTGATAATTCTTCAAAAATAAATCTGCTATTCACAGGTCTATACTAAGGGCTGCTAACTAGGGCATTTTGAGATTTAACATTGTTGCTTTGAAAAAAATGGGTGATCTCTAAGGTAATCAATAACGTTTGCAAAGCAACAGGGCCAAATTTTAATTTAATTTCTAGTTATTAGCATTTAGTATAGACCTGTGAATAGCAACCAATATTTTTTTTTTATTACGAAGATGGGAGGCAGACTAACTACTATGGTCATATGCCGCCTCATGAGTCGATGATAATGAATTTGTGTGAATACAAACGACCATGCACTTCAGTGGGATTCGAACCCACGACCCCTGGCGTGCTAGGCTAGTTACATAGGCACTACGCCACCGAGATCGGCGCAACCATTATTATTGTTGTTATTATTATAGTGGTTGCCATTGGTTAGTTTCTATTTTTGTAAAAAAAAAATAATGAACAAATAGCATAACAGAAATAATCATTAATTTATTTGTTAATTTTTCTTTGCAATAAATATGAGAACAATGCCCGGCTGAAAAAAGAGTTTTAACTTCGTTGTTAATGTAAAATGTTGATTCTTGATAAGTTAATCACGTAGTTACTTTAAAACGCATTTGACAACGCTTTATGCAACCTGGCCCAAGAGTTCAAAAAAGTATAGGTGATTTTTTTACCCTTAGGATCGAACTGAAATAGTCGACCTTAGCAGCGGAATTAAAAAATTTTAATCCTGTTGTTATTGGTAAAGAAAAATTTTTTATTTTTGTCATGATTTTGGTCTAATAAAAAGCAAATAGTTTTTCACAGATCATCATATATTTAACTGAAATTACATTTAAAAAAATTAATGATAACTATCTTATTGGTGGAGGAGCCATGCTCTCTACTTTAACTTGTCTGCTAATAATAAGTCATAAAAGACCATATGCTTCGTCGGTATTTACATTTTGCAAACCCGTATTTTATATCTGAGTAAATTCAGGACGATGTAACATTATAACCGGATATTAGCTCTGTTCATTATCCAACCAAATCAACATCAAAACAGAATTAGCAGTACCAATCACCTTTAGAATAACGAGAAAATACGAACAATTCGCTATTCACTTGTTTGTTTGAAAACCCAACACGCAAATACTGAAATCTGTGTCCTAACATTCCCTTTTAAGATTTCCAGTAGCGGAATAAATATGTAAATATTGTAACAAACACATCATTTAAGCTTTTCAATAATGACGTCGTATGAAATAAAATACTTTTTACGACTGGGAAAGAATCTCTGTTTCCATGATAACAAAATAAAGACAAAAACAACCAATTTCATATCTACGGAAGATTTATGCACTTTCTCTCTCGCGTTGTGAGGAAAAGTGCTCAAGTAATGTGAAAAATAAACAAAATTAAACAAATCAAAGGGAACTAACATAAATTATATTACAATTAAAATAATTTTGAAATACATAAAAACCATCATAAATATTGATGATGTGAAAAAAATAGTATATACAGCGCAGGGGAGAAGTGAATTTTTCCCTTGCCGTATTTTAGCCCTCGTCTACGGATCGTGCTTCAATTTACTCCGTGGGAAAGAATCATACACTTCTCTCCCTTAAATGTATAATATACTATTATCTACGATAGTGTGTAAAATTTATGTTTAGTTGTTAGTTTTAAGTTTGTAAAACGGTTGTTTAGTAACATGACTTCATTAGTCACGGGTTGCCGAGCAAGGAGTGATTAAAATTTTTAAATACGCCAAATTTGCAAAAAATCACTTATTATGGCAAACTTCCCATTTAATTTTGTGATCCTAATTGATAAATAAATAGTTATTTTGTTATTTATTATATAATTTTTAAAAGTGATATTTGTAAGTTTGTGAAACGAGGTAAGCCGAGTGAAACAACCCCACGAACGAAATAAATCACTTTTAACACGTATATCATACAAAAATTTAACTACGACTTTCCTAGTGTATTAGTAAACAGATATTAAAAAATTTAGAATGATATTTTGATAGGTAGGGTTATATTTGTTGATACAAATCTTTAGCAACATGTTAAAAGTAACAGTACACTCACTTTTAACACGTTGCTATGTTACTTTTAACACATTGCTGTGTTACTTTTAACACGTTGCTGGGTTACTTTTAACACTAGTATTAGAAAGTGGCACTTTTAATTTGCTAAGAAACCGTTAAAAGGCCCACTTTTAACAACGGTTGTAAATAAAATATCTTTTTATATTTATTGGGTTTTTTCATTATACCGTAGATAAAATATTGTACGATACACATACGTAAAGCATCTTTAGTCACGCTCGAGTTTTAATTGAACCACTCGTGACTAAAGACTAGCTTTACGTACTTTCGTATCGTATCGTATAGTAAATAACTATTTACAAACGAGACATGAGGTCTGTTGCTTTAAGGAGAAACAGATTTAATCCACTTAAAAAAAAATAATGACTTCGTGTTGAATATCTTCAATTGAGGAAGCGAAATCAACCCTAAACTCTATCGTTTTTATATACTAGCCATCAATAATATTTGTGATTAAATTAAGACAATAATAGTGGTGTTACCCAGTTAACTCCTTTAATATGAGTAAAAAAACTTTGATTTAATAAAATAATTAACTAAGTTAAGATTCATATAACTCCAAGATAAAAATATTCGATAAATTAGACGTAAAATACCAAAAAGTTGTTCGTACATTAATAAGATACGCAAGGCTACGCTGTCATTGTAAATAGGGTAGGTTAAAGTACTTTACGATACGATACGGTATACGCTATATAAACTCAGCATAAATTCTAAATCGATATTATGAGATTTTAAACTATTTTGTCTCGTAAATATGAAAACTGAATACAGATATTAGGTCTGTCCGATGACTTGCCTTAGTTAGTTCCAGTGCTAACTTTTTGACAAAAGTGCATTTAGTGCAACTTGTTCGATGAGAAAAATTTCAGTAATAGTGCACACTTTGACTCCGTCAGCACTCCGTCAGTGCAAGATGAAATGGAGGTAACGTAAATATCCGTTTTGAATGTTGTTTTAACCTAATTTAATTGAATGTTCGCTATTGCACTTTTGTGTTCTTTGGAAAGGTGGAATTAGTGTCCACTAGTGTACACTGCACTAATCTACACTAACTATTGCACAGCACTACACTACACTTTTAAAAATTTCATCGAACAGACCTATTTATTACCAGACATAAATATTTGAATAATGAAGTTCATTTATATTAATCCGAAATTAATTATCAACTATTTAACACTTAGAACTATATACCGTTAGTTTCAGTTGACATGTAATATTGTTACAGATAAAATACAACATAGGCTTTGGAAGAATTAGACATTTAGGAAACAAATATTTCTCAAACTACAACCAGAATTGTTCTAAATTACCATTCGAATTTTTTATTTGTAAATATCTTTAAAGTATGATGACAATTTCATTTAACATTGACATAATATATTTCATTTTATCTGGAACAGTATTACGTAAAACTGCTATACATATTTATACATTAGTAAGAGAAAAGTAAATATTGTAGATATCTTTGTTGAAACTAATGTTACTGTAATTTGACAGCACTTGCGTGCAAAATAATGATTTTACAACGAATGTGTGAAATAAGCTATACTTTATAGCTTTGTATTCTATGGAAAATAATTTGAAGTATTTTTACTTTCAATTAATAAATGTTTGGGTTGTTTGAGTTAAGAATCTTTCATGAAAATCAGTTAATTAAATTTTAATTAATTTACAACAAAACAATTTAGAGTGAACAAACAACGTAGGTAGTTAATGTATATTTTTCCTACGCACTTTTAAACAAAAAATTGTAATTCATCATCCGTTAATACTTAATTATTTAATTCTATTTATGTACTTTTTGTTTCTTTGAATATACAACAAACAAATTAAATATGCAAAAATTTGTTTTACGCGGCAAATTTACTTTGCGTTTTAATTAGCAGGCTTTGAATTTTATCTCATAAATAACCCTACGCAGATTTGAAAACTAAATGAAATTCTGCTAAATTCACCGAAAAAGAGGGCAGCTGTAGTGCTCTTTGTAGGTTCTACCATTTTATTTGGATTTTTATTTCCTGTACATATGTAAGTATGTATTTTGTATAACTCAAAATTAAAACAATTTGCCGCAAAATATTGAAATTTTATTTTGGACTGCTATAGCATCTAGGTATGCCCCTCTGTGACAGAAAAAACACTTTACTCGAAGGGATTTTTTTTTTAATTTCTTGCAAAAATAAAAAACGGTTAGCCGTAAAATGTTGATATTTTGTACATGGGACTGCTATAACATCTAGTTGTGAACCTCTCTTTTTTGTTGAACAAGAGTTCGTATCTCATTTTCAAATGTAACAAGTTTAAATGAAATGCAGGAAAATTGTGTATATCTTAACAGGCGTACAAGGAGGTTATGTCCGGTCCACAAAAAAGTTGTTTAATATTTTATATAAATAATTATTGATCAAGCAGCTATAATAATTAACGTATCAAGGGACAATTAAGGACAATAATGCCAGAGGTCAATAGTGTGCTGCCGAGGGCCTCTGGCCCGAGGTGTGTATGTTGATATAAGGTATTATTGTTCGATTAACGCCCGTGATGCGTTCAACGTTTAATGTCCGACCGATATATTATTTTATTTTTTATTTTTATCGATTTTTGTCCTATCATTATGATATTTATTAAAGATTTATCTATTTGCTTGCAAACGCTGTAATTAGGTAACGCGATATTTTTATTTGTTTACAATATCAATTTGTTTATTTCAATAGAAGTCATTGCTTGTGCAATTAATTATGTATGTTGTGTCCACTGTCCAGTGGTGATATTCACTGGGTTCACAAAGGTTCGACCGAACCCGTTGTTAAAATATTTAAAGTTTTCCGAACCTTGTTAAACACGCATAAGATTTTTCAGCGTTTTTGTTTCTTTTAAAAATAAACAATTTGGAACACTTTTTTATCATTTATATAAAAAAATTATATATATAGTTCTGACATAAGCAATTTTAACTGACTTAATTTTGTGAACGTATCTTTTTTACTTTTATGGGTATCTTAAAGTCAGTTTTTGTGCTAATGTTGCTAATGCACCGTTTGAGCGAATAAAATTGTTAAGTAAAATTTTTCTGTTAGAGAACCCTTTGTTAAATATTTTGACTATTACCACTGGCTGTGCCCAAGGTCAACTTAATAACGCCCTAGGGCGTTATCTGGTATATAACAGTCCAGATAGCTGTGCTGTTATGATAACAATAACGTAACGGTCGGATATTAAAATATTTTTGCTCTTCTCCACTAACATTTTCAGGGTAGTTACTTGACGGCACTACATGCTCAAGAATATATCAAACCTAAATCTGCACTAAACAGAGTATCACACTTAACTAGACATGAAGACATGGGTAAATAGCGGAATATTGGATAATTAAACTAAAAGCAATATCGTCTAAATTTATGTACCTATTTACCTTCATAATTCCTGTTGTACAATCACTTTCATAGTTGTATTTATATTCGTTAGTTTATGCTAAATAAATAAATTTTTATTATTATCCTGCATATGTACGCCAATAAAACTTCTGACTATTATTTTCTTTATGAGGCATTGTTTTTGTTATTCTGTATAGAAATAGAATCAGCATTTTTATACAAATTTCGTAACTTTTATAATTATTATGTTTGTTTATTATTATGAAGCGCTTATATTCGCAATATAAATAAAAAATATTTTCATTATAAACCCCGTAAAAACAAATTAAAAATACAAAGTTGTTAAAAGTAGCTGTATTATTCCCGTTTACCCCATTCCGCATATCTTTATGCGTTCAGCATAATACATGTATCTACCCTATTCAAACAACCCCTGGCACCCGAGCTTTTATATTTAAACTCCTGCGTCAATTCGTGTCCGCTATCCGCTCATCCCTCTGCGCGCGACCTTTCACCTTTTACACAATGCTGTAATGCAGGTTTAATAGAGCAAATATAATATGTCCTTGGCTAGGGTAGGGATTGGGACGTGGATATAATGAACACACTAATACATCTGCACGTCTGCCTGTGTACACACTACATAGATAACTCAGTATATATTGCTTAAACGTACAAAGATAGGCCTTTGATGCTTTTATTCATGCCGTTGGGTTTTGCTGCGAGGCGCGGTTATCGCAGCGAAGGCGCCACTTCGACCTTTCTCACTTCGACCAGCCGGAAGAACTATTCTTATGTTTACAGGTTGTAAATGACGACATGGCAAAGAAATCAGCAAATTGATAGTACATTCCCATGCATTGATAAATGTATTACAATTAATTACATACCTAGTTCACGTAAGAGGTTCGTATAATATTTTGAACAAAAAGTACTAAAATAATAACAGTTCATACAAAGAAACGAAGTTTTACCAGGAGTTACTTTGCTAATTATCTATGTTGCACTATAAATATGAACATTGAAAATAATTTGTCTAATAAGCTACGGTGCTAAGTTATCGGGCACCGGTTAGTAGTTGTAACAAGGGCTTGAACCGGGTGGGCAACACACATGGCATCAAGATAACTGTAAAGTAAATGGCAATTTTAAGTCAAAATCAAAATGTCCTGTGTTGCGGTTCATCCTAGGGATAAAAACCGTAAAGTATCACAATCCCAAAAGGATATACATACATAATTTGTTGTTGTTAGAATCAGAAAACAATTAATATATTTTTAATATTTACCATATTCACTTTTAACATTTTTGATGTGATACGAACATCACGTTTGTAGGTTATGTATTTCTATTGCTGTCAAAAGCACAAGCTGTCATATCGAGCAGAAATAATTGCCAACATAGATAACCAAATACACTAAATTTATTATTTAAAATAAAATTTCATTCATTTTCCACCATTGTTTAAATTAATATTATATAAAGGGATGTTTTAAATACTATACTTTTTTTATTATAAAAGTTATTTATGTATCAAGGCACAGAAGTTTTACATTTTCATTTTTTTTATATGGTTTATTTTCCTCAGCCCTACGGGCCTTGGCAAATAAATTCCATATTCGTGATAAAAACGAATTTTAGTGCCGCAGTACATATTAAATTTTGTGAAATCTAAAATTAGAAATAACTTTAAAAAATAATATTTTAGGTTAAGTTTATATATCTATCAGCTGTCAGTTATGTCAAACATTGGAATTTGCACTCAATGTTGCCAACTTCGGATATTTAAGTTATCGTAAAACCCACTCAAAACGTATGTATGTTTTCTTCCCAACTTCATCATTTTATGTATAAATTTATTATTATACGCCGTACATCTGCCAAAATATATCCTACTTTTACATAAATTATTTTACGTTTCCAACAATGGGTTGCTTCGTAATATAATAGATTACTTTAGTGCCGATTTCAGAGCTTTGAATGAAGATGTTGTGGTAATTTAGTGCCGATTTCAAATATAGTTTTTTAAACGTGCTTTAGAAATAGGAATTTTATTCGTCGAAATGTCCCGGTCGCCTGAGAAATGGACATTTCGGACGTTACTTAGGCAACGCGAAACAACACATGTCAACACATGAATACAAAAAATATTATGTCCTCGACTATTATTTCTTGTGTGTTACTTTTCTTTCGTAATGTACAATTTAAACCTGCATAAGTAGACGGCATTCGATATGTACTTGTATGGGCATAGTTTTAACGCGAAGTTCAGTCACAAAATAATTAGATTTAAAATAGTTCAACTGATATAAAACAGATGTGTATAGATTCAAGGATAATAAAGTTGTGACACCACCACGAAATTCACGCTAAAAAACCCGGATTGTAGATTCAAACCCGAGATCTCTCGGGTCAAATGCCAACAGTCCATTATTCACCCATCATAACAGGTGACACAGCAAACTTCTTACTGCGGTAAGACGCAAGAAACGCGCCGTAAAAAAACTTATATTCAAATTCAGTAATAAATCATGGATTGTGACCCAATACCCAACGCCCTGGAAATCGCTTCGCATATATCTACACATCTGATAGCACGGGGATGGTGATGGTGTGCTTCCATTTCGTCCAGTTCTATTTCGGCGAATGAAACTGAACTTTCAATATAATTATGGCAGAAAACTATACAATTTTGAAAGTCTCGAAATAATTGTAATGCAAAATCTGAAGTTGTTAGTTGTTACCTTGCGACACATTCTGTAAGGGAGGTATAGGAATCATGCTAAAAATTCGGTAGTGAGTTTTCAGTCGATGAGCACGTTTTAACACTCGTAGTTTCTCGATGATGTCTGTGTGTGTGTGTTTGTCTATCTGTTAGTTTATCTGTCTGTCTGTCTGTCTGTCAGTCTGTGTGGATCTGTGGAGTTACTGTTTCTCAAAAACTTCTAAATTGAAAATTAGATATTTTGTTTATATCACTTGTTTCCGCTTTGGGAGAGCTGATTATTTTTTGGTGATAATCCAATAACCTGAAGTGGTACCTACTTTATTTGAAGCTCTATCACGTTATTTTAAAATATCTCAGTAAATCATGATTTAATGACAATTTTTGTTATGAGACTAATGTTTCAAATATTATCTACAATTATTGTTTAAAATATTTTTATCTTACTGCCACCATTTACGAATTACAACACCTTAAAGAAATAGTTATTTGTTTAACTAGACATCAAAATATACAGCAGAGGCTGCCGTTTCATTAACGATGCGAAGCCAAGACAATGAATGCTGCCGAAGCTATAAATCTGTTTGATACCGAGTTGAACACATAATTTTCTTGCCGATTTCAAATTAATATTGATTTAGAGATTATTTTATATACATATTTTGAAGGTTATCGCTGTCAAATTACGTTGCCATAAGTTTGTTGAACGGTAGTTATGAAAAATATTTTTTACAGCCTAGGCATAAAATGACACTTTACAAACCGGTAAACCGTATAATCTCATTTTTAATGTCAATCGACAAAAAAATTATATTTTGACATTTTCGTTTAAATCTGCTAACCTATGTTTTTTGATAAAAACAAAACAACGGTTGAAAAATGGAAAATTTTTTGAAGGGATGAGCGTTTCTTGATAGTGATAGTTCGGGTTTCTGCATTGTTCGATAAGAAATCTATAGGGGTGGGAGGTTATTTAAATTATTCAGAACTTTTTTGTTCTAAAGTTTTTACTCGTTGAACAGAGTAACACCTATGTACATTAGTCATTTATATCACAATTGATCCTGAATATTTTATGAGAGAAATGATCGAAGTTTTAAAAAAGTTACAAGTTTTTAAATATTCTAGTAATTAACATCTATGTGAGATTCGCACAGCAGATAATGTCGTCACTTTTAATTTTGTCGATGTGGTTTTCTCCGTATTAACATTTTTGGGGACCGTAAATTGACGGCACTGCGTCTAAAATGTATTACTACTAGTTCATATTCTAATATGGGATAAATATTTCCGTGGATTATGAGATCTTCAGTTCGATCCTCATAGCTGCTATAGCCGACGGTGTTGCCAATTTTAACTTTACTTATATTAGCTGAAACTCACGTATTCACGGTACATCATATCATATACCGAAATCTGCGAAAATGAAATAGCACACCTAAAATGGATAAATAGCGTGATGACATATTTATTTATTTACTTTTATTTACGACAGAGATTGTGATCTCTTTATAACGCCTCTTACTCACACACCTACCTTATTCCAAATTCTTGCTACTATCAAATCTTCTGTCTGTTTGTAACAGTTCATTCTATTGTTAGTGAAATGAAATGTCATATTTATGGAAGTTAAGGTTAAAGCATCGTGGTTTATTTATGTGTTCATATAATTACAGTAGTTTAATGCTTTCATTTAGAATTAATAAGTTAGTAAGGTTAGACTGAAAAAAAAACAGTTGAATGAAATATTAAATAATCATATGAGTTCATTACAAATATTTACTATACTTCGACAAACCGAACTCTGAAATGCGTGGCTTCTGAAGCTGTTATCTCATGTACATTCAATAACAAAAGTTAAATAAAGATCGGTGCCACATAAATCGATCTTTCTACTGCATTTATTAATGAAACAATTGTTTACAACAAAATAAATAAATAACTAAATTTACATGAAATACAACACAAAATTACTTAAATTTTTTGTTTCACATCATGTTCTCCCAACCATACTGGAATATTAAACTAATACTTCTTTTTTGAACGGGGTCCTTCACTATTTTTTTATGAAACATTTTCTAAATTGAAGAATATCTGCAGTTTTAAAAAGTCTTAAATATACGCAATTTCATGTATTTAAACGTAACTGAAATGCTTGATAGCTTGTTGCAAATTTACACTTTCACGGTCTGTTAATGTTCTCTTTAGTCTCGTGGAAGTATGATGAAAATGTGCGCTTCTGTGATTTCACTGAAAATAATTAGCTTAGCGTTAAAGTTTTCCGTCATTGAAATCAGCTCAGTTGTAGCAAACACCTATGCACGCTCTGCACTAATAAGCGAATTAATATATAAATGAGAGCGTTGAAATTTGAAATAAACCAAAATTCTACAATTCTCCGAACTATCAAATGGAATTGAACGTTAATTGAGAATATGAAGTTAGAGATAAATTGAAAACAAGGCCGCTAGCGCAATAGGTGTGACAGGAGAATAATTTTGCAATATTAAATACTGAAGCTTTTGCTCAAATGAACTCACGGGAAACTACAATATTCGTCATTAATTCTTTCCTGGCCGAATTTTGTGTATCTATTTTTAAAAATGAAAAAATCATGGACAATCGATCTCGGAAACCATTGTAAATAAATTTTAATTAGATAAAGACCATAGTAACATTACATAAATAAAATTTTAAGTTTTTGGTGAAAAGAAAAATAATTGTCGTTGGTGGGAGTTGGGACGAATATGAACTTTATGGACGAAAATCAAACAATAATATCAACAAATGAACCAGACGAGTATCAAAAAAGTATATTTTTATTTTTATTACTTTCTTATACTCAAAAATTCCTGCATCTCTAAAATCTTTGGAGGTATTTATTTGACGGCACTTCACGCACACAAATATATCATTACCAAGATTTGCTCTAATAGAGTGCCACACCTAGAAATGGACAAATGGAAAGACGATATACTTGTCTATAAAAAAGTACAGGAATCATAAAAATTGAATGACGAAATTTTTCGTAAATATATTTTTCCGACGATCACTACGAAAAGTACATAAATTCACACGCTAAACTATTACTAAAAGTTGGTCATTGCATATCACTAGCAATGCTATGTGATATGAAAGCTCGTTAGCCAATCAGATGCATCCGAAACTGTGTGATATGAATTATCACAAGCTGCAATAACTGAGCGAACTAACCTAAAAATTTGTGTTTAAAAGTTTGACAGTTGCAGATAATTTGCTGAATTTACACGAATTAAGAAAGTTGGACTCTTATTTATCAGATTTTAAAATAATTTTTGGTGAATTATGATAGCAATGATGTTAACATAATCTGTTTTAATATTTCTTTTGTAAATTTTTTTTTACTTAATTGTGGTCGTCGGAAAAGTATCGTGTACAAAACGTGCTGAGAGGGTATTTCACATGAGTGTAAAATATCAAATTTTCAGCACTAGTTATACAATATACTATTGGGTTACTCTGAATTTTTCACAATGACGCCTGTGTGTCTGTATGTGCAATAACGATAACTAATGAACGAGAGAGGAGAGTAATGAAACTGCATAATTAAAAGTTTCGTGACAATGTGCAGAGCTGGTTAGATTTTAATCATAATTACAAAATCACTGATCACAAAACAATCAATTCAATTATTTCTAATATGGTATCAGCTGCGAAAAAAATTACAAATGAGAAATATTAGCAATAATATTTTTCTGTAGCTACTTCCAATTTTGAAACTACCTAATTTATAAGTTTAATAATATAATGGGGTAAATAGCTCCGAAGTAGACAGTTGAAATTTTAACTTTACCTCTTTGGTTCCCTCTCCTCTAATACCTTTGGGTGGCGTGACATAACGGCTAGTAACTGTGATCCAAGCGCGAAATATATTATTTATCGAGATTTGCGAAAGCAGAGTGTCACACCCAAAATGAGTAAATGGTGTGATGATATATTTATTTATTATTATCACTTATTTAGTTATTTATGATATTGTTTTGCGGCCATAAAGTGGCTCTTTATTGACTAATCCATAATAAATGACAAAATAATTTTCATTTTGCCGATCTCGGTGGCGTAGTGGCATGTCACTAGCCTAACACGCCAGGGGTCGTGGGTTCGAATCCCACTGAAGAGCATGGTCGTTTTTGTTGTTCACATACTTTCATAATCATCCAGTCATGAGGCGGCATATAACCATAGTAGTTAGTCCGCCTCTCATCTTCATAAATAAATAAAAATAAATAAATTTTCATTAATTATTTAATATATTTTGCGCATGAAGTGCGGTTACCAGCCATCAAGTAATGGACCCCAAAGGTATTGGTGTAGGGGAAACCACAGGGGTAAAGTTAAAATGGCAACTAACAGCAGTGGAGTTCGTAATGAGGATCTTAAGATCCATACAGTCCGATGCGTTACCACGAAACTATTTATAAATTTATTAGGTAAGTAATTAAATAGTAATTTTTAGTAATTGTAATGTTATTTACACAATTAGAAGTATTATTTTGATTCTATTTGAATAATTTCTTCCATAATAACAGGTATTAATAAACAATAAACAAATTGACAAAACAACAAAAGCACACATTGAAATTATCAATTTTTTCTCTCAACGTTTGTTACAAAAATAAATGTCATTTTAAACTAAAATAAACTGCAATGCAGTCATAAATAAAATATTATATGTAACACACGTGTGTACGGGTACATAATAGGAATTTATTCACTAACCTTTCATGTATGTACCTCGCTTTACTGCATTTGCTCGACCAACCAACTGTCTCGTTCATAAAACCCTAAATTATATATTTGTTGCATAATATACATAATATAAAGCAATAAACGTAGTTGCTTTGAGAACGAACAAATAATTCAAATATCTATTCTAAGTGTAAAGTATACTATTATTTTTTAAAGTGTCTATTCACAATTTGGCGGGTATAAAAGTTAAGACAGCCTGTATAAGAAGAAATGTAAAAATATTTTCTGATTCCAAACCAACATAATGGTTATACCGAAGAACTTTTCCAATGACATAAATTTATCAAGCTTTTATCTATCCATTACAGGCGCAATTCAAATGCAAAATTAGCAAGGGTTAACAGAATATAATTGCAAAATTACCCTTAAATCATATAGTGAAGTGACTCAATATTAGGGTGAGTGGATGACTAAAACAGGTGTATCATGCGATTTTCCCCCTGTTTTCACAATGAGTCACTCCAGTCTGCCTCCAGCAGCTCTGCCCCGTTAAATAGGGCAAGTGAATGTGATTATGTTTACCACAGTTTTTTACGGCAGGGTTAAGGGTTGAAAAGGTTGGGTTGGTCAACACTTTAATAAGATATAAGGGATGCTAATTCGTTGGAACCTACAGCTAAGTCGGGTCATCAATTGGTATCAAGAACAGAAAAAGAATTACCTTACCGTAAATAATTTATTACTGGTTTAATGGGATCCTTATTTTTATTTTTTATGATACTAGCTAAATTGCAAACTAACTGCAGTTTTTAAGTCTTAATTGTTATTCATTAAGCCGCAATGATTTTTTTATAATTTTATGCACGTCACTGTTGTTGTTTGATGTGGATTTGTGTTATTTGGTCACAAATTAAAAACAAAACAAAAACTTCAAATTGGGTGCCAACCATTTGACAGTTCGACAATCTAACAGCTCAATAATAAGATAAATAAAAAGAATTCATTATTGTTATCTTTAAAACTCAAATATCTTAATAATTCATAATATTTTTTTTAACTTCTATTATATCTAGTACGATGTTTTTGGGCCTAGTAATAATAAATATGACTTATTTGCCATTTTGTGACTAGTAAAGGATCACAGTACATTGGTATTCTGTAAAGGCAAAACAGATAATTTTTCATGTTAAAACTAAAACTAGTCCAGGCAAACAATTCAAGGTACAAATAAATTTAATTGAGGTTATATTCTTCTGATAAGAACTAAATATTTGTGTGAAAATCCTGTGATAAGTTATTTTTTGTTATTTTCAACAAAACATTTTTAAAGTAAATAGTGTTATCTAATGACTTTACTTGAAAGTGTCGAAAAACATATTTAACAAAATAAATATTAACTAATAATATTGCTTAATAATTTGTTTGCAGATTGAAATGTTGCAATGAATGGTATGTGATTGGCACAATATAATAAATTGGATTTTATTCGTAGTTTTAGTCTATAACTTAAAATAAAACAGTTCAAAAAAAGAATAGAAGAATCAGAGATAGAGAGAGAACGGAGAACGATTGTATGAGTTTCCGAGGAATATGTGGTGAAGTGTGAAGAATAGACGAGCATTTATGAATCTCACTATAAATATGGACAAGGCGAATGTGAGTTTGGAGAAGATTGATTGTTAGTTGTTTGTGTTTTAGAGTTCGTGTTGCCCCACAGTGTGGAATATAGCGTGATGTTACGTATGTATGTAATATCGCCCTATAAATATAAAGAACTCAAGAAACAAAATATGTAAACAATTATTTATTCCGAACATCTTCGGTCTGTTTTATTTATCTTTGAGTTTATTTCTTCAAAAGTTGGAAAGTGGCATCTTGTTAAAATTGTAAAGGTATACACAACAATAACCAGAAATTTTAATGATACCCACTGCACCAGTATTTCGTATTTCTTTTTCTGAGAAAAGTCGTGCGCACCAGAAAGAAACTTTTAGCGAAATATTCTCACGAGATTACACAGTGAACAGAACATGGAAGCGTTTCTTTTTCACGACTCCATCCCCTATGGAAGCCTAACAAAAAAAAAGTAGCCACCATCGAACAGAACCACGCAAGACAACAGAAGGCAGGTGCGCTAACGAACAAAACAACATCGGGTGGGTAAGTCGGTACCTGATGGTGGTTTTAAACGTTATTTAAACCGGACGTAGTATTTATTCTTTTGTCGTTAACTGGGGACAGCACGACTTTTCTTAAAGTAGCCATTCGTATTTTGTACATGTTTGCACTTAATTTTTAAATCCAATTAGCAGAAATACATGCAATGTTGCACAAATTTTATGGCTGAATAAAATAAAAACATTCCGAAATTAAAGTCATACACAGTGTGTCCTATTGCGCAATTACATCTTATTTAATACAGTAATACAGATTATTCTAATTTAATAGTGTAATTGAATGAAATTAACAAAATAAATTGGTAATAATGTAGTCTGAGTAAGAAACTACAGAAACAAAGATTCTCTATAATTTTTGCTCGTTTTTCATGAATATAAATTTATAATAAGAAGTTATTTGATAAATAAATCTGGATACATTTACTTTGCTATTAAAATTCAGCTAGGTAGATAGTACTAAGGAAAAGTTAAATTATTAATGAGACTTTCAGCATTTATTCATTTATTTAGATCGCTTGTTATTCGTGTATTAATAATTTTTTTCTACGACCACTTAGAAATCTGCTCATAGTATGTTACTAGGGATATGAGATACATTGCAAGCATTGTGCGAAATGAATTTGTTTTGTGAGTATTTCAATACAGGTCATTCCATTTAACTACAGGTGCCATTGCTAGGATACATATTTAGAATTGTCAAATATTGGAATGGTGGACGCGAGACAAATTTATTATTAAAATTAAATTGATTAGGAAATAATATCGTGCTCGTAGAAAAAGTATAGTGTACAACTCGCATGGAATGTCCATTTCATACTCGTAGGAACCTTTGGCTCATGCTACAAACTTTCATACTCGTAGGAAATGAGTACCATTCCATGATGCTCGTTGTATAATATACTATTATATACTTGTTTCTTATTTCGTAATTATTTGTTTCGTCTGAATTACTTATTTAATCAACAGATTTTCATCGAATTAGCACATGTCAATTTACATCCCTAGCAATAAAAAGATGCAAAAAATTAAAAAATAACTTTAATAATTACGTTACTAAAACACAGTAATTGTAATATATAAGATGTAGGAATAGACGTAGTAATGGAATGTAGAACATGGTTACATACTGGTTTGTCAAGACAGTTTTAATTCACAAAAAAAATGTTTTCTTAAGAGTTGAATCAGGTAAAAAGATTTTACGGTTTATTATTTTAAAACCTCAAGAACATACATGCTTATTGCTTAATTTGCAAACGTTAGCTATTTGTATCGAATAGTTTGTGCATTGTGCTGCACGATGGAATAAATTTAAGATATTTTAAATTATTTTTCTACTTCCGGTATTAAAATGTCATTTAACGTATTGGTTCCCATGGAGTTAAATAACGTCTTCAGCACACCTTTACAAGCTGTGGCTTTGCACGTTATAGTCACAAAATGGATTTAGCAACTGACTTATTAATTCATTTTAACTGTTAACATGTTCAAGATTCAAGAAATTAATAACATATTATAATTTGTGTTATAACATAAGAAAAGTGTATTTTTTTTCTAATTACACTTAATTTGCGGTAGTAAAAAAGTATAATATAACACTAGTTCTAGTGATATAAACTCTTTAGGTACTCGGTTTTTACACATTCGCATCACTCGTTCCTGAAAAAAAAAAAATCGTGACTCGTGTTTATAGAACTTGTAACATAATATACTATTACGATTCAATATATCATAAAACGTGCTCCACTCCATCCCTAACTTTACGTGCTCACTCATTAGGTACGATGCTTTTAATACAATTAAATTTTATCATTTTACATCAAACTTAAAATTTAAGCCTCGTTGATGGAAACCGGCATTAGTGATGTTTCGATCCAATAATGGAAACACTGGCTCACAATTCAATATCTGTTCATATTTCAGATTAAATCTCAGTTCAGATAGTTTCATGATTGGCCACACACTGTTAGATATTTGATATCAAAACCAATCGCAGTTACGACTTTGTTGAAACGCTTATATCTCATGATAGTAAATAGAAAAAAAAGTTCTTTTTCTGTTTCGTCATTTTTTCGCACGTTTTTTTATGGTAGAATGAGATACATTCTTAAATGATTTTTGGTGACGTATTTTACTACGGGCATGGACATAGAATTACTCAGACCTATTCCAAATAAATAAAAAAAAGGAAAGCTAAAAATTTACATGTACTTTATTTCAGAAAATTGACTATTTAAAAATATTAGTATATAACTTCAGTAAAAAATATCACAAATAACCTCCGTTAAACTTATTAAATAGGTACGCTTATCCAGAGACCAAGAATCACGTTATTTTGATGAAAATTATCGCTGATTGATGATTAAAATGGGGATATTGACATTTCATCTTTATATATAAAATTTCGGTATGCGTGTGTTCATAATTCTTCTCCTCCTAAACGGCTTGACCGATTTTGATAAATTTTTTTGTACTAAATGGGGTCACCTGGATGGTTCTTAGCTACAGTTGGACCAAATAGGTAGCGCTGTTGTCGAGATGAAGATTTTTTAAATTTTCCTGGCTTCTATTCACGATTGCATTTGACCATCCAGGTAGCCCCAAAAGCACAAAAAAAAATTCATCAAAATAGGTCAAGGAGGAGAAGAATAGCGATCACCGGAATTTTATAGTCTGGAGAAACAAATTTTGCTAACGAGGTCTGAGGCAGGACAACGTCTGCCTACTTGGTCCTCTAGTATTTTTATGATTTTCATTCAAATATGATGATGAATTTTGATTTCTAAAAAGCAACATGCACTAAAAATTTTAGCTATGACAATATTCTATTTCTGTCTGTTAACGTTTTGCTGTAAGTAGTGCTGAATAAAATTGTATACTCAAAACAAAATAAGACACCATAATATTCACAAATATTTTTTAATAACAAATTATGTTTTCTTTCGTTATCATATGCAATTCTATACGTATGTGTCACTGCATTAAATATACAAGCAATCACAAAATTAGTCACCAACCTATTTGTTGCCAAATTTCTCTCCAGACATTTAATCAAATATCTAACTGCGTCGTGACTACCATCTTTTGGACATAGTTAAAATTTAGTTTACTAAAATTTGCCAGGAAACAATTAGGAGCCGTCCAAAAAATTCCAATAACTACTAATTGGACAAGACATCACTCAACACATTCCCACAAAACCTTTCGAGTATTCCGGACAAAAACCGCTTGCACAAACTCCGGTAACCCGCTCCGCGAACACGGAACCATAGTCTTGGCAGTACCACGTGCGTGCCAAGTTCCCGAGGGCGCGGGGCTCGGGGGGCGCCAACAGCAGGGACATCACCAGCAAGACGACGGACGGCATCGCTTCGTGTTGATCAATATGTCGGCTTCCCCACAATGAATACGCGGTGACTCATGTTCGTGTTGATATCAGGGGGTGGAGCGCCAAGGGAGGGTTCACGTTCACGACACCGCGAAGAAAGCCACCCTAAAGTGGATTCTAATTCTCTGTCATGTCCCTCGGCGGTGCCTGATACTTGATGTGTTTTGTTTTATAAGGATTCGGTTTCTTTGTTTGCGGAAGTTCGCGAGTTTCTTATTTTGTCGCAGTTTTTAAGTGTGAATTGTGGATTACTATTAACTTGTTCAAATTATGGCTACAACATTAACTCCAGTTTTGACTAGGTATTATTTCATGGAGTCAGCATTTCGGTATAAAACTGAGACCTTAAGGATATTACAAAAATAATCTAATCCTGGAAATTACTATTTGTAAGCGGTACAAAGTATAGAAAAATTGTAGTCAATATTACTACTAAATCATTAATTTTCTGAGACATGTCAAAAAAATTGTCTTCAATGAACTAACACTTCCGATTAAGATGAACATGTAAATATAATTATGAAATTTGACATTGATAGCATCATTAAATTTTAAGTTATCGTGGACAAAAATCGTCACACAAATAAATAGACGTCATGGTAAAAATAAAGAAATCGTGTTCTGTTTTAGGGACTCCAAAACGTGCTTATATGTTAAAACCACTATTGAAAATTTAACCAGTCACAACACTTCCCTTCCATAGTGCAAAAGATAAAAAAATATTTTTAGTATATTAGTAAGTTGCTTATTTATATTTGCTATATTTTTTCAGAGCAAATAACAAATTTTACCTCCCGCATATATGTTGTATAATATGTAAAGGAGATATTATGACGGATAAAAATTTACAACGTGTAAGCACGTTTTGGGATTCCTAGAATCAGAACCGGGTAATACTTAAGTATTGTATTTAGTATCAATTTTTGGTGACCTGTAGTACTTTACTTGTACTGCAGTATATTTTATTTTTTTGTTACTCAATACTTGAAAATTTTAAGTATGAAAATTAAAACTTGTACCTAAGATTCATTTTTCGTAAAAAATATTGAAGTCCTTTTAAATAGGTAATTAAGTATTTCGATATTACTGAAATCATGTAAATTGATAAGTATTTAAAAAAATTAAGTAATTTTATTGATGCTATTTTTATTACTGTGCTATATGTTAGTTGAAACAAAGTGTTAAAATTCTTTTATTTTATTATTTTAAAATATATTAGTCTGAAATCAGTTTCTAGCAAATCTAGTAACAAACATAGTTTATAAGAAAAAATACTGATACTTAAAAATACTTATTTATAATATTTTGATGAAAAAAAAACTGGTACTTTATACAAGTACCTTGAATCTAAATATGAGAAAATACTGGATAACAAGTATTAACCATCGTTAGTACTGATACTTACACTTAAGTATTTTGAAGCTAAACTTGGAAAAGTACTTGATAACACGTATTAGCCATCATTAGTAACTGATACTTATACGTAAGTATTTTGATTGTAATACTTTTCGTATTGAAAATTTGAATGTTTAAGTAATCAGATTTTGTTAACAATCTATCAACCAAAAGTGGAAAGTATAATTGAAGACCTGTTAGTATTTTTAGGTACATATCAGTTAATAATTGAGTTACAGTTAATTTTGTGATATAAAAAAGATGCAGAATAGTATTGGCTACAATTTTTATTTAAATTTTTTTCTATATTTAGTATCGCATATGAATAAATATTTTAGGAATGTTATGCGGTGGTTTTTATTTCAAATTTAAACGTGGTTCCTACCAACAAATAAAAAACTATACCAGGCTTAAAATTCTACTGATATCGAGTAAAACGGCTGGAGGTTGATGTATTGAATGGGCACAGGTTTTCCTTAATAAAAATGTAAGCGAGACCAGCTAACTTAAAAATTGCGTTTTGATAAAATTGTGTTGGTGACAAAACTGTTTCTGTCTGTTCTAATAGTATATTTTATTTTGTATACGAAAATGATGTATTCCCGGACGATTGTGGAATCGCTACAATTTTCGAATACTCTAGGTGATTTATTTAGGAATACTAAATTACAGCTGCTTCATGTAAATGTAAATCAAATGCAAATATAATATTTATAATCCTATATACCGTTAATGTTAAAATAAATATACCATTACGTAAATTGCACATTTCCGAGGATGGCACATTGCTTAGAATAGATCTCAGTATATTTTTGCATGTGCAATTCCCTTAAATTACAATCCCCAAAGATGTTAGTAACAAAGACCTATATATTATGTAACATATTTGTTTCTAAAATTTTTAAAAGCTATTAATCCAATTAGTACTTAGGTTATAAAATTATCTAGATCATTACCATAAAAAGAAATATTCAGATTTTTATATAAATCAATAAAATTGCAAATTTTTGTATCCTTGACAGGAGATGTAACTGGCTTATTAATGCACTTCTGCATTTGGATCACTTCTATTTATCTGTTCCAAAACACAAGTAAATGGCGAAAGAAATTAACAAATATTGTAAAATATTAGTATTTAGAAAAACTGGTTGGTACTATGAGCATAATAGAAAATTGTTTTAGCACTGTGGATCGTTCTGAAATTACTTTTTCTGTTAGTGTACTCAATATCGGAAATCGTAGTACCAACTACGCTGTTTAAAAACTGGACTTTAAAAATTGTGTAATTAGATATTATGAATTCATACAAATTGATTAGACAAGTAGAATATATATATAAAAAAAAACTGATGTGGTTAGTAACGTGAAAAATATTTATTTTAATTTATAAGCACTACAAAATAGATACAAAAGTTTCAAATAAAAATTTTAGTAAATAATATTTACATCTTTTTTTATTATTATAACAAGGTTTAACATAAATCAATTATTTACTGAGCTACATTCGAAAAACCTTAAAGGCCTTCAAGTAAACTACCACTTCCGGTTACTGAATTTCTACCAAAATCTAATCAGCTCATAAGTAAAACGTGTATATTATGTTGAAAATTCGTTATATTAAGTCACGTTTGAATAACTTCGATGATGACAACGGAAACTTGCAAAATATATGTAATAAAGTAACAGAATTAAACTAAGTTTGCAAATGCGATCGAACGAAACCCTCCAAAGAATTTGATTCTCCTGCATAAAATAATTTAGAAAACCAGGGTATCGATATACTAGAATTAAATGTATCTATAAATCTAATTTTTTTGTGGCCAAAGAATTATTGATGTTGGCTCGAATTCCGACGTCTAAGTTGAAGACTGCTGCAAAATTTCCGTACATATACGATTTCAAGCATTTCAAGTAGCAATAAGTTCTAAATGTTCGGAGCAGGAATTTAAAACTTGGCGATTTTTGAAATCTGAGTCGCCATTTCTTGACATACCTCTCTTTTAAAATTATTGATGTGTGACATGAGCATGGGTGCGAATACCAGTTGTAGGACGATTTAGCATTTAAAGTACTCATTACTTTACACTCTATTTAATGCTCAGCTTCAGTCTTTACACGGATCATTACTTCTTTCGACGCACGCTTAATCGCAAAAAGTCGTAATTTTTTGCTGTTTTTCCCAGCAGTAATATCCTTCAACCCTTGAAGTTATAATCTGTGAAAAATTTGAACGCAATGCAGATGTAATTAATATTTAGGGTTATATTTATAACGTTATACTTGGTTTTCTTGAAATGTAGAGGTACACGTGATGAGTACATCGTATTTATTTTAAGATTACACTACTTAACGCAAGCCACGGGGTGTAAAAATCTGAAACTGTGGTTTCTGGGACATTAAGATATGTTAACAGCGCGTGGGTGTAGTAAATTACAAGATGCATGCCTCTTGCAGAAGAGGAACTCCAAGTCAGTGGGCGGATAGAAAAGGACAAAACCAGATCTAACCGTTTACAAAACCACAGATGTATATAAACAATCATATTTGACTGAAAGTTACATAGTATTACAACATTTAAGAAATATGAAAATCATTCCGTCCAAAAATCAATGTTTGGCTACCGGTGGAACCCCTACTTAAAACAGAATCGATAGCGAACTTCAAAAGACAAAATATAAGCAGAACAAAGAAAAACTTACCGTAACTTGCGTTCCTAAATATGAGAGCAGGTAAATCACAAAAGTTGTCGCACAATGCAACATTTTGGTGGTGAAAACACCCCTAACGCACTGCACTTCACAACGACAGTAAATTCTAATGGTTGGGAGTTGTCAGAGCAAACTGATCATTGCGCCACCGCTGTCAGTCGCTTGAACTAGCGCTTCGCGCAAGCGCAGTTCCTCGCTCCCCTCGCAGGAATTCTAGGCGTTATGTAAGGCACGATTAAGGCCGCTGCATTGCTGTCGTACGCTCACGTTTCGTTGATTTTATGCTGTGTTTATATCATCACTTACATCCGGACACTTTTCAAATTGATGATCCTCAAAAACATTTAAATGTTTTTCTTTTTGTACTCTCATTAACTCAAATAATCTTGAATCTAGGGAATTCACTCAAAGAGGCATTTGTCTTTTAGTTTTAACACGAATGGGTAAAAATTTAAAGCAGCGAGACAAATTTATATCAATTATTCTTTACAAGAGAGTTGCATTTGTAAACACAAATGTTTGTTGGAAAACTGAGTTAATATACAAAAAAATACATACTATTGTAAAAAAACCTATGCCAAAGCTACATTCTTCAAATAATTTAATCATTGTAAAAGGCATTTTTGAGATATTATTGAACGATTTTTTAAGTCCTTTTAAAACAAAATATCATGAATCAACTGTTTACAGAAATACGAAAAAGCTGATAGGCCTTCATGTAAAGCACCTCTTCCGGTTAATGGATTTCTACCAATATGTAAGCTCTTAACTTGAACATCTAGATTCTAAATACAAAATGTGAATGAAAATTAAAATTACATCAATATGATAACAACAAAATATTGTTTTACTAAATAAAATTCACATTTCTTAAAACGCTGTCAGAAACTCTCAACATAACTTGGTAATAATTAATTCATAGTTTTATGACGTCAAATCCTCCACCCGTATGGTAAGATACAGGAACAAAATGAATTTTTAATAATCTTTTGTGTGTAACAAAGAACGGAAACGATAGAATCATAAAAATATGGCTGTTCTTTTCAATTTGAAACACATGGTCCTGTTCGTTATGTTCACGTTATGAAAGTTGTAAATTGAAGAAAAAAATCAAAAAGAAATTGACAAATATTGCTTTAGAAACGTATCTGAATCACAACAAAAATTTATTCATTTGCTTGTCGTTTGTGCGATGATTTCCATTTCTTTCATATATTCAAAATATTTTGCGGAAATCATGAATAATGCAGTGCAAAAATAAAATGAAATATGTAAATTAAAATATACAGTTAATAATAAATAAATAGGTATTATCAGAATGTAAGTATGTTGTTACTAGTAATATAATTTTTTATTATGTGCATAAATAATTTTATCATCACGCTATTTACTTATTTCTGATCGTGGCTTGGAACTGAGCTCCATGCATGTTATCGGATGTAGAGTTCCGACAAATACTAACCTCCAAAAGATATTAGCAGAGAACGAGGTCCATTGGTAATTTTTTTTGTGAGGTTATGGGTATTACTCTATACATATATAATGGCTGGTACCACGAGCTCTGTTTTTGGTTTTTTAAAGAGAAGTGTTTTAGTCTTGGTTTAGCGCTGTACAAAATGCAGAGAAATATTTTATTTGAAGTATTTTTTTATAATATAATTTTGGAACATTGTACAGTGATAAAATCGAGGCTAAAACACTTCTCGTAAAACTCCCAAAATAAGCTCGTGGTATAAGCCATTTAGTTTATAGCTTTATTCTTAAAATTTTGAGGAAAGTGAAGTTTACAAAAACTATTTGTTTTTTTTTAATACTTTAATTAACGGGACAATTGATTAAAATACGGAACGGGTAGGAGTAGTTATTAACTTGCCAATTATTGAATCTCTCAGCAACGCTTGTAGTTCGGAAATTGTTAATTAATATTACAAATTAATTATTGAAATATGACAAAGTACATGATTTATATATTGCTATTTCCATAATTCCAACAAAGTTATTGTAGGAATATACTTGTGAGTATATAATTATTCATTTATACATGACCTATTTTTGAAAACAATTGACGTTAGTAGCAGTACCATTTACCTTTGAACCGAGTTATATGTAATTATGAAACTCAGGAGATAGTTTCAGTGTTTTAGTGTGCAATGTGTCAGGAACATCAAAGCTAATATTTCAAATTGCCATCTGTCTTCAGGTGCAATTTCCGGCGAACAAATAGTGGAAAATGGGCGAGAGAGACAGAAAGAAGAATGGTGGGTGACATTAAAAAGCTATAATCCAGCCATAGAATTATAGAACCCGTTCCAGTTGCATTCCAGCGATCTTCAGTTTTAATTGCAGCGCGGTTCATCGCCATTCGTCAAAAGTAATTAAGAACGCAGGCGGGCCGCACGGTCCGCGCGCCGAAAGGGTTGCAGCGTATCGGGCGCGCCGCGGTTGTTGACTCGCACAATGCCGAGTTGACTCCGCAGAAACAATCGCCGCTCGCTGTCAGCCAACGGCGCTAGCACCAAGTTTTTCTTCCTTTTTGGGAAGTTTGGCCACGCGTGAGAGAGTATTCGCTTGTCAAGTGCTGCGATCGATGCCGGTCGCCTGGCAACGAAACGTGGCGGTCGCACAGGCCCGGATTGTAGGGAATTCGTGCGCGATGATAAGAATAATCGATTGAAATGCGACATGACTATGCGTTTACGGTTTACGATGCGATGAATCGATTCGAATTTGGTTTCGGTGAACAAGCGAACATGGACGATGAGACACGATATGACATTTATTAAACATTATTCAATAAAACAGCAGTAGCTTCACTTACCAGCTAAACTCCCTTTTTGGTCAATGTATTCATTTCTGAAAGCAATCAGCCAAACAAAAAGAAAAATTAAAACCACCTTTTTAACATATATTGAGCAATAATATATTTATAATTATGTAACAAAATTGTATCTATAATAAATTTTCTGTATATGTATATAATAAAATATATTTTGTTCTACTTCATATTTCAACTTTATGCATTTTTATAGTATCTCCATTGCGTTTATTTTTTTATCAAAGTGCATAGATTCTTCACTGAATATCTTATCTTTGAAGTTTAAAGTGATATCATTATATTCCGCGAACACAATATTAATCCTGTAGTAAATAAACACTTGACTGGCTCAGGAATATGAGAGGTTTCTAAGAAAATGTCTGCAATCTTTTCATCAACTTGATAAAGTTACTTTCTTGTCTGATAAAAAAGTTGTATCACAAAATACTTGACTGAAGAAAACATTTTTCTTTCCATTATAAGTTATTTGTGTTGCATAGCAACTATTGAATTTCTAATAAAAAAAATTTAATATTGTTTATCCAACACCTCTCTCTCTATAAATATGGCGATTTTAAACAAGGAAAATAACAGATTACCCACTAATGGTAATAATTTTGAGAAAAGTTACTAGTGAGTAATTTTTTATTTATAACAATAATAATAACACCCAAAACGTTGGCAACCACTTCGATTGACATGTAATTTAAAAAAATTAAAGCATATGCCACTTTCAAATAATATATCTTTAATAAATTTTGTATTATTAAGAGATGTTGGATAAAACGTTATACTTCACACGTGGGCAAAGTGGAATTACTCACTCGATAAAATTATCTCACTCAGCCTTCGGCTTCGTGTGCTAAAATTTATCTCGTGGGTAATTCCTTACTTTGCCCGCTTGTAAAATATATAACTTTATTCACACTCAAAAATCTGGTTCGAGAGTTAAAACGAAATTTTAATAAAATTATTTTAATCACAATTCTTTTATGTCGTTGCTCTGATGGTTTTATTTTAATTTTTTTTTTATATTTATTCTGTATTTTAAAAACATTACTTCACGTAAAAAATATCACAAGCATGACTTTCATAAATTTTGAACTGTGTCCTTTATACTGTTCTACCAAAATTAAAAATATTATTATTTTATGAACTATATTTCTTCTAACCCAGATCAACTTATTAAACATCAATGTGAGTCAGTCAAATTTTGGCATAATTTTTAACAATATTTTTGAGAATTTCCGAATATGCATCTACTATGTCATGCGTAGAATATATTAAAAAATATTTCAAAAGAACTTGTAAGCCCTCTATTGTGTACACTTTATAAAAAGAATCTTCTTTAATAATTTAAAAAACACAATTGAAGTACCCACCCTTAAAATCAAACATCGAACACCCCGCAAACTTTATTCGCGGGTAGAGCTTTGTCAATCATCTTCGGATAGGCTAGACCCAGGTTGTTCATGATTTCAACGAACTGTTCCAGCGGCTTGGTGAGTCTGGGGTTCAACCTGGTTTCCTCCTCCACACTGGTGACGGTGAGCCCTTTGTAGTCGTGGGCGGGGTACAGACGGGTGGCGGGCGGCATGGTGAAGATTTTCTCGTGCACTGAGCGATAGAGCCGGGCTGGATCACCTTCCTGGAAGAGGAAACATCTTCATCGTAAAGAATTTTAAACGTTATTTGGCGCAGTCAGCAGGATTTCTCATAATACGATATTTTCTACATAATTTATGTAAAACATATACTAAAGGCAGAATGTTACGATTTATAATTCTGGAAGTAATTAATTATGAGCAGAAAGTCCGAAAATTGCATATGGCAGTGAACTAGGAACTTTCATTTCGCGCACTCCTGAAGTAAAATCATCTTAAAAATAACAAAACTTAGATCTTATGTTACACCGATTTTCGTGTATCAATACTCGCAAAAACCATTGATAATTGCCAATAACTTTATGAAAAATATGTGTACTATCATACCAACAAATTCTTTAGCAACCGGTGATTGCTATGACTTTACTGCTGTAATATACAAGTATATTGATTAAATTTTAATTCCGTTAAAAATAATTTTGTTTGTTAAAAACTTCTTCAATAAGCGCTTATGAGAGAAGAATGCTTTCCCGCACTTGGTATGCTGTACATAAGTAATTTCTACTTCGCGTCAGTAACAAAGCTATTACAGCACCCGAAAGAGTCCGTTAATACTCCTAGCTCATTCGATTGTTGCAATAATAGTGCAGTACAACTTATATTTTTAAAATTAACAACTCGGCTGAAATATCATAATTTCAAAATTATCAAATGTTCTACACTGATTTTTACTTCAATTTGACAACATTAAATTTAAACAATTGAATTTTCAAACGTCACCTCAGTATCTCCAACTTACACAAAGTTCCTTAAATTTGTTTAAATAAAAACATTAATGCCCAGTTGAACCACTCACACTTAAACGTTAAGAGTTCCTTAAAATTCTAAGTAATCCTTAAATAAAAAAAATTTCGTTGCACCAACCTAATTTCAACACTTAAATTGACTTAAGGAATCCTTAAATTAAGTGTCCGACATTGGCCACTTAACGTGTACTTAACAAAGGAACTGTCAAGTATTTGTATTTGTGGTGAGGAAGAATGTTAAATTATTTTGATATTGATTACGACAAAGATGATATGGATGATTTGGAAGATATTCGATTTATAATCGTTCGAGAATAATATATAAACGAGCTAATCATTTTCATAATTTGCCGGATGGATAATTTTTTGAACGATTTCGTTTAACCAGAAAATACTAGAATACTACAGTCGTGTTTCTGTGATTGCTAATATCACTAAATAATATTATTACAAATTTATTAACTTACTTGGTAATCCTTATCGACAAATGAATGAAATGAATTTCCCGAACATTTGAAATGTCACAAACAATAAACAAATCTTCTTGACAGTTCGTATTAACTTGCTAGATTCTAACATTAGAAAATGAAAATTTCGTTATCATTAGAATACCAGGACAGGACAAAATGACTGTTTATATAAAATGTTCTTAGTCACAGACATTCTGGGTTTTTTTTATGTTAAGATACCAAAGATTCTTCTTCGTTTTTGAAATTCAGTTTTAGATCTCTAGTTTTAGATATAGAATGTGGAATTAAGCAATGACTAGAAGCAATGCCTAAATTCAACGTGAGCAACAAACTTAAGATATAAGGATTCCTTAGTAGTAAGTAATGCTTAGTAAAGTTTTATTTTAAGGAAGGGCGGTGCAACTGGGCATAAAGGCGCCAAATAGAATAATAGCATAAAGAACAAGTTTTATAAAACATGTACTTTTTCGCAAGCGACAAATTTTAAAAAAACAAATCCTGCACCTTTTAAATACTAAAATAGATTTTTTTAACTGCTATAATAAACCGAGTTGATTTAGTGCAATTTGTATGATGTATAATGTTGTAGTTGGTAATGTTGAACTGACGTTTATTTAATTATTTTAAAGTTCATAACAATTCTGAGCAATGAACTTTTAAAAATTTTACAAAATATTACCTAATACCAATTTCCTAAATATATAATATTGCGTATCGATAGGAAGACTTTTTTGATACGTAAATCAATTTGGCAATGAGGCTGTAATTTGACGGCTGGTAACCACAATTTATAAGGAAAAATATATAATAATACCGAGATCTGATTTGAGCAGAGTGCCGTACCCAGAAATGAGTAAACGTCGTGACGATACTTTTCTAAATTTTTTAAAGACTTAGCAAAATATAAAATATTCTGTTATCGTCACTGGAATAGTAATTCTGGAACGCTAACGAAAGTTGAAATGCGAGCCGAGAGAGACTGGCAATACGTGGGAAGTCTGTACAGTCCGCTTAAAAAATTGATAAGAAAATTAGCATTCAATAATTTTGAAATAAAATGTTTAATATAAATAATAAATAATAGATGAATAAAAATAAGTTTAACTATTATATGCGAATTTAAACGAATTTTCAAATAATTGAACAATACATTGTTAATAGCTATTAACATTCCTAGTGATGTTATGAGTATCGTAACTGCCGCAGATGTCAGTTGAAATCCGAGCTCGTAGAGCGAGGATTTTAAGACATCTAAGGCCTGTTATGACTCATAACATCCGTGGTTTGTTCAATAGTTTACCGGTTTCAGAATATGAAGACGTTAATGTCATTAATAAATATTATTTATTGAAATTCTTTTATGAAAAACGTCTGTCATAATTTTAGAAGGTGATCAAGTAAGTCTGTTTGTTTGTATTTAACACCATGGTTACACTTCTTTTATATCATATTTAAATTATTTTTTTTTACTTAAACGTCAAATGTGTTCTTCATGGCTAGATAAAAAGTGGATTTTGGCGATGTTGAATTGCCTGAAAATATTTGGAACGCAGCAGGTGAATCTCTGAACAGCTTAATTCCGTGTGTATTAATAAATAGCGTTATATTATCATTGTGTATTATTTTAATTTTATTGACTGTTTTGACAGGTCAGTAAGGTAATATTACCCTACAGAATAGAGTTATGACATACTTACCCTGCCTACTTTTGTGCATGTAAACATATTCTGTAGGGTAATATTACCTTACTGACCTGTCAAAACAGTCAATAAAATTAAAATAATACACAATGATAATATAACGCTATTTATTAATACACACGGAATTAAGCTGTTCAGAGATTCACCTGCTGCGTTCCAAATATTTTTAGGTAATTCAACATCGCCAAAATCCACATTTTATCTAGCCATGAAGAACACATTTGACGTTTAAGTAAAAAAATAATTATAAATATGATACAAAAGAAGTGTAACCATGGTTTTATATAAAAACAAACAGACTTACTTGATCACCTTCTAAAATTATGACAGACGTTTTTCATAAAAGAATTTCAATAAATAACATTTATTAATGACATTAACGTCTTCATATTCTGAAACCGGTAAACTATTGAACAAACCACGGATGTTATGAGTCATAACAGACCTTAGATGTCTTAAAATCCTCGCTCTACGAGCTCGGATTTCAAACTGACATCTGCGGCAGTTACGATACTCATAACATCACTAGGAATGTTAATAGCTATTATGACTTTTGGATAACATGTTTTCACATAATAACGCATAGCAACCGCTTAACAAACCCATAACAACCGGTCTATTAATAAGGGTTAATGTTAGACGAAGACGTATAACCCACGATGTATATCTCTCTCGGGCTTATTTTTCTCTTTTATAAAAGCCCACAAGTGCATGTTCCAGAATTACTATATTTCACTGATTAATGCTTATTATTAGTGGTGATTCAAACTCCCTTCTCATAAAATAAAATGAGATCTTTAATATACTATTAATATACAGTTTCTAAGGTCAATCGTCAACTATATGTATGTACGTCGGTTTAAGTGGGATAAAACAAAAATTGTAAAATAAAATTTGTTGCTTATCTACCTGGAAGTCGGTGCGGCCGCAGCCGCGAATAAGGAGCGCGTCGCCGGTGAACGCGGCGCCCTGCTCCGGGATATGGTACGTGACGCAGCCGTTCGTGTGACCAGGCGTCGCCAGGACCTTCAATGCATGACGCCCGAACTTGATCTGGTCACCTGTAAAAAAAAAACAGGGACCTACAATCATCTGCCATTAGAAATATAATAATCAGGTCTTGCAAATTTATAAAACAGGGAAATTTTTATTCAAAAATATGAATAAGCATAAATTAAACTTAAAAGATATAAGTATTACATTCCTTGTAATGTACACTACAGCTTGTCTTGTTTATAACAAACTTCAAATAACGTTTTTTATTCTGATGTATCTGTTATATTGTTTTTTTTTTTTTTAATAATTGAATTGACTCTGTTCTGAGGAAGTAGCAATAGGCTACGAAACGTCGATGTTTGTCAAAAAAAAAATACCATCTATATTAACTGCATCCCAGTATTTCTTTTCTTATCACTTCTAGTAGTCGCTTAAAAACTTTTCCAAAGGATATTAATATCTGCTTAAATAAAACATAATTACGGAAAATAAAAAGGAGAAATAATTAAATGTTTCGCCATTTAAATATTGATTTAGCAAAACAACTATTAAATCATTTGTACCTCATACCATGTTTTTGTTGGCAGGGAAAAAATAGGCTCAATACGTGGTTAGCAAACAAACTAAATTGCATCAGCAAGTAAACACATATAGGTCAGCTTAATATTAATGCGTATTGAAAATTAAATAGTAATGAAACAAAATTATCACTTGGTCAGCAGGAATATAAAATTGATCAGCAACAAAATTTTACCCATAAGTTATAATATTTAAGCGTTTGCATATTAAAATCATGGGCAGCTGACAAAATAAAATGAGTATATTCTATTTCATTGGAGTGCAATTTTATTAAAGTATCTGTATTTTAATGTGGTATGAATGAGTTGGACGCATGAGAAACCTTGTAGCTAGCGCAGCGACATTGGGACCCGAAAAAATAGGGTTATTAGAACAAAGGGCGAGCGCCAAGAGGCGTGATCGGCGACTCGGTGCGCATTGCCGGCGCCCGTCTTGGGTGAACTAAGAAATAAATTTTACAGCTTGCCAAAATTTTATTAAATCTGACTTAAGATTTGCCTCTTTGTTAATTATTGCTGCAAATGTATTTAATTAGCTATAGAAATAACTTTAGAACTGACGAATATGACATTATTATTGCTGATCAATATTGTTTCTACTTATTGACCACAATTTACGGCTCATCTAAATTTGCTAGCAGAAAACATTTTAGAGCTGAAAAAAACCTCAATATTAAGCGGATCTTTTAAATGATATGCTAATGTAACACTTTTCATCACTTTTTCGATTAAATAAAATAAAAATAAATGTACGAGGAGGGACCCAGAAATAGCCGGAATCGTAATGCTACGCATCGTGTAATTGTAGTACCAGGTTGGGATGGGCATCGAAGTCATAACCATCGATAGTTGACATCGATGTTTTTTTTATGCTGTAACATCAATGGCTAGAAAACATCGAAGGAAAAACATCGATGTTCTTTCGTCAGCCAGCAAAAAACATTCAAATCATAAAATTAAAGAAAAAAATTGCGATAAAATTTTTTTATTGAAACACCTATGTAAATACAGTATAGTACACAACACATATAAATATAAATTATATACAGGATGTAAATCAAAAAGCGGGCCATAGGCGTTAAACATGGGAAATCAGTTTTTCCGTGCGCAAAAGTTCCCAAATGGTTTTAGTCGAAAAAGTTCATATAAAAATTGTAGAGAATTTAATTCTGCATCAAAATCACTAATCAGATTTTACTTTACACGTCTTGTAATCCGTAAAATCGACTTTAAAGTTTTATAAATATTACTCATATGTAGTGATAACCATGGCTAGTGGAGGAACACAGAACAGTCCATTTCGCTCTCACCAATAACAGTTCGTAAAAAAATAATTTCTTATTTTTCGTTACGAATTCTAATATAAAATAAATATGGATAACATCGGTACTAAAACATCGATATGATAAAAACATCGAAGGTTTAACATCGATGGTAAAAACATCGATATTCTTCGTGTAAAACATCGATGTTTCAAAAACATCGAGTACTCGATACCCATCCCTAGTACCAGGTTGCGCCGCCAGAGGGCTTTTGTGGGACATCTGCTGAGTCATCCTGCCAGGCGGCGTCACCCGACAGTGACTAGTTTGGTTTCTCTGGCAGTTTTGTTAGTGTTACAATTACACGATGCGCAGCATTACGATTCCAGTTATTTCTGGGCCCCCCCTCGTATCGTCACACCTCTTACCCATGATGGGTATGGTATTCTGCTTACGCAGGTCTCGGTATGTAATATATTTTTGCGTATGAAATTCGGTTACCAGCCTCAAGTCTTAGCCCCCAAAGATGTTAGTGGAGGGGGAACCATAGGGGTAAATTTAAAATGGTAACGGTCGGCTGTGGGAATCGAACTCAGGATCTCTCGATTCACTGTGCAATTTGATACCAGGGAGCTATTGGCTTTATTTTGTTTAAAACAAAGAAAAAAAAAACGGTGCAAAATAATTGAAGATTTCTTTTGTTATAGGTTTAAAATCAGCGATGTTTACAGTTGTGAAATTCAGAGCAAGTGGCATTTTTAGATTTAAATATATTGATCCTATTACAATTATGGAAATTATAAAACAAAATAAAAGCAGTTGACTGCAGCGGAGTTCTGGTTGGTAACCTGGTTAAAAATAATCTTTTCATTATGTACAAATATATAATAAAAGCAGTATTACTTGGAAGCTATTAGCTAATTGCAAAATATCTACTGAAGTCGCGTTCGAATGCAACAACAAATAAGAAGATTATATTTATAAAATACAATGCAATAACATAAGTTCCTATACATACAATTCTTGGAACTGGCAGTTTGAGAATTAACGCAAGCAATGAATTGGTATTTCTGTGATATTTTTTTGGCAGATATTAGCAATGAACACGACACGACAGCCTCTCTAGTTCTTGAGGGTAGAGTTCGTAGGAGGAATAAGATTATTAAATCAAGATTTGCGTGGAGATAAGACATGGCCGGAGTGCTAAGTTAAAAGTAACTTCTTATCTGGTAATTAATTATGAAGAATGACGGTCACGAGGAGTGGTAAGGTAACGACCTGGTGATCAATGTTCACTGCTACACGCAGTCTCCGGGTTCGAACTCCGATAGATATTCATTGGATTATTACGTCCTTATACCTTATACGCATAGTAAATAAGGAAATATAGTAATTACAAAAAAAAAAAATCGATCGTGAGGTTTTCACAGAAATACATGTTTTAAGGTCTCCTGATTCCGTTTTGATCATTTTATCAATGACGTCTATGTGTATGGATTAATGTGTATATGTATGTTATACGATATAACACACGAACAAGAAAAGACAGAATAACGAAACTTTAAATTATGTTTCATGAAATACGAAGAAATGTGGTAATTTTGGTAACAATTGTAAAACCGGAAATGGAAGTTTACTTGACACACAAAACAATAAGCTACGAAAAAAGTTTCAAATAAAAGATGTTAGTCATATTTGGAATTAAAATATGAGGGATTGTTATAGGCATTATTCACGAAGTTTGTGTCACGAATAATGACCATAATCCCGAATATAATACTATAGTTTTTCTACTCCTGTAAATTCAGAATTCACTTTTGAAATTGATTGAAGTTCGTTCAAAATACCTTGAAAAACGTCAACATAAAAATACACAATGAGAACTGACTACAACTACATGTCAACTGTCAGACGGCAGTTGCTTGGTGATCCACATCACGTCTTACTCTTGTTCTTCTTACTAATCTTATATTCTGCTTTTAAATTCAAAATTACACAAAAATAACATTCTTACAATTTGTATTATTTATTTAGCGAAATGTGACATTTGATATTTTTTGACATATGACATTTCAGTAGACTTACCAACCTTGAAAATATAAATTGTACTGCTCTATTATAACACTCCATTAAGCTGTTACGAAACTGCTTTGAGTATCGTAACAGCTTTGTTATAGCAACAAAATATAAAAAATATTTTATGTTCTACTGTATTATAATCATTTGTTTATGATATTGTTTAGCATCCATAAAGTGGCTCTTTATGGTGTAGTCCGATAATGTAAAATCAATAAACAACTTGGCAATCCCATCAACAACAGAGTCAAATATAATTGTTATTCTGAGCTAAGAAAAAAAAAAAATCTGCAATACAGTCTACCATAAAATATTGTACATAACATGTACATACATACATACATAATATGGTTTTATTGGCTCGCTCTTTTATATGCCGCAAAACTGTCTCACCCATAAAACCCTAAATTATGTACTTGTTACATAAATATCTACTTTCACATTGCAAAAATTTATAGGTCTTTATTATTAAAATAAATGTGTAGAAAAAATATTGTTTGTACATATTTCGCACACAGGACACAAACAATGTTATTGGCACAACTACAGTTTAATAATAATGGCTAATTAAAATTTGTGCAAAATTATTTTATCTAGCATATTGCAACTAGGAAAAAATTTGTTTTTAAAATGTTTTACAGCTTATTGCTTTTTCAAGAGCTGTTGAAATAAATAATTAGTCCAATAAAAAAAAGCGGACCGGAATGATTGATAATCAAATACTATTATAGTAGACTATTTGTTATTAATCCGATAGATAATTTATTCACGGCTCGTCCTGAACCTATTGATTTATTCAGTAAGCACAGAACAATAGCTTTAAAAAAGCTTATTTATCTACATATAATGAAAAATAATGTATAATAAATGTTGAACAGATATCAGCCATTTGTCAACAAATGGCTGATAAATTATTCATTCCATTAAAAATGACAGAGCTTCATTCTGACGCGATATTTTTTTCATACATTTTTTAAATATATAATTTATTAGGCTTTCTTTTTGAGCTGGATATTGTGTCTGCCGTCTAATTGTGTTTTAAATGTCAAAATTAATTCAGGATTTTTTTAACGTTTACAAAATGATGTATTTCTCAAAAATATATAAAATATTATTGGTCATTTCATTAAATACATTTGGGATATTTTCACTGTAGCCTGCAAATATAAGCCTATATAGAGAATTGAATTTGAATTAATATTATTTTTAATTATATGTATTAGGCCATTAACAATAATTACGTAGGTAAAAAAATCAATGCGGTATTTTTATATATTAGAGTAATTATTGTAATTAAATTTTAATTAGTGTATTCATAAAATACCTCGTATTATATATAAAGGCTTCGACAAATTATAAATTTAATGCACGAATTAATCAACTAGAAACAACCAAATTTCAATAGTATTTTTGATTAAATTAAACTAAAAATAAGAAAAATTTATAATTTTAAAAATTATTGTATATTTTCAGTTTGATATTAAACCTATAGATACATTTATTCAATATTTATCTTACGATTTTAACGTCTCATATCCCTTCTAATATTTGCTATATTCAATAATTACTCGTATACTATAGCAAAATAAATAAGCAAAAGACACACGATCGCACATCATTAAATAATATTACTATAATAATGACGTCACTAGCAAATACGTTTACAAGGGCTACTAATTATTGTAGAAATGAAATAGTATATTCTACAACAAGTAATGGAATGGCACATATTCCACGCGAGCAAAAAGTTTGTAGCCCGAGCCAAAGGCGAGGGTTACGGTTTGCGAGCGAGGGATAGGCCATTCCGTTACATGTTGTAGACTATACTTTCTATAAAAAGGTTTTGGAAATTATACAAAAATACAAATATAAAACTGTTGAAAACGTCAAACTCAAATAAATCAAAATAAAACAAACAGACGTAACCATAGTAACTGAATCAAGATACTTCATATGTCGAGTTAATAAGCGGTTCTGATTCGTCGAAAATATTCCATACGCCGCGCATGGAATGTTAGTGATTCCATAACATTTTTTAGTAGTGGAATGCCCAGTTTCCAAAACAGTGTTATAGAAATACAAAGTCTAGTACCACGAGCGGTGTTTAGCCTCGGTTTTAGCACTACATGTTTTAAAATTATCTTTATATCGTTATCCATTCCGCAAAACCACGTAAGTGACAATGGGAAAATGAGATTTTTATACATTTAAAGAGTTCATTTTAATGCGCAAGAGCTGGCATGCTGGCAAACACACATATATACAATAAATTGTATTTTTTTATCATTTTCTTGAACATATGTGTTTTTGTCACACATGCGCATTAAAATGAACTCTTTAAATATATAAAAATCTCATTTTGTCATTTTTGTCACTTACGTGGTTTTGCGGAATCGGTAAGGATATATAAAATTTCGGCGTGCGTGTGTTTGTTATTCTTCTCCTCATAACCGGCTTAACCGATTTTGATGAAATTTTTTTTATTCTTATCGATGATTCATCTCACCTAGATGGTTCTTAGCTACAGTTGGACCCGGTAGGTGGCCCCGTTGTCCAGATACAGAATTTTAAAAAAATCCTGATTTATGCATTTGATCATCCAATGGGGTCTTTCACCATTTTTTTTTTATATTATTTTATGAAACTTTATATATATTGAAGACTATCTACACTTTAAAAAAATCTTAATTGTTATTCATTAAGCCACAATGATTTTTTTAAAAATGTTGTGACGTCATAGTAGATTTGTTGGTGGATCTAAAACAGTACAGATTGTAAATTATTGTAGTCATATATTTTTTTACTTATTTTATTATTATTATTACAATAAAATAGAACATTTATGTAACAAAACTTATTTAATTTCTTCTGTTTTAGATCCAGCAACACCTCTACTATGACGTCACAACATTTTAAAAAAAATCATTGTGGCTTAATGAATAACAATTAAGACTTTTTAAAAGTGTAGATAGTCTTCAATATAGATAAAGTTTCATAAAAAAATATTTAAAAAATGGTGAAAGACCCCATTGACTCCATAAGTAAAAAAAAAAAAATTCATGAAAATCGGTCAAGTCGTTTAGGAATAGAAGAATTGCGAACACCGGAATTTTATATTCCGGAGCAGTCTGTCTACCGGTTCCGCTAGTTTTTGCACGGTGTTTCAGGACTAGTATAACAAATTTTAACAGCTTATTCCTGAGGTCATGTTGAGCCAAAAATGTCATATGACCATTGGTCCTTCTAGTTAACAAAATACAAGAGGTTGGATAAGCTGTTAAAGTTTGTTACACTAGTCCTCAAACACACTATATAAAATACTTCAAATAAAAGTGGTAGATTGTTAATATTTCTCTGTAACTTCTATTCGAAGCATTGTTTGTATAAAATAGTTTTAGAACAATGTACAGCGCTAAAACTGAGGCCAAAATATTTCTCTCAAAACACCCAAATACACAGTTTGTGGTACCAGCCAATGTGTGTTACCTCGCCTCTAACGCGCGGCGATTTTTAGATGCAAATTTTTACAATGAACACAAATTGCTATTAGTACATATAATAAAACACAGGACCACGAAAAGCACAAATTACAACTGAACACTGCAAAATCTGACAGTACAATGACAGATCGAAATGGATTTTGTATGTAAACGTGATCATTTACCGGTAGCACCAATTTATTGAGCAAATATAAACTACAATTATTTTTAAAAATTTTAAATTCCATTACAAGAATTCTAAAAATAAATATTTACTCATTTCTAGGTGTTCTAGGTATTATAATATATTTTTGCGCGTGAAGTGCGGTTACCAGCTGTTAAATAACGGCCTACAAAGTTGGTAGTGGTGGCTCATCGACAGCCACAGAGATAATTTAATGTGGTGAAAATTTTCGAAATTTAATTTAAAGATAAAGACTGACTTTAAAATCATTGTAAATTGCATTAACATAAATTTTCTTTACAAAAAATATTTTCTTATTATTTTGAACATAAACATAGCTAAATAAATTGTATTAGTTATTTTTCATTTTTAACTTTAATTATATTAAATAAAAATGTAAGCAACTTAATTTGCTTTCACTTTTATTTGAAATATTTTTTTGCAAAAATAATTGTCTTATCATGCACTTAGTGGTATGATCATTATAAACTAACAATTCCGCTCTTGATGTTAATTAACTAACTGTGTATATGGAATTAGTGGAGATAATAGTATTATTCACTAATAATCAATCCTATAGTTTAATAATCAACGCAATGGTATTATCGTCATTTAGTGATCATGAAATGTCTCTCTCCTTTTTACTTGCAATTGAAATCAAATCTGGAATCTACTTTTATTTTTCTTTGCGGCGCTTTTCATTTTCTAGTGGTGGTAGTGGTATGAACGCTTTTAAAATAAATAGCTAAATGACGCATAACCTCAAATGGTAAGTGTCGAAATATTACTTTTAATTATGAATCTTTACCCGTTCCAATAGCAATGGGACTAAAATAGTTATTTACTTTAAAAGTGGGCAAAGTAAGGGATTACCCACGAGAGGAATTTTAGCACATGAAGCCGAATGCAGAGAGTGACAATTTTATCGAGTGTGGTAATTCCACTTTGCCCACGTGTGAAGTATAACGTTTTATCCAACATCTCTTAATAAATGCAGAATTTATTTAAAAAATATTACGAATGTTTGACGGTGACATATGCATTAAATTCTCTAAATTAAAATGTCAATCGAAGTAGTTACCAAGGTGTTGTGTGTTATTATTATTGTTATAAATAAAAAATTACTAACTTACAGTAGTAACTCAAAATTATACCCACTAGCAGGTAATCTGTTACTTTCCTTTTTAAAATCGCCATAGTTATAGAGCATTTTTTGAGAAGTGTTGGATAATAGTAATAGTTATTTATTTAACCTAGGCAGCAAAATATTATATTTACAGCAGAGGCTGCAGTCTTCGCCTCGTCAATGAATGCTTCCGAAGCTATAAATCTGTGTTTGGTGCCTAGTTAAACACATAATTTTTTTGTCCATTTGGAATTGATATTAATTTAGTGATTATTTATTTTTTGAAGTTTATCTCTGTCATATTATGTGGCCATGCGTTTGTTGAACGGTTGCTATACATTTGTTGACCGTTACTATGCATTTGTTCAGCGGTTGCATGTAATAGTATATTACATAACGAGAGAAGTAAGAAGCAATTTACGCACGAGTGAAAAAATTGACACACGAGCCGCGTAGCGGCGAGTTTGTAATTTCACGAGGGCGTAATTGCTTTACATCTCGAGTTTTGTACTATACTTTTTCTACGACCACTCAATACTATTTCTAAATTAAAAACAATATTCAAATAGTTAGAAATTTATTATGCTTTTTTGTTTTCTCTAATCCATGAATTTTTGATACACAAATTCGTATCGTTCTCGAGATTTTGTCACCAAAAGATTATTTGTTGCACTTTTAGCTTTAGCTTGTATCTCCAGTGGTGTTCCAATTGAAATATCACTGTCGCTTGACATTTCTTACTTAAAATATTAATAAATATAAGTAAAGAATAATAATATTTAGTAGAATATATTTACCTCACAATAAAACACAAATTATGAACTATAGATGCAGATGGGAGACTATAAAATATTACCAGTTTACATGTAATAATCACACACATAACCTAAATGTCAAACAAGCTTTGTTTGTGTTTATAAAAATAAACGACAATTATTGAGCGTAGGGATACATGACGAAACGTAGTCCCCTCTACATATATTATTGAAATATTTATTGGTGTCATAATTTATAATAAACCCAGCAAAATATGAATTTAGTTATAAAATTTTATCAGTTAGCCTTTGAATCCATAACATTTAAATCTAAGATTTGATGCATCAAATTTTAATTATATTGGTAATGTGACAGTCAGTAATGCCACCTTAAATTTCATTTTCAAGTGTTACGTAATGAACATTACGTAACACTTGAATGAACATTACGTAACACTATTCGTAACAACGCTCTTACATTGATTGTAGTTTGTTCTGTAATGACATACTTTCAGTAGTGGTCGTAGAAAAACTATTTTTACAGCCTAGGGAAATGTGATACTCTGTTTTCATCTGTGAAGCGGAACCAACATAACTGATAAAAAACACTAACAACCAAATTCACCATTCCCAAATCAAGGTTAGATTCACTAATCAACGCTTATCCGTAAAATCTATTCAACTGATTCGTCAGATTCCATGGATCAAGCTTTGATAATTGTTTTGACAATTATTGTGGTTTTGACAAATGTATATTATTTAGATAAGAAAAATAGTAAATATTTGTAACATTTTCACTAATGTCCACATATAAAATATATAATATCTAATAAAAAATATTCAGTATATTAATATAAATTTAATCAAAACTTTCACAATTTATTTTATTTATTTTTATTTTAGATAAAAAAAAGTTGCAAAAGGGAAATTATAAAATATGTGAACCAATTGATCATGGCAAACTGATTTATGGATCAAACTGATAAATTACAACGAATGTTAATCCACGAATCAGCTTGATTTTCAGATCAGTTGATCACAGATCAATGGTATGTTTATGTATTCAGCTGTATGTTATACTTTTGACAAGTCGCATTATAAAATTATCTCAATAGACGAAATTGTATAAAAAAAACACGTTTCATAAGAACTGTTATTGCACTTGTCCTTTGTAAAACTTGGACTCTTGTGTTAATAGATATTGTCTTTTGAAACTCGTTTTTTAATATGCTATTGCCGTTGTCAGAGTTTATTTATACTACTAATCAATAATATACATTATAACTTGACTAAAAATAGTTTCATTCGTCGTTTTGTCTCTATGGATTCATCAGAGTATTCAGTACATTTCTATTGCATAGTTACACGAATTGAATTTCGGATACAAAACTGTCAGTTCGAATGTAAAACCGCACTTTAAACTAACTTTATTAAAAACTTTAGCCTGGAAACCACAAAAACCAATATCGCAGTAAAGTAATTATTATATAAATGTTATAAAATAGCTAGCATATACAGGAAATTAAATTTTACTCTGACACGATGTTTTATTGATCTGTTGTATATTGTTATGTCCAATAATTATTTGTATATATATAATTAGGTAAACACAAATACTATCATTCTTTTTAATCGATTAAATGTTTCAAAAGGTTCAGAAACAAATTATTAATATGACTACAGTAACACAATACTATATTGTACAAATTTGGAATGAAAGTTACACTGTATTATCCGATTATAAAAAGCATTATCAGTTAATCACTTGTACACAGTTGAATTGGAATAATAATAAACGTCCAAGTTTTAACTTTTCAATATTCAAACTGATAATTGTTATAAGCATAATCGTGCTTATTATAATTATAAATTATAGAATTAAAACAACAATATCAGCCTTTTTCGCCATTGTTATGTTTTAGTACGTTGTTAGCTAATAATATAGTTAACAACGCATTATGCAAATTGCCTAAGTTTTTTCTAAGACTCAGAAATTATTGCCCTATATGTATATTAATATTTTAATAAGTTTGTTTTATTTTTATTTATTTTTTTTACTACTCTACTACAAAGTAATAATCCTAAATTAGAACGAAAATTATTTAATTTTTTATATATAGTTTCAAGTGAGGTAGGTACAGACTACAGAGATTGATGGCGATGAAGGTTCTAATTTAACACACAAATACATATTGCAGAAGACGCACATTTTCATCTAGGATTATTGTAGAAATGAAAATGCAAGGCGTATTGCTTCATACGAACATAATCAAGTATGACAGTAAAATGACTGATCGATATGGATTTTGGTGATCATTTGTCAGTAGCATCAACGTTATATAATGGCAAATTTGAATTACAATTCTTTTTAATAATTATAAATTCCATTAAAAGAATAAGATTGATTTGAAAATCACTGTAAATTGAATTAATATATACTTTTCTTAATATTTTTCTCTTCGTTTTATTTTTTATCCCCCGCCTACCTCTAGGTAAGGGAGGTATTGTTTTTGGTCGAAAAATTGGGTAGTGAGTTTTCAATGAATGACCACGTTTTAGGGTTCCTACAATATGATTTTACTATTTTTGCCATGATGCTTGCATGTCTGTGCCGATTTTTTTTGTCTCGCATAACTCATATTCTATAATACCAAAAAATACAATTTTGTGTATTTTTGCTTTTTATATTTATATGAAGAGCTGATTAAATTTTGGATAAAATTGGTCAACCAGAAGTATCAGTTTACTAGAAGCCCTTAACAATTTTCCGTGAAAAAACAAGGTAAAATTAAATTTATGTTATTTTGATAATTGCAGAATATTTAATTTTACATCTGTTTTGATTACACTAATTTTATTAATTTTCATTAGCTTTGGAGATAATAAAATATATAGAAATTAAATTTCATAAATCTTTCATTTTTTTACGTAATGTGACACATGTCATTGTGATTGTGAAGCTGTTTTCTTAGTGAAATATATGTCAAAAAATTAAATAAATATACGAAAGAAAAATAAATTTCTCAAATATAAATAGAAAATAAAACAAATAAGAAGATATGTTTTAATGCCATCAAATACTATTTATATACTATATATTTTGTACTGTTTAAGAGTTGTATTGGGCGGGAGGATATGTGTTATTTTTTTGGAGAATTGACTCGAATAACCGGATAACTTGGAGACCCTAGAAAAAGTTTACAAATGCTACCAGTAGTTGTTCATCTGATATTATGTAATTAATAATATTTTAATTTCAAACCTAGGCCTGCAAGGGCGGAGATATAAACCATTATTTGTAATGTTTGAATGTAATACAAACAAAATTTTCTATACTAACAAATTCACTTTAAAATTCAAACATATTCCAAACTCGTTTTCAGCAAACAGTTCAATCTGGCGAACAGTAAAACCAACGAAATTCTTTACTGGGTCAAACACAAAATGTAAATGATTTATTGGTGGATTAATGCCCTGCTCGCTGAATTTTTAAAAGGGGTACAAGACAGCAAAAATATAAACGCGGGGGAGGGGGGTTCAGTGGGGGTGGGGCACCATCTATCAACGTCACTTTCAGCTATGGCTTCTGAAAAGTAATTCGTGAGGTCATCCGAAGCTAGGGTCAATCATTTCGCTTCGGAAACATGTAACCACTTTTTCTGTGTGTGACGGCGTTTAGCTAGAATACACAAACCTTGTCGGGATCGGGACTAGTTCAACACACTGTTGCTAGGGGACGGCACAAAGCGCAAATGTTTTTATTCACCTCCTAGATTGTTTTGCGGTTCGGATGTGCCATAGACGAACCAAAGGGATTCAACTCTTGACGTTTTAAAATAAAAATGGTAAAATATGACAACCAATTACAATCGATTATTTTATGTAGTATGCATCGTTGCAAGCAATAAAATACTAACAGGTTTTTATTCAATTACGAGTGCTAAGAAATTAATCCATTAAATTTGACATGTATAGCTTATGCATAAAATTTTGCTTAAAAAGTGTTTGAGTACATAATAATTTGAAAAAATCACGAGACCACAGGTCGATGAAATTTTGACACATTTTCACATAAATAAATCGGTACACACATAAGTAAAAGGCACCATAAAATTTTGTTGTTATGGTGTAACTATAGCAAATTGATTGTTTTTTTTTATTTGTCAAATATTAAAAATTTGTAAATAAAAATAGCTTGAATTGAATAATTCAGCATGTTTAAAGACATAAAATACCAGTAAAGGTAAAAAACATGTACGTATCTTGCTTCTGCAACTAATTATCCGGCTAAATATGCCTTCGAAATGTTCAAAATTTGCATATAAAAGCTAGCTTCAATTTAATCGCGAATAAACAGAATAGTGCTGTTTAATCACTTATCTAAAATGCACAACAATGGAAAATGAGACATTCTGATTGGTCAAATTTGCAATGAGTGAAATAATCCTCAAAATATATAGGGAGCTATTCACAGGTCTATACTAAGGGCTACTAACTAGGGCATTTTAAAATTTGGCACTGTTACTTTGCAAAAGTTATTGATTACCTTGGAGATCAACAATTTTTTCATAGCAACAGTGTTAAATCTTAAAATGCTCTAGTTAGTAGCCCTTAGTATAGAGGTGAGGATAGCACCCATAGTTTTTAGTACACACTCTTCAAAATGGTTACTTTGTAAACTGTTTACCAACCGCAAAATGCTATTTTACCGGCCTAGGTCGCTAAAGTCGTTATCACAACACTTTAGCGGCCTGTTTTTAATTATTAAGTACTAATCAAAATATTTTTCTCATTCCACTCTTTGAACAGATTAAACTTTTTCTCATTTTGTAGTTAAATTTAATGCAATATTTTTTTCCCTCTCAGTAATTTAATCTGAACCTTTACTAATTTTGTACCATTTTTACACAAACTGTTACTGTTAGTATTGAGCGTTGTTTATAAACATATGGATTGTTGTTAGCTGTTATAAGAACAATCAACTGTCAGACAGAAGCAATATAAATCAATCAGCATTCAATAATTTTTTTATTGCCACCAAAAAGATCAAGTTTTATGGACTTCCTGTCTAAAACAGATATATCGAGGTTATTTTTATTTTACTTATCTTATAATTTCAAAACAAATATTTGACGAAATGTTGTGGATAAAGTATAGTACTCTAATCGCATGTAATAGCTATTACATGTTCAATTGAAAAATGTAGTGTTATAATATCGGGAATATGAATTCGGCTGGTTCCATTTGAAATTTAACAATAACTTACATTATTATTATATGTAAAAATGGAAGAAATTATTATTTCAAAATATCATAAATAAATATATCATCATTCCATTTACCCAATTTGAGCGTAGCTCCTTCACAGAAGAAACTTTTTAATTGGAAAAATTAAAATTGTGTAACAAGATAAATTATGAATAATTTTAATAATACATTTTCTCTCATTGTTTTTGTTTGTTTAATATGTCATCCAAAAAAATCGTATTCATTGTAATATGTTTGTCATAGTCCATTCCATGTAGGTCATTACAGGAATAATGTATCAAAAGTACTTTTTGTATTCTCATATAAAATCATAATAATAGTATATTGAACAACTAGTGTTACAATGACCTTCTTTGAAATACGAGTATAGTTTGCGTAAACGAGCCGCAGGCGAGTTACGCAAAATACGAGTATTACAATTAGGCATTGTAACACGAGTTGTTCATACTACTTTTCCTATTTCACGTTCATAAATTCAATAAAAATAAAAAATAAGATAAAATTGTTCGGCATGTTTAATATACCACTGGTCACCAAGGGGCTTTGCCCGCGGGGCTTATCGGGTCCCAGGCCGCAACCCCGACGCAGGGGCTCCGATTCAATAATTTTACGCGAGCAATGACAGCCCCAAGTTTGACAGACTGTTCATTTTACAAATAATAAATTCCCCAAAAACAGTTGCACAAAATTCAATTTTGTAGCATTGTTTTTGAGAAAAACCGTGTCACAAAATTGACTTTGTGTACGTAAAATAGGAAAAATTATTATAATACCCCTACGAGGAAATTGTGTTATTTTGATGTTTGATTTTATTGAATTTCTTAATTTACTGTGAAATAACAGATGAGTAAACAAATAGAACAAAATTTAATAAATGATTTAAATTGTAAATGATAAGTAAAAAGGTTAGTAAATCAAACAAAGTCATTACATTTTAATATCTCTAAATACTATCAACCATTGAAATATAGTTATATCGGAAAACCAACTGGCATTGAACAATAAAAAGAACAGTTAAACAAAGAGGAGTGGCCCTACTACATCTATCTGTCTTAGGCCCGAGCTCGTTTGTCGTTTTCATAAAAGCCTACAAATTTACGTTCCAGTACTATTATATTTCAGTGCTTTCAACACTTTATAAATCCAAATGAATATATATCAATAAAATCATTCTAAGGTATTAGTTACTACGAGTATAAAGTCAAACATCTTCAACATATGATTTTTGACTTATACTCTTAGCAACTAACACCTTGGAATTAAACTATATACATATAAATATCGACAAACCGATAAATCCCAGAGAGTGAGTGGAGTAGTTTTGGATGCCACTAGTGTCGCCTGTGCCAGTGAAGTTAAATGGCGGATTATTTAAATGGTCAATGGAGGATTCCAACGTTTTCTGTTTCATTTTTGTTTCATTTGGGTCACTAGTAATGTAAATATGAAATTTTAAATGAAAAAAATTCTTTAAGTGAGATATGATTTTTAAAAAGATTTCATCAAATTTTAAAGAATCAGACTGTAACGTCACAACGCCTACAGCTAACTTCAGGATAAACAACGGTGCTTATGGTTATCATGTTGTCCATGTCAGCCTGTCAGTGTCTCACGGGTGTGTTTACAGTTTTTGTCTAATAATTATCAAGTATTTGAAAGAAATTGGTCATTACAACACGTACCTGGAATCAGAGTATCAAAATGTTCAAAAATAATATTTGAATTAACAAAAATATGCGCGATACCAAACATATAGGCATGAAGTGAGCGGTAGGCGTTGTGACGTCACAATTTTCAAGAGAGTTTACATTGCATTTTTCTAAAATAGAATTATGAATGAAAACTTGTTTTTAAGCATGTTTTATTGTATTATCCCATTAAATTGTGATATAAACTATACAAAAAAGTAATTTACTTTGAATAAATTCAATTATACTGGAATACCCCATTCCACATTAATACAATGTAACTATTGCTTTTAAATAACCTAGATAAATTCATGCCATTTGTTAAATACGCATTTCCGTCACTCACACTCATTTCGGTATTAAGCTAACAACCTTTCGAGAATTCCGCCTATATTAATTTCACATTTATTTTGTTATTTCATGGCACTGATGGTTTTAAGAAAATTACCAATAAGAATAAATATTTCCGTCATTTTTCCGGTTTCAGGTTGAGAAAAATTATAAATATTAGTGTCCAAAAAAATACAGAAATTCTGTCTCTACAATAAAATATTTAACTTTTTAATATAAAAGAATTGGAGAAGCCAATAATTGAATATTTCAAAAATAGCATTGAAAACGCTATGGTGCGTTCTTCGTTCTACCATCCTGTATATCTCGTACCAATAAAAAACACTAATTACAAAAAAGAACTGCGCATATGATATTTTGATAGGCGAATCGGTAATTAAAGGAAAATAATTTTTTGTTAGTTTCATGGAATTACGGATACATAGAATAAATCAATTTTCTTTTAATATAAACATTTATTCTGTGGAATACTAAACTTACAATTTATAATAAAACTGGTTTATTCAAAAAAAATAGAACGAAATTTCATATTAATATTTTTTTAATTTGCCCGTAACAATAATGATTATACTGCTATGGGTCATTTTGTCATTTATATTTTTATATCCTATTTCAATATATGTGACATGTATCATGTGTCGTATTTACAGTAGACGAAAGAGAAGTATGTATCAATATGTATAATGTATCATGGTTTTTTTCTTTAGTTTTTACCTCCCGTCACATCCTGTAAGGGAGGTATAGGAATCATGATAAAAATTCGGTACTGAGTTTTCAGTAATGGGGTAAATAGCTCCGTGGTAACTTCATATGCAAAAATATATCACTTACCGAGATCTGCGTAAGCAGATTGCCACACCCATAATGGGTAAAAGGCGTGATGATATATTTATTTATTTTATTTTAGTTTTCAGTGGATGAGCACGATTTGGGGTTAGGTTAGGGTAAATTATGATTAAATTTTGTAATTAGAATAATATTTCAAATATTATTATCTATAATTATTGTTAGAAACATTTTCCTCTTACTGTCTCCATTTACGAATTACAACATGTTAAAGAATAGTATATTGTACAGCGACCATGGAATGGTACTCATTTCTTACGAGTATGAAAGTTTGTAGCATGAGCCAAAGGCGAATGCTGCAAATCATACGAGTATGAAACGGACATTCCATGCGAGTTGTACACTATACTTTTTTACGACCACGATATTATTTAAAAATTAATTTAATTTTAATAATAAATTTGTCCCGCTTTCACCATTCCAATATTTAACAATTCTAAATAAGTATCCTAGCAATGGCACCTGTACTTAAAAGAAACTGATCTGTATTGAAATACTCACAAAACAAATTCATTTCGCACGATGCTTGCAATGTACACAGTATAAGAATTCACACTGTAGCGACACTTCAAATATTTTCATAATCCCAATATTTCATTGGTGCGCAGCCGGGAATATGGCCGCTTAGTGTTCGCTGATAGGCTATCTTAGTAACCATAGAAAAGAAAATATGATATGTCAGTGTCAGTTGTATCTGTCAAATATCAAGCTGCAGTATTTCTGCCAGGTTAAGTTTATAAAATGATTGCAAAACAAAGAGGTAAACTTATTTGTACCATGAAAAATTGTAGAAACTTTTATAGTGCAGGTGAAATAATATTTTTATATTTTATCCCCTTTGCAACTGACATTTATTCAAATTTAGCGCCGTATGCCGCAGCTGCCAATATGGCCGCTCGGCTCAAGGTCAACGGTCGATGCGACATAAAGATCAAAGGGACCGACAGCGAGTGTCGCTACTGTGTGAATTCTTATACTGTGCAATGTACCTCATATCCCTAGCAACAACAAACATACAATGAGCACATTTCTCAGTGGTCGTAGAAAAAATTATATTTTGATATCGTTTAAATCTATTAACCTGTGCTTTTTGAAAAAAAAAAATCTGATGTGGCCAGCACATAACCTCCCGCCCAATACTACTCTTAAACGGTACAAAATAGTATTTGATGATACAGAAACATACCTTCTTATTTGTTTATTTTCTATTTATATTTGAGAATTTTAATTTTCTTTCGTATATTTATTTAATTTTTTGACATATATTTCACTAAGAAAACAGCTTCACAATCACAATGACATGTGTCACATTTCGTAAAAAATTGAAAATTTTCCATGGTGTACTAGGAATGCAAGATTTGTGAAATATAATTTCTTTATATTTTATTATCTCTAAACTAATGAAAATTATTAAAATTAGTGTAATCAAAACAAATGTAGAATTAAATATTCTTCAACTTTAAAAATAACATAAATTGTTGAAAAAGGAAATTTAACCGTGTTTTTCACGAAAAACTGTTAAGGGCTTCAAGTAAACTGCTACTTCCGGTCGACCAATTTTATCCAAAATCTAATCAGCTCTTCATTTAAATATAAGAAGCAATAATTCAAAAAATTGTATTTTTTGGTATTATAGTATTTGAGTTATGCGAGACGAAAAAATTGCCACAGACTACACACACACACACATACATACATACATACATACATACATACATACATACATACATACAGACATCATCGCGAAAATAGTAAAATCGTATTGTAGGGACCCTAAAACGTGCTTATTCATTGAAAACTCACTACCCAATTTTCTGACCAAAAACAATACCTCCCTTACCTAGAGGTAGGCGGGAGGTAAAAAACAGAACAACGGTTGGAGAATGTTATTTTTTGACATGTCATAAATTGAAGAGTAATTTTGTTGAAGGGATGAGCGGTTCTTGATAGTGGTTGCCCGTGTTTTTGGATAGTTTGATATGAAACCTATGGCAGGAGGTATTGTGGTGTCCACGTTAGATTTTTATTTTTCCTAACTGTCTACGTAGTTTATTACTTTAAAATAGTTCTATTCATCATTGTTTCCGTATATGGCAGTAGATAACTCACCCTCATTAACATAGATGTCAGCCTTGGCACCGCTAGCCTCGGAGATGATGCTCTTGCAGCCTGGAACAAGCTTCTTCAGCAGGCCGGTGCCGGTGATGTGGTCAGCGTGCATGTGTGTGTTCATAACGTACACCAAATTCAACCCCAAGTCGCGAACCACGTTGCGGTCACGCTCGGCGTGCTCGATCACCGGGTCGATCAACACGGCATCTCTGGCGGAGGCGTCCGCTAGCAGGTAGGTGTAAGTGCTGGAGACGGTGTCGAACAACTGCGGACAAAATAAAACATGTAGTTCGAAATGCTACTTTTTACAAAAATGATTTTAATAAGAACATTCATAATTTTCTTTGTTCCAGGAAATCCTCCAGTTATTGTACCATAGGAATTTCATTTGAGAAGCATTCTTGTTTTTACTGCTAATATGGCAACTTTTATCTAATTTAATCGGCTTAGTTCTCGAAATCCTAATAGAGGAAATTGGAATCCGGCTTAATACGGGGAACGCTATGGAGAGAACGTAGTGTTGGAATCCTGATTCTCCTCAATTTTAAAACATATCTCTAATTTTAACGCAATACGGTCTCATAGTAACCAAGGTTTAAATAATATTTAGTGTAATATTAAACGTTGTTTGACAAAATGGGTTTTTTTTTCATTTTTATCACAAAATGTAAAATAGATTCTTAAGCCATGTTCAGACATGGACACGCAGAGGAAACATTCAAGCCACACACAGGCAATAGTTTCTCAATGAAGAAGTAGCTCTGAGACACACGGAAGACACAAAAATTTGAGCCGTTCACACATGGAATTTGTTTGTGACCTCAAAATTAAAGCAAAAGAGGCACTCACAATTAGTTTTTGTTATTTCTCTATTTTTCTTTATACAATCAAACATAAGATTATACTCAAAAACTAAGCCAAATTAATAAAACCGGAAGAAAAATTACAATCGACAATAATCAACAATACCAAAAGAAATTGCAAGTGACAGAAGAAATACATTTTTAAGCCTAGAAACAAAACATTTCTATGATTTGAAGTTATCAGTGAATTTGAACTTGTACTTTTCCAAGACACTTTGAAGCCACAAATTAGCGGCGCCTCTATTTGACAAGAGACACACACCGCACTTCTTCTTCATTGAGCTACTGTTGCCTGTGTGAGGCTTGAATGTGTACTCTGTGTGTCCATGTCGGAACAGGGCTTTATATAACAAGTACATAATTTAGAGTTTTATGGACGAGACAACCCTATTATGTACATGTTACGTACAATATTTTATGTTCGATTACATTGCAGATATATTTTTTTTTAGCTTAAAATAACAAATGTAGCATGTAGAAAATTGACAATATTCGTATTTTTAGTTATTGTTTAGTTATCAGGTTGTTTATTGTTTTTACTATATCGTATTGATTCATAAAAAACTGTATCATAATTCATAAACCAGTAATTATAATACAAGCGAACATAATAGATATTTATGTAACAAGTACCTAATTTGTGGTTTTATGGACGATGCATATAAAAGGGCTAGTCATTAAAACCTTATTAGGTGTGTACCTACATGTTACATACAATATTTTATTTTCGACTGCATTGAATATAATTAGAACGACAATTATATTTGACTCATGAAGTTGAAGTTGACATAAAAATTTAAAATATCGAAGTCTGATTTTTTTCTGTTTTTTTGTTATAAGGTTGTTTATTGTTTTTACTTTATTGTAGTAGTTCATAAAGAGCCACTTTATGGACGCGAAACAATATCATAAACAAGTAGTTTATAATACAGCCGAACATAATAGTTATTTTCTTTACAATTGGAAAAAGTAAGGAATTACCCAGGAGAGAAATTATAGCACACCGAACAAAGACTGAGTGTGATAATTTTATCGACTGGGTAATTTCATTTTTCACACGTATGTGAAGTATAACGTTTTATCCAAAATCTCTTAATAAATGCAAAATTTATTAAAGAAATAAGTGACAAATGTCACTCGAAGTAGTTACCAAAGTGTTGTGTGTTATTATTGTTAAAAATTTAAAAAATACTCACTAGTGACTTTTCACAAAATTATACCAACTAGTGGGTAATCTGTAACTTTCCGTGTTTAAAATCGCCATAGTTATAGAGCATTTATTGAGAGATGTTGGATAAAAAATATTATGGCTTAAAAATTTTAATTAAATGATAATAAAATGTAGTGCAGAAACCGCATTGTTCTTATAAATATTAAAGCTTGTTTTTATTGCTTTACAAATGAAACAAATCATTAAATATTTATTAATATTTGAAAGGCAAATAAATTTGTTTTTCTCATAAAAAAGTAATTAATTAAAAATTAACAAAAATATAAAACAATAAATAACAAAGCTCAGAAAAATAACATGTTTTGTTTTTCAAAACCTATCTGTTATTGAATAATATTTAAATATTGTTTGTGAACAATCAATTATGATTAAGAATCAATATCTGAAAATAATAATGTTCTGACTAACACGTAGATATGTGCAAATAAAAAATATAATTTCATAACATCCAATGTTCATTTTAAAAATCGTAACTACAATTAATGCTAAAGTATATAAATGGAAATGGATGACAAATAATTCAGTTCTATTTTACGTGAAATGTTCATCATTCAATGTACGGCCCTTGTTTACAATTAATTAATTTGAAAAATAAAAACAAAACAATATATTTTGTTTTCTTAGAAGCTATTTGAAGTGTAATAACAATTGAATTTTTACAGACTGCATTTACATGTGTCAGATAGCAGCTAAATGTTAAACAAACATTCGGTCAATAAAATTTTTCACTGGCGCAATATTCATATTTGCAGATATATTCTAAAATAAATTAGTAATATTTACATCTCAAACAATTATAGCTTATTAATACGTTTCCTTGAAAAAGCTTTTTGCGAGTATATAAATAAAACTATAAACAAATGACGGCATTTACTAATATATAACAAAATTAATCCTAATTTTATCATTGATAGGATGACAAGCAAATTTATACAGTAAAATATATATTAGATAATGCAAACTAAACATTTATTATTAGTCATTATCTACTCCAACAAAATTTTCACTTTATTTCAAAAAAGTTCCGGCATTATTTTTAATTAAACAAAGTACTCAAGTTTTAAGAGTATGGCTTTTGTTTTTAAGGTTATATAAACAATTCAACTACACAATAATTAAATTATTTATTAATTACAAAGCAAACATACCTGTCGAAAGAGAAAATCCTTCGAAAATGGTATTAAGTCAATTTGCTGATCACTAGCCATATTTCTTCTATTAATTACGTAGGATCCAAGACATCTACTAGATGCAGTGGTACGAAGTAAATTAAGTGTACCTGTAAGAGCTTTGAAGGTTATCGCCATGACTACAGAACTTAAAACAAAATACTTGAAGTATAACTAATTATCGGACATCCGATAGCAGAGTTCAAACATAGTTCACTTCATACCTGTCACCGCATTGACACCACCACTACCCCGGTATTAATCAGCTGTTTGGATAGTTACGAGAATCACCGGTAGATGACACTAGCAGGCCGTTGTAGTCGGGTTTATGGTTATTTTTACATACGTGTGACATTATGGTATTTATGGCAGCATAATTTTCAGGGGATTATGTTATACTAGCTTTATATTATTTTGATGAATGTTACGCGCAAAATGTGAATTGTGTTGTTACGAATTATGTTGATAATAAATTTAGTTATAGTAGTATTTAGAATATCCCATACATGTAAAATTAATTTATTTTCCTATACATATTAGAATAACATTATGTGTATTGATTTAACATCATTTCACCAAATTATTTACTTGTAATTGACCCTAATTAGCAACTAATCTGACATATATCCCAAAGAAATTAACGCAAACCCAAATCAAATCATATAACAACTTTCGAAACGGGTTGAAATAAATTATTGGTAAATAAAAATTAAGGATTAGCTAAACCTTGTTTTAATACTCATTGCAAAATAGCAAAAACAAAATAAATATAAATTTGAATAATGACAAATGCTACTATGGAAACCATTTTCTAAATTTATTTCAAAATAAACAATAAATATCAGTAATCAATATAAAAATCTACAGTGCAAAATGAATTGAGAATTTCGTCTGCAACGGCTGCCAAAATCAATAACTTCGTGAAAATTTAGTACCGTTGGAGATACGTAAAATAAGCAAAAATGATCATCGCTAGCTAAAGATTTCCGCAGTATTGAAAGGTATGTATTAAAGCTTATCTAGTTATCATTGAATGTGTAAACAGTAGATAGTGATGTCTGTCAAAATGTCAGAAATCAGGAACGATGAAAATGTTTTACAACGCAATTTCTGTTGCGAAGTTCAAACGGTCGCTGATTCCAGAAAAGGAAAGACAGGTTTTGTTATTTCTGCAAGACCAACCACTCGAGGTGTCCCTGGTCGGACAGAAATTCCTTTTGCTGTTTGAAATTCTTTGTTCGTGGGTTTTTTTATGTGTGAAATGTTGAATTTCGAAGGGGAATAGTGTTCTTATTTTAAATTGTGAAAGCACTTCTTTAACAACCATGAAAATGTCAACAATCTATATTTGAAATTAAAATTAAAATTGCAAACGTCAAAATTGACGTTTGACAAATTTATATTTTTTAAATTTAAGGAAATAGGATGAAGATAATTATCTCTATTGGAAATGAAAACTGCTGTATAGGTACTTACTTGAAATAATTTGAAGATATTTCATGAAATCTAAACTATCATAACATTTGTAGAGAATTTTAGAAAAGGAAGTATTTTTAAGACATTCTTTTTTTATTTTTACATACGAATTGGTATACCATAGCACGCACATACTCGTGGCAATAATTTAAATTCAGACATATTTGTAAACGCTTTGTTCAAATTTGATATTATGAAACAATATTTATGCTTCTTTATACATAGTTTAAGGAAATACGAGAATCATGAAAAAACTTAATACATGTTTTGAAGTCCCCTGAAATTCTTTTGAACATTTACTCAATGATAAACATATGTCTGAATGTGCAACAACATATGAACGAAAAAATATAAAATAATAAAACTTTTTATTATTAAGTGACATGAAAATGTGCAGAATTGATTCGATTTTGTTCATAATTTAAAGACCGGAAATGGAAGATTACTGGACACAATAAAATATTTCAAATATGACTCAGCTGCGCAAATAATTGCAAATGAAACATGTTTACAATAACATTCCGAATAAAAATATTATTGGCCAATTTTTACATCTGCTTCCTGCTTTCAATTTTGAGAAAAACCAAATATGTTGAATAATATATATTTAATAATCATGATTCTTAAAAGCAAAAAGAAACAACTGGAACATCTATTTGTAAAACATGACTTAAGTGGATTTATTAAACGTTCAAATTCATATTTATATGCTGCGTATAAGAAAATCATGTGATACCCACACATACTACATGAATAAAAGTACTTAGATGTAGAACATCAAATTTAATTCAACAATTATTTCATTTAATTTTGTCTAAAATAAATTGGCTAGCTGTGTCAATAAAAATTAAATTCTCATGTCACTCGCTTATGACCCGCTTTTTAATTAACAACATGTATTAATACTCCTAATTTTTTATATTAAATAGTTTATTTTCTTTTTCTGAAATCGACAGTGATGTACTCGATTGTAGGGTTTTACATGAAACAATCCTAATAAAATAAATTCATTAACATTTTTTGCAAATATCAAATATATCTCCCCTTATATTATCAAATTCTAATAATCAATAGAACAGTTTTGAACTAAACTGAACTGAACTGACCAACTATTTAATGACCCTCCGGAATAATAATAAAAACAAACATTTATCTCTAATTAATTGAATAAACATGTAAATTAATTTAATAAACACAACAAAATCTAGTAATTACGCCTCAACAATTATCAATAAATCTGTAATTTTTGACCTTGACTGCAAAACGGGATAAAATGCAAACAAGCAAGATATACTCCACAAAATGAAGCAAAAAATATTCCTAGACGCAGTTCATGTGAAGGTTAACTTCAATTAACTTAACTTCGCAAATTTCCAAATTATTATTTATGTTACATTCAGCTGTTTGCACTTAAACTTTGACTAATGTAAATCTGATAAAATTGACAGCATGATTTGCGTCAGCACTACCGAAATACACAAATGTTTGTTGATAAATTTGATAACAGCAATGCTAGTAAAAATGCTTGACAGTTTCTTCTTAAAAGGGGTTAGGTCGGATTTGAACTGGCTCACTTCCTAAAATGGTTCCAAATAAATAAAAATGAATTGTACTGGCTTTTATTCCGCTTAATATTAATATTTGACCATGCCTCAATACACCTGATTTTTTTTTCTATTTAAATAACATAGGTTTTGACATATTTTCGAATTTAACTTTTATCCAAAGCAATAGGAAAATTCGAAAAATACACATAATAATGAAATAAATAATATAGGTAATGATCCGAAGATATTTGGGAAAAATTAGAAGTCTCAATCATTATTCTTAATGTAAATAAAATAAATATATCATCACGCCTTTTACCCATAATGGGTGTGGCACTCTGCTTACGCAGATCTCGGTAAGTGATATATTTTTTACGTATGCAGTGCGGTTACCAACCGTTAAGTCATAGCTACCAAAGTTGTTAGTGGAGGGGGAACCACAGCGGTAAATTAAAATTGGCAACTGTCGGCTGTGGGATTCGAACTGAGGATCTCACGATCCACTGTCCGATGCGTTACCACGGAGTTATTTAAATTTTAAACATGGAAAATCAATTACTTATATCTTGTTTTAAAATAGGTTGGATAAAACTTCAAATAAAACGGATTACAACACATCTACAGGCATGAGCATATACATGTTGAATTTTATTTTCGGCAATTATTGAATTAGGAAGATATAGCTTTTTGGTCTTTTGTGCAATGTGAACATCTTCAAATATCGTAAGTATAATGATTGGGACTTCTAATTTTTCCCAAATATTGTCGGAAAATTATACTATGTATTTCACCACAGAGTGGATTTTTCGAACCTCGAATAAAAATTAAGTTGGAAAATGTGTCAAAACCCTATGTTATTAAAATGAAAAAAAAAAAAAACAAGTGCATTGAGGCCCAGTCAAATATTAATATTAAGCAGAATAAAGGTCAGCACAATTTAAAAAAAAAATTTATTTGGAACCATTTTCGGGGTGGGCCGGTTAAAATTCGTCTTAACCCCTTTCAAGGTCCAACCTATTGTACACCTATAATTACAAGACTTCTAAATAAAATGCACATTTAACAAAAATGATGCAATAAAAACATTGGATTGCAGTCTCAAAATTTATTACATTTAAAAGATGTTTTCGGTACATCTGCAATACACGTGTTTTGTTTTATTAAAATGACTCCGCTAATATAACAAAACAAACTCTATTTAGCGTAGTATCTTCTTCGCACTACAAGCATATTTGATAAATTGGTGATTATGAACTATTGTCACGTAAAAGAGATAAATTACCTATTTAAAATTCTAAATACGTTCGTCTTACAATAGACGATTGAGCATAATTCCTTTTAAGATTTAGATAACCATCCGCGTAAAGACCAAAAAGGATTCCTCATTTTCAATTTCCAACTTATATAAAACTCCCCATTCGCACTTATTTTGCGTTTTTTAATGATTCCATCACTGTCACAAAGTACTTTGATGCTATAAGTTTGGTAGACTTTTAAATATTAGTTCAAGGGATCTATGCATGCAGATTTTTTCCATTATTTTCTCTGTCGTCTCTTTGTGCTATTTTTCGTGAGACCGGGTCGCGGGGAGCAGGGCTTTTAGAGGTCCGTGGGTGATTATTCCAGACCGCAGACCCAGACAGAGGCTCGCCTACACATGGTCGAATAACTTCACTGTGCGACCTCAGGCGCTCAGCCTGTAAATGTGATTTTGATTGCAGTGCAATGCTGAACTAAAGTACGTATAAAACACAATCACATCGCACTTTGGACTGCAATTACCTTTGATTTTAACATTGTCACAAATTTGTAAATAATAATGATGATTACACCGCATCCGTGTTTACCTATCAATTTTATTGTAAGTGCTAAATTTATATTATTTATGGGGTAAATAGTTTCGTGTTTGATCATGATATCCTGAATAGGCTCTTCAACTTCCTTAAAATTAAGCATATTAGGAACAAATTTTCAATAATACGCTTCAAAACAATGTCAAAAATATAACACTTTATATGAAAAGTAAATATTATGCCTGCAATTAATTATTAAAAGTACATTATTTTTTGTGGGAATATATATGTAGGATCTGCTTCTTAATGTATCCAGGTCTGAATAAACGGTTTTATTAATTTTAAAAACTACTGATCACCAAGGTTATAGGTGCATCAACAATAAGACTAGAAAGAAGTGTGAGCCTCCAGAAAAACTTAAGGCATCTTAAAATTAAGGCACAACACAGTTTCTAAAGCCACAGTTTGAGTTGAGTAGAACCGTGCAGATTCGCGGATATATGTTAATTCTTGAGAATCACTTTATAAACATTACGTCTATACATTATATTAAAGAAAAGCGATGGTTATTTATTCCAGTTCTGAAGACCAAATGTATTTAACAACGGTCTATTTTTCGAAATGAGGAATTTCCATGGATTCTTAAATAAAGTCAGTCTAGGTAGAGTATAGAGCGCATGATAGTTGACGTTTAATTAATTTTTTGCTTTATAATTTAAATTTGATAGAAATCTAACCTTTATCTATTGTGATCCAGAGAAACAAAATTATAAGAATTAATAAAGAGTTTCTGCAGATACTTATGCAAATAGTGGAGTTGACAATCCCAGATAAGCATTAGCATGATTGTATTTAATTTCATTTGAAAACTGTTTTATAATTTGAAAAAGAAATATAATTTATTTTATGATGAAGATTTCTTTTCAAACGTTTTCATAGGATTCTTTCAAGTTTCCATCCGAATCATGGATTTAAAAATACCAGAAAAACAACATGTCTTATTTAAAATAGATGGCTCAATCGCTCTTCTAGTCCAGATATTGTTGAGAATAATCTATTTTAATTAAAATATGCTGATTCAATTTGGTATTTCTAAATTCAGTACCACTGAATATAATTTTTATAAAACAATATTCAAACAAATGAACAGTTTGATGTCAAAATTGTTTTCAGATATCAAAACGCATGCGCAGGAGTAATTTTTAAATAGTGAAACTTCGGCAGTTGGGATGAAACTGAGAATCTCGGATCCTTTAGAGTGGCCATTTACCCCATTTTATTCTGTAAAATTAATTCGTAATAGAAAGTGGAAAACACTGTGTTTGTCGCGGCACAGCGCACGATAAAAATAGTTAAAGTAGAGATTAAAACGTTTGTAAACCAGCACAGAAAACAGCCAGCACGTGTATTTGACAACTGCCCAAGGCCGTCCCGACGTCACACATAAAATAATCCAGCCGCCTCAGACTTAGACAACGAACCAAGCGAACATCGCAATAAAGAAACGAGAATCGTGCGCATTCGAAACGTCATTTACACGACTTTACACAAAAGTACATGCGGAGGAAGCAGATTTGAATTACGAGATCGCATTTTCAGTCCAATTGCTCCACTTTCTAAACTTTAATAATCGCGATTTTGCAATCTGCGGCGTCGAGCGTGAAATAGGTCAGTTTTGGATATTTTTGGCGAAGCAATGAGGTCGGGATGTTGTGTATCGTAATTTGGCTATAAATATTTGAAAAGTGATGTAACCCGTTACATATTTGTGAATGGGGTTGCTATTTTGTACTCTGTAAACACTTCGTTAATTTTATGTCGCATTACACTTGAAATACGTGACACACATGCATTACACATCACTGATTAAGTGAAACACATTTCGTATGGCCCATAAATAATTTTAAGTTAAATTATTATCAATAACAAAACTTAAAATAGCAAATCATAAGAATATATATACAGGATATTCGGAAAAGTGGTGATAGCTTCAGGTAGAACGATTCTTTGATTGATTCTGAGTCGATATCGGCAATCCTAATGCAAAAAATTAGTACGGCGCTTCCTAAAGCCACACGAAGCCGTAAAACTTGTAAAGCTGGTTTTATAGTTTGCATAGAACACAGGAATTAACATAGAAAAACATAGAACTTCATTAGGGGGTTTTACAAATTGCACAGAACGACATACGAAGTGACAGACGTTTTGACATATGACAGATGATTTTTTTTTAAATATTCAATTCAGATTAACTAAATTCTGAAGACATTTCGCCTATAATACAAAGATGCCGGATTAAAGATGCTATTTGCCCTGAAGAAAAGCTGGCATTGACACTGCAGTAAGAATTTTTGACAGAAAACTATATTATCTTATTTCTACAATAAAAATTTTATCGAACTAACACGAAATATAACGAAAATACACAGAAAACATAAAAGGCACAACATAGACACAGAAAATTGAACATTGTTCAATTCGTTTGCGTATGACCAAAATTTTAGATTATTCCGTGTTAAATTATTCCTGTATTCTATGCAAATTATAAATCCAGCTTAATTATGCCATTAGAATTAATCGAAAGTTTTGAAATTTTTTATGGAATATCATTGCCGTTTACATGCCAGAAGAAAAGTGTTAAATTGCGTTGATGTAACCAATGTTTTAAGATTTAAACTTCGCTTCTGAGGTACTTTTTAATTTTATTACATATGGTAACCTTTTTTAAATTATTTGTTAAAAATGAATGACAAATATTTTGACGTTTGTCAGATTAATATTTGTGATTGAATTATCGTTATTTTATTAATTTATCTTTACATTTATACTCGAAATAAAGCATCGTTTAAATTGATATTTATAATTTACATTTCTTTTGTCAGCTATTTTTTTGTATTAGGATTATCGATTCAGAATTAATCAAATAATAATTCTACCTGTAGTTTATCACCCCTTTTCCAAACAACCCGTGTATAGATCATAAAAAAATTATATTTCATTTTACCTGTTCTATACAATATACCTATAAAAATGTCTAAAATTATACAGGATGCGAGGTCGTTTAAATTAAATTGTAATTACTTAATTAACAATTTTTTGTTCAATTTTTTTTGTGCCTGAGAAGTATATGGGTCATTAACTGCAAGAAATAAAGTGAAATACATTATTTTTGTACTATATAATAAACAGGTAGAGAATATAATAATTTTCTAAATAAACGTGTATTTTATTACTTATTATTATTACACATTGTTTTTTTTTTTTTTGTTATTTTGCATTGTAGAAATCTAGTGTGCGATTGTAGCGATCGGACTAAAAATATGATGAACCCTCTGTAAAATTGCGTAAGAAGTTGTTCGAATACTATTTGAAGTTTTTACAATTAAATTAATTTAGTACAAAACTTATTTATTTTACAACGGAATAAACATCTAACCACAAGTGACATGTCAATTCGTAGAATTACAATGTATTACAAATCAAACATTTTGCTTCAATTGTATCAGTTCATTTTGATGTGAAACAGAATTTTCATATCCGTGATTATTAATTATACCGCAATTAATGTATCCGTTTAAAGTTTAAAGTGAAACGGGGAATAAATTTAACTGAATTTTTATATTTAAATTTTATTTAAAAAATTATAAAATAAATAAACAATATTAATAATAAATTCATCTATTCACGGCTAATTAATAATCATAAAACTATTGAACTACATTAGTTGGACTGCTGTAACAGTTCCAGAAACGTTTTCAATTTGAACTTTAATTGTTCTAAATTCAGAACAATTAATAGTTTTTTTTTCATTCCCCATGTTTCATTCTAAAAAGGGCGCTCTAATACATTGTTGTCAAAATCGTAACCATGAATATATAAAATCGTTTATGTTTACATAAAATGTTAAAAATGTAACTACAATATATTATTAAATATTATTAAATATATAATTTAGTTTTTCTCAAAATTAGAAGCATATACAGAGTAAGTGCATATATCATTTTATATTCCAAATATCTTTTATTTGAAACTTTTTTTACAGTTGATTCTATTATTGAAAAAAAATTATTGTTTTGTGTGTCTAGTAAACTTTCTTTTCCAATTCTTCAATTTCATTCAAAACCAAAACAGCTCTGCGTATTTTCATGAAATTTATAAATTTTAAGTTTCATTACTATATCTTATATCGTTCATGAGATATTGTACTCTCGGATACACATCCATCCATTTATACAAACACACACATCATTGAGAAAATGGTCCAAAACGAATTCAGTAGACCTCAAAACATGTATTTGCGCAAATGTCTCGTCAGCAATTTTTTTCATGACTGCAATACATATAATTTGTATAAGAAAGTAAAAAGGTATACTATAGTATTTTCGGGATATTATTGCGTATGTCAATTTCCTGGCACCATGAATAGTTAATCTAGATCTCGGTTCGTCGTTCCATAAATACCAGGGAACTGAAGATATAATTTTGTTTATATCCGGAATTGCACCAAGGTCACCATAGTGAGTGTTTGTGCGTTTTATCGTCGTGTTGTGTAAGCGTGTGAAACACGTGCGTTCGTTTGATTGTTAGCAATCGGTTTTCTTTGTTAGTTCCAGGCTATTTGCGACGTACTTAGAGAATTACTGCTGAGGTGTTTACTATGGATCATTTTATTACTTTATTGTTTGTTTATTTATGTACAATTTTAAACAAATTACGCGTATCTCGTTAGGACAGCATAGCATGTTTCAGATTCTTATTAATTTACTTTTAAAATTTTATTGAACTTACCGCGAATTTGTTTCTGTTCTGTTATGACCCTAATGTAAATTAATTAATTGTAAAATAGTACTCAAATATATAGGACGCTTATTATTCATAAATATTACAAAAAATATGTCATATCAGTGGCTGTACAATACAATAAAATGAAACAAAATACTATGATTTATTTATAGCACTTTTGAGATTGCGTGAGTGGCTCAAGGATTGGCTCAATTAAAATATTAAAAATCTCAATTTCTTGAGAATCTTAAAGGTCATCTTTGACAAACTTTATAAATATAAATGAAGTGAAAGAAAGATGACATGACATATATACATAGAACAAAGACCAAACTAATTAATCTTATTGTACCTATCTTAAAGATAATTAGAAACAATATGAGCGAAGTACCAGAGTTCAATATAACCTATTGACGCATATCTTTTGGACTAATATAAACGATTACTAATATTATCTACATCTTGATTATATTTCCCCAGGTAAAATAACATGAGTCATAAAATGGAAACAAGTAAAATAAGCCAGGTATAGATAGTTCATAAATATAGAAATAAGGTTTTATTTAATGCTGGAACACTACACAACATGCCAAAAGCTATGAAGTGTATTCTAATACTCAAAGTTAAATTGACAGCATAAAATTTGAAGTACGAAGCGCAGACGAGAGTTACATATGACGAGGAAAAAATAAGATAAACGAATTTAATGTTATTTTTTTGTAAAAATGTGTCAAAATCAACGTTTTAGTACAATTTCTTCGGCAAGTATTAAAGTTTATATTATGAATTCATGAAATAATCTTGACATATACCCCTCGTGCTAAAGAATTGAATCAATTAAATTTGATGTCTAGCTTATTTATAAAATTTTGTTTTTAAAAAAGTGTTATCGTACATAATAATTTAAGATAAAATTTTTTCAAATTATTATGTACTCAAATACTTTTTAAGCAAAATTTTATGCATAAGCTAGACATGTCAAATTTAATCAATTAAATTCTTAGCACTCGTGATATAACTATTGAATAATTGAATTCAATATATGACAGCAACGAAAACAGGATTTTGTTCATGTCTAGTGACGTATGCATTTTTTATGTTTTCACAAAACATAATTACTAGTGTGTTCACTTTGTCTAATTTAACCGAAGACGTAGCTTTTATAATTCTCGAGATCCCAATTGTACGCCTCTAAAATGAAACACACTGTATATGTAGTATTTTTCACGACCCTAAGATACAAACTGAATATTTTAAAAAATATTATAAATAATTGTTTAAAACTGTAATATTGTAGCCAATGGCTTGTTGATTTTTTTCAACTAACGGACCTGGTAAGTAGACGTCCTGCCACAGACCTCGCTAGTTTCTTGAAATAAAATCTTTTATTCAGTGTAATTGATAAGAGGTCTTGGCCTGTAATCGAAGGGTTCTGGGTTCGTGTCCCAGTCCGGACTATCCGATTTTTTTTCTCATTTTTTTTTCACAATTCTTCTCCTCTTAAACGACTTGACCGATTTTTTTGTACTTTTGGGGTCATTTGCATAGTCAAATAATGCATAAGTCGTGAATAGAAGTCAGAAAAATTCTGGATCTCAACAACAGCGCCACCTACCGGGCCTAACTGTAGCTAAATAAGATTCAGGTGACCCATAAGTACAAAAAAAAAAAAATTCATCAAAATCGGTCAAGCCGTTTAGGAGAAGAATTACGCACACACGCACACCGGAATTTTATATATAAAGATAAATGTAAGAACAAGAATTTATAAAAATATAGGTGATTTCCTTTTCCTTTAGTATTTACTAAACGGGGCTAATATATTTTAAATTAATGAAAATATGGCGGATTAAAGTTTATTCCCGTTCGTTTTATGGAAATTCTACAACTTTTGCTCTTTGCTGGATTGTTTATAAAAGAAAGAAGTAGCTATTTGAACATCGTAGTTTTAATGAGGGGTCCAGGGGAAGAGGGTCAGTTTAGCTCTCAGCTGTCACTTTACGATGTCGCAACATTTCGCGTTTTCCTCTAAGAGGAGGGATAGAGCACGAGCAGCTGATCGAAGCAAAACACAGACAGCTCCGCGCCAACAGTGTCCGTTTAGAACCACTCGTGTGCACAGTACTTGCGAGTCATCTTACTTCAACCAAACCAAATTCCTTGTGGATGTCAAACCAAAAACCACGTTCTATGACATACTAAAATCAATAATTAATGACAGTGCTTCAATGACAAAGACGTTCTGAGAGGTATATCAAAGTTGTTCAGTATTGATGTTGACATTATTCCTTTGTTCTACCTTTCCGAGTGCAGTTCGTGTGTTTCCGGGCATCATCGGATTGTTATGTAAACATTGAACAGGTGATCGGGTTTACCTGATCGAAGTGAACTGTGCGAATTTGATTCACGACGTTGTTTTGTTTGTATTTATGTGGGACATAGACTACACCAATAAATAAATGTGTTTTGGATGTAAATTTCTTGCTGGAAGTTGAGAATAAACAGGTAAAAATGATTTATGATGAAAAATGGTTGACAATACGTGGCACTCGTGTGTGATGTTGGTTGCCGAGTACAAATGAAGCTATCAAACGGTTTTTTTTGCCAGGATATTATAGCACAGCTTGTAATTATAGTTTCACCTTTGATTCATTTTTATAGAGATTAACTTGGAATAAACGCTAATTATAAACTGGAATTTCTCATATAGATGTTATTGAACCAAATCTCACAAGCTTCTAGTCACGTATTTGTAATTTGTACAAAATATATTGTGTAAATATTGATAATATACCACAGAATTTTATTTATTTTATTCTCTGCTCAACTAGAATTAATTCTCAATTCTCTACACTACAAAAATACACCTTTTTGTTATCCGCTCACTAACATCTTTAAGGGATTGTTATTTGCATTTTTCGAAACAAGAGGAAGTGATTAAGGGTTAAACCCGCGAATTCTCGCTAGTAAGCCAAAACCAGCAACTACATTAACAAATGTTATTTTTTTAATTTTTATATTTCATGTATAAACTACAACTGACATGTATATGTAAAAATTTTACTTTCAATTGAAATATAACATTTTTATAAGGTAATTAGTATTGTTATTTTTATTTCCGCTTTGAATTTAAATTACACAATCAAATAAAAACACGCAAAATTATTTACAGATTAATTTTTTTAAGTTATTTATATTTATCAAGGCCTCCATTACTCAGACAAATAAAAGCCGCCAACATATTTTGTCCCGTCCAAACAAATTGTATATTTCCATTTGTTTTGAAACTTGATCATCAGCTGTTACTTGCAAATATTCTCTGCTGGCTGCAGCTACAGAAATAATAGAAAGCTCATGATGTTTCGACACGCTAGCGATAAAGAATATCCGGTGTATTATTATTATTGTAGGTTTGGCCGTTCACTTCAGCCAGACAAGGACACTTATATGTCATAATAAGTTCAGTTGCAGCTAAATGCGGGAGGGAATAAGAAAAACAGAATCTGTATAGAGTTAAAAGTCCATTAAACTATTATTGCTGAATAATATTTACAGCCTTGAGGGCCTTAGTCATTTGGAATTCAAATTTTTAGAATACAATGCAAAACACAACTTTTTAAATGTGCTGTTACAATAGATGCGATATTTTTTACTTATCTGACAGATAGTTTTTTTGGCATTTTTTTATTCCCAAACATATTCAATTTCGTCAATAGATGTGGAACAAAAAGTTGTTACATAAGATATTTCGAGGTAAAAAATTTCCGAATAAAATAACTTATTTATAAATAATGTTCATAATATATATAATCGATCATACAGTTAAGTGAAAGCATAAATAATCTAAAATGTCAAACTACAAACTATTAATATTATAACGGCATGTTTTCACTGTAAGCATGTTTTGAAAATATGTACAAACAATAAATTTACGACAAATAGTCGTGTTTTGCGTTGTAATCTTTAATAAATATTTACAATTTTACAATGGAATATTCCACTTTTATGCAAATTAACCAGCAATTTTTATAATTATAGCAACTCTGGTACCATGCATGCAAAAAGGAAAAACTTAAGAAAACAAATTTATTATTTATAAAAGTGCTAACCGCAATAATGCAGTACACAAATTTTGTTCGCATAAGAACACATTATTTCCCGGACTTTCTTAACTTTACAACTTTCATTTTACATGCGGCTATTTCGCTTTAAATAAATTGTTACACTATACTGTACTAGATGATACTTTTGTAATTTATGCATTTATATGAAGTTTGCATCACTTAAATTATAGAGTAGCAAAAGACGGTGCTCGTTTTTTTGTCGACCTTATTCATGCAAAATGAATCACTAATACTATTTAAATCTAAATTTTAAATTATTTATAAAAAATATTTAGTATGCCGCAAAATACGAGTATAAGCACCCAATTTGCAAAAATAAAATTTTGTCAAAACTTAAATAATTGAGCCAAAATGGATACTAATTAAATTTACCCAAATAGCCAATCCGATAAATTAGATAAATAAACGAATTAAAACAATTTAAAAACGAACTGAGTTTGTTGAAAATGAGTTCAGTGGATTTGGTTAAATTACAGTTTGTCTAAAATACAGTCTAGTAAAATGAAGAAATGTTACACAAAATATCAAAATGACTAATTTAAAACTATATTTATATAACGGAAAACGCAACTGTAATATATTTTTTAAATATCTATTTAAAACGATACAATATTTTTTTTTCCAAAGAATAGACCACTGAATCACACATGTCTTGTGCCTTTTTTAAAAATGACAGAAAAGTATTCTAACCTCCATTTATTTTTTCAGTTTTTCAAATCTAACTCACAATGCCATCACTGTTAGAAGCAATCGAACAAAAATATGGTAGCGAGACTTACTCAGATGAAGACGACGAAGAGGATGACGTGGTCGGCATCTCCGTAGCTATCTTCGTGCCTCGACGACCTCCACGCACCTGTGTACCATCGCTGCTGGTGCTCAACAACTGTGACATCGCCACAGCGGGCGAAGGCGAGGAGCTGGTGGACAAATGTTCTTTTGTGGAAGAGCTCGACCTCGCCGCGAACAAGCTCAGCGAATGGGAGGAGGTTCTAGGCATCCTGAAACAAATGCCCAAGTTGAAATTTGTCAATTTGAGCTTCAATAAGTTGAATACTCCTTTGGAGAGAGCTTTAGGTATGAGCGAGAATTGTAAATTAACCTAATGATAAAGCCACAAAGCTAACACAAAATAATTCGAGTCAAACGAAACATTTATTCACGTATGTTTTGTTAGCGCTCATACGCTTGTATTTTAGTTGAAGTGTTGCACATATCTGTACTAGTTACAAGTTGTAAATCATTTATTAGAATTGTGACGATTTAATTTTAAAGATGCATTTAAAAAAGAAATATGCTGAATGTTTATTAACAATCTAAAAAAAATGTAATAAAATTAAAAAAATATGCAGATCTAAAAAAATAACTTTTGAAAGTAAAAAAAAAAAAATTATTCCTTGGACAAAGGAATGTGTTGGCTGTAAATATAATGACTGGTATCTTGGGGCTCATTTTTGGGTATTTAAAAAAAAAAACTGTTTTAGCCTCGGTTTTAGCGTTGTACAATGTTCTAAAATTATTTTATTAAAAAATGCTTGAAATAGAAGTTACAAAGAAATATATTGTTTACCAATTTTATTTGAAGTAGTTTGTTATAATGTAACATTAGAACATTGTACAACGCTAAAACCGAGGCTAAAACACTTCTTTTCAACCCAAAAACAGAGCTCGTGATGGTACCACCCATTCTGTTTGAAAAAATTTAATTAAAGTTGGGATAGCAACGCAATAGTATATTATACATTAAGGGAGAGTGTACAATTTTATCCCACGAAGTAAATTGAAGCACGAGCCGCAGGTGAAGGCTTCAATACGATTTCATTAACTAAATTATTATCATCATTAGATGCAAAAAAATATAAAATGCAGATTACACAACTTGTAAACCAAGTTAATGGTAAAGATTTAGTTCTTGTATAAGATTTACCTGAATCACTAGTCTTCGTAAACTATAATTATGCACAGAATTTCATTACATTATTTGAAGCTTTCTAAAAGATCATTTCATTTCTAGGTCCCGAGCACACATGGGACCAGCTAGGCAACCTAGTCCTGAACTCCACTAATATCGAATGGGCAAGTGTTTGTTCGCTTCTCGCCGCTTTGCCAGGTCTAGAAGAACTTCACCTCAGCATGAACGGTTACGAGAGTGTGGGACTGGACACCTGCGCTCCTCACCGAGCCTTACGTCGCCTTCACTTCACCGCCAACCCCGTGGACTCGTGGCAGGAAGTCAACAAACTTGGAAAAACGTTCCCAGAATTAGAGAGTCTCGTTTTAGCGAATTGCCCGATCAAGATGATGATCGGAGAGGAAGATGGTGAAGGGAATGAGAAGGATGCACATCAGTATTTCCCGGTAAGAGTAAGAGCAAATAGGTATTTGAAATCGAAAATGTAACGGTAGACAAAATTACAAAATATAAAATAGCAAATGAAGAACAAACTTTGACAGATTGAGAGGAATTTCATTTAAGGCGATGCTATATTTATTGTCTATTAGTTAAATTCGATTGGTTAATTATAATTCAGTTTTATTATTATATTGTTACTTATTAATTTGTTCTGTTCATCCGGAATGAATCGTCTATAGCGAAGTAAAATCTGGAAACTCCAGGTCAATCCGAACTAGAGAATAATGAACAACATCCATAATAGATGATCAAGCGCCAGACAAGGCGCAAATATTAAAGTATTTTACTACTTATTTTTCATCATTTATAAACGATATTAAATTCCAAGAACATTTCTGGAAAAATTATGGCTCATCTTACACTTTTTGTATTATAATTTTTGAACCTTAATTTGTGACAAAATTACTTATGTATTTTAACGTGAAATTTCAAATTATCCAACGTTATTTATTATTTACATAGAATTATTTTTCGATATTTTAGTATTTTGGCTATTTGTCAAAATAACACATTAATTTTATATCATAGCTGATAAAACATTAAATTTAACTTTTTACAATAATCTATTTAATGTAAAAGCACAGTACAAATGTTATTAGCTGTAGTCGCACTCCCTGTCTATCGGCACCTTTGATGTTCTGTTACGTGTCAGACTTTCTTGTGCATCTATGCTCCTCCTCCTGGTAGGTGACGCGGTGGAATTTAAATAAACGTGAAATTTAAACTGATAAAAAAGATTAAAACAAAACTTTTGATATAAGTTACGTGTTAATAATTAAATATGAAAATTATAACTTAAAATATCTTATAAAAACATATGGACAATAAATTGTGAATGTTTCATAAAATTAAGTCTTTGAATAATAACTAAGTTATTAAGCCTCAGAAACCGACCAATCCAATCAATCGGTAAATACGGACGCGTTTCGTTCTCATTGGATTTAATCAGCATAGTGTAACCCAGCAACTGCTTTAGAGGCAGTGGCACTGACTGACTGGGCCGACGAGATCTAAGATCTTTTAGAACAAAAAAATGATTGGCTATAGTTGACATCAAGTATTGGAACTAACCATCCCAGAGACGCTAAATTTTCACATTACGGAAATATCGGGAAGTGGGACTACTGTTAATAGCATTTATTACGTGGTAATAGTCTAGCAACAAGGCTTGAACTATGAACTACCTTCTTTCTTATTTTATATTTACACATCACATCTATGAATTTAAATTGTACCCATGTAACACTTACTTATTTCTGCTGTTGTAAAACAATAATTTTACCTGCAGACTCTCAAACTTCTGAATATGAACGGTACGCTCCTGGCCCGATGGGATGACATCGAGAAGCTTGCACGGTTTCCAGCTCTGCGGTCACTCCGCGTCCAGGGTTGCACACTGTGGGAAAGCCACGACTACACAGAACACGAGAGGCGCCAATTGCTGGTTGCACGGCTTCCTAACGTGGAGATGCTCAACGGCGGTGGCAACATCGAACCCCAGGAGCGGGAAGATGCCGAAAGAGCATTTATACGGTATTACATGGATCGGCCGGAATCAGATCGACCTGAAAGGTGGGTAATGATAAGTTTATTTGGTTTGATTTTATTTATACAAAATTTAATAGTTGAGCAAGGTTTTTACCTCCCGCCTACCTCTAGGTAAGGGAGGTATTGTTTTTGGTCAAAAAATTGGGTAGTGAGTTTTCAATGAATAAGCACGTTTTAGGGTCCCTACAATACGATTTTACTATTTTCCCGATGATGTCTGTATGTATGTATGTATGTATGTATGTATGTATGTATGTATGTGTGTGTGTAGTCTGTGGCAATTTTTTCGTCTCGCATAACTCAAATACTATAATACCAAAAAATACAATTTTGTGAATTATTGCTTCTTATATTTAAATGAAGAGCTGATTAGATTTTGGATAAAATTGGTCAACCGGAAGTAGCAGTTTGCTTGAAGCCCTTAACAGTTTTTCGTGAAAAACACGGTTAAATTTCCTTTCTCAACAATTTATGTTATTTTGAAAGTTGAAGAATATTTAATTTTACATGTGTTTTGATTACACTAATTTTATTAATTTTCATTAGATTTAGAGATAATAAAATATAAAGAAATTAGATTTTACAAATTTTGCATTCCTAGTACACCATGAAAACATTTAAAAATTTTCAATTTTTTACGAAATGTGACACATGTCATTGTGATTGTGAACCTGTTTTGTTAGTGAAATATATGTCATAAAATTAAATAAATATACAAAAGAAAATGAAAATTCTCAAATATAAAAATAATTAACAATTAAGAAGGTATGTTTCTGTAACATTAAATACCGTTTAAGAGTAGTATTGGGCGGGAGGTTATGTGCTGGGCACATCAGATTTTTTAAAACTAAGGCAACCAAATATGCAATGCATTAGTGGACAGGAACCTTGGGGGCAAATTTAAAATAACAGCTGTCGACAGTGGAATTCGAACTGAGGATTTCATTATCCACAATTCGATGCGTTACCACGGAATTGATATAATATTGTAATTATCAGCAAATTTCTACTAAAAAGTATCAAATTCAAATTAGTTGAAAATTTATCACATTTATTTTAAATATGGTATTTGTATATTGCAGTTATGTTTTGACGCTCGAACGCGACTCGTGTGAGAGCAACATAAATACTTTGCACTCGAATTATACTGATGTGGTATGAGTAAGACATTCCTGGCATATATTGTTGTAGCTGTACTTTTATTTTGTATCCGTAGTGATGAATTAGTAAAAAATGAAAAAAAAAAAACAAACTTTTACCACTCGATGCTATTTGAGATAAGCGGCAAAAATTTTACCGCTTGTTGCTATTGGAGATGAGCGACAAAGTAAAATTCCTCAGAAAACATCAACTTTGCGTTGATAAATGCATACACAAAACCCTGCTTCTATAGCAGTCATAGATAAAACTTAATGGGTGCTATTCACAGGTCTATACTAAGGGCTACTAACTAGCGCATTTTTAAATTTGGCACTGTTACTTTTGCAAAAGTTGTTGATTACTTTGGAGATCAACAATTTTTTCACAGCAACAGTGTTAAACCTTAAAATGCCCTAGTTAGTAGCCCTTGGCATAGAGGTGTGAATAGCACCCTATAAATTTAATGTATTATAATAATATTCTATTTGCTGATTTAATAGCATGTTTCACCTTCATCTATTTATTCCCAAGTCCCTCAATATTTAATTTTGTATTTTTCTTGAAACGATATTTGTTTAATACGAATTTGTATTTTCCAGATATGCAGAATTGATCGCAGTCCACGGAAAACTAGACCCGCTTGTAAACGTAGACCTTCGTCCAGAAAAACGAGTGAAAGTAACATTCACTTGCGGTTCAAACAGCGAAGTCCGCTCCGTGGATGTTTACCGATCCGTAAGCGATCTTAAACAGAAACTAGAAGCATTCGCTGGATTTCCAGCAACCAAAATGCGTCTATTCTACGTTGATCAAGATCTCAGAGACATTCAAGGTCCCGAAGAAATGAAATATCCCCACAAACAACTATACAGCTACAATATCCAATCTGGGGATGAAATTATTATTGATTGCAAGCGAAAGACCTCTGAAAAATTGTCGCCGAAACATTAAATTAAGTAGTATACATTTGCTGTTGTAACTTTGTGATATCAAACGATTGGAAAATCGTTTGTTTTCTTACCGATGACATATTTGTCCAATATTTGGGCTAGAATGGTGCGTGGCTATATAGTCACAAGTAAATTGTATTAAGTATTATATTTATACCCTAATGAAGCCATATTTTAGTAACCCTTTTATTTTATTATCTACTTTAAAGAGTAACACCAATTTTAGATTATAACGATTGTTTGACTCAAACTATAAGTTTGAGTTTGCTATTCGTTTATATAGATATATATTATACAAATTCGTATTATTATAAATATTGATTATACTTACCAATTAAATAATAAACGGTGCAGCTTTTATGTGTAAAAAAAAATCACTGGATTTTATTTGTGTTCAAAACTATTCATTAATTTATGTGATATTTACTAGAGCAATAACAGGATTGTTTCGTAAAATGTTATGTACTTTAATAATAAATTTATTTTTAATTTATCTGTATTTGTTTTAAACAAATGATCAATAAATCTATTTGGAATTAATTATAAACAATGGAATGTCACTGAAATTGTTTTATGTAAATTTTATATGAATATGACCATGACCATCACTTAAAAATATATACAAATTATTTGCTTAATTTCTGTTTTGACCCTTCTTAAATGATTTCTTGGCACAGGATTAAATAAACCTGTAAAGAAAATTATCTAATATTTTTCAATGTATTCTCATACATTTGTGTTTACAGTTCATACTGGTCATAAGAAGAATCACAGATGACTAATTAATTTAATAAATAAAATAAGTAGATTAACAATAGACAAAAGAACAATAAACACAAACACATGAAATAAAATAAAATGGTGAATTGTTTTATCTAAAGTCTGTGTAATACTTCCTTCCTTCCTTTAAAATGCGCACACCCTGTTTGAAGAAGAATGTCTTCTTGATTTTTTTATCTATTTCCTTCATCGCTTCTTATAATTCTGTATGACTATCATCTTTTTCATCTTCGGTCGCTGATGGATCAAGTTCAACTTGTTCTGCGTCTTCTGGGTTTTCTGCAACTTCCGGCGCCTCTTCAGTATCCTCTGTATCCGGTGTTTTGCCTTCCTCTTTTTTTGTGTCTTTATCTTTCGTTTTGTTGTCGCTAGAATCTTCTTTGACAGGAATTTCAGTCTTCTTCGGTCTCCAAATTTTTAATTTATTTACTAAATACTTAACTTCACGATCGAGTAAAGCCATTTTTTCAGTAAGCATTTTTACTGTAAGAACAACTGGTTCGTGTTTCTTTGTTTTCTTTTGTTCCGCTTCTGTTTTATTCTTCCATTCAATTGTTTCTTTGATTACTTTGCTTAATGTTTCTATTTCTACTTCTGTAAATACATCTTTTTCGGGATTTGCGTTTTTAGTTAAATTCTTTGCTGATTTAAGGAAACCCGTGGCGCCCGTAATCATTTGATCGAGAGCTTTTAACGCCTCGGGTCTTTCTTTATGCTCGTAGACTCTCAAAAAGATATCTTTAGTAGAAGCTACTAAATCGGATAACTTCTTTTCGTATGTTTCAGCATCTGCGTCGGAGCCGTCTTCATATATCCAGTCGGAAATTTCGTTACAGTTTGTGCGAATTTTTTCAATTTCGGATTCAGTGCCTGCAGCAGTATATTCTTCAGTATCTAATTTTAATAAAGCGTCAATAACGAAACTTTCCAAATTGTTTAAGGCAGTTTCACGTCTTGTTTGTTGGCGATCAATTTCGTTTAAGGCTTCGAGAGTTGCTACAGAATTAGCGAATTGTTTTTCTGATAATTGTTGAATAGTAAGAATGGATTCTTTGCTCTTGAGTGGTTCTTTCACCGTAACAACTTTTGGTTTGGAGTCTTTTGAGTCCTCTTTGGCAGTGTTTGTAGTGTTCTTTGTTTCAGACGCATTTTTAGACGTTTCCTCTGTTTTGTTAGTTTTAGCACCTTCTTCTTCGGATTCAGCAGTTTTATCATGTACTTCTTGTTCGGCTTCCTCTAGTTTTGGTTCTGCTTCTGGAACATCTTTGCTTCCGCTACTAGTGAATAACTTGCTAATTGTGTTTCCCAATTTGGATAAAGGACTTTCTTCATCTTGAACTTCCTCAGCAGAAACAGTTTTTTCAAAAACGCACTCAACATTTGCCAAAGATAAAACACCAGATTCATCCATTGTGAAATGTGCTTTGATGCCTTTGGATTCTACGTTATCACCTTTATTTTTATTGAGAGCATCCTTAATACCTTCCAGGCTAACTTGACTCAAATTCTGCCCTCCGATACTTACGATTTCATCGCTGGGCAAGTATTCTAAATCAGCGTAATTAATATTAAAATTAAAATCAGAGGTGTGACGATTGAAAGTAATTATTTTCTTCTGGGGATATGGATTCATTAAACCAAATAAGGTTCGCTTGACTTGTTTAGCAGTTCCTGAACTTGAACGATCTGCTTCCTGCCGCTCAAATACTACTTGGATGGGGAATAACACGGCGTCTTTCGTGATGAATTTCTTGACCTTGAATCCAGTGGAAAGGTCAGCAGCTTTATAAACAGCCCCCATCGCAGCAGCTTCATCGGTGTTTAAATTTTTGGCGAGATCCATTCCGACAATTTTTTGAAGTTCATCTTGGACTTTTGGGACTCTGGTTCCGGCTCCGACAAGAACTACTTGGCTAATAACATCCATTGTGAGATGCGCAGTCTTCAAAGCTTGTTCAACCGGGGCTTTTACCCTATCAAAAAGATCTCCGCACAACGATTCCAGTTCTTCTCTGTTAACCGGTAAACGAAAATCAATTTCATCTATAAGTCCTTCAATTTGAGCAACATGGTCTGTATTAGCAGACAAAACATTTTTAACCCGCCCAGCTTCTTTGAATAATTTAGCCAAGGCTCGAGGATTTTTAAAAACATCATTTTTAGTTTTTTTCATTTCATTAAACTTAGTAGCTAAGTAATCTCTTAATCTTAATTGAATTTCTAATCCTCCTAATGTTCTATCGTAACCAACACCTAAAATACTAATCTGAGGATGAGTTTCAACAATTCCGCGATCTTTCGTTTTGATTGTTTGGTAGCTAACAACTGTAGCAGTGGTTTTCGACGCTCCCATATCGTAAAACATGACGTAGTTGGCGGTTTCATTAAAATCTTTGCGACGAAAGATCCCGTAGTTGAGAGCGACAGCGGTATAATCATTAATTAATTGTAGAACTTTCAGTCCTGCTAGATTTGCAGCTTGGAGAAGAGCTTTTCTTTCGGCTTGGTTGAAAAATCCAGGAACGGTTAAAACGACTTCGTTGACTGGTTGCAAAGCGGAAATTTCAGCGAATTCTTTTGCTCTATGAAGTAGCTGAGCGATAAGTTCTTCGGGACTGTACAACACATTTTCTTCGTGTTTGAATAGAACTGTTCCTCTTTCAGGATCTTCGACAATATTGTAATATGGGAAACGTTTTTGATATAACCTAACTATTGGATTATTTATATCTTTGCCTAGAAGGTCTAATAAATAGCTATAACTATTTTTCGGAAATCGTATGGCGATTGTTTGGGCGTCTTCGCCAAAGGTTCGGACGTTGTCTCGAAATGAGACGACCGCTGGTGTTTTTCGTTTTGATTCTTTATTGAGAACAATTTCCATTGGTACTCCAGGCGAAACAATTCCAATTTTCATCCATTCGGAACCGAAATCTATTGACATGACTGCTATTCCTTGAGCTGGAGCCCATACTGACATTAATACTGCACAAAGTGCGAGTATTATTTGCAACGGAGTCATTTTATCGTCTATAATAAAAAAATTGGGATATTGACAACAAAAATATAAATTCTAGAATTATCAAGCATTATTTAAAATCATTTTCATGCTACCATGGCTACAAAACTTTATTTAATTCTTAACATTTCGTAAATTTTTATTGTCTTTCAAATTCTTATAAATGTCAAAATGAAACATGACTTTCTTTATTATAACAATAGAATTAACTTCAAAATTTAAAAATACCATGAAGCTATTTGATGAATGAAACTAAAATTATACTCACATTTCAACTATAGGCTTAGTAGATAAAAATATATTAAACGTCAAACTATTTCGAAAGACAGCGCACAGGCTTTTAACCACGTCAAGCCATGTGCCGCAGACAGCTGTGTAAATTCGACCGGCAGTCGGCCGACATTTCTGTGTGGCGATTTCTGATTGGTGCAAGTGTCTCACAGGGGTACAAACTTTTTCTTACACTTTTTATTGAATTTTATCTTTAAATAAGATGAAAGTACTGGATGCTCATATTTATAAGATTTGTATTATGAATAATATTTATTTTAATTGGAATTTAAATATGTTGGATTAGAAAGCAAATGGATGAATTATAAAATGGCGGTGGAAGCGGTTAATTATAGGCATTCAAATGTTTTTATGGAAAACAAAAATGCATCAAAGAAGCACAAAAATTACATTATTAATAAAAATCCGGGGATACAATCATGGTTACAATGTTACAATACATATAAAACAAAACGAATGATGCAATTGTAACACGTATTATTCTATGCGTATATTTTTAAAAATGTTAATTATATTATGTATGCTTTTCATTATTTTAAAATTTGCAAATAAATATAACTATGAATACATGTGAATAAGTATTATAGAAATAGATTAATTTTAAGTTTTGATTCTGCCAATAAAGAGAATCATTAATCATATATGATGAATTTATGGAATTTTCAAAAACTGTTAATATAAAATGTTATTATTTTATATCTAAGGATATACCAGATAACATTAATTCGTAGAAGCTATATGTTATATTTAGATAAGTAATTGTTCAGGGTTTATGATACTGCGGCCACGTAGTGTTGGTGGCCAGATAGTAGGGGACAACACCTGTACAGGTAAGCACATATGCGCTCTCTATTGTAAGAATGTGCAACATCGTCAACAATTTTGAGTTTGCATGGTTTGGCAATAACCTGTTCTAGATTTGTTATCTTTGGACGGTGACCCTCAAGCAAACGGTATCGTACACCAAACATATCGCAAAATAATTATCTTTTTATTATCAAGGAGTGGCTTTTGCTGAACTACAGGTGTCAATTATTGTCTCTAGTCTCCTAAATGAAGTGTTACAACGAACTGAAGTGAGTATTAATTAATTCAGTTTTATATCGGTCAATGCATTTTAACTTTTCTCAAGTTATTTCTGCAATAAAATTTTATAGAATTACCACTAATTTATTATTAACTATAAAACGATATTATTTTAATTTGCGACTTTAATTGTGAACTATATATAACGTTATAATTATTTGCAATGCTATTAAAAGTAGTTTAATTTAGTTCTTTGTGACCCCAGATCATGCGTTCAAGTCCTACCGGCAACAACACTCTTTTGCGAATTCAACAAGAAATAAACGAAGTAGCAGCTAGAGAAAATGAACTTCGAAACATTCACGTATCATCCAACGGATCAATCAATGGAAATGAAATATCTGATCGTTCACCGTCACCAGTTTCACCGCCACCCGTCCTTGCAAGAGCTATGTCAACTTCCTCTTTAAACACATCATCAAAAACTAATGGATCTGCAGTATCTCCATTCACGAATGGTACAACTACCAGAAGATTCGTTCCGAATTCAAATGCTAAAGGTGTCATGCAAAAGTTTTTTAAATCTCGAGGTAAAATAACTGCCGCTAATACCTTAGCCGGCCAATCTACAAATCAGAAAGCTCCAGCCGTTGCTTGGCAGCCATCGGAAGTTCTCGATAGCCCTTCAAAAGCTCTGATTCCCGCCGATAAGCCTCTTCGAAAAGGTTATGTTCCTGTTGAAGAACGTATTCAAAAAGAGCTACGAGAATTGAAGCACCGCGAAGAAGAACTTCGCACTGAGAGAAGAAAATCGCAACCTGATTTGATGCTGGCTCTTGAAGCAGAACAAGAGTTGGATTCGAATCCTAGTTCTCGATCAGTGTCTCCCTTGCCTTTTCCTGGAAGACTTCGGAACGCGAGGTCTTACAGCCAGCTGCTCGACGATGACTTGCCGGAAGACACTATGTCAGCCCCATCTTCCCTTCGGCCTGCCAGGTCGTTGGCGGAATTGTGTGATGCACCTGATGAAGAAATTGAGTCACCCCGTACTTTGATTCAACAGTGGGAATCGCGTATTAAACAGTCACAGGAAATGCAGATATGATCATTGTTTAAAGAAAAATAGGTATCTGCCATTATAATTTTTAATTAAAAATTAAGATCGATAATCTAATTGAATTGTGTTCATTTCATTTTTAACTGTGTGGAATTATGTCCGTTTTAAAGTAATCTAGTTTTCTTGTACGATTTTGTTTTTAATATCAATGTGTTCGTTTTATTGTAGATTACAAGTGATTTTTTTTGGCTTATTATCCATTAAAAAAATTAAAAGTGGTGTTTGATATCATTATCAATTTATTCGATGCAATATTATAGATAAAGTAAATTAAAAATCATACAGGCAGATATTTAGATTCGAGTATAAATGAATTTTAATTGTGTGGCACGAAAAAGCGCACAAATTTTACATTCCAAATTAAGTACAAAGAAATTTTTGAATAATATTTAAATTATTTAATGCCTTATAAAACAGAGTTGTGCCAATAGTGAGATGAAAATTCCTATACCTACTATTTTTATAATTATTATGTAATAAACGCTAATGTATTGATTATTTATTGCTATAACTAGTCTATTTACAACTGGTGCAGGTAAAAAATAAATTGATTTTCAATGAGAATATATTTATTTATATAAAACATTATCATTCATTGTTACTGCTCCACGTCCTGTTTAAATACAAATTCCTGTTTATAAGCAGACCCCGAATCGCAACTTTCTTTACATGTATAAATAGCTAAAATTCCCCAATCCAAAATATTTTCATGCAATGAATACAAAAGTTGGGGTAAAATTTGAAATTCAAACTGTCTGGGTGACTTACAGTTTTCACAGTTTGGAATTTCAGTTGGTTTAGGATCAATGGAAATCCAAAGTGGCTCACCTCCTCGATCATAGCGTAAAACTTGATTTGGATTAGCTTCAATTTGCTTGCGAAACTGCGAAAATGTTTTGTCTTGATCGACAGCTGCATGATTTTCCAAATCCGATTCAGAAATATCAGCCATGGTTCCAGATTTTCCTTCTGCAACCAAATCATTGTATTCTTTCAATCTTCTTTTTTCAGCTTCTTCAGATGTTTCTTCATTCTTTTCTTCTTCGGCATTTTCTATCACTAATTCCCATTCGTCAAATAAAACTTTGTTTTGGTTGTCAGTTGTTTTTTCATTTGTTCCGCAGCTGTTTTTATGGCCTGCTTTCCAATCTATTATCTGATGTTCACGGGAACAATATGACGTTATTTTACATTTACTACAATGTTTTGTTGCTGATATTCCACATAATGTACAAATTTTTGCAAATTTTTCAATGTTGAAATCCGTGTTTGGATCTTCAACTGGTGGTTCTGGAGAATAAAAATTATTTTGACGGCACAGCTGACTTCTCAAAACAACGACGTTGCTATTGTCATTTCTTACACTACAAGATTCTTGTCTACAGATGAATATAAATATTGTACGATGAAAACAAGAATCTTTTTCTTCAACAGGAGCATAAACTTGACATAAAAATATCATTGGTTTGCTGCATTTCTTACACAATAATAATTCGGTGCTTGGCAAATCTTTTAAATTTAACCAAGATGGTTTGCCACCAATTTTACTTGGAAAATAATTACTTTTCAACAACCACGAGTCAGTCTTTTCCAGAAATCCTAAGTCTACACGTGACATTTTTATAGGTTATACAAACTGACAGATTAGCTTCAGCTACAGTGCTTTGAAGTTAGATTTGAAATTACATGTACGATAAAAAAAAAACATGGTCTAATAATTACAACTACGAACTACGTCAAGAGTTTTACGAATCTAAATAGCATGTCGGATATTTTTCCTCGCAATCATCCCCATGATTAACAATTTCTTCTTGGGTAGGCAAATATTTGTACATTCCTGATGTACCTGAAGTATGAGTTGTTGGTGTTTCTTTTGAAATGGCCTTTTGCATTCCCCACAAAAATGGCGCACTTTTGCAAATTAAAAGTTGTACACATCCAGTTTCTTCATCCGTTGTTCTATCCTTTAAATACTGTACTACATTATCAGGTAAATTAGGGTCTTTAGCAGCCGTTAACAATTCTGTTATCTTTGGATTACTTGTAATCCAGTCAAATGGTGAACCCGGGCGAATTTTTCTAGCATGAATTAATTCCGGTGGAGGAGGCCTTGACAGCGATGTACTTATCTAGAACAAATAAGATATAATTCATTTTTATCTGATTTCAAATTAAAGTTAAGTAATCAATTAATTATAGTGAGTTATTTGTATACTTTTTTATTTTCTGTAACATGAGCATGTGCGTTTGTATTTGATAAACAAAATTTAAATATTAATATATTTACTAGAAACAATTTATCAGTTGAGATAATCTAACTTAATTATTATAGCATATTATATGTTAATACTTAAAGATAAGATAAAGGTTATATAAATATATTATTGAGAATAATGAGTATGTGTAGGTGGAGAAATCGATAATCGCCTCAGGAGGGTGATTTTTTGGATTTTATATATTTTTACTATTTTTTTTTTTTGTGTTACAATGATGAAATTTTAAGTCGCAATGTAAAATTAAAAACGATTTTACTTACAAGCTGAGCAAGAAAAACAAGTGCATTAACAGCAATGGCTCCAACTTTTGTTGATTCAAGTCCCAACAGGCGAAAAAATCCCGAAAAAATATTCGTTCCTGCAGGTCCCGTTTCTCCTTTTCTGGATGGTTTCGCAAAACTCTCTGTTACAAGTTTTGCTACTTCACTTGCAGCATCCAGGCCAAGAAGTTGTCCAGCTAACTTCAACCCAGACTTTAACTTTCCAAATACACCGGATGATTCTTCATTACTGTAATCGAAACAATAAACACATGTTAGTAACAGGAATAAAATAAAAATTAACTTAAACATATTCAACAATTGAGTGATCTCAGCAGAATGCAGTTGTTACTCAACGAAAGGTGACACTAGAATGATTCTAGATTCAAATAATTTTTCTTCCGGTCTGCGTGACAACCGGAACAAAGTTACGCTCATCAACGCGACATTTCATTTGGAAAATAATGTAACAGGATTTTTGAATGTTAAATGACATTTTATGCAGAGTGTAAATTTAGCATCCATCATGTTTGGATGGTGTTTTGTGTTTCTTACAGTTCTGGGCGAAGGAAAAGCATTACAAGATGCTCTGATTTCTGATATAAACAGTTTAAGTGAATTACCACTAGAGAAATTGTTGCATGTGAAGAACTCATTGGAACAAGAGCAAGAATTGATTGATTTGAACCATGAACAAGATGACAATGACGAGAGTATTGCAGCGACTTTGGACACTTCTCAAGCTCAAGCTCTTCACGGTAAATTTTATTTTGTTAATTTTATTAACATATTATTGTAATCATACAAAAAAAATCAGCTAGTTATGAAATAAAGTGATGCTGTTTTATGCTAATCTATGTTTCAAATGGAGATTAGAGTCTAAATCTAAAATAATCATTTCTAACTTTATTCCTATAACTATGACAACTAAAAATAGTAGCTTATCCTAACTGACTCTGTCGATCAAAGACGTTTTTACATGTTAAATAATATGTAATTTCCTGCTTCCTTATCATTTAAAAAATCTGATGTTTCCAGCACATAACCTCCCGCCCAATACTACTCTTAAACGATACAAAATAGTATTTGATGATACAGAAATATTATTATAGTATTTGAGTTTATTGTAGGGACCCTAAATCGTGCTTATTCATTGAAAACTCACTACCCAATTTTTTGACCAAAAACAATATCTCCCTTACCTAGAGGTAGGCAGGAGGTAAAAATAAATAATATAAATATACCTACTCATTTTGGCTGTGGCACTCTGCTCAAAGTAGATCTCGGTTTTACGATATATTTTTGTGCGTAAGTGCGGTTACCAGCCGTCAAATCACGGTCTCCAAGGATAGTAGTGGTGGAGGAACCACAATTTTATGTGGTGAAAATTTAGCAATTTACCCAATAAAAAATATTTCAAACAAAAATTAAATAGATTTAATATCTACATCTAAATTTCATTTTAAGTATTTATTAAGGGCTAAAAAGACGTTCAATAATATCAAAAAATCTGTTTTTATAATAAGTAATTAAATAAATATCACAGACCGGCATCTATTAAATACTAGAAGAATTGTTTGCGAAAAACTTGGGTTTTGCGAATAACGGAGATGTGATTGAGATTATGATTCACATTAAATTTATATTTTGTGTTCTTTATAATTGAATTTTGTTATTAACAAATTCTTATTCAGTAAATGAATAAATTATTTTCCTACTTATATTTATTATGAATACTGTTTAATATTTGCTCGAATTCAATATCATACATGCATGGTACTGTTTACTCATTAAATAAAAAAAAATTGAAATATATATCTGTGTATAGGGTATTTCCGGTAAGCTAACCATGAAAGTTACTATTCTAAAAAATTATATTTATGTCATTGTTTGACGGACATTGTACAAACATTGGGTTCATATAATACTCAGATCTGTAATAACTTTATAATAAATAGTAAAAGTAAAAATGGTTGTGTTGTGTTGACATTACTTCATTCGTATCTCACAACCATGCAAAATACCGAGGCAAGTTTATGAAGACTTCAAATTATTAAATTATTTATTATAAACGTAAATAGAGAGGTTGAAGACTTATTGACATTACCTTTTGCAATTTGGTGAATGTCTCTCACGCACACAGGTTAATTTATCACAAAATCATTATGTAATCAGTTTTATTTGAACTTAAACTGTATAGTAAAGATATGGGAGAGTAGTACTCAAAATAACTCTAACCGGGCACTACTCCCGCATAAGACTGAAACTGACTGAAATTCTAAAGAACTGGAATTTTCTACAAACAATTAACACGAACCATTGACGTAAGTTTTACATTTCTGAATATCGTTTGCAATCTTTAATCGTAAAAAGCCGTTTATTACACTTGTAAATTTGTAAGGTTAAATTTGTTCACTGATTCAGATGCAGATATTAAATCTCTATAACTTTGATTTGAAATATTTTTCTCTAAAATGATTAGAGAAGCAGGAAATTGCATAAGTATTATTTAACATGTAAAACGTTTATGATATGCTGAATCAGTATCACCCGGTATATTTCCTCAGGCAAATTCAAACCCTACCAACGCGGAAGCTACGAAACCTGGCAAAAGAAAGGCGGCAAGAAAGGCCTATCCACCATCTTCCAAATAACTATAACGGCCCTTGCGTTCCTCGCGTTCGCCGGGTACCTGCTCTGCCTCTTGGTGCAGGCCATCAAGGCAAAGCAGACGACGACCATGATGCCTACGACGGCAGCGGCGGCGGTGTATCTAGCTCCAGTCCGCCGGCGCCGCCCCGTGCGCCATCGTAGAGAGATCTGGCCTGAAGCTGACCCTGACACTCTTTACTACGCGTTGAAGATGTTTTCGGAGGGGTACGCCACGTATCATACAGTGGATTATAAGTATTATAATTATACTGTGGATTCGCTGGGTTAATAAATAGAAATATGTTGTATTCCTCTAATTTATTTCTTATATACATTTTGTACCTTTGTATTTATAGTATATAGAACTGTAATTCCTTAAAATAATAATAATAAATTTCTATTAGGAGTATTCTTATACACATTCTGTACATTTGTATCCATAGTATGTAGAACTATGCTTGTTTACTGTAATAATAAGAATAAATTTCTGTTTATTTACATGTCACTACATTACATCCTAATAGAATTTAGTGTAGTATATTTCCACTTGAAGCGCTGTAGTCAGATTTTGGTCCAATACTTATTGCAAAATTGCTGTACCTCAACCTGGTTTGAAAAACATTTACTATGAGTTCTGAAATTTTTTCAACATAATGATACAATTTTACTTTCCTGTCATATTATTATGGATATTACTCGGTACAATTCTGGTTCGTTTGAGAAATGTTTATGATATGCTTGCTAATTTATTTCCTAAACCATATCCATGTACCAAATTTTTACACAATCTATATTGCATTTTATTTGAAACAGTACGGTGATATTTATAACAGGTACTCACCCATACTAATATATTAATGACAGCTTAGTAAATAATGCAACCATGCATTTTAGCTAATATTCACGTTAAGTATTTTTTCCTATTACACGTTCACAAAGTCGATTTTCTGACACCGTTTTTCTCAAAAACAATGCTACAAAATTGAATTTTGTACAACTGTTTTTGGGAATTTATTTTTTATAAAATTGCCAGTCTGTCAAACTTGGAGCTGTCATTGCTCACGTAACATTATTGCCATTTTTTTTTTATTGAAGTAATAACACAAATAGTCAAACTGTAAAGCATTTTGTTTTATTAATATTACAGGGAAAGGTACTTATTTATTTTTATTTTAATTGGCTTTGTGAACCTGAAATAGGAAAAATAATATGAAAAACACGTGTTACAATGCAGTTGGCGCCACTAAACAGTAACACCCAGGGAATTCTATACAACAATTAAAAATGAAATTCATTTTTAAATACAGTATTTTGCAGAATAATTACAATTTTGAAACTATGATGATACTTCATATTGATTCGTGATTCGTGTGTAACAAGCTTATAACATAAATATTATATTATTTTTGAGTCTATTTTATTATAAATAAATATAAATTTTTGTGTTATATATAATATTTTCCTTTTCTAGTCGTGATTGCAATTATTTCGAAAGAAGCTACACTAATTTTTAATTATTAACAAAAAATAATAATTAACATGTTGATATCAAATTATATTCTTAGCCTTATGTGTTACGATACGATATCTATCACTAAGGAAACTGATACATAATTTTATATTTTGACATCCTGTTTTGATTATATAAAATACATAGCTCGAGTACAGCACGTAGGAGTAAAATAAAGAATGATTTCATTTTGAAACACAATAAAAACAAGTAATAAAATCAACGTAAATTATTTATTTGCTGTATTCGCAAATGAATTTAGATAAAATGAGGTAAGGCGGTTACAAAAAGAACATATATTTGTTCCTTTTTAACATTTTCTTCTATGTCCATAGAATTTACTGTTTCTATAGAACCAATAAAAACAAAGCGCCATAAAAAATCCAAAGCAATTTGTAATTTTCGTTTGAAAATGGTACCTCCTTATCGTATATACCGTGTAAGACAATTTAGTTTATCACGTAGACATGCATCAGACACCACAAAAATAAGTATAAACTACAAATTTGACGTTTCTTTTTACAACACCTATCCGTGAAGTGCATGGTTCAGATCATTTTGAGTTTATTTTGCGGGTGGTACAGCATCGGTAAAGAGGCATGTGAGTATACTTAGTACTATTCAGCTCAATTATAGCAAAAGGAACAACAATTTTTTAATTTATCTGAAGTGAGCTGAAATGAACTAAGTTTTAAACCAAAATGAATACAGCTATTACAGCTCAGGTGCTGTCGGTACAGGATACAATCGATTTAGAGCCACATTTTCTTCAATGTCTTGGTCTTTAAAGTTTACATTTTGATGATGAGGTTGGTTATCAAACATTTTAGGAGCTGAAATAAAAGTAGTGTTTTCTGTTGGAGCTGAAACCCTCTCGGTTTCAGATTCCATTTGACGGGTAATAGTTTTTTTCTTCAAATGTCTGTAGTATAGTAATACTGTTAGCCAACACATCCATTGGAAAACTAGAAACAGAATATGTTTTAATATAATATATTAGTTTAAAGGTTCTTTATAGTGAAATAAAACATCTAAAACTACTAGAAGATAATTATGGATGTTGTTTATGATTATTTCAGTAATTTCTAGAATTCAGTAGTTACTGTAGTTATGCATTCTATACAGATTAACTAAAGGAGTTAATCTATATGTATGTGTCATCAAAAATACTATGTTTTGTTCATTCATTTACTGCTAAATAAATTGGCACAAGATTATTTTATAGTAATAAACTGCGTATATCGATAATCTCACACCCCACAACTGAAATATCTATCACATTAAAATTACTCCTGTTAGCTTTCTGTCCATTGACATCTTTAATAGTATTGTTTTGACAACCGGTAAACGCACTTACTGAGAAAAAATCTTGCTACACTCAGAAATGGGTGAAATTTAAAATACAATGGAATCAAGCACATTGTCACTGAAGTCGAATTTTAGTCTTAATTGCAAAATTGTTGTGTTGTATCTGAACTAAGATTTAAAATGAAATAAGTGCAAAGAAATATAATATAATTAATAACTATAGAACTCATTATGGTGTTTATATTGAAATAAAAACTCAAATATATACCTAAGTATCGTTTGAGGATATTATGATTGGTCGTGCTGTAAGAATACTAATTATGTATCAATCGGGCCTTTTCTCTAAAAAAAGTAGCTACCGTAACAACTGGCTGACAAAAATGAATCTTTTCACAGCTAATGAAACATTCTTTAAATATGAGGCTACGATGTGATTTTGTGACTATTTAGTAAGTTGCTGCTACGATATCAATTTCGTTAAAGAATTGGGCCAAATATTTACTTACCAAATAATATGAGTATTATTATATATAACGCTAAAGATGTACCACTAAGTGCATACAATTGATAACTCATCGAATTATCACAAAATATAAGAGTAGTTATTACAGAGATTCCCAAACAGTACCCAGTATTGACTATAATCCAAGGAATACATTTGTTGTGTTTACGCTGAAATATTAACAAACTACAAATATATGTCAAATATTATATATTTAAATTAATAATTAATTATGGCTAGTTGTAGTGCAGTAGTATTCAATTTTATTTGAAGAATATACAATCCTACAAGTCTTACCTGACAGTTCCCGCTGATGTCGTGCGCCAAGAGAGAAAATATTCAGAGGGAAAGAGGTAGATAATACGCGCGAGAAATACAGTTTTTGTACGAAACGAAACATGATCATAATGAAAATAAAAAGTATCATATAAAGTTTTATAATAATTATACTTCTAATACAAATTAAAAAAAAAAAACCCCTATAATAAATAATAAAAAACAATCACTACGACACTATGATTAATTAGATTAGAAATTAAATTCTCTTCTAATCATTTTGAAAAAAAAAAAATTCTTAAAATTAATTTCTGAATAGTAATTACCAGTTTTGGAAATAAATTTAAAAATTAGTTGGAATTTGCGAAAAATCGCATTTCACCCCCTGCGTTTACAATTATTAACCGTTCTCCTTTAGAAGCAGGTTTAAGTAATCCTTCATTACAGTCATCATTCTATGATTGTTCATGTAAATATTGTTTCGTCCAAATAAATAATTTAAAAAAATACACGGATATCATGACATTCCATTAAAACTTTTGTATGTTTTTGTTTTTCACATAAAATAAAAAATATTTGCAATAATTTCACGGCTTTGACTATTTAATGCACGACTAATTAATTTACCTTTAAATGCTTCTTCAATTAATTTATTCCTCTTACTGTACTTTTACACGCTCGTAACCAATATCGTAACTGTTGCAGAGATAGGATATAAAGGAGAGAGCGTTAGCAAGCGATAGTGAAGCCGCTTCCCCCACTACAATAAGAACCGCTGTTATCGCATTGTTATAACAACCATCAGCATTTGGCAGCCGTTCTGTTTTCTCTGAATACCCACTCCTATGAGAACCATAGCTTGCTTGCTCTCTTCTTATCTTTTTTTCTCTAAGGATAGGACAGTAATACCACAGTATAGATGCTATAAGCAGTAGTCTTACTCTCTGTTGGCACCTTTGGTGTTCTGTAACCTGTCAGATCCGCCCTGTGGACTGTGCGGCGCAGCGGTAAATTTAAATAAACGTCAAATTCAAATTGAAAAGAAGTAGTGGTGAATAGAAACAAACGTAATATAATTGGTGTAGAAAACAGTATTGGGCTTCCAAACTATCAAGAGATGGCGCTGATCACAAATCTCTAACGGTACATGTCATATACATTTTGTATGGTCTTCTATGGCGAATGCGTGCTCTAGTTGTGGTAATTTGTGTGTTATTAGTGTATTTGGTAGATTTGTTTAGATTTTATTATTATTAATTATTGACTATAGTTATATTTACATTAGCCATTAGTTGTTTTGTAGTTTTTTATTGTAGGTAAGTAGTTATTAACTGTAGCATTATTTTGTTTAAGATAGGTTATCATTTTTATTTGTTGATATTAGTTTGTAGTTGTATATATTTTCTAGTAGTATTTAATATAAATATTTTTGTAGTTATTTGTTGTTGTTTTCAGTAGTTTTATTTTACTTTTAGTTTAAATAGTAGTATGGATTCATTTATTTGCTTAGATTTAGATAGTATATATATATATATATATATATATATATATATATATATATATATATAAGTTCGCACGTTGCTCTTTATCTTCTAGAAGCATGGTAGAAAGCCAGCAAATAATAAATAGTGGCCACATAATATTATGTGGAAGTACATATACAATATCATCGCAATTTTCAATGCTCTTTTCCATGCCTTTAATTTGTCATACTGTCACACATCATTGTGACACCCCATTTATTCTTCACACAAACTAGTCTTTCACCTTTTTTGAAAATGAATGAAATCGAACTGTTCGACTTTTATTAGCAGAACTGCAGCCATAAACAATGCAAATTTTTCTGTTTTTAACAGGTTTTTTTAGAGAAAACTCCATCTTAACCTCTAATCTACAAATTAAATGTAGTACTTATTTAAATAATACGTCATAGATAAATGTAATACTTCCATTGAAATTCTTCTATAGTCACTACTGTTGATATAAATTTAGAAAAAGTAACAAATAAGTTCAAATTCTTTAAATAAATAAAAACTCAGAATAAACGTCAAAAACACAATGTACCGCGAGACGTAGCTCAGAAATCTGCCGCTAGTTAGCGTATTTTAATATTGGAAGCCCAATAGCATCTATACTGTGGTAATACGCTCCACAGCATATTTCATCCCCACCATAGTCTACGAACCACTGCACATTTTACTCCAAACTGTCAGCTAAGACTTGTTGGGCTGTAAAGGTTCAAGACAGATGCGCTCACCCAAAATAGAGAATTATCTAAATTGTTTTAGAGGCTCTGATCAAAAGATATTTAACATTGTTGCTTTGAAAATATTGTTACAAAAATTAGATCTACAGATCAGTGTTGATCAGACAATCAAGCATTGATTTAAGGTTTAGCGATTTTGGCAGTTAATTTCGAATGAAAAATATATTTGGATCGCATTACCAGGTAAGTATTGTGACGTTTTCATTTTGGATGAATGCAGTCCATTAAGTATTTTGGTTTCTTTTAAAATGTGACAGTTTTTAAAACATACCTCTAATAGTCCTTGTGCTAATATACAAGCAATTAAAATTTGCAATAGTGCAGCAAAGATATGTGTCCAATGATTTAAGTAGCCTTGTCCAGAAAACCAAGAGAGCAGAGATTGGTATATTTGAATGTTACTCAGAATCTGCATTTAAAATAAAATTTTAATATATTTATGTACATAACAATGTAAAGTTACTTACAATTTGTTCTGCAACAATGAAGAAACAAAAGTCTCGATGCAAACCCATTTCTAAACACGAATATAATTAGTTATTGTAGAATAACTGTAACTTGGTTGTGTGATACTGATTAGCTCTGAATTAAATGTGGGCATTTATATACCCAAGATAAACACAGCAGCCCAACTGTTTCCTTATTCTTTGCGATAACTTAATAGCTTAGTTTTCCTCAAACTCAGATTTCGACCCGAGTAGTTGGTCTAAAGCGGACATTACACCATGAAAATTTTCTTTTCAAGTAATTTAAAAATGACATTTGATAGCTAATTCTCCTACTACAAAACAAGCAGTTAGATGATAATGCGGTATAGCAGCAATATGCAAGTGTACGGCCAATTTTTTTTTTTAGGAATTTCGGTTTAAGTCGGATAGGTTATATATTATCATTATCAGTTCATGAAGGCATAATCAAAAGCCGCATTATAGAAATACAATCATTAATTCCAAAAATAAGGAAAACATCGAATTTTAAAAATTTTGTACTATATTTCCTCATAACAAGTTAGCTTAGTTTTCCTCAAATCCAAATTCCGACTCGAGTAATTGGTTTAAGCCGGGCAGGTTCTATATTTTTATTTGTTTTCGTTTTCATTAAATTCATGAAACCACAATCAAAAGCTTCATTATAGAGATTCAACTATTAATACAAAAATAACATAAAAAAACATAATTTTAAAAAATTGTTTTTACTATATTTCCTCAACAAGTTTTCATTAGTGCTCAAAAATCAAATGTTAATTTTATATTTTTTTCCTTATTAAATATTAAATTAAAATTATGAAATATTATGCAATATCGTCCAAAAATAAATAAAGGGGTAACGTTCTAGAATCTATAAAAATGACCACTATGCCTTCTGATTCACTAACATATGTAACCCCCTTAAACGAGGGTACATTATAAAAGTGGGTCCTGTCGAGACTGGGAGTCAGCAGAAATTAAACTTCGATTCGTGGAATAACTTACATGATCTTTATTCAACAATAATCAATGATGAATGTACTTTATAACTTACTGTACTCTACTGTCCTTACTTACTTCCGCATTACCACTTATATATATTTGTACAAGTCCTAAGTCAGCAAAATAAGTGTCACAAGTAAACAATAATATTGAAACACCTGACCTACTTACACACAATTTCATAAATAAAAAACACAAATAAAAATCTAATACCAAAACATATATAATAACTTAAATATTAATATCAAAATGTCACTAAAACCTAAACACTTCACAAAAATTTATTAAAAATGTTCATGTCCACAATATTGTCCATATAAACATCACCACCTTCTAAAGTTTATACTGTGATGCACTATTTTCTTTCTCCCTGGTTTGTATAGTTTTTACCTTGAATGGGTTGGTTCCGCTTGATTTTTTCGTACTGCTTGTCTGACTTTTTGGAAAAGTTCACTTTATTCGAAGCTGTATGGTGCTTGTCTGTAACTTGATTTATTTTCCGGACTTTGAACTCTTTTTTCCTCTTCTGCCCTTTACGGCTGCTGCCCTTGGAATCTCTGATGATCCGCTGAACCTGGTATTGGCTAACTTTTATCGCGACATCTTCTTCTCTGATTAGGGTACTCTCGATTTTTGTGCTCTCTAAAGCACACTCCTCATCTTTGAAATCTTCTATTATTTCTTCCTTAATTTCAGCCTCATCTGACTCGGAGTCCTCCGCTCCTTTTACGCAGAATTCCTCACTGATCAACATACTCAGGATCGGTGCGCTCTCTACTTTAAAATCTTCAATAATCTCTTCCCCTATTACAGCCTCTTCTGATTCAGAGTCCACCGCTTCTCTCTCACAGAATTCTTCTTCTGCAATTTCTTGTTGTTCCTGTTGTTTTCTTTCCTGCTCTGCACAAATGCAGCAATCCCGTTTTGGGAGCAGACAACTAACACACTCGTGAATTACCTCAGTTTCTGTAACGCCATCAGGTTCTTTCTCGTCTTCATTTTCAGTATTTTCTGGTACAGCAACTTCAATTTCATTTGTCTGTTCTTCAGTTTTTTTTTACAAAGACAGTAATTTTTCTTGGGCATTAGACATCCGAAACATCGTAAAACACCTTCATCGGTCGAAAGGCCACCAAGATGTTCACAAATTCTGTATATTTCTTCCTCCTGACCTAATAACTGGGCTCTTAATAATTTTCTAAACCAGCATTTTATTGTCTCTTTTTCTATATCGAATGGTTCTTCTATTCTTCTTTCTTGTTCGTCCGGGTAATTTTATTGATATTCATACCTCGTAGCATAGTGATTCTCTTCATATCTTCTGTAGCGCTCGTGTTCTTCGTAGCCTCTCCTTTGATTGTTAAATCGTTGCTAACACTGCCTGGCGTAATGGTTTCCGCCACAATTGTAACATTGTACGCGTCTTCTTTCATTATGGTAGAATATTCTTTGACCGTACATCTTCCTTCTTGCGTATTCTACAATTTATCGGCCACAACTCTCGACTTCAACTATCTTCGTAGCATGCTGACTCCCGCGAGCAACCAATACAGTGTAAAGGCTACTCTGGTCTGACAAATGAACCTAAAACCGCTGCCACCAAAATGTAACCTCCTTAAATTAAAACTTCGATTCGTGGAATAACTTACATGATCTTTATTCAACAATAATCAATGATGAACGTACTTTATAACTTACTGTACTCTACTGTCCTTACTTACTTCCACATTACCACTTATATATATTTGTACAAGTCCTAAGTCAGCAAAATAAGTGTCACAAGTAAACAATAATATTGAAACATCTGACCTACTTACTTAATCATTGCGTGAATTATAATGTGCTGACTTAAGGTTTTGCACCCGAGAATCATAGAAACAATGAATGGCCGTTTCACAAGCATAAACAAATTTTTGGGCCCCAACTTACAAAAATTTCTGCGGGCGCCCTTGACCACAAACCATAAAATAATTAAAACGTTACTAAATTATTCTCTAGTTAAACTATACCTGATAATCGGCTAAATTCTCTAACGAAATTGTTACGTAAGAACTTGCTAATGGTGACAAAATCACATCAAAACTTCATGTTTAGTAGAGAATATATCATTATCTGTCAAATAAACGATTCAATTTTGTTTTGTAAAGAGAATAGGCTCGATTATTTCTTCAACAGAGTTTTACGCAAACAGATATCAATAAATAAAAATTTCACAAAAAATAAATATGAATTCTAAGTTACACAATCGTTCATAAGAAACTGTTTGGTAAAAAAAAATATTTGAATATATTTTCAGTAAACTTATATCTTCCAAAAACAATTTCATTGTAGGGGATGCGGCAAGAGTAGTGCAGAGAGCAACAAAAAAAGTGATACCATTTTAATAAGGCAAGTTTGAAATTCACCTTAAAAAATCGAAATCGTAACATGTAAAAATCGAAAAACTATATTAGCTGTTAGTTTTGATAGTTTTGTTAGTTTAACGAAAAAAAAACTTGCCGATCCGACTTTATTTATAGCATATTTGTATGGATGCCAATATACGGATCGGCAAGTTTTTTTTTTGTTCAACTAACAAAACTATCAAAAATAACAGCTAATATAGTTTTTCGATTTTTACATGTTACGATTTCGATTTTTTAAGGTGAATTTCAAACTTGCCTTATTAAAATGGTATCACTTTTTTTGTTGCTCTCTGCACTACTCTTGCCGCATCCCCTACAATGAAATTGTTTTTGGAAGATATCAGTTCTTTTTGTTGATTTCGTTTTTGGACTTGGCCTTAAAGCCTCATTCACAAATAGAAATTAGTATTAGTGTTATGTTTTTGTTTTAACAACTTTGCAGATGTGTTATCTTATGCAACCGTTTACAAATCGGGTTTACGTTTTAGTTTTAACGCACAAGTTCACAAACTCGTTAGTTCTGTTTAAGTTTTACGTGTTATACTTAAGAATTGATTAATAGAAAGACGCGTAAAATGATGCAGCGATATACAGTTATCTTTTTCTTCCAACTTTCATTCAAAATATGTACATAACCAAATATTTTGTACCATAGAAATAGAAATAAACGCTTCTTTGGCATTAATCTAGAATAATTTATATATTAAAACGTATCTTTTTTTATAATTTTATAATATATTTACCACTAGATAATACACTGCATGCGTTGCAATGCCACTCAAATAAATTTTCTGAAATACCAGGCAATTGGCGAAGCAAGCTCGACACTTCGTTCCTCGCTTCCATGTCAATACATTGGCGAAGCAAGCTCGTCACTTCATTCCTCGCTTTCATTCTTTTCAACTAATGTGTATTCTAAATAGAACCAAATCTGATCATAAATACAATTATTCGAAATAATCAATCTAATTCAGGAACCTTCGCAGGGGTGCTCACAACAACTCACTGAAGTTTCATTGCAATCGAATGTATGGTATAAGAAAGTATATGGGACAAACAACCAAACTGTAGTTCATATCAATAAAATACATACCTAACCTATGAAATTCTCTGACAGTTCAATTTAATATGGCCCATTGCAGATAACTACGTTACCGATCTTCTTGAATTTATTTACTATATTTGTCACATGTCGCTACTCATTAAAATCAACAAGTAAAACGTCATTTGTGAATGTTACTTGCAAATATAATAAAACATAGAACATAAAACTAACACTAGTTTCGATCAGTAAATGAGGCTTTCGTACTCATGGTCGTGCGTTAGAATTTTTAAATCTATGTGGCGTTCATAACTGCAAATAATGCGGGCTTTGGAATCTAGTCATCATATACAATTGTTTAGAAAAATTTATATAAACAAATTTTAAAAATATATATTTATACAGTTGTCATTTACACTTCATTTATTAAAGACCTTTATATTTTTAATGTGTTTTAATTTATTGTGGACCCACACATTTTGGGATCCCACAAATTGGTGACCCCGACGTGATCGAACATACTGCTCAGTTATTTTGATTTCTTCCGACGAACACCCACAACATGTCAATCCCGGAAGAAATTGTCGATCAATCAACAAACTACCAGCTAAGTCAAGCTACCGCAACAGCTATGGAGGTACAACGCTAAGGTGATACAAAACCAAACATCTCCATACAACAAATTCAAACTCTGGCCGCAAGACAATGCCAGGACACGAACTTGAGGCCGTTGTTCCTTGAACAACTTCCGCACAAGTCAGTCCACTCCACTCAACAGTGCAACCTACCTACACATCTACAACGACGGTGTCTGAACAGTCCACGCAGACCCTGGGACCTATCCAGGCCTCCAGTAACGCGACCCAGGACACACTCAACACCGGCAAGGCCACAACCAGTAACGCTAGTCAGGGTTCCAGGACCTACCCTGACCCTAACCTTGTCTCTGCCCTAAACCAGGAGAATCGGAATCGCTCCATGCCCTGGTCGCTGAGGGGGGAGTACCTGTGGCGTTCATAACTGCAAATAATGCGGGCTTTGGAATCTAGTCATCATATACAATTGTTTAGAAAAATTTATATAAACAAATTTTAAAAATATATATTTATACAGTTGTCATTTACACTTCATTTATTAAAGACCTTTATATTTTTAATGTGTTTTAATTTATTGTGGACCCACACATTTTGGGATCCCACATCTACGGACAATGTGCTGCCATCTTTTGGCAAAAATTTGTAAAGGAATTTTTAAGTTGCTAACTTAACGCGTGAGAAAGAGAGATTTCACATTTCTGTCGTCGGCTAAAATACATAATCGAAAATAAAGAGTTATATGCACATAAATCGTAAAAAAACTAATGAATAAGTTTAAGGTATGTATTATATCGTCCCTGGTGCCAGTTTTAATGGAAATTAAAATAGCATATTTGAATTAAACAAGTTTGAAAAATTTGGAGGTTAGGTTTTCCTAATAGTTGCCGTAAGTAAGTGTTGTCGGTGAACTGGGACTCTTGCCGGCGTCGTTCTACCGAACGACTTGATATTTATTGACAAAACTTTTCTACTCCTGTATAAATATATGCCCATTATTTCAATTTTTCGATCTTCTCGAAAAATCATAGAATTAGTTATCCATAACGCAAACTTTATCTTCGTGAATAATGTCTGTCATAATATAATAATAGAGTATTATTTATTCCATTTATTGAAAATAAAAATTTATTTTACTATTTTACATCTGTTATTCTAATACGTACTAGGTAATTAATTCGTAACAATATCTTCATCATTATCTACATCAGTGTCGTCACTTGACTGTCAACATTTATAAAACATGAAACTTAAATAATTATTTTCTATGTCCGTTACATTGTATACTAACTAGCCTAGTTTATACCACTAATATTATTTATTTCAAAAATATCTAGCACAAAATTATAATAACACGCCCATGTATACCAAAAAGTCCAACTCCCTGCTATATGTTTTGAACGGTTGGAGGAATGGGTGTTCGTATGCTGAATAAGTCACGAATGAAAGATAGAACAATGAAACTTAATAATTATAAGTTAAATGACAATACGTAGAACTGAGTTGATTCTAGTTAAAATACAAAACAATAGAAATTAATAATAATAATATTCTTTATTGGCAAAGTTCAGCATATGCTGTTCTTACACTTAAATAAATAAATAAATATATCATCACGCCTTTTACCCATTAAGGGTGTGGCACTCTGCTTACGCAGATCTCGGTAGGTGATATATTTTTGCGTATGAAATGCGGTTACCAGCCGTCAAGTCATAGCCCCCAAAGTTGTTAGTGGAGGGGGAACCACAGGGGTAAATTTAAATTGGCAACTGTCGGTACTGGGATTCGAACTGAGGATCTCACGATCCACAGTCCGATACGTTACCACTGAGCTATTTACCCCAATTCCAAACAATATGTAAATACAATAAATAATAATTTAGCATAGTAAAATGTTTTACTAGAATAAATTTAATTTAATTTATTTTGTATACGGAAACAACACAAAAATTTAAAAAAAAAAGATGTTAGCAATTCAGATTTATATGCATAAGAAAGTTCGTATGGCGATGACACCAAATTTTTAAATATATTTATAAAGTGGTTTAACACCCGTATGGAGTAACGCCGCTTCTTTTCCTAAGTCCTTGTGGTTAAGCTTCTCCACATATTCTCCCTTTGTTTTATTTTGTCAGTTTTTAATTAATTAATTAAAATGCCTAGTTAGTGGCCCTTAATATAGACCTGCGAATAGCAGCCATTGTTATTCGTTCGATAAATTCTCATTTTTGTGTTTTCAATTCAAATTTTGATACACAATTTTACCCTTGTTTGATTATACATATAAAATACGTAGTACTCTAAGGAGAAGTACAATAAAGAATGATTTAATTTTGAAACACAATAAATGTATGGCAAGGAATTATTTAAACATAAATGAATTATTATAGCTCAGGTGCATTCGGTACAGGATACAGGCGATTTAGAGGCATATTTTGTTCAATATCTTGGTCTCTAAAGTGTACATTGTGATGATGAGGTTGGTGATCAAACATTTTAGGAGCTGAAATAAAAGTAGTGTGTTCTGTTGAATCTGAAACTCTCTTGGTTTCAGATTTCAGTTCACGGGTAATAGTTTTAATCTTTAAATGTCTGTAGTATAGTAATACTGTTAGCCAACACACCCATTGTAGAACTAGAAAAAAAAAATTTAATATATAATTTAATTAATTTAAAGGTTGCTTATAGTGAAATAAAACATATAAAATCTACTAGAAGATAAATTAAATATGGAGTTGTTTATGAGAAATGATTATTTCAGTAATTTCTAAAATTCAGTAATTACTGTAATTATGCATTTTATACGTATTAACTGAAGGAGTTAATCTATAATATGTTCTGTTCATACATTTAATCATAAACAAATTGATATAATGCCCGGTTGCACCAACGTTAGTTAAATTTTAAACTTGGTTTAAATAATTAAAAGCAAATCGATGTTATATGCCATATGGAGTAATTGACATTGATGTCAAAAATTAGACACGCTTTTATTTATTTAAACCAAGTTTTAAATTTAAATAACGTTGCTGCAACCAGGCATAAGACTATTTTAAAGTAATAAACTACATAGTTTGATGGTTCATAAAATAAATTCTGTTATCATTGTTGTGGACAACCCTATACGAAGTACTCGATTGTAATTGGTTAATTTGTTATATTTTCTAGTAAAATAATTTTGTATCAGTTGGGGCTAATACTTTGGTTCATGTATGAAGGATATGTGGTTTATTGAACTGAATTCAAATCTCACACCCCACAACTGAAATTTCCATCACAATAATATAAAAATGTTTCGTGTTAGCTCCTTCCTCCCTGTCCATTGACATCTTTAGAGATAGTGGTTTGACAACTAGTATACGTACTTAACAATTATTGCTACAACCAGAAATGAGGAAAATTTCTAATACAATGGAATCAAACTCATTGTCATTGTGTAAGTGTCGTACAATTATTGTAAAATCTTTGTACCTGAACTAGGATTCAAAATGAGATGAATGCAAGGAAATATAATATATTCAATGACTACAGAATTCATTTATATGTTTTATAATGAAATATTTGTCACCAATTGATACGATAACAACTTCGTTCAAAAATTTACTTACCGAATAATATGGGTGTTACTACATATAACCCTAAAGATGTTCCACTGAATCCATACAATTCATAACCCATCGAATTATCAAAAAATACAACAGCAGTTATCGCAGAGATTCCCAAACAGTACCCAGCATTGATTATAATCCAAGGAATAAATTTATTATGCTTACGCTGAAATATTAACAAACTATAAATATATGTAATGTTATACACTTAATTTAATAATTAATTATGGCAATGGCTAGTTGTATCGCAGTCACTTGTATTTTAGGTTCACGTTAAAATATACCAAAAAATTTAATTCATTTTTATTTGGAGAATATACATATTAAATGCGGATTGCACTCAATCAAAATAGATAATTAACTAAACCGTTTTAGAGGTTTCACTGCAACTATAACAGTTATATAAATAATTATTGAAATAAGTTTAAGATCAAATTCTGTATTATTTTCAACCGAACTCACTATCACCATATCTTAATTAAACTTGGTTCTCTGATCAAAAGAATTACATTTTTGCTTTCAAAGGCTGTTACAACAATTATATATACAGATCACTGTTGATCAAACAATCAAAATCTGGTTAAGGATTAACGATTTTGGCAGTTAATTTTGAATGAAAAATATATTTGGATCGCACTGCCATGTAAGTTTTGTGATGTTTTTATTTAGGATAAATGCAGATAAAAACGTATTAATTATTTTGGTTTTAAATGTGGCAATTTTTAAAACATACCTCTAATAATCCTTGCGCTAATAGGCTAGCAAATAAAATTTGCAACAGTGCAGCAAAAATCAGTGCCCAATAATTTAAGTCGCCATACCCATAATACCAATGGGCAACAGATTGATATATTTTAATGTTACTCAGAATCTGAATTAAAATAAAATTTAATATATTAATGACATTTATGTACATAACAATATTACAAAGTTACTTACAAATTGTTCTGCAACAATGAATAAACAAAAATCTCGATGCAAACCCATTTCTATATACGAATATAATTATTTATTGTAGAATAACAAACTACAACTTGGTTTTGTGATACTGATTAGCTGTGGAGTAAATGTGAGCATTTATATACCCAAGATAAACACAGCAGCCCAACTGTTTCCTTATTCTTTGTGATAACTTAATAGCTTAGTTTTCCTCAAACCCAAATTCCGGCTCGAGTAATTGGTCTAAAGCGGGCATTGCACGATGAAGTTTTTTTTTTTTTCAAGTGATTTTAAAATTACATTTGATAGCTAATTCTCCTACTATAAAACAAAAGGTAAAATGGTAATGCATAAAGCAGCAATATGCAAGTGTACAGCCAATTTTTTAAAAGGAAATTTAAAGAAAAAGTACCGCATATTCTATTTTTTGCTTTAAGCCGGGTAGGTTATATATTATCATTATCAGTTCATGAAGGCATAATCAAAAGCCTCATTATAGAAATACAAATATTAATCCCAAAAATAAGGAAAACAACGTATTTTTAAATTTTTTTACTTTATTTCCTCATAACAAGTTATCATTAGAGCTCAAAAATCAAATATTCACTTTATAAATAAATATGTTTTGATTTTCCGAATTACATATTAAATTAAAACTATGTAATATTACACAACATAGTCTAAGCGCATTATTCCACATAATATGTACAATAAATAAAATAGGAATAACACCAAAGTACTCCCATAAAAATTTATTATTACTGTTTTATATCATTGTAAAGCAAAAAATAATATCTATTCAAAAATGTCATATGACCTCCATATGAAAAGTAAAAGTTGATACCAGTAACTCGTAAATGTTTAGATATAAAAATTTTTGAGTACTTCTGCAAATTCACCATTAAAAAGTGTCATAAGAAAGTGCAAACAAGAATCTCGAATTATGTCATATAACAAAGTTATCAGTAAAAAAAGAAAATCGTTAAATTTACATTTTAGCCCATATCTAGTGATCTATACATTCAATTGGAAAAACAAATACATGTTCAGAGTTCAGACTACCCTACAAATCAGGCAACTTTTGTCTAATTTAACCAACCTCGTATCTCTTACGGCTCTCGAGATCCCAATGCATTCGTACCTTAAATGGGACATACTGTATACATTTTCTGTGTACATAATGTAACGAATATAGACCAGTTGAAGCCTGCCAGAGTGACGTCACGCCCGATAAATACACGGCGCCTTTTCTGAAACATTCCCGAAGGCGCCTGGAATGTTCGCGAGGCTGCAACAATAAGGGGTCACCGAGCGAACGGCGGTCAATCAAGTCAAAACCATTAGTGATTTTCAATAAATATTCAACGTGATAAGACTCATTTGAAAATAAATGATCGGATGAGATAAATAATTGTTGTGTAAATAAATGTTATTATTAGTTTTTTGTGTGTTAAATACCCTATTGCGGACAACATGGAAGAACTTCCTATCCGTGACGTTCTGCTCAATTCTGAAGACGATGAACTCAAAAAACCTGGTTTGTCAGGAATAGCGATGCTGAGAAAAAATGTGGATTACGCCTACTGGGGATACCACAAAAAACGCGCCACTTACTCTACCTCAGGTTGGTGTGAAACAGTAATTAACGTATCAAGGCGGTTATAAGGACAATAATGCGTGAGGTCAACCGTGTGCTGCCGAGGGCCTCCGACAGAGAGAGGTTAATCTATTTGCTTGCCAAACACTGTAACTTAACTAGGTAACACGATATTCTTATTTGTTTAAAATACCGATTTGTTTATTTCAATTTTTCTATCTGCCAATAGAAATCAGAGTTTGTGTATTCTGTTCCCAATAACAACAACGTCAAATTCAAATTTATAACGCCCGAGGGCATTATTTGGTAGCTAGCTGGGCAGTTAATATAACAATAAAGTAACGGTCGGATATTAATGAGTTTTTTCGCCAATACGCGTGTTAAGGTCTTGAAGTAGGCTTGGCGGCGCTCGTACGTTAGGACTATTCATTTTACAAAAAAGGTTAATATATAAATTATATGAAATTTTCTCTAGTTTAATTTACTACATAACTATTTTCATCGCAAAATGAGTCGGTAAGGAGATATCGTCAAAAAACTGTTTTTGAGTGCCTTTTTTACATTCTTATACAAAGTATAAGGAAGTATTGGAATCATGAAAAAAATCGGTGACTAAATTTTTGCGGAAATACATATTTTGACGTCCACTGAATCCGTTAAGACCAATTTCTCAATTTCAAATGAAAGATGTTAGCAAGAATATTTGGAATTATAAAATGTTATTTGCACTATTCCTGTACATGCTTCTAATTTTGAGAAAAACTAAATTATATATTTAATAATATATTTCAGTAATCTTAGTAACACTGGGAACAAAACCTAAAATATTTCTAACATCTATGTGTCAAACGTGTCAAATAATTGTGAAGTGTCAAAAATATGTGTCGTTTTAAATAATAAAAAAGCAATATTTGCATTATTAGATACAAAGTTTTAAAAACTAGATATTAATTAATATTTTAAATTAAAATCTTAGCTGAGAACACAAAATTAAACAGGTATAATATCTATATGGCAAATAATTGTCACAATAGTTATATGGTTTTATTTATATAAGAAAGTAGTGTGGTGCCCACACCAGATTTTTTCAATATGGCGGCGCGAGCGGCAAAGATACTAGGTGACAAAATTAAAATTCGAAAAGAGCACGTCGAAATTTATAAAAATACCAATTTTCAAAACTCCCAGAAAACTTTCCCAAGTGAACCCATTTTTTCGCCCCAAATGACTGGACTATTACTAGTGAAGCGGCATCAAAGAGGTTCTTGTGAGACTAGAACAACATTTAAGGTGAACAAGTGGTCATCATGTAGTGAGTAGCGCTTAAGAAAATAAACCACAAACAAGGGCGCCCGCGTGGGCGGGGGCAAGATGGGGCTCAGCCCCATCTATGATTTTAAAGGATAAAGGAGCAAATCAATTTTATAGAGATTGAGATTACACGTTTTACGATTTTACATATATATTTATTACAATTTAACACAGAAAGCCTATACAAGTTAATAGTATAATACCGACAAAAAAATTCATTCGGAATATTTTCAGTGGTTTTGCGTTGGTAGAGATGGCGCAAGTGCATAGAAAATGCGTTTTTGCACCCGAGGATCATAGAAAAAATGAATGGCCGTTTCACAAGCATAAAAAAAATTTTGGGCCCCATTTTATAAAAATTTCTGCGGGCGCCCTTGACCACAAACCATAAAATAATTAAAACGTTACTAAATGATTCTCTAGTTAAACTATACCTGATAATCGGCTAAATTCTCTAACGAAATTGTTACGTAAGATGTAAGAACTTGCTAATGGTGACAAAATCGCATCAAAACTTCATGTTTAATAGAGAATATTTCATTATCTGTCAAAAAAACCAGTGACCAATCATAGAATCAGTTATCCACTCGAATGATTTGCATCACTCGCCTACGACTCGTGACGCAAACTTCATCTTCGTGAATAATGACTTGAGTGTCTCAACATTTATAAAACATGAAACTTAAAAAATTATTTTCTATGTCCATTACATGTTGTATACTACTAGCCTAGTTTATACCACTAATATTGTTTATTTCAAAAATATCTAGCACAAAATTATAGTAACACGCTCCTGTATACCAAAAAGTCCAACTCCCTGCTATATGTTTTCAGACTATTGATGACATCACAGCAAATGCGTCACAGACCTGTGTGAACGGTTGGAGGAATGAGTGTTCGTATGCTGAATAAGTCACGAAAGAAAGATAGAACAATAAAACTTAATAATTATAAGTTAAATGACAATACGTAGAACTGAGTTGATTCTGGTTATAATAAAAAAAATCGAAATTAATAATAATAATATTCTTTATTGGCAAAGTTCAGCATATGCTGTTCTTACACTTAACCTTTACAATTATTTAATATGAAATAGGAGTATACATTTCGGTATGATCGTGTACAATACAATAAATAATAATTTAGCATAGTAAAATGTTTTACTAGAAAAAATTTAATTTAATTTATTTTGAATACGGAAACAACAAACTTTTTTTTTAAAGATGTTAGCAATTCATATTTATATGTATAAGAAAGTTCGTATGGTGATGACACCATATTTTTAAATATATTTATAAAGTGGTTTAACACGCCGCTTCTTTTCTAAGTCCTTGTGGTTGTGGCTAGATTTTATTTTGTCAGTTTTTCATTAATTAATTAAAATGCCAAGTTAGTGGCCCTTAATATAGACCTGTGAATAGCAGCCATTGTTATTCGTTCGATAAATTCTCATTTTTGTGTTTTTAATTCAAATTTTGATACACAATTTTACCCTGGTTTGATTATACATATAAAATACGTAGTACTCTAAGTAGGAGTACAATAAAGAATGATTTAATTTTGAAACACAATAAATGTATGGCAAGGAATTATTTAAACATAAATGAATTATTATAGGTCAGGTGCATTCGGTACAGGATACAGGCGATTTAGAGGCATATTTTGTTCAATGTCTTGGTCTCTAAAGTGTACATTTTGATGATGAGGTTGGTTATCAAACATTTTAGGAGCTGAAATAAAAGTAGTGTGTTCTGTTGAAGCTGAAACTCTCTTGGTTTCAGATTTCAGTTCACGGGTAATAGTTTTAATCTTTAAATGTCTGTAGTATAGTAATACTGTTAGCCAACACACCCATTGTAGAACTAGAAAAAAAAATAAAAATTTAATATATAATTTAATTAATTTAAAGGTTGCTTATAGTGAAATAAAACATATAAAATATACTAGAAGATAAATTAAATATGGATGTTGTTTATGAGAAATGATTATTTCAGTAATTTCTAAAATTCAGTAATTACTGTAATTATGCATTTTATACATATTAACTGAAGGAGTTAATCTATAATATGTTCTGTTCATACATTTAATCATAAACAAATTGATATAATGCCCGGTTGCACCAACGTTAGTTAAATTTTAAACTTGGTTTAAATAAATAAGAGCAAATCGAAGTTATATGCCATATGGAGTAATTGACATTGATGTCAAAAATTAGACACGCTTTTATTTATTTAAACCAAGTTTTAAATTTAAATAACGTTGCTGCAACCAGGCATAAGACTATTTTAAAGTAATAAACTACATAGTTTGATAGTTCATAAAATAAATTGTTATCATTGTTGTGGACAACCCTATAGGAAGTACTCGATTGTAATTGGTTAATTTGTTATATTTTCTAGTAAAATAATTTTGTATCAGTTGGGGCTAATACTTTGGTTCATGTATGAAGGATATGTGGTTTATTGAACCGAATTCAAATCTCATATCCCACAACTGAAATTTCCATCACAATAATATAAAAATTTTTCCTGTTAGCTCCTTCTTACCTGTCCATTGACATCTTTAGAGATAGTGGTTTGACTAGTATACGTAATTAACAATTATTGCTACAACCAGAAATGAGGAAAATTTCTAATACAATGGAATCAAACTCATTGTCATTGTGTAAGTGTCGTACAATTATTTTAAAATCTTTGAACCTGAATGCAAGGAAATATAATATATTTAATGACTACATAATTTATTTATATGTTTTATAATGAAATAAATACTGAAATATTTGTCATCATTAACAAATTGATACAATAACAACTTTGTTGGGCTCAAAAATTTACTTACCGAATAATATGGGTGTTACTACATATAACCCTAAAGATGTTCCACTAAATCCAAACAATTGATAACCCATTGAATTATCAAAAAATACAATAGCAGTTATCACAGAGATTCCCAAACAGTACCCAGCATTGATTATAATCCAAGGAATAAATTTCTTATGCTTACGCTGAAATATTAACAAACTATAAATATATGTTAAATGTTATATACTTAATTTAATAATTAATTATGGCAATGGCTAGTTGTATCGCAGTCACTTGTATTTTAGGTTCACGTTAAAATCTTAAAATATACCAAAATATTTAGTATTCATTTTTATTTGGAGAATATACTTATTAAATACGGATTGCACTCAACCAAAATAGATAATTATTGAAATAAATTTTAAGTTTAAGATCAAATTCTGTATTATGTTCAACCGAACTCACTATCACCATATCTTAATTAAACTTGGTTCTCTGATCAAAAGAATTAAATTTTGCTTTCAAAGGCTGTTACAACAATTAGAAATACAGATCACTGTTGATCAAACAATCAAAATCTGGTTAAGGGTTAACGATTTTGGCAGTTAATTTTGAATGATAAATATATTTGGATAGCACTGCCAGGTAAGTTTTGTGATGATTTTATTTAGGATGAATGCAGATAAAAATGCATACCTCTAATAGTCCTTGCGCTAATATGCTAGCAAATAAAATTTGCAACAGTGCAGCAAAAATCAGTGCCCAATAATTTAAGTCGCCATACCCAGAATACCAATGGGCAACAGATTGATATATTTTAATGTTACTCAGAATCTGAATTAAAATAAAATTTAATATATATATATATATATATATATATATATATATATATATATATATATATATATATATATATATATACAGGGTGTTAATACTAAGTCGTTACACCCGAAAATGGTACATAGAACTCATTAAAACAAACAACTTTTTTTAGCTCAAATTTTTTATTTGGAGCCCCATTTCATAGTTATTGGTGTTCTCTTGTTTTTCGAAAAATCGTCATAACTCCCTTACTTTAAGGAATATTTAAGAAATACAAAAACTTTAAGCATTTGATTTCGGTTCTCTAAAACACTTGTATTTACAATTATTTTCTATTTCATCAAATAACAAAATGGCGACCAATCAAAAATTTCTAAACAAGATAATTTGAAAACCACCCCATCGATTTTCAAAAATAAAACATTTTTAAATTCCTTAAACTTTCTATTACAATATTTGTCTGAAGCATTTTTTTCTATCTGGCAAAAAAAAGTTTTTGTTCACTTACTTGGCTTACATAAGTATTAACAAACTAAAAAAAAAAAAGCATTTAAAACGAAGAAGCTGCTTAAAACAATGAAACAAAAAAGAGATTAGATTTGACAAGTACTCAAAAACAAGTTACTTGAAAATTAGCGCACGTGTATGTCCGTTTGTATGTTTGTATTTTGCATAATTTATACGTAAACATGCATCATTATGAAAAAGTTGAACTTCTTGACATGCTTCTGGTTTTTGGGGAGGCAAGGCGTAATGCACAGGAAGCTCGAAGAATTTATCGGGAAAGATACCCGAATCGTCAACAACCAAGTAGACAACTCTTCAGAAAAATTTGTAGGCTGTAACTGGGTACGTCGAACCCCTAGATTTGAAGAGGCTGGAATTATAGGGGAGTATGTTATTGGACCCTACGTTCTCCCAAACCGTTTGAATGGGGAAAATTATTTTATTTTCTTGGATACTGTGCTGCCGGAACTACTTGAAGACTTGCCACTAAACATAAGGCGGAGACTTTGGTTTCAGCATGATGGGGCACCGGCTCACACAAAATGGGAGAAGTCACCGCATTGTTAAATAGAAAATACCCGAATAAGTGGATTGGGAGGAGAGGTCCAGTTGCGTGGCCAGCCCGGAGCCCCGACCTAACTCCACTAGATTTCTTTTTTTGGGGTCAGATGAAGACCTCTGTTTACGAGACACCGGTGAACACAGGGTTAGAACTAGTGGCTAGAATCGTGGCTGCAGCAGAAGATATAAAAGAGAAGCAGGCAGTCCTTGCGAAGGTCTCCACCAACATCAAAGCACGCTGCCGGGCTTGCGTTGCTGCGAATGGTGGCCACTTTGAAAATAATATTTAGTCCCACCCTTGTTGATTCATTGTTTATTGTTTTATTTTTCATGTTTGTTTCTTGTTTTTCTTGTTTAATGGCAGCAAGCCTACTTTGTTTTAAATGATTATTGCAGTTTGTTAAAATTTATCTTGCAATTCAATTTCAATAAAAACTTTTGTTGGCCAGATAGAAAAAAATGTTTCAGACAAATATTGTAATAGAAAGTTTAAGGATTTTAAAAATGTTTTATTTTTGAAAATCGATGGGGTGGTTTTCAAAATATCTTGTTTAGAAATTTTTGATTGGTCGCCATTTTGTTATTTGATGAAATAGAAAATAATTGTAAATACAAGTGTTTTAGAGAACCGAAAGCAAATGCTTAAAGTTTTTGTATTTCTTAAATATTCCTTAAAATAAGGGAGTTATGACGATTTTTCGAAAAACAAGAGAACGCCAATAACTATGAAATGGGGCTCCAAATAAAAAATTTGAGCTAAAAAAAGTTGTTTGTTTTAATGCGTTCTATCTACCATTTTCGGGTGTAACGACTTAGTATTAACACCCTGTATATATATATATATATATATATATATATATATATATATATATATATATATATATGACATTTATGTACATAACAATATTACAAAGTTACTTACAAATTGTTCTGCAACAATGAATAAACAAAAATCTCGATGCAAACCCATTTCTAAATACGAATATAATTATTTATTCTAGAATAACAAACTACAACTTGGTTTTGTGATACTGATTAGCTTTGGAGTAAATGTGAGCGTTTATATACCCAAGATAAACACAGCAGCCCAACTGTTTCCTTATTCTTTGCGATAACTTAATAGCTTAGTTTTCCTCAAACTCAGATTTCGACCCGAGTAGTTGGTCTAAAGCGGACATTACACCATGAAATTTTTCTTTTCAAGTAATTTTAAAATGACATTTGACAGCTAATTCTCCTACTACAAAACAAGCAGTTAGATGATAATGCGGTATAGCAGCAATATGCAAGTGCACGGCCAATTTTTTTTTAGGAAATTTCGGTTTAAGCCGGATATGTTATATATTATCATTATCAGTTCATGAAGGCATAATCAAAAGCCGCATTATAGAAATACAATCATTAATCCCAAAAATAAGGAAAACATCGAATTTTAAAAATTTTGTACTATATTTCCTCATAACAAGTTATCATTAGAGCTCAAAAATCAAATATTCACTTTATAAATAAATATGTTTCGATTTTCCGAACTACATATTAAATTAAAACTATGTAATATTACGCAACATAGTCCAAGCGCATTATTCCACATAATACAATAAATAAAATAGGAGTAATACCAAAGTACTCCCATAAAAATGGCTGCTGTGGTTTCCGCTCACAACTTCTGTCCCACTATAACATATTTGGGAGTTATTTGAGGTCAATGCACGTGCAAAAAATATGATAAGCTAAATTCAATTGTTATGGATCAAACTATGCATTTTCCTTAAACATAACCTAGCATATATCTGTCAAATGTCTAAATTTTAAGTATTTTGCATTATGGGGAAACATAATAAGAAAAAGCAACCCAGTAGACGTAAACTCCCAACAATAGATGGATTCGATTCCAACATACAAGATGATTCAAAGAAGCAAGAAGTTGGTCTGACAGATAAACTTTCTCGAATTTTCTACAGCTGGATGAAGAGAAAAAGATCTTCGATTATTCTAAATATAAAAGCGGATCAGTATGAAATTCGAGGACTCATATGCGAAGGGACATTTGGAAAAGTTCTTATGGCCATCAACACTCACACTCGTTTGACAGCTGCAGCAAAAATTGAACCAATTAACACTCGATGCCCTCAACTGTCAATCGAATATAAAATTTATGAAAAGCTGGGTTGCGAGAATCCTGGGTTTGTTAAAGTTTACCATTTCGGGCCGTGCGAAAAAGTCGTATACAATGTCTTGATCATGGAGCTGCTGGGGCCGGATTTAGACGACTTGTTCGTATACTGTGAAGGATTATTTAGTCATAAAACAGTTTTGATGATTGCCATACAAACTCTAAATTTATTGAAACATGTCCACAGTCGTAATGTTATTTACAGAGATATTAAACCCGAGAATTTCTGTATTGGACATAGGTATCAAAACAAGGAAAAGATTATACATATTATTGATTTTGGACTCTCCAAAGTAAGCATATTCATTTTAGAATTGTAATTTTATTAAACACCAAAGTAAAATTTAGTTATACATACATACAAGCATACATAACATCACGATATATCCTTGAAACACAATCAATATTTTTGAAACATTCCTACCCTGACACACCACTTTCACCTCGTCCACATTCATACATGCTCAAGCTCATCTATTTTTTACACTCGCCATCATTTGTTCACGCAACAAACTATCAATTATACCTAACCACGTATTCCTCGAACGCTCATATAATCACCCTCAATCTCGCTAGCATACATTAGTTTCAACAACTTTTCACTCGACATTCGCTCGAGATGGTCAAACCACCTCAACTGATTCACTCCCGCCTTTTAACATTCTTCTCAATCTGAATTTCACACTACCTGTACATCAACGCATTTTGGACACGATCACGTCTCGCATACCCACACATTCAAATACCTAAATTCCACAGCAGTTATACGTCGTTCATGCTGCTTCACCCTCATCTAATATTCAGAACCATACGTTGGCACTACCATACGATTATAAACAATCATTTAATTAATAATATCAACAAATATGTATATTGTCAATTCATTTCTATATAAACCATAATAATCAAAACTGTAACTACCTGAATATAGTTTAGTTTTGTGCACCTGGGGGCACCACTAGCTTCGTTTGCACATTCTGGGTTGAAAATAACCAGTCTTCTTAAATTACGTGCCAACGATGATATTTACTGACATGCGGTTGGCAGCATTGTATTGCGCATAACCTCCTCTGTAACCACAAGTTCTTGAATTGTTGATATCTCATTTAGTTTTCGTGATATTGCTATTTAATTGCAACGTGTTGAAATGTTGGTAGCGATTATTGAAATGTGCTTTGTCAATTCGTTAGTTTTGTGCCAAAAATCAGATGACTGTCCTCCTTCAAGCCTCCTTACTCTCCAGATAGCTCCTTACTATTTTTTCTTATTTGCGAAATTAAAATCAGAAAATCAGTGCTGAAAGACACCATTTTCAGATTATTGATAACATCAATGCAAATGCATCTCAGACCTTAAATGAAACTATGCAGGACTATTTCGACATAACAGCCTGTGTGGATCTTGAAGGAAAGAAAATAAAAGAGAGAGCGTTAGCAAGCGATAGTGAAGTCGCTTCCCCCACTGCAACCAGAACCGCTGTTATCGCGTTGTTATAGCAACAACCAAAATTTGGCAGCCGAACTGTATTTTTTCTACAATCGTTGCACAATATCGACATTGTTATTCCATTTTTAGTTAGGAAATGTTCAAAATTGTCGCTCTAGGGCGACAAAGTAACATATTGTCGCACTAGTGCGACAAAAATAAAACAAAAATAAATTAGATAAAAGTAAATGATGCATTGGATTTTTCTGGTAATAACCTTGCTATTGCAAATACAGTTGGCATATACGTACATACACTTCAACTTAATCACCATAAACGTATTCACTCTGTAGACTTTATGTCAAATGTACTCCATATGTCAAATGTACTCCATGTGTCAAATTATGATTTCTTTGAAAATTTTTATTTTGTTCATAAACGTTGTCATGATTACGGTGACATGGGTAACTACAATTTTACTGAATTGTTATAGGCGGGACCAAAGATAATTTTGAAAATTAATTTTTTTCTACAGCTTGACATTGGTCAACGATTGTAGAAAAAATATTGTGTGTATCTCGTCGGATAGAGCTTGTTCGGTGCACTTGTCGAGTTGTTGATCTCGGCTTCGCCTCGATCAACAATTTCTCGCCGCGTGCAACAATGCTCTATCTGCACTTGATACACAAATAACTATTCTGAACGTATGTACCGCGCAAATCCCCACTTCAACCAGAACCATAGCTTGTATGCGTCTGCCTTCACCAGGTTACAATCCCCTAACCTATAATACAAGCTTATGCTCTCTCTATATTTTTTCCTTCAAGGTGTAAATAGAGAACGGGAGTACTTTAAAGGGGACAAGGACCAATATTCTGTAAAATTAATTAATTTATTTTAAAAATAAATAATTGGGGAGAATAAAAAAACAGACTTGCAGTTAAATTATTTAGTTTTCGTAAAACTACGCCGACGTTTCGGTAGTTAGAACTGCCATCATTAGGGTTAAGTTAAGGTCGAACAAACTATTTTACATGGACACATACACAACAATTTAAAAATAAGTTGTTAAAAATTAACACAATAATAGTGAAATAATAGTCAAAAACTTTATAAAAAATAAATATAGACAAAAATTGGCTACTCTCTAAAAGCAATCTGGAGCTGAACTCTCAGTTCGCATCCTTTTTAAAAAATATAAAATTCTGTTATTTTCTGAGCAGACCTCGTATGCTTTGTCTAATTATAGTGTTGGCCAATCGGAAAATTTCCAAAATGAAATATTCCCAAAATGGAAATTTACCGGGAATATTTCCTTGTATTTAGAAACTTTCAAAATTTTTCTCTTTAACATATCCTATGTTTCTTGTTTATCATATTTTGCAGCAGAAAACAAGAACTTAAAAAAGAAATTAAAGACAATGGGTGCTATTCACACCTCTATACTAAGGGCTACTAACTAGAGCATTTTAAGATTTAACACTGTTGCTATGAAAAAATTGTTGATCTCCAAGGTAATCAACAACTTTTGCAAAGTAACAGTGCCAAATTTTAAAATGCCCTAGTTAGTAGCCCTTAGTAAAGACCTGTGAATAGCACCCATTTATACTAAAAGCCTGGAATGTGTATTATGATAGTTATTGTTTCCAATGTTGTTATTTTAAATACAATCATTATTTTTGTCATTGACATAACTTTGAAAACACAAAGGAAAGTTTCCAGAACATTTCCATATTTTTCTTGGGAATATTTCCCAAAAAATAAATTCCCGGGAATTTGCCAACTCTATCTAATTATACACTAAAAATTACGTTTTGGTAAAATTACGTATTGTGATGTATGTTTCAGATAATCGAACAACCTTCTATATTGAACGTAGGCAAAGGCGAAGATATAATCTATGATTACTTGATTGGCACTGCGAGGTACATGAGCGTCAACGCTCATTTCGCCTACGACCAATCCTACCGAGACGATTTGCAATCGCTAGGCTACATGTACGCATACTTCCTAAAAGGACGTCTTCCATGGATGGGCCTCTCCAAAATGGGGAACATAGTGGATCACTATCGCCACATTGCCAAGCTGAAAGCCTCCACGAGACCCGAGGAACTCATTGGCCAATATAGTGAATTTGTTGATTACTTAAGATACGTTCAAAGCTTGGATTACATGGAGGTACCCAATTATGACTATCTTGTAGGTTTGATGAAAGCATCGCTTATAAAAAATAAATATGAAAATGATTCGATTTTTGATTGGACAGCAATTATGAATAAGAAGTATTTGAATAAAGCCTTAGAAGTTGATCCGGATGATTAGTTTACTTTTTAATTGTGGTTTGTGTATAATTCACATACATGTAATGTTCGTATTGTTTGTCATATTAGAATACTTTTGTAACTCTGTAAATAATAAATACATTAAAAAAAACACAATTTATTATTTTTGTTAGTGTTTTTTATCTTATACGTATAATAGTATATTGTGTCATTAGGAGTAAATGTGATACTTTGTGTGCTGAGCATGTAAGTTTGAACGACGAGCGAAGCGAGTCGAACAATTACATGCGAAGCACCCAAAGACACATTTACTCCGAATAACACATGCTATTTTTTCTTCAAACATAGAAAATAAAATTATAAATATTATAAAATGCTCAAAACTTCAAAAAATATTCTGTCTTATCTAGCATTTCAAGTTGCCGTAGAATATGCTGTTTTGTTATTTTTGTTTATTTGTTTCATTTTTAACTGTCAAATTATTGAATTACAACCTAACTATTTTTCATAATATTTTACTTTGTCCGCCGCCGGCGTAAATGTGTTGCCAAGGATACACTTTTACGCCGGCGGCGACAATATTGAACTTCTGCTTGTTGGATACAAATACATAACAACGTACTTTTATGACGTTTGAAGAAAAAAATATTTTCACGAAAATATACTTCTTCCGACTGTTTTTACCTCCCGCCACATCTTGTAAGGGAGGTATAGGAATCATGCTAAAAATTGTGTAGTGAGTTTTCAGTGGATGAGCACGTTTTAGGGCTCCTAGAATACGATTTTAATAGTTTCGTGATGATGTCTGTGTGTGTGTGTGTCTGTCTGTCAGTCTGTGTGGATCTCTGGAGTTACGGTTTCTTAAAAACTACTGAACTGAAAATTTGGATATTTTGTGTTTATCAATTGTATCCCCTTTGGAAGAGCTGATTAGTTTTTGGTTATAATCCAATATCCGGAAGTGGTAGTTTACTTGAAGCCCTATCAAGTTATTTTAAAATATTTCAGTAAATTATTGTTTATTGAATTTTTTGTTAATAGAAAAATGTTTCAAATATTATTATCTACAATTATTTTTTGAAACATTTACTCTTACTCTTACTATCACCATTTACGAATTACAACACGTTAAAGTATAGTATATTGTACAACGAGCATGGAATGGTACTCATTTCCTACGAGTATGAAAGTTTGTAGCATGAGCCGAAGGCGAATGCTGCAAATCATACGAGTATGAAATGGACATTCCATGCGAGTTGTATACTATACTTTTTCTACGACCACGATTTTATTTCAAAATTAATTTAATTTTAATAATAAATTTGTCCCGCTTTCACCATTCCAATATTTGACACTTCCAAATAAGTATCCTAGCAATGGCAACTGTACTTAAATGAACTGATCTGTATTGAAATACTCACAAAACAAATTCATTTCGCACGATGCTTGCAATGTACCTCATATCCTTAGCAACAACAAACATACAATAAGCAGATTTCTCAGTGGTCGTAGAAAAAATTATATTTTGATATTTTCGTTTATATCTGCTAAACTATGTGTGAAAACAAAACAATGGTTGAAAAATGTCATTTTTTGACATGTATCATAATTTTTGAAGGGATGAGCGTTTCTTGATAGTGGTGGTCCGTATTCCTGCATTGTTCGATAAGAAATCTATGGCGGGAGGTACTGTGGTGTCCACAACAGATTTTTTCTTTAACATCTGTGTGTAGGGATGGATGAATGTGTGTCCGTATGTTCAATAAGTCACGAAAAAGAGAAGATCTAACGAAACTTATTAATGATGGCTGGTACCTTTGTTGCTGGTTTTTCTAAGAGAAGTGTTTTAGCGGTACGTAATTTTCTAAAATTATTTTATAAAAAAAATACTTCAAATATAAATGGTAGATATTATATTTCTCTGAAATTATTATTCGAAGTATTTGTTTGATAAAATAACTTACCTAATTGCAAAACCACTTCTCTTACAACCTAAAAACAAAGCTCGTGCTACCAGCCTATAAGTTTAATGACAATTCGAAGAATTGAAACGATATAATTAACATAAATAGATAAAACGGAACATGCCGAAATCCCCCATTGCAAAATCGAAATTAGAGTTTCATTAGGCGCATAAAACAATAAATTAAATTTATTTTGAATACGGAAATGGCAACAAAAATAAGTTTTAAATAAAAGATGTCAAATTCAGATTTATATGTATAGTTGGGATTGGGAAATAAAATAATTGGATGGGTTTCAATCCTTTTGTAAATAATTATTTACTCAACATTTTTTATTTTAAAAAAAGAATTAGAACCAATCCAATTATTTTACTTTTATTTTTAATAGTTATTTGTATACCAGGACAATCCCGAGGGCGATAAAAGATTTCGCGGACAAGGTGTACACACTATTTTTTGTGCAACCGTCAAAAATATGTAATTACAAATTTTAAACCGTTTTATTGTAAATAGAAAATGGCTATGGGATTGACATTTGATAAACAAAACAATTCTCAAGTGTGAAAAATGATTGTTTTTTTTACCCTATTTCGCTTTACTTTCCTACTTTGCTTGTTAACATAATCACTAAATATTAAAAAAAAATAACTTCCTCGAATTTGAAATCAGCTATCTTTATTTATCTATTTCGAACAGTAGTTCCGAGTGCCATTATCTTTATTTTTGCTTCATTTATTTAATCCTATTTGTTTCCTTCTGCCTACTACTATTTCCTGTAACATTTCTAGAATTATTTTTCTGTTTTTTTTTGTGACGATCACAATACCATCAGCAGATTTGTAAATAGTATTTTTTATTGCGAAGATGGGAAGCGCGAAGCGGGCTAACTACTTTGGTCATATGCCGCCTCATATGAACGACCATGCTCTTCAGTGGGATTCGAACCCACGACCTCTGGTGTACAAGGCTAGTGACATAGCCACTACACCACCGAGATCGGCAATTATTAGTTACTATTATTAATTATTTTATAACTATCATATTATATTACCTTCATTGTGCAACAAGCATGGAGTGGTACTCATTAAGTCATTACATATACAAGTGAGAAATGGTTACCCCATGTCGTTTGTAGACTACTGCCCAGTTGCACCGCTCTTACTTAAAATTAAACTTTACTGCATTACTTATTACCCTTATTATTAATCGTGAATCTGTGATAAACCGTGAGTCTGTGATAACCTGTGAGACTTTGATAAATCGTGATTGTGTGATAAACTGTCAACGTGTGTAAATTAATATTGGACTATGAAGACTCAGTAGAAATAAACAATACGTGTGAAAATAAATGTAGTTATTAGTGTTAAATAAATAAGTGAAATATTACTGTTTTAATAATAAGTTTAATGTTTGCATGTAAATAGAAATTTTCAAAGAATTCCCAATATCGACGCCACTGTGAGGCTCAGAAATATGAGATATGCACAGCACCCTGCTGCGTGAATCGGAATGGCTATTAATGAATTTACCGCGAGTTCCAACCACGTCCCGCGTTCTGTTGGCCATTGCTTTGCTCACCCAGCTCCATAAATACCATGGAAAATATCATTTTACACTTTATTATGGGTTTTATAATACCACTTATTAATATAATGTGATTACATTTTATCGTAATTATTTTTGATGCGTCTCCGGCGTTTTTTTAATTGCAGCTGACTTCTGGTGTTGCGTGACCAGTGATGGAGGATACGATCGAGCAGGCCGCGACAGTTTGACGCGCATGCGTGAGAATATTTGCAAGTGAATATTAATTTATTGTATGTGATTATCTTCGGTACGGCTACATTGAAAGTTTCATGGTGTATTATAGGAAATATTTTAGGTTTCTTGGCATTTGTGAGTTGAAGTAAGCTATTTATGGATGGATTCAAATAAACTGTGAATATAATAAATAGCCCATAAATACAGTAATAAAAATGATTCGATGGATAATGATAATTACACATAAATCTAGAGACTTACTGAAGAAGACATACAGGCGCGTAACAAGCCCGAAACAAATAGAATTGAATTCAATTCAATTCTATTCTGTTATACAATGAAGACTTATACAAAATCAGGTTTCTTATTCGCTCTTCGCCGACATCTACTATTGGTTTGAAGATCAACTGGATGTGATTTAGAATACAAAAAGACAGGGCCGGATTACCCCTTTTGGGGCTCTAAGAAATTTCTATTCAAGAGCCCCTTCCTCAAAAAAAAAAAAAAGGCGGGAGGAAGAAAAACGGAGATTTGAAATATATATTTCTGAAGAATTTCAATCAAAAATCAGAATATCTTTTTCTTACACTTGTTTTTTAGTACTGTATTGAATTTAATATTCCGCATTACATCAGCTTCAATGCATACAATTTCTAACAAGTCTAAACGTCTCTCATTGTGGATCTTAAAGGAATTTTTTAAATATTTAAGTTGCGAAAAAGATCGTTCGGCAAGAAGTTTGTTAACATTAACGTTAAAAAATTCATAGCGCAATTTCCACGTTTGGAAATAAAGATTGAAAGAAGAAATAATATTGCTCTTCACTTCAAAAAGTAAGTATCTAATTCTTAGACAATTTGTTAGAAAGAAGAACAGAATTATGTTAAACTTAAGCATTTTTTAATAAAATAAGTTCCATATATCTAAAAATGGATATCGAGAAGGTACTCTGCTTACTGGTGCGCTAATCATCTATATCTATACCTATAAAGAGGTATATTCTATGTCTTACATGTTAATTTTTTACCGCCTGTTATAGTTATTTACATTACAAGCTAGGTAAAACAGTTTTTACTGCTGAATGGAGGAAATGACCGTGAAGCCTGTCACCTCCTTGAAGCAGTAGAACAGTTACCTTGCGTGTATTGTACAACATTTTACTTGTTACTCATTCGTAAATCAAATTAAAATTATAACCAAGTCCTGTCAGTTACTGTTACTGTGGCAACATGCATTGTTTACCTTGTTTAACTAACTTGTAAAAATTTTACAATGTAGCAGTCAATTAGTAACTAGTAAAGATTCATTTTCAAAAGCAATAGAAGGCTTGGGTAAATGGTGTTTACAAATGAGTAACAAGTAATAGTTATTTGTCAAACTAGAGAGGAAAGCGCTTCTTTTTCCCCCTCGAGTTCGAAGTTTGCCTCATGAGCGCAGTGAGTGAGGCATTTCGAACGAGAGTGGAAGAAGAGCTTTCCTCTCGTGTTAGACACAACATTTTTTTCACGACATGTTTCTAAAAACGATTTGCTCGGACCTAAAATACACTTTGAGAACACAACTGACAGACTGACACATTAAAAGTTAGGTTATTAGACACAAGTCGGTTTAGCAGTGTTGCCAATGAACTAATCTTAAATATCTTTAATAAGTTGTCAAATTATGATTTAATAAGAAAAAGAAAAATATAAGACATAATTGTAAGATAATTTAAAGTATGTATATCACTAAAATACGGATTTTCAATAAAATTAGGAATTTATTTACAATTTTTATAATATATTTTTTGTAATAAACTTTCATATTGGCAACACTTTTATATTTTCCTCTCTAGAGAGGAACAACACATTTTCCTCACTATTTCGGGAGAAGAACGGTGGGGTTTCGTACCATGTCGTGAAAAAAAATTTTTAACCAATGGTAACAGACGGCGCTGAATAAAAATTGAAAATTTCATTTGACACATAGATTTCTATTGGCTACAATTTTAATGGGTCGTTAAAAAAAACCGGTATGTTAGAGAATGTGCCCCATTTGGCTCAAATTTGTCGTAACAATTGTACTTAAAAAAAATTCTATAGTCGGGGACCCTAAGCACGTGCTTAGCCTATAGCTTAATCCGGCCCTGAAAATAGCAGCCATGTCATGATGACAAAAGATAAACTTACTAATAGTAAACTTTTAAATTAAAGAAAGCTCCAACAATATATTCCGTAATATATGAATACGAAGTATGGAAGTAAATATTGTAAGTGAACAACAAGTGATGAAGTAGTATAAACAAAGTTGCTTATTTGATTTGTATAATAACAGCAAAATACGCAGCAAACTTTAGAAAGAAAATATTTAAAATACGTTTTATACTCTATCCTAAAGTACAATAATAATATAGCAATAAAATATAAGTATGGATACGAGGACATAAACAACAAAGGCCTTAAACTGAAAGAGTTGTTAACACGACTATGTAATGTTAGCAATAAAATTTGTAGCAATAAAATAAATTAGGATGCCCACACGATGGTAAAATAATATTTATAGGCGTTTATAGTAAATAAACCACGCTGCAGATAATTGAGCATTGTTAAAGCACGATTGTTGTGAGTGCTTCAAAATTGTATAGCTGGATACAAACTGTTACATTATTACAAAAACATAAATGCGTCCTGTTTCAGATAAAAAATTATTAGTTTAACTCTTTAACATTCGTATCGTATAATAAACAAACATTATACACAAGAACAAAAATGATTCATCTCCGAAAGCCGTCATTGCAAATCGTTCATTTAGAAATGTTTGTTAAAATCGATTGCAAGAAATAAATGTTTTGAGGTCCCCGGGATCATTTTTTCAATGACGTCTGTGTGAATGAATGAATGTGTGTCCACATGTTCAATAACTTCCAAACGAGTAGAGGACTAACAAAATTTTAATATTATTATTATATATTTCAAAGCAATGCAAAAGACCTGAGTTGATTTGGGTAACAATTCCAAAACCGGAAGTGGAAGTTTAGGTACTTGACACTTGACACACACAAAAATTAAAGTAATTTATTTCTAATATGAAATCAACTGCGAAAAAAATGTTTTCTCGTATCTTGAGAAAAATATAATTAAATATATAATAATAATTTTTTTAAATGACAAATACTGAATAAAACATATGAAGTTTGATCTCAAATTAAGTATTGCGGAAGAAACTAAAGTTAAATTTAGTTTTGGACGATCGTTCATTGTTTTTATACAAGTTGATTGAATTCTACCGAGTTTGATATCAAATAACTCTCCTGAGTTAAATTTAAATATCAAAATGTATCTTGTTGAAGAAAATTGCACCAAAAAATCAAAAATTAATTTTGAGCGCCCGTCAATCGTATTTATAATAGTTATAAGTTTGCTATGAGAACAAACAAATAATTGAAATATCTAGTCTATGTGTCAAACATGTGTAAAGAGCTATGACATATTATTATAACTAAAAGTATTACGCTAAGTTTATTGTGATACCAACACATCCTGGTTGTGTACATTGATTCAGGCGACATACTAGACATGTAATGCTAAACTTTTCACCTCCTTCCATCGCTAGTGCCAACTTCACAACAAACTGTACGGTGACATAGGGCAAGCTACCTCATTAGTCAAGTGTAATTATTAATTAATCAGAATCAAAATCACATGTTTAAGGATATCGTATTATCCAAATAAGATTTTATTTATTGTGGAGCATGGTGTATGTGTGTATGGCATACTATATTGTAATTGTTTAAATTATGTATTGTCTAAACCTGATAATGCAACCATACAACTACAGTAGGTGCGGTTCACGTCACTATCTTCTTTCTTACTTTCTCCCACTATTGCTGATTTGATTCAAATCAGCAATATTGGGAGAAAGTAAGAAAGAAGATAGTGACGTGAACCGCACCACAAGAAAGCTGTACTATACACAACGAATGGCGTTAACCTCTACTTGTTTAAGTTTAAATTTTACATTCCAAATAAAAAGTTCTAATGTAACACATAGTAGATAAAATTTGAATACATTATTGACGTTGCTAATTTTAACATTTCTCAAGCAAATATTCTTATATCCATTGGTATAGCAATGAAAGTATGAAACGAAGACATTGTACTGGGTTTTAGTACTAAAAAAAAATAAAATTACTTTTTAATTCGATAATTACTAATTTGCATTTAAAGTTATACTAAAAAATTTAAAATTTAAATAGGAAAGAAGAAACATAAAAATTTTAATTTTTTCTTTCAACAAATGTTCAAAAGTAAGTCTATGATTGGAAATATCTAAATGTAATCACAGCAAGCCGTGGAGGCCGACTGCTCGATGCTCGCGTGTCAGTATGTGTGTGGTCCGTAATAAGTTACGATGCAGCGCCGTCTCTCGTTCATAATATTGATATTTACAATACATAAAATACACAAACATCGATATTTCGTTATCCCTGCGAGTCCGGCCGGGGAAATTTGACTTATTTAATGCGTTTTTAACTCGTGTTAGAAGATCAGCATGAAATCACCAACATGTATAAAAATTTCAGACCTCACACTTCATAGTCGGAATATTTACATTTTTATCCGTTTCTCCCATCACAGTCTAAGCTCAGTTGAATCTGTAAAGCTTGTATCGTGCGGTTAGACTGTGATTATCCGCGAGAGATGTTCACCTTAGTGAAAGGTCCAACGACCAACGACGTTTAGAATGTGAATGGATGATTAATATTAGTAAATAAAAGTCACCGGCTAATGTGAACATGTTATTAGTATGTAATAAAGTATATAGTTATTCATTCCTGCAGTAATTCTCGCGATGGGGGTTCGAGGCGAACGCCTGCTGTTCGGGCCTCACCTTTAATAGTGTTATTTATGCGCCGGTGTCAAGCCCGGGGCCCTGCGCGGGGAGGGACTGCGACTGCAGCGCCTCGCTTGCCACCGGAACCACGACGATGTGCGCGGTGCCGGTGCGCCACTCGTGTGAATATCCGATACTACGACTATACATGCGTACAATAATATCTTATCAACGGAGGTTGCTTGTTTCAAAACAGGACAACGCTACTTTTATTACATTTTAATATTTTGGAAATAACTAACGATACTTCATAAATATAAGATTCAGGACAATTCGCGAAACTAAGTTGAATTGGTCATAATTGCTATCCGGAAATGGAAGTTTAGGTATTTGACATACAAAAATTTAATATATTTCAAGTTGCGATAAAAGTGTCAAATAACAGATAGTAGTAAAAATATTTGAAATATAAAATATCATTAATAATTTTCTCGTATCTCATGCTCTGGGTTTGGAAGAGGAAAACTAATTAAGTAATTATACAGTTGTGTTTCAATTTCGAGGATCACCATTGGGAACTAGAGAACTATAAGAGCTACTATTTCGGTTAAATTAAACAGTTACCACACTAATAGGCCAATGAAGTTTTTTATCTTCACGAAATGATTCATAAGATAGCTCATTAGACTATATATATGAATATCTAGTAAATATTGACAAATCACCTATTTTCGTTGATTTTTCTTAGTAGTAATATAACATAAGATTGAGAATAAATTGAAACTAATTTGACAGATCTTTCGAAAACTTTTTGCCAGGCAATAGCCACGAAAGCCCATAGAGCTTGAGTGGCTATTGCCAAATGGCAACTAGTTTGAAAGATACTGGATAATTATTTTCTAATTTATCGTAGCCCCGAGTTATATATAATATATATATATATATATATATATATATAATCGTCAATTATTTTTTTTATATACTAGTTAATTGAATGCAACCATGGATGATATCAAATTAAAAGAGGATTAAAATATCAAAAAATAATTTGCAGTGATTATCATTTGCCATTATATGTAGTTATTAGAATCAGCTATAAATGAAAGTTATTAGCAATACAATTTTAAGTAAAACTGAATTATGCTGAACATTACATAAATATTTAAATATAATCTTTGCCAGTATAAGTTGGAGCTAACATTTGGTTTATTAAAAAAAAATGCAATCAAAGAAAATTTACCCTTTGAAAGATAAATGAAATTTTAAATTTCATAGCCTTTAAATTGATCATTTTAATGAAATAGGAATGTACACTTATAATAATAAAATATATAAAACAATAAGATTGAAATATTCTCGTATTTCACCTCTAGTAAATAATGCAGTACAAAAGAGTTAAGGAACATGCAACATAATAACTAATGTTTCAACACAGCCTCCCACTTAAACAACTTTTAAAGGGTACAAAATAGAGAAAAATGTTTCAAATAAAGATTGTAGCTTATATACCAAAATTTAACATCAATTTTTAACTAGGTAAGATATGCCCAAAAAAACCTGATAGGCGTCCAAGTGAACTTGATGAATTGTCATCGAAACCTAATCAATTTAAACATCCAAATTTTATGAATTTGAAATGCTACCTGTTCTTATTGGTTATACGTACGATAAAAAATATTAATTATTATTTATTAAATACAGATACATATTATCTAATTTCATTTAAATGGACAGTTTGAAGCCACTATGTAGTGTAGCAGTTGTGACGTCATAACTAAATTAAATTCGTATCGTGCTTATTATAGTGAATTTCACATTGTATTTTCACTGACTATTATGTATATATCAATATATACAAATATAAATAAATATATCACCAAGCCATTATATCCATTTTTAAATGTTTTTAGTTTGTAACGTTATCACGCTTGAAGTGCCATCAAATAACGACCCCGCAATAATATGAAAAAGATGGCACAATTAGTCAGCTGAAAATCCAAGGCTAGGCATTTGAAACAACGGAGCTAATTACCGTGTTTAAATTAAATTTAAATCAATTATCAATTAGATTTGGCTAGAGGCTAAGAGTAACGACAATCAATCTGTCAACTCGTCGTTCCGAGAAATGTATTCATTATTTACTGCAGAACATGTTTACTCACATATTTATTACCCTTATCAATCATTTACAAACAAAACAAAGAAAAAAATAAGTAATAATTTTTCCAATTAATACTTTATGTTTCCATTTTACGATGGATAATTTTTACAAAAATATTAATAACCGCATATTTTAATAAACAATATTGTCAACTATAATAAGAAACCACAATAAATATGCCCGTTAGTTATTAATTTATTAATTCTATTAATTATAATTGGACAATGAATCTGAGTGGTGTTTTATGAGCACTTTGAATCCCCTACGTGTTTTTATTAATTTTTATCGCCGCGTGTTGTCAGATTATCGTCGGATAGAATAAATTATGTTTTGGACCAACCAAAACTTGATATACGATGAGAATCGTATGAATATATGATTTGATTGTAGAAATTTTTATTGAAATTTTATTTATGTAATATATTGTCAAAATTGTTTGATTTATCGTTTTTGAAATTGCTTGTGATTAGGTGTTAAATTCGTTGAATTATGATGCTGAGAGATGTTTACATATTTTACGAGTCATTTTACATTTCAAATGTAAAAATAGTCGAAAACTTTAACTCATTATATAGTTCCACTTATACTTGAGAAATATACAGTTGACTGTCAACTTATTTGCTTAACTTTAAAACTTTACGTTTGATACCAAACTCGTTAGGTTTCTGACGACTTTTGATAAAAGCAATTCGCAATCATTCCACAGGCTCTTCTTCACATTCAGTATTTTATGCAAACTTTTTGTGATCAATTTTTTTATATACCTATTATTCTAAACAAGAAAATACTCGTGTTTTTGAAAACGATGAATTATTTATAGTTGACGTGAAATTATAAAATAAAGTTTAGAAGGGATACGTGACGTAGTTTTGGTAGGCGAAAAATGAACATATTTGAAGAGAGAGAGATAGACATAAATGTCATTATTGTTATAATTTTATAATTATATTGTATATTTAGAGGTAGGTAAGTTTCTATGCGGTTTCTTCTATTATGATGTCAAAATTATTCAATAGTTATATCAAGAGAGAATTTAATCGGGGGTAATATCACAAGACCTTCTGATTTTGTCGATAAATGTTTATTTTTGCACGAATTTTTTATGCTAGCAACAATTACGAAAGCAAACTGCATGGTAAATCCCGACTCCGAAGGAGGAGGGGTTTTACCTAATGTCAGTTTGCTTGAGTGGTTTTACTTAAAAGCAAAAAAAAATGAGTGCTTAAAAATAAAAATTTATCTGAGAAAATCAGAAAGATCGCGTGGTATTTGATGAGATAAATTCCAAAGACAAAGCAAAATGTAACTTAAAATATTAATTAACTGTCACACTGACAGTGATTGACAGTAACAATTATTTGTTTCCTTGGTAGCGGGAGTTTTATCGGTGTAACCCTGGCAACGGGGTTTTACCGCGGTAAAACTCTGTTAAAACTCCCGTTACCCGGGCAACGGGGTTTTATCAGTATAAAACTGTTCCTATTGGTTGAATTTTCAAGTGTTTTGCATTATGATTGGTTAAAAACTAGTCGTGGGAATTTATCGATTAAATTTGACATGTCTAGTATATGCAAAAAATTTTGCTTAAAAAGTGTTTGAGTACATAATAATTTGAAAAAATCCCGAGACCACAATTATTATGTACGATAACACTTTTTTAAAAGCAAAATTTTATAAATATGCTAGACATCAAATTTAATTGATTCAATTCTTTAGCACTAGGGGTATATGTCAAGATTATTTCATGAATTCATATTACAAACAAATCGGTACACACATAAACAAAAAGCACCATAAAAATTTGTTGTAACATTGTAACTATAGCAAATTGTTTGTTTTTCTTCTTACTTGTCAAATAAATGTCAAAAATTAATAAATAAAAATATCTAGAATTGAATAATTCAGCATGTTTAAAGGTTATAGAATACCAGTAAAGGTAAAAAAATATGTATCTTCAAAATGTTCAAAATTTGCATATAAAAGCTAGCTTTAATTTAATCACTATATAGCATAGTACAGCATATGAAAAAATATATCCCTTACCGAGATCTGCGCAAGCAGAATGTCGCACCCATAAAGGGTAAAAGGTGATATTTATTTTATTTAAACAGCATGGTGCTGTTTAATCACTTATCTAAAATTCACAACAATGGCAAATGAGACATTCTGATTGGTAATTTTGTAATGAGTGAAATAATCAATTTTATCCAACACCTCTCAATAAATGCTCTATGGCGATTTTAAACAAGCAAAGTAACCGATTATCCACTAGTGGGTATAATTTTGAGGAAAGCCACTAGTGAGTATTTTTTTATTTATAACAATAATAATAACACACAACACCTTGGTAACTACTTCGATTGACATTTCAATTCTAAAATTTAAAATATATGTCACTGTCAAATAATATTTCTTTAATAAATTTTTCAATTATTAAGAGGTGTTGGATAAAACGTAATACTTCACACGTGGGCAAAGTGGAATTACCCACTCAATGAAATTATCTCACTCAGCCTTCGGCTTCGTGAGCTAAAATTTCTCTCGTGGGTAATTCCTTACTTTGCCCACTTGTAAAGTAAATAACTATTATATGTTATACGTATATTTTCTAAGCGAACTGAAGACAGATGACCCAACAACTAAATATCTCTTACGGCTCGCATTTTCAATGTCAGGAATCGTTCCAGTACCTATTAATATTATTTTTCATTGTTTAAAACTCCGTAAGAATAGTTCTGGATTTACGTCCAAGCTAACACAGCAATTGATTTTCCTCAGTCAACAGGGGACCCAAAAAAAAAAAAATTGTGCTATAAAAAGTGAAACAATTTTTCTTTTTAAATATATGTTTCTGAATCGTACCCTGTAAAAAATGGGATTTTGAAAAATATAAAACCCATTGACATTATCAAGACATAACAGCGGAGACAGTAAAGCAATAAAACGTCCCTACCTATAGAGAAAAAAAAAAGTTTTATTAGTTTCTATTTGTTTCCACTCTGCATTAATATCGGAGTAAATATACGTATAGAGTAAATCCGCCGAATATGGAAAAGGGTCGTAAAGTGAAATACATATGTTTCTAAGATACAAAAGTGCCATCTCTGATTTTTCAGATGCAACACATGTGTTTAGATGTAGTAAGAACATGATTTAAATATTGGTTTGTTGCGACTTATCATAACTTCAAAATACAAAAACCCTGACTGGTGAGCACTCATAGTTTTTGGTAAGTAGCAATAAGTTTTAGTTTGAAGTAGATAATCAAATGTAACGCATGTTTTCTTTTTACTAAAACAATAATAAGGTCTATAAATACATGATGTATGCACGATTTTGTTTTATTTTTTTCTAAAAGCTCGAAGTATTGGCGCGAACTGTAGAGTAGGAAAGTTCCTAATGTGGAATGTGGAATAGTAGACTAATATCGTTTTCTGGGGATTCCCAGGGAGAATTATGGATAATGTGCTTGTTCTGTAAATTGTGGGCACTGAGGCGTGTACGGAGACTGACACAGATAATTGTGAGTGAGATTTTTGTCGTTCGCACAGAATTTAACTCCGAGATCTCTTTAGTTTGGTTTATCTTTATAAATATCTATGCATTTCCTTTATTATTTGAATACATATTCAAATAAAACCCCATCTAACCATTTTCTTTTTGCTATAGTATTATTTGTTCGATATTTGATTTAATGGAATACATTCCACTTTAGCACACGGCAGTATTCCACATTGCCCAGCTCTTCAACTTTAACTCACCAATTCCCACTTTGAAGGAAAACATTAAGAACAATACAAATTCATATAATAATTTGCATAAAGGAATAACCTACTAATACTATACACATCCTGTCTGTAAAAAATTGGGTTTGGTAGGTGCTTCTATATATTTGTTTTATAATTTAATAAAAATGATATTCCACAATCGGCGCATTTACTCTATTTGTAGGTATATAAATGTATGTTTGCAAATGTGACAAATATTTGCATTAATGTATCTCAAAATAAATAAAAAGGCGGGCCCCAAAATTTCAATTGTTTAGGGCCCCGTAAGTTAATTCGGCTGCGTGGTAACGCATCGAACAGTAGATCATGAACTCTTCAGTTCTAATCTTAGTCGACAGTTAATATTTTAACTTTGTCGCTATGATTCTCTCGCGTCTAATACCTTAGTGGGGCGCAACTTGACGACTGCTAATCGCACTTCACTTCACTTCACTTATCAAGATCTGCGAAAACAGAATGAAAAAAATTTAAAATGTAGAAATTTCACTACTCCTATCACATGCAAGCGATAAGTAAATAAAAAATATAATAATTTATTTCAAGAGTTATATTCGAGTATTTCATTTTTCCAGACCACCAAAAAAATATTCTCACAGTATATTTCCCAAGATTAATATCCCGTAATTTTTTATCAGTTTCTCATCAAAATATTTACAATCATTTATAATAAACATACTAATATATAATCGAACATAAAGTGATATTACTAAAAATAATCACTAGACTGTGATAACTACTCGTATAAACGCAAGAAAAAACTCACAGTCTAACGTCTTCCGCGATCAAACAAAATGAAATTGCATTCATATTTTGTGTTATGTGCTGGTCGTTTACGAGTGTCAGAGGTCAGCGGCGGACTTTATTGGGGTTAAAGGGGCACTGAGAAATGCGGTGATTGTACCTACTTGTACTACGTCACTCGTTTTTAATGTCATTTTATTATTTTACTTGTTTAATGACATTGTAAGTATATTCCTATTTTATGTACTTATTCATTATATTCATATTTTACTCCGAAAGCGATAATAATTTTATTATAGTTTATCGTACAATCATGCAGTTTATATTACTAGCGAGTTAATGACACCATATATTAATGAGAAAACTAAATAACTATTTTAAATATTTGCTTGATGTAATTTGGATAAATACACGTTTCTTACAACTATGTTAACGGCACGATGTTCGTTGCAGATATTTTAATATCTTATTAAATACAACATAATCATTATAATATACCTATATGTATACAGCAGTATGTTAAAATTATAAAAGACAGTTCTTCATCAGGAAAACAAATGAATAGCATAAACAAGTAAATAGAAACATGAACAATCAACTCATTTGATTGTTATTATGACCAGCTTTGAAATTAAAGCAATACTTTATTAGAAAATACTAAGCTATAGAAAAGAGTTATTTCGAGCACGAATTGCAAACAATGCATTTTAATAATGAAGACCGATTAAAATTTTTATGTTTAGGGCCGATCTAGCCATTTACGAATAAAATACCAAATAAATTATTTTCCGAATAGATGAAAAATGTCGCATATAAATTTTAGCTCAAATGATACCAATTGACCTAGCTGTCGTTTTTGGATGCATATTTTTTTATTTATTCAACGAATAACTTATTCGCAAGTTTACTCATTGATATTTATCTTTCTATGACTGTATGCAACTTAATTCGTCACTTGTTGCATAATACACTAAATCAAAACTACAAACAATTTATTACATATTAAGGGAAAGAAGTGCACGATTTTTTCCCGAGCAGTAAATTTGAAGTAGGTACGCGCCGTGGGCGAGTGCTACAAATATGGGAATACTGAAATGAAAAATAGTTATTTACATACCAAATGCGGGAACGCCAGGTTCCCGGATGAGTGTTTGGCGGCGCGAGCTTGCGAGCGCCGCCATAGAACGAATCCGGGAACCGAGTTCACGCAAGAGGTTTGTACAATATTTTTTGTACGAAAAGTATAAAACTAATAACAGGCCATACAAAGAAATGAAGTTCTTCAAGGAGTTATTTTGATATTTGTCAAAGTTGCACTATAAATTTAAACACAGAAATTAATTTGTCTAATATATTAGAAAACAATTAAATTATTATAATATTTACCTTATTCACTTGTAAATTTATTATATTTCTTATTTATATTGTGATAACTAACATTACATTTGTAGATTATGTATTTTACAGCTGTCATATCGGGCAGATTTTATTGCCAACATTGGTAACCAAATGCACTAAATTTGTTATTTTTAAATTCAATTTCATTCTTATTCCATCATTGTTTATATTAATATTATGTAAAGGAATGTTTGAAATACTATATTTTTTTATTATAAATATAATTTATTAATAAACGCTTTAGAAATAGGAATGTTTTCGAGTTTTCGTTGAAATTTCCCGGTTGTCTATCTGGTGGAGACCTGGGAAATGGACATTTCGGACGTTGCTTAGGCAACACTAAACAACACATTTCAATGTATGAGTACAAAAATATACTTCCCTTAAGTGGTATTATGTCAAATCCAGAAGATGTAATTGTACATTTCATGAAAAAGATATCAACTTCGTGAACTGAACCCTACAGATAATTTCCATTACAATGAGTAGTTTTTCGAGGTTGTCGAACATGAGTTGTAAAGGTTTAGGGTTCATTGTTCAAATTGCGTACTATATTTCGGAAACTTTGAAATAGCACTATGAGGAGCTGTTTGTGGATGTTCTTTTTCTTTTCATGAAATGTACAATTACAACTTCTGGCTAGAACATAATATACATTTTTTTCACGAACCTAAGTTGTAAAGTGATTATTTAAAAATATATATTTTGGTTAGTTTCATTATTTTATATATAAAAAAAACTAATATCAAATTAATAAATACGAGAACAGGAGATTAGAAAAGTATAGTTGAATTTTCCCTTATTACCGGGACTAAAATAATCTTAGCAACGGGAATAAGATATTTTTTCTTAAAGTGTATTATAATGTTCATATTTTGCTACTTAATATAAGAAATAGAAATTAATCATTTAGTTTATAATTCAATTATATAAATATTATTGTACGACATACAATATTGTAAATATTATTAAACGGTGTACAGTAATATATTAATTATTTCATGTTCCACTGGTGGCAGCACTTATAAGTGCATCTCTGATGAGTGACAGTTTTATTGCGTGGTTCCGTCAAATTTTATATTTTATTGTTTAGAATAGCAGAAGAAAATGAAAAAGGTTTATCGATTACGATTATAATATTTTTTAACAGAATGTGACGTTATAAATAGTAACTGCAAGATTCTGTGAAAAGTGTTTTTAAATAATCCAAAAAAGTAACTGTTCAGTATGTCATTCATTTTGATTTATTTAATGAGGTGTGAGGTATAAAATTTAAACTTACCGAAATGTGCATGCGAAATTATTTGTTCATTTGTGATCTCAGGTTAAGACTGTCGTATCTGAAAAGATAGAAACATTTTTAGTTACCTATTTGAATGATACAAAAATTCATTATTTATATTAGAATTTCATTTGAAAATACAAGTAAATCATTAGTCACACTGTTAATACAATTTCCGTTGTGAAGTGTGTTTACTAGCCGTCTAATCAGGCTCCCCAAAAATGCTAGCGGAGGAGAAGCAATAGGAGTAATTTGATACTGTCGCCTACGGGAATCGAATTGAGGATCTATGTTTTACAATCCGATGCGTTTGCGTTACCACAAAGCAATTCATCTAGTATTAGTAGTAATAATCAAGAAAATCAAATCGTAGAAAATCAGTTGTAAGAAGTTCAGCCCAAACATCTGCAGCTGGGCCAATCGTCTCCGCGTCAGAAGCCAATAAGATGCAAAGAGACGATGATCGCTCCTCCCAGAACCCGTGTCTAAACCCGTGCCCATGCTCTGGCGTGCGTGCACGCGTGTGTGGTCCAGTCGCCGCCGATTAGCGCTCGATTAGCGCGCGATTATCTCTTCTAGAATACGGGAATAAGGTACGGCACGCGCGGTAGCCTACACTGAAAAGTGAGCGGTTTTGTGATTGTGATTATTCGAAAGACTTTCAACCATTGTTGTGAAGCATAAAATTTTGGTGCTAAAAGAAGAAATGTGATTATGAATGAATAATCTTTAGAACAATGTGTGATACACTGTATATAGAAAATATCAAAACTAATATTGTATTATATAAATATTAGCATTATAAGCAAATGTGAAGAAGTAAAGAATCATCTCATTACTAAAATGTCAAGTATCGATTCTCATCCTCGAAGAGCATCCCCGGGTGTCGATTCCCAACCTAGCACCTGCAGCAGTAAGCTGAAGTTTGGCGTGGACCGCCTATTGTCCCCAGATCCGTTGAAGACGACGTCCACAGCGACATCGCAGCCCCCAGTGCCGTGTTCGGATTGTGTGACATCCTTATTGCGATGCTGTCGCCTGGGACCGAGTCACCAGGACCTGGTGCATGGGTTTGGGATTGCGAGTGGGTACGCTGCTGGGGGAGTGTTTACAGTACAGCCCGTGAGGCCGGTAGCCACCAGACCCGGTAGGTTTAGTTTCATAATATTATTTAACAAAAAAAAAGCTCATCTGTTTAACCAGATTTATAGCAGAGGCTGCCGTTGCATTGACAATGCTGCCAAAGCTGTAAATCTATGTTTGATACAGTGTTGAATACATTGGCTGGTACCACGAGCTCTGTTTTTGGGTGTTTTAAGAGAAATGTTTTAGCCTCGGTTTTGGCGTTATACAATGTTCTAAAATTTATTTAATTAAAAATGCTTCAAACAGAAATCACAGAGAATATTATCAATCACTTGTATTTGTCATAATTTTTTTTATAAAATTATTTCAGTACATTGAACTGCGCAAATCGAGGTTATAACACTTCTCTTAAAACACCCAAAAACAGAGCATTTTACCGATTTGGAATTAATATTAATTTAGTGATTAGTTTTAATACCCTATTTTGAAAGTTATCGCCATCAATAGTTATTTATATCACAAAATAGTTTCCAACCGAGGGATACACAAGCCAACATTTATGTAAATTTAATAAATAAATTTAATTTATTACTCATTTTCTTAATGACAGGGATTTTTTTTATGTTGTTAACTTCACAATATTTGAATGTCAATTATGTTTATTTTCCAATATCATAACCAAAAATATCTACATATTTTGATTTGGATTTTACACTGCAAATTCAATTATAATTACTTACAAATATGTTTAAAAACCATAAATATTCTGTTTTCTTGTATTGCAAATACTCAGTTGTAGATATATTGCCATAATATTTTTATGTCAATGTAATACTTTGACATTTCTAGCGTCAGAAGTTAGCTAAAATTAGTGAAGTGATGCCAACATATAACCATAAAAAGATAGCAATTTTTGTCGAACTAGTACGACAAAAACATGATTTCCGACCGCTTTTAGAGATATTTTGTATTAATGTCGGACGGCGACGCGAAAAATATCTTGCTATGCGTTTGTTGACATGTTAACTTGTTTTAAATACCTTAATTTGTAAGATACAGGATACACGTGTATGGTAGATGCAAATTGCGGTTTTGTTGATGAAATACAGAAATGTCAAATTTGTTGTTTCACCATAGCAACAATAGGCAGTAAAAATAATTGTACTGCTTAGGCAGTAAAAATGGCATTTTACATACCGTTAGCTATAAAAAGAAAAAAATAATGTCAGTCGACAAAAAAAAACTTAGTGAATGATATAAACCATTCGACATGTGTTGTACTGATGTACATTAATACTGTTCATGTTTTTAATTATAAATGTTGGATATTTAAATGATGACACTAGTGTAGATAATGATGATATTGTTATTGATTAATTATCTAGGCAGTAATAGTAGTATTTTACAGACTGTTAGCAAAAAATCACAGTTTTAATGTCAATCGGCTTTAAATATTTTTTATTAAAAGAATGAAATACAAATTTCATCACGCTATTTATTCATATTAGATTGCTTTGTAAATCTTAGCAGGCCATTTTGTAACAAAATGGCGCCGAATTTTATATTTTAGAATGTTTTCATTTAAATAAAACAGTTGTACTTTCAACAGACTAACAGGGCCATTCCGTCTTGTTAAATTCATTGAAAACTATTTGTTGAGTCATAACAATTTGTCATTTAAGAACAAATGAATGCATGAAATAAACAAACAGTTTAATTGGAGGCAACAGCATTTGGCCGGTGATTTAGTCGATACGAATAAAATATGTTTACATTAGCAGGAAATATCGTTCTTTCTGTGCGCCAATAAAACTTAATTTGTTTATGAAAATGACGACTCGGAATCTGTTTTAAAGTTTATAAGCGGCACGAATATCGAAGCCACAGTTTATTGATACTAAGCGTAAAAATAGAAGCTGTTTTAATGATTGCAATGGGTGTTTGCTATCGTTTAAATTAATTTGTATCTACTATTACAAACATTTGAAATGTACACTGAACTCATAAACTTATACAAATTTACTAAATTACATTCAATAGAATATATAAAGTGAAAGAAATGATGATTAACATATCAACTAAATCTTAACAACAAATAAAATATATGTTTTAGGCCCTGTGCGCAAGAACAAAATTTTATCTGTGTAAATGTATAAGTTTTTTTACCGTTGCTGAATCTACCTAACGTCCTATAAGTAAAACGTGTGCTATTATATATTTATGTAGTTTTTGTTAGCGATTAAATATTTTCTTATTTATATCATAGATAATTATACATCGTCGCATAATTCATTTCAATATGTTGTTTGTACATATAGATGACAAATAATATCTAGACATGTAATAGAAATTTATTTGCTAATGTATGTAAATTGTTCGAATGAAATAATAAGTAGTAATTTATCATGAGTTTGTAGCACCTGGCTGAAACCGAAACTAAACAGATTTGACAAGGGGTTCTCAACAGGGGGCAGCGCATAAGCGTCGGAGGTTATTTTTCACGGGGCACACGTCACTCAGTAATTCGTTTCACACTTATCTTATTATACATAATAAATACCATTCCAAACAAAATTTAAATAAACATTTGAATCAATCATATTCCGTACGGAACTACTTTTTATTCAAATTGAATTATTAATAATGCTTATGAATATTTTAATCCAAAAGCAAAATTACGAAATGGAAATACATTTGGTTGGCTGTCAATATATATTTTCGCGCCGTGCCGTCAAATTACAACCTCCAAAAATATTAATGGAAAGATAATTTATATATCGTGAAAATGTATCGACTGTAAGAATCGAACTGAGGATCTAATGATCCACATTACCACAGAGCTATTAAACCTTATATTAAAAAAAAAAAAAAAAACTAGTATGCTCAACACACGTCATTATTATTAATATACAATTCTTATACATACAATAAATTGTCAAATTCCGATGTTATCATTATCAGTAGAAGCAAGTATATAAAATAAAAATTACACAACTTTTATTTTAAGTCATTGGTCAAGATAGATATTCAGATTATTTTCTTTCCGGATTCTATATAATAGCGGACATAATTATTGTAATAAAAAAAAACAGTTGACGATCAATCAAAAATAATTTTTGACATTTGAGTTGAAGTTTCCTCTCTGATCATGATCAATATTTATTAAAATACAATATTGAACATATTCATTATTCCTTTCTTAAACATAAAACAGATAACAGGGAATTACAAATAATTTTTTAGCCGATTGACATTACAAGTGACACTTTACAGACTGCTAACAGTTTGCAAAGTGTCGCTTTTTGCCAAGGTTGTAAAAATATTTTATCCAACACCTCTCAATAAATGCTCTATAACTATGGCGATTTTAAACAAGGAAAGTAACAGATTACCCACAAGTGGGTATAATTTTGAAAAAAGACACTAGTGAGCAATTTTCTATTTATAACAATAATAATAACACACAACAACTTGGTAACTACTTAGCATTTAAATTTAAAAAAAATTAAAGCATATATCACTATCAAATAATATTTCTTTAATAAATTTTGAATTTATTAAGAGATGTTGGATAAAACGTTATACTTCACACGTGGGCAAAGTGAAATTACCCACTCGGTAAAATTATCACAATCAGCTTTCGGCATCGTGTGCTAAAATTTCTCTCGTGGGTAATTTCTTAATTTGGCCACTAGTAAAGTATATAACTAATACATAGCAAACACTCAACAATCAACAAACGCATAGTAACCGTCAACAAACGCAAAGTAACTGCCAACAAATGCATAGCAACCGTTCAACAAACGCATGGCAACGAAATTTGATAACGATAACCTCAAAATATGTATTAAGAATAACGCTAAATTAATTCCAATCGGTAAAAAAATAATGTGTTCAACACGGCACCAAACAGATTTACAGCTTCGGCAACATTCATTGCCTCGGTAGCCTCTGTTGTAAATATAATCTGCTATTTTGTTGTCTAGTTAAACAAATAACTATTATTCTGAATATTATTGGTTACAGCTTCATTAAAAATAAATTAAATTAATTGTTTTTGGTATCAAACAAACTTCCACTTCTGAATTTGCAATTAAAACTCACTTCTTCGAATTGTCATGAAATTTATAGTTATGGATGAAATTTTATTACTTATAGAAAATTGAATAGTATTTTATAAGATTTATTATTGATTATTTCACTCATTACAAATTTGACCAATCAGAATGTCTCATTTTCCATTGTTGTGCATTTTAGATAAGTGAATAAACAGCACCATGCTGTTTATTCGCGAGTAAATTGAAGCTAGCTTTTATATGCAAATTTTGAACATTTTGAAGGCATAGTTAGCCGGATAATTAGTTGCAGAAGCAAGATACTTACATGTTCTTTACCTTTATTGGTATTCTATATCTTTAAACATGCTGAATTATTCAATTCAAGCTATTTTTATTTACAAATTTTTGACATTTATTTGACAAATAAAAAGAAAAACAATCAATTTGCTATAGTTACACTATAACAACAAAATTTTATGGTCCTTTTTGTTTATGAGTGTACCGATTTATTTATGTAAAAATGTGTCAGAATCAACGTTTTAGTATAATTTCTTCGGCAAGTATTAAAGTTTATGCTATAATTCATGAAATAATCTTGACATATACCCCTCGTGCTAAAAAATTTAATCGATTAAATTTGATGTCTAGCTTATTTATAAAATTTTGCTTTTAAAAAAGTGTTATCGTACATAATAATTTAAGATAAAACCCCTCGACCTGCGGTCTCGGGATTTTTTCAAATTATTATGTACTCAAAACACTTTTTAAGCAAAATTTTATGCATAAGCTAGACATGTCAAATTTAATCGATTAAATTCTTAGCACTCGTGATATAACTATTGAATAATGAACACATTTTAATTACTTATACGGGGTAAACAGTTTCGTGGTAACGAATCGGACTAGGGATCAGATCTTCAGTTCAAATCCTACAGTCAGCAATGTTTCAATTTTTAACTTTACCTTTGTGGGTCCTCATCAACTAACAATATCTTGGGGAGATGATATATTATTTACATCATTATATTTTATTATTATTAAATAATGTTCACTTTGCGGGTGCTATATGAAAGATGGCCGTGTGGGAGACAAGTGAACATCGGTTTACATATGTCAGGATGTGTAACACGTACATAAATCAGCACTCAAGTGGATCGGGTGTGTTTCAGACTTGTGTATTTACACATAGCCTCCGTATGTGTGTGTGTTGGTGGTCGGATACATACATTTGAGACAACATCGCTTGTTAAGCTCTGTTTACACTAAGCATGCACGGCCACATTGCTACTGCTGCTGCTGATGATCAGAAGCGCGCCGAAGATACTTTCAGAATATCTAGTCTTTTGGTTTTAAGTTGTTGCTAGATTTATGGTGGGTAGTGTCACTAAAATACTGACTTTAAATTGTTTGAAAGCTTTAATTTATTTGAATTTAAGTGACACATAAATCTAATAGATAATCTCAGTAATAAAAATATTTTTGAGCAGTAATTGACTTACAACTCGAAATTAATTTTTTTTTTGTTGATTTTCGAGCACAAAGATATTTTGGCTTTATTTCTGAAAGATCTACAAATGTTCAAATAATGGACAATTAGGAAGACAGATATGTAAACATTTATATAATCAACATTAAGTTTCATTTCTTTTGCTTTTTATAAACATGTTTATATTTAATTTAAAATGAATTTCTACATGTATTACTTAAATTTTATTCTATATTTGTCCTGTAATTGGGATTTTTAATCCTGCTGGTATGGAAACAAATATATAAATAACAAGACTACACTTAGGGCATTCAGCATTAACAGATGAACATATCTTTAAAAAATCACAGCCACCAATATGCAGTAGATGTAAACGCAGAAATAACATTCAAGTACTCGTACATTTTAAAGTATTATAATGCAATGCACAAAGCCAAGCTCATAAAATGCTGAGCATAAAAGAAACACTTACAAACACATAGGTATACATCCATAATTTAATGAAATACCTGACAGATATCAACCTCAAAACATAGCAGGACAGGGCCCTCTAAATACTAATAAATTTTGTAAAAATCTGATTCTCCTGTTTAAAAATTTTTATCTACGCCACTAATATAATAAACTTATTATCCCCATCATTTTAGTGGAGTAATCTAACATATTATGCCACTCAGTGAGGTAATTTGAAGCGTTTTTGTCTATTACCTCCCTCGTTCGCTCTACTTTACTCCATGGAAATATTATATAGTGTATCTAGTAGGAAAAGTGATATATTCTCGGACAATGGTGGAAATTTCAGGAAGAGCCGCAGGCGAGGCTTGCAACACCAGGAGTCCGGGAAGTTTACTTTTCCTACGTGGTACATATACTATTTTTTTTAATCGGTTCATATTCAATAAGTAGATATTTTATATTTCATTTATAAATGTCAGACAACCAACAAGACATAAAAATATTGCGTTGTTTTGATAAAAATATCTGAGGATAGCGTATCCCAGTATCCATGGTTTGTGTATTTATTTGCACAAGCGTCAAATTTATTTGAAAAGCTAAATCGTACAGGAATACTTTTCCAATGTCTGGAATAGTATATTCTACAACAAGTAATGGAATGGCACATATTCCACGCGAGTAAAAAGTTTGTAGCCCGAGCCAAAGGCGAGGGCTACGGTTTGCGAGCGTGGGATAGGCCATTCCGTTACATGTTGTAGACTATACTTTCTATAAAAAGGTTTTGTAAATTATACAAAAATTTAAATATAAAACTGTTGAAAACGTCAAACTCAAATTAATCAAATTAAAACAAACAGACGTAACCATAGTAACTGAATCAAGATACTTCATATGTCGCGCCAATAGGCGGTTCTGATTCGTCGAAAATTTTCCATACGCCGCGTATGGAATGTTAGTGATTCCATAAACATTTTTAGTAGTGGAATGCCCAGTTTCCAAAACAGTGTTATAGAAAAGATATTCCCGTGTTGTTATTTATCGTAACCTAGCAACGACACTGTTATCAGAATTGTCATAGTAACAAACATATTCGATCTCTTCTGCTCCCTTGATTTTCAGTTAATAAATTATTGCAAATAACTATTAAATGGTAAAAATAAAACAAAAAGTTCCAAGTAAAATTTGTAGCTAATGTAATTTTACATATTTTTTATTATAACCAAATTTACTCTAACTTAATTATTTACTTAGATGTACTCATAACACCTTAGGCCTTCATGTAAACTACCACTTCCGGTTGATAGATCGCTATTGCTACCAAACTCTTAATCAGTTCATAAATTGAACATCCAAATTCTTAATATGAAATTTTTAAATGATCCTGCCATTAGAATCCGATATGCCCACCATATAACTTCCCGAGAAATTTAATTTCTAACGGTACAAAATAAAGAAAAAAATAACTTATAGTATTCTATATTTTTACATTTTACTCAGTTCATAAATTGAACATCCAAATTCTTAATATGAAATTTTTAAATGATCCTGCCATTAGAATCCGATATGCCCACCATATAACTTCCCGAGAAATTTAATTTCTAACGGTACAAAATAAAGAAAAAAATAACTTATAGTATTCTATATTTTTACATTTTACTCATTGTATTTACTGACACATAATTTGAATATGACATTCATTGATAGCTTCAATAAATTCGGGAGGTAAAAATTGCCAAAAGAAATTCAGCTAAAGTGTATATACTTTAGACAACCTCTACTTTGTCAAGAAGGAATTTAGAAAAATCGTAAATTTAGCAACTCGTTCATCAAAACAAGTACGTACAATGGCTTGAGTTTAATGATTTCGAATGGGAATACACTTGCTTACTTGGTATTGTTATCCACTAGTGGGATATAGTGTGATATTGTGATGTATATGTATGAGTTGGTATATGTACAGATAATGCACTTTGGCTTAATTATTTCTTATAAAATGATGTTTTAACAAAATTATATTTGTTCAAATAAGCGGACGGCGTAGTTTGTCAATCCAATTTTCTGGACTAAAAAGAAAAAATTTCTAGATTTTATAAAAGAGTGTAAATATATCATGATGGCATTTTTATTTGAAGTAGAGTTTTTATATCCTAAACGACGTATTTATCATTAATTATCCGTGCAAAAAATGCAGCAATAAATCAAGAAGTTAACAGCAGCTCTTGTGTTTACACAAAACAGCCAACAAAGGCGTTTCTCATTCCGTTTCAGTGGCAGAAAAAATAAAAATTGATTTATTAATTACTTGGCGCATTAAACACTTCTCGTTATCAGATAGCAGTTGTTTCCTCTGCTGATGGTTTGCAACGCCACTAAAAACAAGTGAAAAACGAACAAGTGCTGTTGTTTATGGCTGGTTCGTATTAACATGGATATACAGCATGGTTTGCAATTAAACTAAGGATGCGATAATATACATTCGTGCTAATTTGCTTAGATACATTTCTGTCCATAAATGTAATTACTTTCAATTTATTTACCCAACACTTAAATAAATGGCTGTGTAACTGCTGTCACACACTCACACACACATTCTGGTGGAAATTTGTAATTTGCTGTTGGCATTGCGATTGGAATCGAACAGGAATCTTATCTCTCTCATCGAAAGTAATTTCCTTCAATTTTACACAATTGTACAAACATTTCTATTTCCAGAAGCAAATTGTCGTCACAAAATCTTCCCCAATAAATTCGTCATCACCAGTTTCCAGAATTATCAGTAAAAAGCATCTGGATGAAGTAGCAATATCCTTATTACAAAAACAAGAACATTTTCGTGGCCTGGTGCGTCTCGTCTGTTGCCGACGTCACGTCAGTCAGACGAAGACGAAACGCAGGGGTGAACACTTTGTTTACAACTGTTTACAACACGATGTTCACGTCGTCGATTATCTGGGATTGTGTACATCCCTCCGAGTCATTTGTTTATTCTTTCAGATTCTTTGAATATTGCTCGGAAATGTTTGAAATATTTTCAAAGCACTCGTTGTTTTCATTGGAAAAATCTTAAATTACGCCAATATTTTATTACGCGAAAATATAGTTTCACGAATTATATATGAATTGTTTAGATAATGAATGAAATTAGTTCAAATATTACCTACTTATCTGTGTATGACTAAGCAAGCATACATAAATACATGTTTTAATGTTGACTGAATACATTTTGTCATTGAGGTCTGTGTGGATGAATGAATGTATGCCTGTTTTATATTCAATATCTTACGAATGAAAAATGATAGAATTAACGAAACTTATTAATTATAAGTTTCTGGCCAATGGGAAGAATTAACTAGGACACACAAAACTATATATTCAATTTATATTGAATATGTTAGATGCTAGTAATAATATTTAGAATATAATTTTTTTTCGTATATACTTTTGATTTTAAAAGAAACTAATTGTTCTCAAAATAAATTTTGAATAATCCCACTAAAAATAGCAATAGTATACGTGACGGAATTTATTAAAGCGAAAAACGGGAATGTCGTGTGCCACCCGTCTTTGTCAAACACTTACGGTTGCTATACGTTTGTTGACCGATTGCTATGTAAAAACTTGCTGTACAGTCTTATCCAAAAGTGATCAATAATATTTAACAGTGTACTGTTCAATTATTTGAAGATTCCGTTAAATTAACAAACATTATTGTTAATTGAAATGATTTCTTTTATGCCCCGTATTATAAAGAAATTTAACTGTAATTTAATTTACTTCTAAAATAAATCTATTTGTTTTTAATAAGTGCACATTATTACAAATTATTTTATGACTTACTTAACATTGCTGTCAAAAATTAGATTATCATTTGCATAACTTGAAGTAAATTTAGAATGGAAGTAACTGATGATCTCGGGCTTTAATGTATTATTTAATTTTTATAATAAACATTATATTTCAAAATCATTGTATGTTAATATCTTTATATTTTCTTTTCAACTCTCTAATTGGACTATACGACAAAGATAGGTTATCCATTTATTGCAAATCTTTCTCAGCGCGCATTTTAACATCAATGAGCGTTCCAGTATTATTATATTTCAGTGATTAAACCCAATCAAGTTTGGTATCAAATTAAAGAGCTCAAGTGTGCTAGAACTTAAATGTCAAAATTTTTGACGACCATCAACTGTTTATTACAAGACTTATTTGAATACCAACGAGTTTATTCTAAATTATCAACAATTAATTTCCAACAATCGATATTTTTTATGATGGTTATTACTTACAGTAATCACGGTATATGATATCGTCTGTGTATAGTATTTATATTTCAATAATCCTATTTGCTATAAGAATAAGCATATTACTAAAACATCTATTCTAAATTTATTGTATTTACGATTATATGTATAAGAATATCGTGTTCTGATCACAACAGATTTGTTTTTCTTTGTAGCGGACAATTATGTAATTTTATGAAATTGTTATACTGAAATAAAAAATATTCTTTCATTTCACGGCCTAGTTATAGAAATGCTGTTACAATAAAATTGCATACTAATGTAATAAATTGCCAAGTTCTTCTAAAAAGCAGTGTAAAATAAAAAATAAAAACTGTCACTTAAACCAGCAGAAAATTTGTATAATTATTTGGTTGTATTCATTTAATAAGAGATAATAATTTCCGTTAGCAGTTAGTGGATCCTCGGCGAAACAGATTAGTTGTGGTAAATGTAACAACAACATCCAGAAGCGAAAGTAATGAAACAGTCAAGTTTGAAATCTTGTAGCAAGTCTATCATCGTGTTTAATTTGAAACGGAGTATTATTAGGCCGTTAAAACGCGCACTTAGGCGTTTGGTTTATATTAGCGGGGAGCAGGGAACTCTGTGTTTACACGATTGGCATCCGTGCTCCTAAACAAACCAGCGATTTATGAGCCTCTTACTGTTAAGCGATTTGTTAATGAGGTATTTTTATATCTCTCAGTTGGTACCATCGGCTAGCAGCCGGTAGCGCATTCCACCCACAACCAAATGAAACCAATATCCTGGATTCAAAATTTCGCAGTATCAATGAAAACAGTTGCTCAAATAAACTACGTCTTTTAAGAAAAATCCTGTTTATATTATGGGAAATAATGAAGACGATTCTTTGTTTTATTTGCGTATGGTACAATTATCGGGTGTCTACTTTTTTGTAGGAGATAGGAAATACAATGTTAAAATTTTCGTTAGGTGATAATTCGTTTTGTATGAATTTAGAAACAATAATGTAAATACAAGAAATTTTCATAAACAAAAACTGCATCAAATGAGCCTAAATTGATTGATTTTCTATTATGAGATAACGTAAAATGTATTTTTATTTCAGCAGCAATCTGACGTAATCTTTTATTTTGATTTTCTGTCACGTATAATAACAATCATAGCATAAGAAAAAATACAGTAACGACACTTCAAATATTTCAGTGGACGTGCGCTACTAAGAAAATCTTTGTAACCATAGACAAGAAAGTATAGTATTACAGTATTTCGTGCATATTTAGTAAATTTTTACTGGGTTAAATACTATAAAATGAGTGTAAAACAGACAGGAAAACTTATTTGTTCTTTTATAATGCAGGTGGACACCTATTAATTTTTCCCCGCTATATTCAGCTACTGCCAAAATGGCCGCTCGACTCAAGGTCATCGGTTAATTAATTTTTTCGTACTTATGGGATCACCTACCTAGATGGTTTTTTGCTACAGTTGGACCCAGTAGATGACGCTGTTGTCGAGGTCGAGACCAGATTTTTTTAAAAATTATATTTACTTATATTCATGACATGCAATTGATCATCCAGGTGACCTCATAAGTACAAAAAAAAATTCATCAAAATTGTTAGCGAGGTCTGTGGCAAGACAAATATAATTTGCCAAATGCATTTTGACTGTCTTAATTGTTTTGCTTTCCATGACATTCTGTAAATAGCTAAAAAAATATATAATTTGATTTAGATCTATCTCTATCAGTTTTTGTTTCAGTACATTTGAATTTAGACTTGTGATCTAAAAAATAAGGGAACAACAATCGCCTAAAGAAAATTTTAACGCTGTATTTCCTATATCCTATAAGAAATAGACGCCTGGTTTTTCGTTTAGCTTATCATGCTGATCTATTACAAAAAAGTTACATTTCCCAAAACCTCTTCTACCATAGATGTATATGCGATCAGCCTTTTTTATCGCTTGGGTCCAGGTTATTTCTTTATTTTCTATTTTTAATGTTCTGTCTAGTTCATTATTCCATGTTTTTTTTTATCTTCCTCATTTTCCTTTGTTATCAGTTCCCATATCCAATTTATTTCTCTTACTGAAATTTCATTTATAAAATACAAGAAAAAATGATTAAACTGAATAGGAACAATTTCAAATCATTGCTATAATTTTCGTGCGATATTTCTCTAACAGAAGTTCTTGATATGATTTATCTTGCAGTGATGCACATGTCCCTCAACCATCACCAATCACCTTCACATCACCCAGGTGCCGGCCACCACCAACATCAACAACCATCGTCAGTGAACGGTGCCGGCGTCAACCCCGTGTCTGGAACAGCAGGAAAACGCAAACGTTCTTGGTCTCGTGCTGTCTTCAGTAACCTGCAGCGAAAGGGACTAGAGAGACGCTTCCAAATACAGAAGTACATTACCAAGCCTGATAGGAGACAACTAGCTGCCACATTAGGGCTTACAGATGCACAGGTATTGTTTGTAATAATTGTAATCGTAATTTCATCCCCATAAGTAAATCGATGCTACTAGCGATGCAAGCGTAGGTGATAGCTTACCTAGCGGCAAAATTGTTAACTTGACTACCCGGTATTTAAGTTATTTGTTTACATCAGGGGGAGGCAACTTGGATGACAAAAGTCAGCACAATGATATGATTAGTGGCACACCACGCCACGAAGTTGGGAGGCGCCACTTTAGAGAGCACATATAATAAAACATGTTATTGGAATCGAGTTACTTTGGAAAAAGAAGAAGAAATCATAGTGAATTTTCTTGTCAAAATTTTGTGTTGACAATTCGTTCTCCTTGCTATTGTTGTTCATTATTATTGTGCAATTGGTACTTTACAACGGGTAAGTGTAAAATTTAATATTCTGTTTATCCATTATGTATAATCCAATTCCTTTATTTCAATCATTTTCTCTCCTTCCTATCTTAGAACATTACAATTAATGTTGTATAAAGAGATGCCTAATGGAAGGAAATGCAACAATTTTGGATGGATATACTTGGGTTAGACGTAAAGTTGGATAAAATACCTAAGTGCTCTGAACACATCCGTCTGTCCTGATTCATGCACCTTTTCCTGGTCCCAATGCTCCAAGCTCTTCGACCTGACGCGACACCATCACCACCAACCGGACAATATATAACAAACCGACCAGCAGAAAAATATGATTCAACCCAACGATGAACAAATGGGCATGACCATTTACAAACTAACATTGAAAGACCTTTCAAGAGAAAACGTGAGACATCCGAGCATGGTATAGTAATAAATTCTTTTTTTTAATAAACATTATTAATAATTTAAACTTCTGTAGGTATTTTGAAAAAAAATACGATTACGAGTGTCTCAGTTGAGTGGCCGGGAATGAACATTCTACGACGAAACTGTAAAGAACCGACTGAAGATTGTGACCGGGAACATTCAAGAACTCAGGACCAGGCTTAGTAGTATTACAAGAAGAGACCGAGTGCACAGACTGAACTATATAACTAATTGTTTAACAAAGGATTTTCTTTTTTCACCACTACAATTGGCTCAAAGAAAAATTAGACGTTTTTCGACACAAGACAAAATGTAACACTGAAATCAAATATAAGTAGATGTATATGTAGATAATTGAAGGGAAGAGATTACGAAGAACGAAAGAAAGAAAATTTTATAATGAATTCATAGATTTATGGACTCCAATGTTAACCAATTTTTGAAGACGAATATCGATGATGCGAATCAGGATGAACAACAATATTTAGTTATCTACACCACGTTGAGAAGTATTTATATAACACAAGTTTTTGGATGCATCACAGGCGTTGGTTAATCATAAAGGAATAATGATTAGTGCTGGTTATTAAATGGAATTTGACAAGATAATTTTTGCGAGAATGATTACTGTTTTAAGTACAGTTTGATTCTTATTAAGGATAATTCCTGGTTTCCCTTATAAATTCACTTTTACAATTTAAATATGTTTATAGTGACACTTAGTTATTAACAAATTTATTCATATAATCACAGATAACAATAATAATCATCACCAATCAATCGTTCGGCTCTAAATCAGATGACGTGGATTTTATATTAGCACTTGTACAAATCTCACACCCGCATTCAAATTCGTTATAGTTCGCAGCGGTAAAATCTACATGTTTTAAGAGTTTCAGAAACTTAGAAAATAACCTGTGCTAGTTGAAAAAACATAAAATACCATTTTAATATTATATTCAATATAATATCTTTTTTAACACTGTTTTTGTGATTGAATCTGACCTATAAATGTTTGTAATATCTGTAACTGCAAATACTTTGAAATTCGCTGTTAATTGCAAGCACAAATTGCAGATATTTGTTAAATGTGAAAAGTTGGGTTAGAGTAAAATTATTGTTAACAATTTGTTAAAATTCATTCTTAAACTTGAATACCCTATTAAAAGTGGTAATATACCTACCTATTTAACTCTTATTTTATAGTAAAGTTAAAAGGTTTCTAATAATTATATTAAATTCTCATTTTTAATATTTTAAAAGGAGCTTTTCATAGTAAATTTATAAACTTTCTTTTTTAAATATTAAATTAAATTTTATTAGGAATCTTTAATATTATATTTTTTGTCTACACGTTTAAATGTATGTAAACAGTATTTAATTAAATAAATTTATTCCATACATTTATTGTTATAATTTCGAAATAATAAAAATACAATTAAATATAAAATAAAAAGTATCAAGGAGGCTTAAAAGCAATCTACTATCCTTCTATTGTCATCCTTGTCTAATTTTAGTGGCACACCACGCCCATGTGGGTGCAGCACTTATGCTCAAGACTCGTAACCATAGAGAGGGCGATCTGATTATGTTTCTAATTTGTGGTTTACATTTTGTCAGTGGATTGTCATTTTGGTCACAATATACTGCATGTCTCATTTTAATATTAACAAAGAATATCTCGAAAAATGGACATCGAATGACAAAATGATTTAGGAAGATTTGACAGGGGATATTCTATTTTATAAAAAATTTAAAAGGGGGACAACTCTAAAATCTTAAATGGAAACCCCAACTTTTCATTGTAGATTTGGATAGAGTAAAAAAAATAAGTTTGTTTTAGGTAAATCCTACGTATTTTTTTACGCTTTAACCGAATCTGCAATAAAAAATTGAGGGTTCCTTTTAGGATTTTAGATTATTTTCTTGTACACTAAACTCTTTCATTTGAGCCATATTGGATGGATTAATATAATCTGGCTGTCATGTATAAATCCAGAAGAATGCCTGCTGCTTCATTTCTTGAACAGTCTACTCATTTGCTTCATTTCTTTCATAGCAATGATCTTGCTTTTCATAACTATCTACATGAAGAAACAACTCTCTTTGATCTATTGTTTTCTCTTTCCTTTGACTTTCATTACCTACAGAGCTTTTCTCTGAATCTACTGGTAACGCAGTAAAAGAACGTAATGATAGATTTTTTAAAAGTACAGTATGTCATTTCAAATATTTATTTTGTTTTATTTCTGTGCCTTTATTTTTAAATAAGTATTATTAACACACTTTAATCGTATATGAGTATTTATAAATGCTTAAATCTTCAATATGTCGAGGAAAATATATATATTTTATTACCCTGACTGTATATTGATCAACTAATTCTTCCTGTCCCATTTTACTAGTAATTTTCACTTTCCTTTAAAATAATAGAACAAGTTTCAAACTATGACACAATAACCAAATAGCTCTGAAATGCGAAAAATACACAATAAAATATAAACACAAAACAGCTGATAATACAAAACTGTAAAAAGAGTATCGGGTAGTACGGTTCCAAATTATATCGTTAAATTCTCATGCACGATATTTCTCAACCGAGATTTTCTGCTTCCTTGGTGATGTTTTCTTCCACTTCCTCTAATGTCATCTTTAACAAATTCTCATCCCTAAATAAATCGGTCTATTCAATTTCTTTTTTTCTTTATTTCACTCCTCCTTCGCCACTTCTTTCATACATATTTTTATAGCTCCCTACTAGTGGGATAACACATTCAACCAACAATCGAATATTCCTATCCCAATATATCTTTTTTGCTTCCTCTACAATCTCACAACCTTTCATTCCACATCTGTCACCCATTATTTTATAAAAAATTCTTCTCAATCTCACATTGTCTGTTCTTAACCTTATTTCTGTTGCAAATAGAAATACTTATTAGTCTCTATTATAAACATTTGAAAATATGTTTGGCTTGTTTACTTAATTTAGGTGGTAATCTGTAATAAGTTAGTGATAGAAATCTATTATTTCTTCTAGGTAAAAGTGTGGTTCCAAAACAGAAGAATGAAATGGCGCCACTCAAAAGAAACCAGCGCAAAATCTCTGACAGAATCAACAGCAGCTGAATCGAACCACGACGATGTTCACATTGATGTTGACAGCGCCGATTGATCAACTCAATGGAATTATTTCAAGATATATTCACTGCCTGCCTGTCCGCAAAGTTTTATAAGCTATATGTAATATCCCAGAATCTCAAATGCTCATTTACAAAACTAAGAAATACAATTATTTTTAAATTAAATATCGTTGTTTTTTATTTTATATTGCAAAACTAATTTAAAAAACAAGTGCAGGTTTAGGCTTTAGTAATACAAAAATGGTTCTGAAATCTACGGTTTATAAAAACAAAATTTACTTTGAATTTTAAAATAAGAAATACAAGTTTATTTTGATAATAAAGACCGATTAAAGTTTCAATATATTTGCAATCGCAAAAAGTACAGTTCTATTTATTAAACAACAATGTTTGTGTTTTGTTTACATTTGGAACCTTCAAAATGATAATAATGCAAACATGTTTCTCGTTATGATATCTAAACCACAATCATCGTCATTTCCTTCGACTGCGCAAATCTTTCTTGATAATTTTATTAATAAACATTTAGTCTTTCCTTGTAACATCCTTGTGCAGTACGACTTCGGCAAAATAGCACATAAAATTTCTTGTAAATGAGAGAAACATATGAATATCACCTGAAAACAATGACGAAGCATAATGCTATTGTTTTCGGTATAATTGTAGGAATTATTTTATTAATTGTAATAATTTTGATTTTAATATTTCTTGCCAAATAATAACTAAAAAATAATATTATAAATAAGAGTGTTCGTCTATTATAATATGTAAGTATATTACTAAATTTATTTTATATATTTTCACATATAATTAATATTAATAAATTGTAGTACCTAACCAAAAACTTATACTTTCCGTGCAACCTAGCTGTACTGTTGGTCAAATAAGCAAAATATATCAATTATTGTACTTTTTTCAATTAAAAAATGATAAGTACCTCAATGTCAAAATTTATCAACATCGCAAAATAGAAAATAATCTTTTTCTTATCATCTATTTACAAACACGTTATAAGAAATTTAATTTCAGAAATATAAAAAAGATAATTTCTTGTCAGTCACGTTAGTATTAAATGCCAGTATTTAGTATTATTTATTACATGTAAGTATTCATGTTTTAAAAGAACTATTAGTCATTATTTATCAGTCGTTGTGTAATTATTTTAGAACACATTGGCAACAGTAATCCAAACACAGTTAATAGCAAACATTAAGTTAAAAATACATGTAGATAAGAGGAAATTCATTGCAGAATAGGTAAGAAAATTCCTTCATTGATAATGCATAACAATTTTTAACTTATATTATCTTATTTGATTTTAGAAACCAGTCTAATAAACCAAAATGTTTGAATTTTTGAAAACACATCCAAGTTTATTTATAATTGGGGCAACAGTAATAATTATAATACTGGTTTTTCTGTTTTTCACGAAAAAGCAAAGTCACGAATATAAAATTGAGCAGATGGATTGCCAGACAAACGAGTAGTAAGTAATAAAACATGTTTAAAACCATAACAAAATATAGGTGGGCAAACCGATATGCGCCCAAAGCAAGAATGCGCACTAACTCCAGACTCCACCCACCCACGGTGTTCAATTTAAGTGTACCAGCATTGTTATTTCGAGAACTATAAGAGCTACGAGATTGGATAATTTTTAATTTCTTTATTACAAGAATATTACAATCACTGAAATATAGTAATACTGGAACGCTAAATTGTAGGCTTTTGTGAAAGCGAAAAACGAGCCTGAGACAAACAGATGTTATAAGACCACAACGGTAGAGCGGTTGCTATGCAAAAACATTGTACAACAAAGACAGCCCAACAAATAGTTGACTCTCTCGGCTCGCATTTTCTACGTTAGTTGGCGTTCCAGTATTATTATACGTTTTTACAACGAGCAAAAAATATATTTTTTTGTATTGTAGCTCTCGCCTACGGCTCGTGCTTTAATTTACTCCGCGGGAAAATGTCATACACTTCTCTCCCTTAATGTGGTTCTCAAAATACTAGATGCAACTTTTTTTATTTTAAATGGGAACCTATTTTATTTATTCACTTATAAGATTCAGTATTTTTTAAAATACAACGATATAAACATACCTTAATATATCATAATATATGCATTTTATTTATATCTGGCTAAAATAAGACTGTTTTGGATAGAGTACGAAGGAACTTCTTATTCTAGATAACATTGTTTCATTATTTGTTACTAATTAAATTATTATATGCTTTAGTTTAAAAAGAAATTTAATTTTAATAACTAAAAAAATATTGGTTTTTATCGAAAGTACTCTTATGTTAGTCAGATATAAATAATATACATAAAAATTTAATTTGCATTTTTATTAAATCGTCGTATTCAGAAAAAAATATTGAATCGAAAAGGGAATAAAGAAATAGGTTCCCGTACTTTGGAAACCACTGGTAGAAATTTTTTTCGTTGCTCGTTGTGCTAGTCTTAAAATAGAATTTGTTTGCTAATTTAACCAATATACATAGCATAGTATAGTATAAATGCTATAAAAGTAGTAGTTCTCGAAATAGCAGTTGAACAGCCTGTATAAGGAATTGCATTAAACTTATTTGCATTTGTTGCAAAATTTGCTACTCTATTTAACAAATATTTTTTTATTTCTCTTTTTCCATTTTAACTGTAAACCTAAGTTTGAAGCTTCTGTCTCTAAAATAACTAATAAAACAATGTTTGTATTATATTTTCCAGTATCGAGTTGCAACAATATCCAGACACCTCCCGAATTCTTCCAGACGAAGTAGACAGCAGTGTCCCAACAACACCGCCTCTTCCAGGTCCCAAACTCTCGCGAAAGCTACGCTATGATACATCGAATCAACCACGGAAAGCAGCACATATCTATGACACACCACGCATACAACAGTTCGCGGCTATTCCAGAAAGCGTTGCTGACGAATCCAGTTCGTCGTTTTCGTACGTCCCGGCGGACATTCAAAAACAAGCTGATACCACGGACGCGGCGGCGGGCACATCCACTTCCGCGAACCAAGTTGTGGTTTTCCGAGAGCCGAGCTCCACAAACCAGGAAAATAGGGTATCAGTCAGTGACGTGCACAGGCTGGGCAGTTATGTTAGTTTTGATGGCGAATTTGACAGTTATGATGAGTTTAGGAAATCGTGTGTGGACACTATGAGGATCACTGTAGATTTTGGAGCTAATAGTTCGAATTATATTGTGCCGGTTGAAGAGGATATTTAGTCGATGTAAGCTATTTTATTAAATATTTACAGCATATATTCATAAAATAATGTGTATTTTAGCTTTAATGAAATTTATGTCATAATATTTATTATCAAACATGATAGGATGAGTGTGACAATCTAGTTATTGAAATGTATAGAATGGATTCAATTTAATGAACTCATTAAGCTGTATATATTTATGTAAATGTAAATAAGAATTATAATAATGCAAATAGTTATTTATAATATAAGTGTTATAAGTAGCATTTTATGAGTGGGGTAGTTTGCGGAGCGAGGCATAAGCCGAGTGAAGCAACCACACGAACGAAATAAAATCACTTTTAACACGTATATCATACACTATTTTTTCTACAAACACCGTTTACATTTAAATTTAACAAATAATTTAATTACATTTGATAGTTCAGTCTAAAAAAAGATATATTTATATAGCAATTTATAAAATACGTAATCTATGAATTAAAAAAAATGAAAGTTGTTTATCAGTTACATTAGCTACGTGAAAATTGTTGACAGTAAAGCCTTAAATATGAATATTGAAGAATGTGAATTAATTCCCGAAGCTATTGAAAAAGCTGTTAAAAGGGCAACTTACCACTTACTCCCTGCTAAATCTAAAAAGTAATATGAATTATCATATAAGGGCTTCATGGAATGGTGCAATACGTAGAATGGAAAGAAGGTGCTCCGATGAAATTTACTTTTATTTTAACGTGCGTTAAAAGTGATTGGCAGTTTACTTTTAACGCATGTTAAAAGTGATTGACAGTTCACTTTATATTGCACTTTTAACAGAAGTAGGTCGTGTTAAAAGTATAATTTTGAATAGTGTTTATAGAAAAACAATATTATTTCTACAACAGTATTCTCATAATATATGCTGATGCATATTTTAATTTACGTTCTTCAATAACAGTTTTTCAGGATTATCAGGACAATAAACAAGAAGTACCTATTCCTCGCATAAAAAAATATTTGTCAGTTAATAGAGTATTTACTAACACTGAGTGCTTGAATTGCCTTCAGTGACGAGTATTTGATACTATTTTCTCGATTTTGTTTTTGTTACCATTATGATTTATAAAATTAGTTGCCAGTTTTTTTCGTTAGGATTTTGTTTGAGATTGATAATGCACGTAACAATGAATTTGGTTTAATTCATTTGTTTTTGTCTATTCCCTTGGTACCTACTGCGTGTGTTTGACATAACATTTCCATGTAAGAATAGGGATTCTTCTCGCATCAAAATGCGTGCAAGAAATGACATTTTAATGTCAAAAATCGTGAAAAATATATCTTTGTATTTAACATACTATATACAGTTGAATCAAGAGGATTATACCGCTGGTGATAATTGAACTAATTTAGACATTTTGAAATACCGCTTGAAAACATGAGAATTTAACTAATTACAATCGAATATTCTATGCATTATTGTCTACAATACAATGTTAACTAGTTTTGTTTTCACAAACTACTATTAAATTGTTGAAATATTCAGTAAGTACTAAATTACATTTAACCATGTTTTGAAGATATGCTAGTACCACCCATTTGTTTGTTTGTTTGTGAATGTAAAAACAAAAACAAATTAGTTCCGATGACAGCGCACATGAACTTGATCCCATTAGTTCATATTTATAATATTATAAAAGTTGTAAAAATATAAATATATAATAAATGTTTTATAATTATTTGCTAATATTTTCAATAAAATTAATATCTCAAATCATCACCAGCAACACCCATAACTAGTATGAAAAGCAGGTAGGTCCATTCACTGTAAGAATATGTTAATATACCAACAAATTATACATATGTTACGTTACACAAAATTCAATTTAATTTCATTATATGCTATTTACGCTTCAATCTCTCCAATATTATCGCAAACTCTTAGAATTGAACTCTGTGTTTGTATGAGTGCATACGTACAACAAGCAGAGATTAGATAAAGATTTCAATGTAAATTGTATCGTTCATATTTCTGACAGAACTGTAAAACTTATATTCGTGACATAAGTAAAGCGAAATCAGTGCCCTGTTATGATATCACCTACAGTGTGTTTAACGAGTAAGTTTATTTATTTGCAGATTTTTTCGGTTGATATAACCAATATTGCATTTGAATATTTTAGTTTATCTGTTTAGAAAACACGAAAACAGTGTGTACTATCACAACATTGTTTCTTGTATGGCCACAAATAAAGGTGAATCATAAACTATTAAATCAGGAAATAGTTGACCACTACAATCATAATTTCTTTGAAACACAATATCGTTATTATAATGAATGAAAATTATTATGTATATACTATTTTTGTAGTCTCGGAGTTAAAATATTATAACCATAAATCAATTATCACAAAAATATAAATGATTTGGAGTAAACAAAAGTAAAAATTATTCATGATCGAGTAGCTAAGTAAAAAAAATCTTGGAGTAGAGCATTAACAATGTATTATGCCAATGATACACTATAATCTAGGTGCTAGGGCAATAATACTTTTCTTAACCGTGGTTGATATACTATTTTATTTCTATTAAATGAGAAAATCGTCTTTTGTCATTATTTGAGTATTTTCTATCCATACGTTGATATGAAATTGGCTGTTTCTGTTATGATTTTGGTATCATAGAAACCTAGTTTCTCTCCCAGTCGTGAAAAATAGTATATTGTGCTATTAGGAGTAAATGAAATGTGATACATAAAAAATAATTATAAGTCATTAAAAAATGCTCAAAACTTCAAAAAATATTCTGTCTTCTTCGGCATTTTTGTTGCCATAATATATGCTGTTTTGTCATTTTTGTTTATTTGTTTCATTATTAACTGTCAAATTATTGAATTACAACCATACTATTTTTTATTTTTATTTTAACTTCTTGTTGAATACAAATACATAACAACGTACTTTTATAACGTTTAATGTATAGTATATTATACATTAAGGGAGAGAATTGTATGATTTTTTCCCGCGGAGTAAATTGAAGCACAAGCCGTAGACGAGGGCTATAACGTATCGTAACAAGGGAAAATATACACTTCTCTCCTGCGGTGTATATACTATTTTTTTCACGACCCCAATATTTATAACGGTTTAAATGTATTTCAAAATTATTTAAATTGTAATATAATATATGATAATTACTTTTGATTTGTTTAATTTTGTTCATTTTTCACATTATTTGAGCACTTTCCCTCACGACGGGAGAGAAGTGCACAAATTTCCCGTAGATATGAAATTAGCTGTTTCTGTCATGATTTGGTTTCACAGAAACCAAGTTTCTCTCCCGGTCGTGAAAAGAACATATTATTTATATATTTGAAAATGTTACAGATCCATATGCAAAGTGAAGGAAGAATCCAGTATTAAAACACCAACGATGGAAATTACTAGATATCCCAGTATCTACATAATGTCAACAACATTTCTAGTCATCTTATTAATATTTATACTACACAGAAAAACCTTCAAAGAACTTTGTACCACTTGTTATCATCGACATAGAAGTGCCTCAACCAACTTAACAAGAGATGTAACACTGTCAATATCTGACCCAAGACTTCTAACAGCTGAAGAAGTTAGGACTAATATCCCTAGGTTTAGTGAATTCTTCAGAGAAGAAACAAATAACAGTAGTGACGAAGAATTAGAGGATGATGTTTTTGAAACAATTGTTTTGAATACTTTAACACCGCAAGGCGAAAATATTTGTTGCACCTTTTCTGACAATATAAAAAGAAAGGTTGAATCTATTACCGAATCCACTGATGATATTATTTTTGATAATTCTATGGCCCCAGGTCCTAGCGGAATGCATTAACACTAACAGCCAAATTTCAAAACAGGCCTGTTAACCACGAATTGTCATATTGTGTATATAGTTTTGGAAATGCCCGTTGAGAAATACTTTCCCTGAATCAAAATTAGTTCTAACTTATTACATAAATATTCTCATTTTGTTTGTCATTAACGGTAAGATCTGGAGCTGGTGCTATTTATTAAGGTTTGTTGGAAAAAATATCATTGTGATATAGAATTAAACTTATGTACTATTACACATATTTTTGTAGTCAAAGAATCAAGGTTTCATAATAATCATTTAATTTTCATAAAACTACAACTGGTGCGGAGTAAATGATTTTCAAAGATACAAAATTTTAGGAATGATTTTCTCAAAATTGTTTTTTTTTTTTATTAAAAAAATATGCATAATTAAATTAAAGGTTTTATACAACTACATTTTCAGCAAATTTTAATTTTACAATTCAGAAATAATTAAATATGTGAAAAGTATCCATTTTCTAAATACATTAATTTTTTTATTAAATAATGTATACAATTTAAATTTTCTGAAAATGTCTTCATACGTACCTACATAGAGCAGCTTTACTTTAAATATACATATTTTCTTATACAACCAATTCTTCGTGGTTTAATTTTTGTAAAAAATCTTAAAAATTATTTACTTCGAATCATTTATATTTTTCTGGGAATAGACATATAATTATAATAATTTAACTCATGCTTTATACAAATATTCATAGTACATAACAAATTACATTTGATTTTCAATATATTTTTATATTGAAAATTCACTGGTTTCATTATTTTTACTTTCGGACATTACAGCGTATGCTGAACTTTAAATTGAAATTAGGGTGATAACAATATAATAGTGAGAGTAATTTTATTGCGTACTATATAAGATATAGGTCGACAAATCCATATGCGCCCACCAAAGAACATGGCGTTATCATCTAGTTGCATATCTGCATAACGTGTTGTCAACCTATATTTCTATTATATATTAAAACTGTATCTTCGGGTGATAATTTTACGAAAATATGTTTAAAATATTACCTGTATTATTTAAATTATTATTTAATATATTAAATTTTATTAAATAAAAGACATATATTTGACTTACCATCGAGAATCAATATTAATTATTATAGTTATTAAAATTATAGAGGATATTTCTATACTTCAGCAAAAATATATAAACAATGACAGAAATAAAAATAATAAATATTTGTGTATCGTGTGTCTCAGACAAACACTGTTATATGCGTTTATATTACTTTAGATTGACTCAACGAAATTAAAGACATGTTGAATGATATAAGTTAGCAAAATTTATCAAACATTTGACTAAAATAATCTTGCAGTTTATTTAAGTTTCTTCCTGAAAAAATAGTTATTTGCATACCAAGGTCGCGAAATCACTTTTTAGCGTACCGAGAGAAAAATTTTCGACGAGGCCGCTTGCCGCCGAGACAGGACAATCTTGAGGGCGCTAAAGGATTTCGCGGACAAGGTGTATATACTATTTTTTGTGCAAATGCAACCGAAAAAATATGTATTTACAAATTTGATTAATTTTAAACAATTTTATTGTAAATAGAAAGTTAGCTTTCCAAGTATCAAAATTATTGTTTTTACGCTAATTCGCAGCCGTTGTTATTGGTAGCGGCCGCGAAATAGGGTAAAAAACAATCATTTTGGATTTCGAGGTAGTTACCGTAACAACAGCCGCGAAATTCGTTTTCGCGCTTTGTATTGCGGCTGCGAAATGCTTATTTCGCGTCCGGTTGCACAAAAATGGAATTCATGTATATTTTAATTACTTTACCAAGAAAAGTTATTTCAATTCAATTGAAATAATTTTCTAAACAATAAAATGGAACAATTATGTGACTACAATTATTTACAATTCCTACTGTTTGAGATCAAACACAACCTTCATAATGACGTCACAACATTTTTAAAATATCATTGTGGCTCCAATGAATAAACATTGATTTTTTAAAAATATAAATAGTCTTCGATTTACATATAGTTTCATAAAAAAAAAATTAAAATGGTGTAGGACTCTATTCTAAGACACTAGAGATATTATTAAAATAAACATTTATTTTTTTCCTGTTTCGGAAAAAGAAAAATTATTAATGGAATATTATCAAATGCAGAATGTTTTCTCTACAAAAACTATTTAACTATTTAACTAAGAAACAATAAAGGGAACCAATACGTAAATATTTCAAAATTAACATTGAAATCCTTCCGACCCCTGATAGCTGTTCGATTCGAACTGAAGATCATAAGTTCTACAATCCGATGCGTTACCCAATAAATAATATATTTACAAAATAAAAATTAAAAGGTAAGTAAATATAATTCGAGAACTTATTTAATTTTATTTCCTATGCACCACATGCTTATTTAGAATGTAAATATTTATGTAATAGCTTTCATTACATCATAGTTTACTAGAAGGTAATATTAACTGTTTTCTCAAAATTCTTCGCAATATTTTTCCTGTCGGACTTTTTGGAATTTCATTAATAAATTTTACGCCTCCGTGCAATCTCTTTTGATACGATACATTTTCTGTAGTAAACAAAAGAACTTTAATATAATATAATCACAAATATAATAAGGTACTAACCAGCAATATAATTTATCAAATCTTTTTCATTTACTGTAGCATTTGTTTCCTTAACAACAAAAGCAGTTGGCAGCTCTCCAACTGTCTCATCAGGCTTACCAACAACAGCGCAATCTAGTACTTGCGGATGTTTTAGTAACAAATCCTCAATTTCAGCAGGAGGGACCTATAAATATGAATTGAATTAAATTATTCGTTCACTGCTTTTAACAAATGTTCTTACTTGGTAGCCTTTGAATTTAATAAGCTCTTTATATCTATCAACAATGTAAAGAAAACCATCTTCATCATAATAGGCGGCATCTCCGGTATGCAACCAGCCATCCTGATCAATTATCGCAGCAGTGGCAACTGGATCACCAAAATATCCCTTCATTACATTTGGTCCTTTAACGCATAGTTCGCCTTGTTGATAAGGACCTAAAAGTTCTTTTGTATCTGGATCGACTATTTTACATTCCCGCCCCGGAACAGGCTTGCCAACTGAACCAGGCCGGTTACTAAATGAGATTGCCATTGTTTCGCTCAAGCCATAGCCTTGCTTAATGTTGGTACAGTTCAGACTAAAAGTAAAAATTATTAGTATATTATTGTCTGCTAAAGACTGCTTTAACAGCGAGTGAATTTGAAAATAACTCGCAAATAGAGCTATTATACAAAATATGACAGGTATTGTTAGTTGGTCAGCTTGATCATTCGGTTCGTTAATGTTAGGTCACTTCAACATACATATTTCTGTTCAAGTGCGATGAAACATGTTTTGTGCGATGAAGATAGGAACACCGCTATTTTCATCGCATATAATCATAAGAAACATCGTTGCTGGTTTCAATACGATTGATTTAACGATTGACAGTTTGAATTTTATTCGCATTATTACACTGGACAAAAAATTTATATTTTTTTTTGCTTCGGAGATGCTGTATGCATTAAACAATATTCTAAAATTATTTTATAAAAAAATACTTCATATAGAAGTTACACATTGAAATGTATTATCTACCATTTTTTAAGTATTTTTTTATAAAACACTGCTGTAAAAAACACCCAAAAACAGAGCTCGAGGTACCAGCCTTAGATTTTAAATATAAAATGAGAAAATAGGCTCCCCAGGCCCCAGTTGGTTCGAGTTTTTCGGTAGTGTACATTGCGCGTCAAAATTAATACCCACCTGCAAATTCTGCAAAAATCACTTATATACATATGAACACACACACGATTATTTTGAAAAATATGACTGGCCGCCACGTTTGTATATCAAATATGAATTCATCCATTTTATACGAAAATATAACATTACATTCTTTGAAACAAAATGGTTGTTGACCAGTGTTATTAGTTCATTTTTAAATTCAATGCATATACTCGTAGCTTATATCATTTATACTGTGCTAATATTTTAAAATAAGCTGTCAAAACTAATACGAAATTATTAGTAAAACATTTTTCATATGATTTTTGCTGTATCAGTGTGACATCTGAGATCCTATCATACGCTTTTCATCGCACAAATCATGTTCCATCGAACATAATCTAATCATGTTGATGTGACACGGACATAAACTTTAAATATTTCAATAGTGAGAAGTTAAAATATGGAAAGCCAGTTCCCAAAATGATAAATATACTTACGAGTATATTCTTTTCTAAATTCTCTCGCTAATGTTTGTTTTAGAAAAGGTATTTAATTAAATTTTCCTCTTATAATTATGTTGAATGACTTTTAATTAATTAAATAAGTGTCAATCCAATGTCACAAAGTCGATTTAATGTAGCAATTTTTAAAATTATTTTAGGATATAACATAGGAAATCAGTTTTTTACGTACAGTTACTCGGTGTTCTACCGGAAAACAAAGATTATAGTACCAATCGAAAGATATCATTTTTCTGAATCAAATGATGTAACATACATAACAATTGAGTAGAGATTTGGCTCAGTAAATTAATTTTAAAAAATTCTCCGATTTATTCAATTTCTTTCGAAAATAAATTGAAATTCACCTATGACTGTTTTGTTTAGATTTCTTTCAAATTATTTATTTGATATTTAAAAATTAATTTACGGAACCCAATTACAACTAAATTATAATGCATTTTCCATCGTTTGATTCAGAAAAATGATATCTTCCGATTGATACTACAATCATTATTGTCCAGTAGAACACAGAGCAACAGTACGCCCAAAACTGATATCCCATGTTAATCTCTTATGTACACCTTTAAGACAGACACACTATAAAAAATATATATTATAAAGAACTCATTTTATAAAACTCGCCAATGCTGGTTTTTAAATGTGTGTGTGCAAAAAAAAAATATCTAATAAAAATCTTTCTTTAATATACCTACCATTCTTGTGTGTTCACTGAACTTTTGACTGGAAATGCAATTAAAAGTCTACACGATTTGATATTTACATATCTGTGCATTCCTGGCGGGGGTTTGTTCACTTATATTAATGAAAGTTAATTGTTCTTACCGTTTTAGAGCACGGTGTTGAACTTCTGTTCCCAGTGCAGAAGCTCCACTCATAATTTCTTTAACACTTGATAGATCATACTCATCAACTAAAGGATTTGTCGCCAAAAACTTAACAAGCGTTGGGGTCAGATAAATGTCTGTGATTCTATAATTTTGTATTGAGTGCAAAAACAAACGTCTTCTGAATTTTGACAGAACGATAATCTTCATGTTTGTTATTAACATGGCGAGGAGGCGAATAAAACCAAACCCGAAATAAAATGGAGATATCCCCATTCCTATTTTATTCGATTGAAAGTTACCAAAGTCTGGATGGCTAAAACATTAGTTAAAACAGCAATTAAATATAAATGTTAAATTAATTTTTGCAATACCTGTACTGTAAGTTACCCATTAATAACAAAATTTAAACACAGTAAGTGGAACTTTTATTGCACAATTGGTTTCCATGGTTACATCATTTACTTACCGTTCACGGTGGATGGTAAGTGAAACTTACCGTGCAAGGTGGACGGTAAGTAAATATATATCATTCAAATTTTATTTCTAACCTCAATCTGTCAGCTGTTAATTTTGATCCCTATTTTTCCTTTTCTTATATTTACGCAGGCATTGCAAAAAATATCTTACTAACCTCGAACTGTAAGTGATTTATTAGGTCTCGAATGTTTAGGAAATCTCGACCCTACGGGTCTCGACATCCCAAACTACATTCTCGACCTAAAAACTATCACTTACAGTTCACGGTACCTAATATACTATTACTTACACGTTGTAAGCGTACGATGACTGCAAATTTTTATGGGTATGTAAAACTCCTTTAGGTAAACCAGTAGTTCCGGAAGAAAAAATTATTAATGCATTATGATCTGGTCCCACCGGCATAATTTCAAATGGACTACATTGTGATGCAGATGATAAAATGTCTTCTAGATTTTCAATCTTGTACGGAATGTTTGTAGAATTAAGTAATATAATTTTCTGAACACAGCTCAAATTTTTAGCTACTTTTAATACGTTTCCGAGAGTCAATGTAGAACAAAAAATTATTTTAGGTTTCGATAATTTTAGTACATGTATTAGTTCATCTAAAAATAATTATCAGTGTTAATTAAAAATTGTATAGGGTGACGTATTAACGAGATCGAAAGTGTAACTAGGTGGGAAGGGAATCAAAATAATAATAATGATAAATTGCCACGACTAGTTTTGAACCAATCATAATGTAAAACATTTGAAAATTCAACCAATGGGAATGCAAAATTTATTTCATTAAATACCACACGACCTCTCTGATTATCTCAGATAAATATTATTTTTATGCACTATTTTTTTTTTCTTTTAAGCAAAACAGGTAACACCTCTCCTCCTTCGGAGTCGGGATTAACCATGCAGTTTGCTTTCGTGTTTGTTGCTAAGCAAAAAAATTTGTGCAAAATAAAAATTTATCGATAAATTCTGAAGGTCGTGTGATATTACCCCCGATAATCGCATTCAGAAATGGTACTAAAAAAATAATCGGAGATTGGATGATGAATGAAGGAGACAAAAACTCAACTTCTCATCAGCAAACGTTTCGCGATATATTTTCTCTTTATCGGTGCATGGAAGTTTAAGTCAAAACGATATAATGAATAAATAAATAAATAACATAGAGAACAACAATGACATTCAGCAATTGCAGCATAAGTAAATATGATTTATTTATTTGTTAAGACAAATCGTATGCCGCGTGTACAAAGTGTATTAAGTGGCTACATCTTGTGGTTTAATCTTGGTATAATTTTGACGCCATTTAATTTTTATTTTAATTCATTTATTTCGTATCTCTTCTATACTTAATTTTAATTTTATATATGGTTGAAACGAACACTCGCTTTGCTCGCTCGTGCTGTAAATTTTATCGTCAGGAATAATATCACCCATTATTATATTATTATCTCCTATTTGATTAGTTAATTTTATACTTGCTTTCTGTGAAGTCGCAGCAAATAGGAGAAACTGTAATGCCTAAATAGAATCCTGAAATTACTGGAATACAATAATTTAAATTATTTTCACTACACACTGATATTATATCGTTTTCTGTCAATCCCATATTTTTTAAATATTCTGCTAAAATTATTGTAGATTTTAAAATTTCATTGTAAGAAATAGTTCTATGTGTAGCTGCATCCACCTGAAATTTAAATTTATTTATTATTGCTAAAAATTAAGTTTTAAAGTTATACACCAACCATTGCAATTTTCGCTCCACCATTTATTAATCCTTTATATATAATACTTCCAAAAGATTCCTGAGTTAATTTAAGTTCTGGGCCACGAAGAATATATCTTGGTTTTTCTTCGATTCCAGAAATTTCCATTTTAATGTAAATATTCAGTTACTCGAATTATTATAAATTAAATGGTCTAAAATTATATTTGCTGGCCAAACTACTCGTATAATCTACGACTTAATTTTTAAAGTTAATTAAGATACGAAGTAAATATTCTTGTAAAATATTTTTCTCTATAAATTAATTTCAAAAATATATACAAATATTCAAATATTTTCTTCAAAAGGTACATAAAAATGAACTTTTTTGGTTCACTGGTAGATGGTGCCTCTGTACAGCCCTCTTACAAGCAAATAGTCAATATTTTAAAATTAGTTGTATGCCAGAAAGAGAGTGAATATTCTCGTTATATTTTTACCATATAAATTTAAAATATGAAATATCTAAGTGATATCAAAACGAACATAGCGGTCAACGAATTTTAATTGAGACTATCAGATGCATCTCTGAAAATTCTCGATGGTATTTGATGTTTTTAATGCAATTATATTCGGAATTTTTAGTGAAGTATTCGTTCTGTTTTTCTTTATTATAATACTGTATTTTATTATTTATTTCTAATTAGAATTTCTAATCAAATTAAAAAAATGTGTTGAAAATTCTCGTGTAATTATAGAAATGAAACGTGAATATAAATTTAGCAGTTTTATTTTGAGTGCATTTGGTATCATTCTCGAACAGAAAAGAAGCTTGCAAAATATAAATAAATAGCTCCGTGGTAACGCGGCGGACTGTGGATCGTGAAATCCTCAGTTCGAATCCCACAGCTGACAGTTGGCAATTTAAATTTACCCCTGTGGTTCCCCCTCAACTAACTTTTTTGGGGGCTGAGATTTGACGGCTGGTAACCGCACTTCATACGCAAAAATATATCACTTACCGAGTTCTGCGTAAGCAGTGTGCCATACCCATAATGTGTAAAAGGCGTGATAAATATTTATATATATATATATATATATATATATATATATATATATATATATATATATATATATATATATATATATATATATATATATATATAGAAGTCTTGCTACAGATGCACAATCTAGCCACACTGCTAAATCACATAGCTTAATTGTATATATTGGAAAAACTATATATGAAAATTGTATGTTTACAAATACATAATTATTACTTTTGCTTAAATATTATATAGAAAATATATACTTACTGCAAATAGACTTTTCATTTATTACAGGAAAATTCACATTTCTTTTTAGATATTATTCTTTTTCATTTGAGATATTTGTTTTTAATGAGCCTGAAAATTTAGATATTCACCAGCTGATCAGTTCAGCTGAACCGGTCGATATCTACTGAGACTAGTAAGCTTATTTAATATTTTATCTCTCTCAAATAAAACGCAATATTTTTTATTTTTTCGTAAAATATTAATTTTAAACAGGTTAGGTTAGATATGAAAATCGTATAACCCTGAACCCTAACCTTAGTATTAAGGCTGTTGACCTAGTTGTGTTATCTACCTAATCAACTATTTAGATAAATAAATTTGGATGTTACTAAATTCTCCATATTTTTAGTTAATAAAAAAAAAAAATTCAACTTTTTTAATTTTCACAAGTAATTTTTATACGGTTTTCATTTATACACGAAATATACTGCTGAAAACATGCCAGAAATTTCTGTTGAGAATTTCTTATTATGCTTTTAAAAAATAATGAGAAATAAAAATATTTAAAATTATATCACATTACCAATTCGAATTCATTTGTCTATTTGTCATAAGCGAAAAAATTTCAAGTGTCAAGTTAAGTGTTTTATAAAATAATAAAATTCAATTTAAATTCATCATAATGCTTTGGCAATGCATAGTATTACTAACAAATTTCTTCCTCTTTTGTTCGATCATACATACTAGTATGAGATTCATGTGGGACATCTTGACGAAGAAGAAGGTTTGTGCGGATGAAATGGTCGACGACTTTGTGTTCGTCCCGGACGATGTGGCCGACCAAGAGTCGGAAGAAAATCTAAACAATGAATCGAGGGAAGTTATTCGATTCGTGGACTACGGATTCGCAAATAACGTCATGAGAAGATTTCCATACTTGAGGGAAGAAACCTTATCGTACGTTGGGCCCCATGGAGATAACAATGAACATTTTCTACGCCCAGAATTAGCTAATATTTTAGTAAGAACTGTGTATAATGAAAACTAAATTTTATATTATCTTGTGTTTTGCATTTTGGAAATAAATTGTACATTTTTAAGTGACCGGCAACTTAAAATAAAATAAAATAAATACATCATCACGCCTTTTACCCATTATGGGTGTAGCACTCTGCTTAAGCAGATCTCGGTAGGTGATATATTTTTACGTATGAAGTGCGGTTACCAGCCGTCAAATCATAGCCCCCAAATATGTTAGTGGAGAGGGAACCACAGAGGTAAATTTAAATTGGCAACTATCGGCAGTGGGATTCGAACTGAGTATATGCTTGACACTTAATAATCACTATTCCATATTAAGTCTTAATAAAGCACTATTAAAATAAAATGTAATTTCTATCGTAAAGTTATGTTAAGTATGTATCAAACTGACTGATAACACAAACTTTTTATTTTCGTAAACTAAGATTACTAGAATACTAGAAGTAGTAGAAGTCGTATTTCCCGGTATTTTTTTAACGCGAAATTAAGGCCTTGAAGCGATAATAAAGGTTTGTGATGCGTGAGCCTTTTATTGGATATAACTTCAATTAATTACTTATAAAATGTAAAAGTAGGCTACGTGTTTGACAATTATTCCAGGAAGACATTTTTGTATTTAGGCATGTTTATATAGCTTTCTTTAATGGATTTTTGTAGTTAATGCAGATTTATAAACTAATTTATTAATTAATTTCGATCTTGTAATTCCTTAATAAACATAAAAATATGTCCAAATCGATCCGTGGTTCTCGTGACCGATTCCAAACGATATACATTACGCGAGCCATAATCTAAAAATGCAGCCAAATTAGTAAATAGTTATTTTTGTAATGAATTTTTAGCATACGAGACAATGAAGTATTACGTTTATTAAATAAAACATAATCAATAAGATGAAGTAGTTTTCAGATCTCGTTCGTCTTAACCAACCAAAGAAATCTATTGTGGCTAGTTATGGATAAATTAAATTTTCAAGAAACAAAAAATTTGTAGCATGTTGGTATTGGAGACGAGCGACAAAATAAAATTCCTCAGAAAACATCAACTTTGCGTTGATAAATGCAAACGTCAAAGACAACTTTTTATAGCAGTCGTCGAAAATAGTTATTTACATACCAAATGCGGGAACGCCAGGTTCCCGAATGAGTGTTTGGCGGCGCGAGCTTGCGAGCGCCGCCATAGAACGAATCCAGGAACCGAGTTCACGCAAGAGGTTAGTACAATATTTTTTGTACGAAAAGTATAAAACTAATAACAGTCCATACAAAGAAATGAAGTTCTTCAAGGAGTTATTTTGATAATTGTCAAAGTTGCACTATAAATATAAACACACAATAGTTATTTGTGTATCAAGTGCGGATAGAGCATTGTTTGTTGCACGCGGCGAGAAATTGTTGATCGAGGCGAAGCCGAGATCAACAACTCGACAAGTGCACCGAACAAGCTCTATCCGACGAGATACACACAATATTTTTTCTACAATCGTTGAACAATGTAGAAAAAAATAAATTTTTAAAATTATCTTTGGTCACGCCTATAACAATTCAGTAAAATTGTAGTTACCCATGTCACCGTAATCATGACAACGTTTATAAACAAAATAAAAATTTTCAAAGAAATCATAATTTGACACATGGAGTACATTTGACATATGTAGTACATTTGACATAAAGTCTACAGAGTGAATACGTTTATGGTGATTAAGTTGAAGTGTATGTACGTATATGCCTGTATTTGCAATAGCAAGGTTATTACCAGAAAAATCCAATGCATCATTTACTTCTTTTACCTAATTTATTTTTGTTTTGTTTTTGTCGCACTAGTGCGACAATATGTCACTTTGTCGCCCTAGAGCGACAATTTTGAACATTTCCTAACCAGAAATGGAATAACAATGTCGATATTGTGCAACGATGGTAGAAAAATTAATTTGTCTAATATATTAGAAAACAATTAAAATGTTTATAATATTTACCGTATTCACTTGTAAATTTATTATATTTCTTATTTTTATTGAGATAACTAACATTACATTTGTAGGTTATGTATTTTACAGCTGTCATATCGGGCAGATTTTATTGCCAACATTGGTAACCAAATGCACTAAATTTGTTATTTTTAAATTCAATTTCATTCTTATTCAATCATTGTTTATATTAATATTAAGTAAAGGAATGTTTGAAATACTATATTTTTTTATTATAAATTTTATTTATTAATAAACGCTTTAGAAATAGGAATGTTTTCGTCGATATTTCCCGGTTGTCTATCTGGTGGAGACCTGGGAAATGGATATTTCGGACGTTGCTTAGGCAACGCTAAACAACACATTTCAATGTATGAGTACAAAATAGTTATTTGTATCACAAGGTTGGAAACTGCTATTTTGAGAGTGCGAGTTTATTTTGATAAGACGAGCCGTAGGCGAGTCCTACAAATACGAGCACTCGCAAAATAGTTTCCAAGCGAGGCATACACAAGATTTTTCGCGCCAACATTTATGTAAATTTAATTTATTACTCATTTTCTTAATGACAGGGAATTTTTTAATGTTGCTATCTTCACAATATTTGAATGTCAATTATGTGTATTTTCCAATATCATAACCAAAAATATATAATATTTTTATTTGGATTTTACATTGCAAATTCAATTACAATTACTTACAAATATGTTTAAAATCCATAAATATTCTACTTTCTTGTATTGCAAATACTCAATTGTAGATATATTGCCATAATATTTTTAAGTCAATGTAATACTTTGACATTTCTAGCGTCAGAAGTTAGCTAAAATTAGTGAAGTGATGCCAACATATAACCATAAAAAGTTAGCAATTTTTGTCGAACTAGTTAGACAAAACCATGATTCCCGACCGCTTTAGAGATATGTAATTGTGTCAATGTCGGACGGCGGCGCGAAAAATATATTTTGTGACATTGTGACTTTAATTTTTAGTATCTTGAAAAAATAATTATAAATATTTTTAAAATATGTATAAATAATAATAATACATGTGATGGCACCTGACGGTTGTGGTCGAAATTACAGTTACAAAGGTAACGACAGTACCATTTTTTTACCATTGAGTGGTCGCTCCTTGTAAATTTCATTTTGGTTCAATTTTCTATTGCCGTGTTACAATTATCCTAATAAATATTGATTTTAATTGAATTGATATATCGTGAAATATTAATATTTAGGTAACCAAATGGGCCTTGTTGCATGCATCTTTAAATTCTGAACAACTTTTGTATTTAGACTTTTAATGCAAGGTGAATAAGTAAAATGTTTACAGCAATATAAAAAAAATAGCATTGAAATCCCTATATTCCACATTTCAATCTACATCCGGTTTAAAGATCGTCTACCAAGTTTTCCATGGCCACTACAGCCAGTGACGAGAAGATGGGATACATGGATTAATGCTGCAGTTTTTATGCAAACCATTTTAATGAAATTAAACAAGTTATTCTTATGGCTTGTTTATACTGGAATTTATATTTAAAAATTTATGATTATGTAATATAGTGATATTTTAAATTTTAAAATTGTAAATCCGCCAAACCAGAAAACCTACTTATATGTATTTTATATTAAACTTTTAAATCTAAATTTTTAAATACAGTATAAACCAGCCATTATGCTCCGGATACTTCAACTGCTATAAGAACCAACAGTAAAGTAACTCGAATCTGTTTCTCACATAATATTAACAATATATAGTTCATAATAAATTTTTCTTCTAACAGTTAATAACATAGATACTTGTGTTGCGGAATATACTCGTGGAGTTGCGCTTCAGCCCGCAGACTACACAAACAATAAAATAACGAACAAAATCCTTCACGATTTTAATAAACAATAGTCTAATAGTATATTGTGGCATTAGGAGTAAATGTGATACTTTGGGTGCTGAGCATGTAAGTTTGAACGACGAGCAAAGCGAGTCGAATAATTACATGCGAAGCACCTAAAGACACATTTACTCCGAATAACACATGCTATTTTTTCTTCAAACATAGAAAATAAAATTATAAATATTATAAAATGCTGAAAACTTCAAAAAATATTCTGTCTTATCTAGCATTTCAAGTTGCCGTAGAATATGCTGTTTTGTAATTTTTGTTTATTTGTTTCATTTTTAACTGTCAAATTATTGAATTACAACCTAACTATTTTTCATAATATTTTACTTTGTCCGCAGCCGGCGTAAATGTGTTGCCAAGGATACACTTTTACGCCGGCGGCGACAATATTGAACTTCTGCTTGTTGAATACAAATACATAACAACGTACTTTTATGACGTTTGAAGAAAATAGTTATTTGTTTAACTAGGCATCAAAATGCCAAATTTTCAGCAGAGGCTGACGTTTCATTGACGAGGCGAGGCCGAGGCAATGAATGCTGTCGAAGCTATAAATCGGTGTTTGATGCCGAGTTGAACAGATAATTATTTTGCCGATTTAAAATTAATATTAATTTAGTGATTATTTTGTATAGATATTTTGAAGGTTATCGCTGTCAAATTACGTTGCCATGCGTGTGTTGCTGGGTTGCTATGTATTTATTGACGGTTGCTATGCGTTTGTTGAGCGATTGTTATGTAAAATATTTGTACAGCCGAGGCATGAAAGTAACACTTTACAGACTGTTAGCAATGCGTGAAGTTTCATCTATAATGTCAATCGTAAAAAAAATTATTTGTAAACAATATGGAAAATTTTAGGAATCTACATGTTTCCAGTCACGGATATATTTGGCAATTATGGTTTTTACTTTTAAGGGTCAATATTTCCATCTACGAATAAAGTACCGAATAAATTAATCGCCGAATAAATGAAAAATGTCGCATCGAAATTATAGCTCAAATGATACTAATTGTTCTAGCTGTCATTTTTTGATGCGTATTTTTTTATTTATTCAACGAATAACTTATTCGGAAGTTTAAATATCGGCCCTTATTCGAATAATCGTGTTTGAGTTCTGGGTCATTGTATCGTATTTTTAAGATATGTTATAAAAGTGTGACAAATATTTAAAAATTAATGCCAGCATATTCTTTAACAGCAGTTAAATTCCGAAGAATCCCTCTGGGCCACGTTAAATCAACAATTGTGAAAGAATATGCAATGTTCCTACCTCCTCTGCCCAAGAGTCATCAGCTGTCCCTCCTCAACTCCTTGTCCTTTCGCCATGAATCTGCAACAATAAAAAACAATAGTCAACATTTGTGCTTCAGAGACCACCTACACAATATGTGCAAAGAAAGTGTGAACAAGAACAATGCTAATAGAGCTATGCCATTAATCAGAATATGTTGTAAGACAAATTATTATAGTGTTACAGTTATTTTTAATAAAACATCCGTTAGAAGAAAATGTGGTGTAAGAAATTAAAAAACTGTAGCTATGAAATTGTTTTGTTATTATATGATCCGATGATGATTAAATGGAAATAAAATTTGGATCAGTTAGTTTACTGACCTACTTTTTTGCCAGCGAAATGATGATTCACGGTTTTTCCGTTAGAGTTTCATTTAATTTTTTATTTGTAATTATTTATCATACTAATACGATTTGAGAACGATTTACATATTCAAACTGCATTCATTATTCGATGCTAGCGCACTGTATACGAACATGATTGCTCCGTAGTAACATACCGGACTGTGGAGCGTGAGATTCGTATAGAGCGAGAGCGGACTGCAAAAAACCTGGCCGATCGAGTAACAAAATAAAATGTTTTGAAACTGTTAGTACTCACAGCGATCATAACAAAAATCACTGTGTGTCTAGGCAGAAGTTGTTACAAATATTTATATGGCTGTAGAATTGAAATGTGAAACATAGGGATTTCAATGCATTTTTTTAAATATTGCTGTAAATTTTGACCTCTTAAAAATATTTTATCCAACACCTCCCAATAAATGCTCTATAACTATGGCGATTTTAAACAAGCAAAGGAACAGATTATCCACTAGTGGGTATAATTTTGAGGAAAGCCACTAGTGAGTATTTTTTTATTTATAACAATAATAATAACACACTACACCTTGGTAACTACTTCGATTGACATTTCAATTCTAAAATTTAAAATATATGTCACTGTCAAATAATATTTCTTTAATAAATTTTTCATTTATTAAGAGGTGTTGGATAAAACGTTATACTTCACACGTGGGCAAAGTGAAATTACCCACTCGATAAAATTATCTCACTCAGCCTTCGGCTTCGTGAGCTAAAATTTCTGTCGTGGGTAATTCCTTACTTTGCCCACTTGTAAAGTAAATAACTATTATTCTGTTTCTCGATCGGCCAGGTTTTTTGCAGCCTGCTCTTGGACTATTAGCTCGAATCCTACAGCCAACAGTTGCCATTTTAAATTTAATTTTATGGTTTCTTCTTCACTACTATTAATTAGGCGGCCATGGCTTGACGACTTATATATCACTTACCGAAATCTCAGAAAGCAGAGTGCCGACCCAAAATAGATAAATGGTGTAATATATTTATTTTTATATTTTGCGTTTATAATGCAGTCATTGCAAAACCCAATTACGTGTCGATAGAGCCTTAATTTCGATACACAATTTTTTGTTTTAGGAGAGTGGTACTAGATTACATTTAGTAAAATTAATATGAATTTTCAAATAATTAAAAAATATCATTCCGATATTATCAACAAATTTAGAATATAAAAGACGTAAAATATAAAAAAATAGTATAAAGGACTGATTTGTTACCTCAGAGTTATTTATTTATTTTATTTGGGTAAAGTATAAAAAAGAAAGGCTGGTATCGCAAGCTCTGTTTTTGGGTAAGCAAAAGAGTGCTATTATAAATTTATCATGGGTATCTGTGTGTCTGTCTGTGGCATCGTAGCTCCCAAACGAATGGACCAATTTTGATGTGGTTTTTTCTGTTTGAAAGCTGATGTGATCGAAATGTTTCTTAGCTATAATTTATAAAGATCTTTTCAGGCGTTTGAAGAACACAAGCTCATTTCCTAATTGATAAAAGGGTCTTACCATCTTTCATATAACATAAATATTTACGTAAATGTGCCGATAGAGTGTTGTTCGTAGCGTGTCTACTAGTAATTTAAAAAGTTTGAAATAAAAATTAAATTAAAAATTTCAATAATCCCGGCACAAAAAAAAACTCTAAAAAGTAAAAAAATAAAATTTGTTTCTTGGCCTTTTTACTTGATTATAAGTACCTAGTAATATTTTGATATTATTATTATTATTAATAATAAAATAAAAACAGAACACAAATAAAAAGAAGTTTGGTGATGATAAAGTATGAAATTTTAATACAAGTACTCTATTAGGCAACGTAGGTAAATAATAAAACAACAATATCAAATCGTTAGTCTTCAGTCTTCATTAATTTGTAATATAGACACAACCGTCAACGACGTCTGCCCTCACCCTCCAACAATAAGTTATTTATTTATTGATGAAGGAAATCAACAGTACAAAAGAACCAATAACAGATTTCCACAAATTATACAGAAATATTTGACAAATTGTTTACAAAATATACATCAAATTACATGCAAGAACATTAAGTGCAATATATTTTAACAAATATATAATTTAGAAAAAGAATGATGAATTTAAAATTACATAGCTTACAAGAAATTAATATATCAAAGTAACAAGGACTTAACTCTAGTCAAAGAAAGATGAAATACATTAACTGCCTAAATTTAGAATTAGAATCTGTAGATCTCGTAAATTTACTGGGTATATAGAAATTAATGTAGGGTAATATGCAGTCAGGGAAGACTAAATTGTTTAAAATTTTGTACAAAAATATTAAATCTATATTAATTCTTCTATTTTCCAAAGTTGACAATATAAAATATTGTAGTCTCAATGAATAATCGTCTAATAGAAGGTTAAATTTGAAAAATAAATATCTTAAAAATTTCTTTTGTACATTTTGTAACAACTCGATATTTCGACTGTAACATGAGCTCTGTTCGATGACGTGAAATAGGTTGACCTAGTGTTAACTTTCTTGCACTAACATGTTTTATGAGAAACATGCAGCTTCTGGCAAACTGTTCGATGAGAAAAATTTTAAGAACTAGTGTACACTTTTCTGAACTGACTCTCGAGGTGGTGTAAAAAGTGCAGACTGGAAATGGGGGTAACCAAGTGTAGTTTGTTGGCATTTCCGTTAACCTAAAATTTATATTTTGAGAAAATAAAATTCACAAAACAATTAATTCTGTGTATTAACATAATCTGTTCCCGAATTTGATGAAGAATCGAATAATGATCGATCTTCGGCAAAATCATTTATTAATTCAAACAATATGCGTTTTAAAACAGATATTTCTACAAAATTCTTCACAGATTTATAACGTGTTTGTTTACAAATAACCTAACCTGACTACGCTGACAGCAGTGACAGCTAGTCAAACTTGCCCAAACATACACTAGAGTGTTTTATGAAAACACAGAACTAGAGTACACTAGTTTACACCGCACTGCACTGCACTATCCTGCACTACACTTTCTGAACTTCTCATCGAACAGACCTATGGATTCCAAACAGTAGAACAGTATACCAACTTAGATCTTATCAATGAGTTATACAAGCAATAATAGAAAATGAATCTTTAAAATATTTACATTGTCTGATGATAAATCCCAGAATTTTGTCGTGGTGTAAATTAAAAAGCAATTTCGAGTCAAAAATTATTCCAAGATTTCTTGCATTATCTTTTATTATTAATGTTGTATCATGTATGGTGTAATTATATGTGATTTTTGTACGATTTCTTGTAAAATTAACAACAAAACATTGAAAAGTATGAAAATACTTCTTTAGCGGTCCCCCAACGCGACGACGCTTGATATTTATAATAAAATATTTTATTTTGTTACTTTTAGAGATTTTTTTTTGTGTCGGGGGTTATTTAAATTTTTAATTTAATTTTTATAAGAGAAGTGTTTTAGCGTCGGTATATGCGCTGTATAATGCAGGGGTGGGCAACCTTTTGTTTAACAGGGATCAGAATAAGATTTAAATTTCGTATGCGGGCCGTAGTTGTAATTGACACATTTTTGTTACTTATAATTTTTTTCTGAAAATATAAAAAACAATAATAAAACAAAATTAACTAAGTACTACATTTATTTCTTAATTTAAACTAGACGAATTATATCGAAAATTCAACTGTAAATCTTCCTTTTTTCTTTATGTTGGGTTAAACCTAATTTAAAATTTTTGTTTTTAAAAATATTTATTTCTTTTTTCTAAAGATCTCGCGGGCCGGATTGGAGCTTTACGCGGGCCGGAGGTTGCCCACCCCTAATGTTCTAAAATTATTTTATAAAAAAAATGCTTCGAATAGAAGTTACAGAGAAATATATTATCTACCACTTTTAATTGAAGTATATTTTTATAAAATAATTTTAGAACATTGTACAGCGCTGAAACCGAGACTAATACACTTCTCTTAAAACACCCAAAAACAAAACTCGTGGTACCAGCTACTGTTTCTTATAACCGTTTAATAATGAATAATGTAAGTACCTCTACCTACATAAATAAAAAAAAAATAAATTTATTTTTCATTTCATATACAGGATACGGATGCAACAAAAGTTTGTCCCAAATATTTTCTCAATTAGTCATGAATGAATAAACCACAAGAATTCTGTCCGTCTTTATGATCTCAACACTTTCCTCAAGATTCTTGAAAAACATTTTTTCCTTTCTACATATTCTGTATTCCACAATAAAATTGGGACATTGTCAAATACAAATTACAGAATATAATGTTCTTTTCTGCTCAGGTCATATTAATGGATACTACCGTTAACTTATACTCTAGTAAACATAATAATTGCTTTGACAAAATAGATCAGTTATTGCTTCTTCCTTCTATAGGACTCAAAATTAGATATATTAATATTAATAGGCATAGCAAATATTGCTATAGATTCACCAACAGATATGCAGCCCCGCCCACTCAAGTAGATAACGAATAGCGTTAACGTCTATTTTCACAAGTTTATATTGTATAATCTCAGCAAAAAGTTTAACGAAATCTTTTTCAAGTGCAATTGTTTTTGCAGCATTTATTGGAAAGTGAAATTAAATTGTGTATTTCTCATATGTTCATATTTGAATAAGATGCAATCTATGTAAGCATTTTGACAGAAAATCCACATCTCGTGCTTGTAAGCATATTTGATTTTGTTGGCTCAGTGGCGGATCTAATGGTGTCCATAGTAAGGACTAAAAATAAATTTTCCTTTAATCCGACACTGGGCAATGGATTGGAAGTATATTGGTAAATATAGAGCAATTTGCTGTGTAAGCGATGAAAGGTTTTTTTTTTTGTATTTTTCATGTGACGATTGCTTAACTATTTTATTACGATTCTTCAGTTTTCAGTGGGTTGAAGTATACCTACTCTTCTTAGAGCAGATCTCTGTTTGATACATTTTGCGAGTGTAGTACTACCAAATTACAAACAAAATCACAAGATGCTAAAGAAATGGTTTGTGAACTACGGGTTGGACACGCTTGTGTTAAAGTTTTTTTAAAGGGCCTAGCGGGATAAGATAGGTGTGGTTGCCCCCGGGGGTTTTTGCCTTTCCATCATTTTATTCGTGTCAAACACCAAAAAATAAAAGATTCTGCACAGTTTTTAACCTAATAATACCCTTCTTTGCATTGTTATTGAAGAAATTCAGTTTTTTTTACTATGTTATCGATTATTATTTTTTTCGTGCAATTGAACAAGTTATTATAAGCTTCTATAATTTTTTATTATTGTTTACACTTCGAGCAGTATGTATGATTTTTTTTTTAATTTTCCAAAGTTATTTCGATAATAAATAATTTAATTATTTATACAAAAATCTCAAAAAAAAAAGATTTTTTCATAAACAAGTTGCTGTTTTACAGGGTTTTTATAGGTTTTCTGGGTCCGACTACTCATCAAATATAGTCCATTATGTGACCTTTAAGATGCACTTTGGATCCTTAAATTATCTTTTTCCGTTTGTCCGACAACTTGATTTAACTGAAGCTACTTTTTGGAAATAGTTAAATTTGGAAAATTTTAAAAAAATCATACATACTCCTCGAAGTGTAAACAATAATAAAAAAAAAATATAGAAGCTTATAATAACATGTTCAATTGCACGAAAAAAATAATAATTGATAACATAGTAAAAAAAACTGAATTTAAAATAAATAAAATAAATATATCATCACGCCTTTTACCCATTACGGGTGTGGCACTCTGCTTACGCAGATCTCGGTAGGTGATATATTTTTTCGTATGAAGTGCGGTTACCAGCCGTCAAATCATAGCCCCCAAGGATGTTAGTGGAGGGGGAACTGAATTTCTTCAATAACAATGCAAAGAGGGGTATTATTAGGTTAAAAACTGTGCAGAATCTTTTATTTTTTGGTGTTTGACACGAATAAAATGATGGAAAAGCAAAAACCCCCGGGGGCAACCACACCTATCTTATCCCGCTAGGCCCTTTTTATTCAAATCAATGCTTGGTTATAGTAATCTTGATAGAATTGTCGCTTCGTAGGTGAAAGATCATAGTTCAAAACTCGCTCTCTCCAACTGTTAAAAAAACTGTAATTGGGATGACTTCCCGTTGTGCAGGTTATCAAATAAATAAACAAATGTTCTAGATAGAATCTAACTTTTTTTCAAGTAATCGACTGAAAAAGATTTCAAGTTAGAATTCATCATTCATCGCAACATCGTATACATCAAAACAAGTTATAAAGAATGCGATATCTTCACGCACTCGCTGAACTATTTAAACGGACATGTTAATAATTTCTTCCATCTGAATATGTGAGTACAGTTACCGGACTCCCCGTTATATCACTGCTACGAGGTGGCCAAACAATCTACTTGTATCATAAGGAGACTTCAAAGTCGAACAGTAATCAGTTGGATGCATGGAGTGACAATTGCACTTGCCGTGTTGTTATTGTTTAATAAATTAGTACATGCGTGATAATTCTAGTTGTTAATCGGATATATTGGAAGATTGCCTTATTACCACGGTAGGCAGCAGTTCTCAAACTCTTGGAGGATCTAAAAATAATCCAGACAGAATTGAACTTCAATAAGGACGAAGTAGAGGGAAGAAATTCAAGAGTAGCTGACGTGTAAACCACGCTACAGCGCAAGATACTACGTTTCATTATCTGTATCAATTAGTAAACTAAATTTCTAAAGAAATTGTTTGAATTTTCGCGAACTTTATTCACGGTTCAGTTTTTTACGTCAAGTATATTTGTCTGTTAGTTTATCTGAACCAAATATTTGTTCTCTAATGCACAAATCCATACTGTATGTAATTGTCCAGTTGTCCACTAACTATGCTAGTTTTTTCACAAATTCTGTTCACGGTTCAATTTATTTGTGTAGAGTATATTTTATTGTCAGTTAGTCTGAACCAAATGTTATATTTCTCAAAAACACACAAAAACTTCACTGAAAGTAATTTTATAGACCAAGTTCCGCTATCTACGCTAGTTTTTATGTTACAGTTAATTTTTAAACATATTGGCTGTTACGTTGTACCGCGAGCTCTGTTTTTGGGTATTCTAAGTGAAGTGTTTTAGCGCTGTATAATGTTCCAATAGTTATTTACGATTCAAGTACGTAAAGCTAGTCAGTCTTTAATCACGAATGGGTCAATTAAAACACGAGCTTCAATTTACTCCGCGGAAAAAAACATACACTTCTCTTCCTTAATGTGTAATATACCATTTTAGAAAATTATGCATCACTGAAACACTTTTCTCAGTATACCTACCTAAAAACAGAGCACGTGGTACCAGTCATTTGTAGACATTTCTGTAAATTCTGTTCGTGGTTCAGTATGTTGCCCCTAGGGACTGCGTTTTACTAACTACGTTAGTTTTTATGCTACAGCTACAACTCTAAACATATTTGTGAATTCTTCTTTCGGGATTAATAATTTATTTAAGAACATTTTTGTAGTCTAATTATGCTATTTTCAATAACATTTATGTTTAGTGAAATTATTGAGCATCACTGAAAGCTGAGGCAGTCTTCACCTATGGTAAGAAGGGTAACGGGTTACTAGGAAGAAACAAGGTAACAGTGATGACATTGTTTTGTTTAGAGATAAATGTGTGTGGGAACTATTCGCATGTAGGTAGTAACTCTTATGTTTTACTTTTATAAATACTGTTTGACATATTTAAAATTATCTTTCTTACATTAGAAAATATACAAACAATGTTCTTCTAAATGATTTTTTCTATAATATTTTACAGAAAGATGAAAATGTAGCATAAGCAAATGAAAGTTTCAATTAAATATTTGAGACTAATTAGTGGCTAATTAAGTAGTTTCAGTTAAATTGTTATAAATGTGTTACACGACATATCTACCAGCAACATGTTAAAAATCGGATCAGTAAACAAAGAGGTATTCTTGATGATTTACGCTCGGGTTATTCTTTTAAAAAAGCCTTCAGTCTGTTTTCTGGCATAACAAGTATATAGTAAATAGTACAAAACAATATTTAATATTTTATAGCTGTTAGCTTTTTTGTTATTGTTCTCTCATAATTTTGTTAAACTTTTTATTATTTGGTTATTATTATTTAAAACACTAGCTTTACAAATCTCAAAATCATACAGAAACTGCTTGGTTCTTTTCTTAGGTCGGCAAAATCTAGGGACTTTTGTAAGATTAGGATTCGCATCAACGGATCTCAATCACATCACTTTATAAATAGTTCATATTCTTTCCAATACCGAATCGAGGATTCTTCTGACAAAAAATTATGCAACTTCTTTTATATATAATGATATAATATAAACTAAATTTTTATTTACGTGATTGTGATGTTATCTACATAAAATATCCCTAGTATTTAATATTTGACAAGTAAATCAGTAATTTCATTTAATAAATTTTTGACAAAAAGGACATAAAAATAATCCAGAAATTGTTTTGCGAGTGCTTGTAATTTGTAATTTGCCTATTTTGATTTAAATAACAAATTGATATGTCATGTTTTGATATATGGAGTAAATAACTCCGTTGTAACGCATCGGATTGTAGATCATGAGATCCTCAGTTTGAATTCCACTACCGACAGTTGCCAATTTAAATTTACTCCTGTGGTTCCCCCTCCACTAACAATGTAACAACTTTGGAGGCTATGACCTGACGGCTGGTAACCGCATTTCATTCGCAAAAATATATCAGTTACCGAGATCTGCGTAAGCAGAGTGCCACACCCATAATGGGTAAAATGCGTGTTGATATATTTATTTATGTTTTGATATGCACCTAGTGCAGTATTTAAAAGATCCAGATATTCTAAAATGATTTTATGAATAAAATTATTATATCAACATTTATTCTAGATGGGAATCTGTATCTATTGTGACTTGTACTAATTAATTATAAACGAATTACAATTATTATGATCATACCATACACATAAAATTTATACTTAAAGCTACTACAAAAAGATAAATAAAAAAAACATATTTATGTTTAATGTTTATTACAAGTTAAATTTAGTTTCATCGCTTTTACATACATATTTTCTGTTTCATTTTACCATAAGAAAGTCCATTTCCGGAAAGTTCTGGAGCGAACAGTGAGCACGAGCGTACGACATCCGGGACAGCGTTTCTATCTCTCTCTCTCATACATAAAACGATTACACAAATGTGTTCCAACACTTACAATAGACAACTAATCTCACACAGTAATTTTTTCGTGACCTACCGTAACTAGGCATCTAATATATCTGAGAATGAATGAACAAGCATTTTAAATAATTTTGAGGAATTATAAGAATATTCATGGAGTTCTAATTAACCTAGTTTAACTAACCCTATTTTTACATCAGCTTCATTTGCATTTAGTTTACTGTTAATCTATATAAAGTTTATAAGTTCTACGCTATAAATTCCGTTATAAGTGCAATATTTTTTCTTCAACGACAAAAAATTGTATCTTCAAACGAGGCAGTTCAAACTAAGTGTCGAAAATTGTTTCATATTTATGAAAAATAACAGGATTTTTCTAATAATTCTTCAAAGTTTGAGTAACTATTTTTTTGTGCAACCGGCGTTATCATGGTAACGGCCGCGAAATCCAAAATTATTGTTTTTTCCTTTTTTGGCGGCTGTTGTAACGGACGCGAAATAGGGTAAAATCATTTTGACATTTGAGAATTGACATTATTTTTTCAAAACTAAATGTTTATCAAATGGCAATCCCATAGCCACTTTTTATTTACAATAAAACTTTAAAATTTGTAATTAATATTTTCTTCGGTTGCACAAAAAATAGTGTGTACGCCTTGTCCGCGAAATCTTTTATCACCCTCGAGATTGTCCTGTCTCGGCCGCAAGCGGCCTAGGCGACAATTTTTCTCTCGTTACGCTAAAGAGTGATTTCGCGGCCTTGGTATACAAATAACTATTACCCCCCGCCACATAGGTATTTGTAAAGGAGGTATAGGAATCATGCTAAAAATTCGTTAATGAGTTTTCAATTTCAGTTTGACAACTCAACCTTGTCACCTGACAGCAATTTGACTCGAAAACTGTTAAAAAATAAAATCACTCCACCTACGGTGTCGTGATTATATTAAAAACAGTTTTCTTGTCAAATTTCTGGTAACAAAGTTTCGTAACAAACAGACATTTATCCGGCAAAATAAAAAGCTCTTGTGTAATTAAAGTTGATAATCAGATAACCGGAAGTAACAGATTACTTTAAGCCCCATTAGTTTTTTAGTAAATTATGGTTTAATGAGAATTTTTGTTATTATCTAAAATTGGTGTTTGAAATATTTTTCTCCCTATTGAAAACTATTTTTTTTTTTTAAGAATTAGTGGGAGGCATTGTGATATACACAACAATTTATTTACTTCATAATTTTGCTTTATATTGCTTTGCTTTACAACTCAGGTTACACTGAATGAAAAATAAAGACTTTCCAGTTCCACACATAATAAGTACATTAAATAGAAATAGAACGAAGAGAACCATAACTGATTTTAACATATACAAAGTTTCTAAATAAATAAAAATCTTAAATTGTTGTACTAACTTAGATTGTAAGACCGTTACTAAGAACTTTACTGGTTAGCTTGTTATCCGTGCGAGCATGTAAAGTTCAGGTTATGGTTGAACATTGCACAATGTATTATGATACACTGAATCGTAAATAATTTTTAAAAATCTTACATTTATTGGAGCGTGCAGCACATTAAACTATTCGATTGAAATAGTCTATGAAAACACACATGAAATATGTATGTTGTTATTGTCTTTAAGATAACATTTAAAACTAAAGACCGTGATCAATAATAGTAGGTTTATTATTCAGTATAGCGCAAATACAGAGAGATCGAGATTGTTTTACCGTCACGTGACTTGAATATGTTCGTAATATGATAAAAATTATTGTGATACGCCCCTGAGTTATACGAATATAGATAACGTAAGTTCGGAGATTTATATTTTCCGGTAAATTAGTAATAATTTTATTCCATTTTCCATAACATAATTTTGAGCAAAACACGAACTTCTTCAAGTCGCGTGAAGGTCAATAAATCTCGATTACTCTGTATTTTTTACATATCTATCGTCTATTATAAGTATCAGAAAAAAAAAACAAAAACAAAATGACTAGACATAATTATGCATTGGGTATTTATAAGATATTTATCAATTGTTTGGTGATGATCTGTTAAAAGATCGTTCTTATTTCTTCATATCACTTGAGGCATGTTTATGTGTTACTAACTGGACAAACTAGAAATCTATGAGTCTTAGAAACTATTATTTCTTCGGTAGATAATACCTAGATGGAAAGCTTAACTTTTACGAGTCACTGCAGAGAAAAATGCATTTCGATTTTACAGTTTCACACATGAACATAATACCTACGCTTATTTTCGATTGCCTTTAAAATTTCACTAATATTATAGTAAATGGGATACCATAAAAAACAATTAGCATTGTTTCGTTGGAAAAAATCACAATAAAATATTTATACGGTCCTTTAACGTAAATTGAATTACGAACAATGATTTAAATAATAACGTATAATACAATTGTCTACATACATAAAGCACACACTGTTATTATTTAATATAAATAAATGGTTAGGACGCTAAATTGAAATTTGAAATATAACTGTTAACATATCTTTTGCTATACTATCACAACTATTCAGAAGTTGAGTAGTTAAATAAATATTTTTAGGCTGCCAAACTATAATAAATTACTTTTGGGACTTAACAACAATGTAAAAAATAACATTATATGTGCTATTTCATGGGTTATTTTTGCCTGCTTCCAACTGTCATGTCAAAATACTTCTATATAAATTTGATTAACTATAACACTTTAATAAAACCCAATGCTTAGAACCTACCCGGTGCGCTGTAAATTCAATATTAATTTTGCAATATTAGCAGCCCTAATTATTCCTCAGTACAACATTAAAATGTTTGTGGCTACCGAAACATCGGCGTAGTTTCTTATTAAATATTTTGAATGCAAGTCCGTTTATTATTCTTGTTCAGCATCGAGCATCCAATCTTTTTCATATCATTTTTTGTTGAGAAAAAAAATCTGCTTTTAATAATATCTTAATACATTATTTTCCTTTATCTACAACAGAAAAAAATACTTTGTGTGCTTTACCTGTAACTGTTCGACTCGCTTTATTCGTCGTTCAAACTTACATGCACATCTACTCCTTATAACAAAATATACTTTTGGATAGTTTGTAAAAACTTATTTGAAAATCGTTTTTTGCCACCTTCATCGCTCTTGCGATTCCATTTACCCCTTTTTAAATGACAAATTAAGTTGGTTTCCCTTGCATTTATAAAATTGAAGACTCTTCTATGAGGTACTTAAAAAAAAACAATTTACGGACACCCTAATAGGTATACAATGAAAAGATATAATACTTTTACAACGCTAATAAAAAAGGTAAATTACTGGCAAACGTAGTTTTACAAGACATATTAAATTAATTCCACTATAACAAGGACCAATGGATTAAATTTTATTGAGTATGAGTTAGGTGGACTTCTATGTATTTTATTAAAATTGTGAGCAGCAAAGTGAAATAATCTTAAAATAATTCTAGTTCAGCGACCATTTTTACTTCCTTCTTGTATGTATCTTATTTGGTATTACAAAATTTGAATAACATATATTATAAATAATGTTACTATGTACTTGAACCCAACTTTTATATCTGAACCTTATGAAATTATTATTATTATATATATTTTTTTGTGGTATAACGTTTTTCTATTATGCCTGAACTTTTCAGTTTTACTATAATGAGTTTATCTCATTTATTTACTAAGATATGCCCAAAAACCCTGATAGGCCTTCAAATAATCTACTATTTACTGATGAATTGTATGTGTGAAAAAAAAATGTATGTGCTGGAGGTTAAAAGGTTAGAATTTAAAATATAAATATCATGATTTTAACTGCGCCAAATGATATGATTTTGAACTTGTATTGTGTTTTTAAAGATTGCCTTTTATTTAGACAGCATATTTTTGCAATTTATTTTTAATGAGGAACTTAGTTAATTAAGCAATTCTAAGAAATTAATTAAATTTTTAATGAACAAGTACTGTATAAGAAGTTCTTATAACTGCTTTTAGCGAATGATTATTTTAAGTGGCGGTTCATGAATTTCACGCCAGATGCATAAATCTTCGGAATCCCGTTAGTAAATAAAGAGTTTTTAAATACCTCAATTGTGAGGCCACATAAAATACATGCATAGTGTATACAATGGACAAATAAATAAGAAGAATACTATTACAGATGTTATAAACAGGCTGTTCAAAAAAGTGAGCAGATGAAAATGAATTCTACAATTATATTTTTATTTGTTATGTACAAAACAATAAATAATCTGTCAGCTGTTTGATAGTTTGTATCAAAAGCATTATGGGATAGGGTAAATAGCTCCGTGGTAACACATCGAACTGTGGATCGTTAGATGCTCAATTTAAATTTCACAACTGACTGTTGCCATTTTAAATATATCCAACCAACCAACACCTTTGGGGTCTTGACCTTATGGTTAGTGGCCCCACTTACCGAGATCTGCATAAGCAGAGTGCTGCACCCACAATGAGTAAAAGGCGTGATATTTTATTTTTTTGGAAAGATGAGAAACGGATTATCTGTTTTGGTCAACGGCTACGCGTGTGATCTATTTATTTATTTATTTACTCACTTTATTTATTATCGTGGTCTCAAATTTTGTTGAAAAGTACTGCGCAACAATTTCAACTACAACAATTTTAATAAAATAAATTCTAAAGAATTACCCCAAGTTTTCATAGATTGTTACAGAATTTCGTAACTTTTATTAAAAATAAAACAGACACTGTGGAAGAATTCATTACTTGAAATAGTTATTTATATACTTTGTGCGGAAATACATCCTTCTCTCATCAATGAATGCGTGGATGAAGTTTTCCACGTTCCACCAAGAGCTTTGTACAATTTCTTTTTGTAACGAACAAAATTCTTTTTAACGGAATTAAAATTAGCCAAAATACTTGTATATTTACAATTTGACAGCAGCAAAGTCATAAAAACCGGTTGCTAAGCAATTTGATGATATGACAGTTGAAAAAACAATTCGTATAATACGCGGGCAGACACGTGCCTTCGATGAGCTGATTGTTACCCCAACTGTCAGTTGATATTACAGTAAAATTTTTTGCTCGTTTTAAATTTTTTTAAGAGTTTTATTTATAATATTTTGTGTGTTTGTGATTACAGTTTGTGCGGTGTGGTACCAAAAGTGTATAAAAATTTTTTTATACAGTAGTACTACGAAAACAGTACAAAATGAAATAATTAAATTTTATTTTTAAACACTTTTGGCACCACAACGCACAAACTATAATCACAAACACACAAAATATTAAAAATAATAAAAAAAATTTAAACGAGCAAATAATTTTACGGTATCTCAACTGACAGTTGGGGTAACAATCAGCTGATCGAAGTCACGTGTCTGCCCGCGCCTTATACACATTTTTTTTTAATTGTTGGCGGTTACCGATGGTTTTTGCGGGTTTTGATACACGAGAAAACGATGTAAGTTAGATTTTCTGAAATAATTTTGTTATTTTTAAGATAATATTGCAGTAGAATGCTTAGGTCAGTGTTTTTTGTATACTTTGCCGCACGAGTTCGCGAATTGACAGTTCCTGGTTGTCCAATATCGTGTGTTAAATGTTGTTTCCGAGGTTGTGTGCAAAAAATAATTAAACCTAATATGATCATTAATTAGTTAAGTAATTTCAACTTTTATTTTAATTTTTTTTTTCTGAAATATAATGCAACATAAACAATGATAGTGTGTAATTTACGCACGTTTCGTGGATACCCGTTATACATCAAGAAAGGTAATCATGTTACTTGTATATTAGTTCAAGATAATTATTGTGGTTAACGCTTCATCTATAACTCATAGTATAATTTTAATACCGACTGGCAACGACCTGTTTCAAATATAGGTTACAGGTAGAAGAATCAAATATTGCATAATGGAATTTATATTTAATATTTACCGGCATAGAAGTAATTATGAAATTTCGTTAAATTTTAATATATATTTACAGGTGACATCCGCTAAATCCAAGAATAAATTATTATTATTTAATAACTGCTAATAATAGTTTAAGCCATCTTTTGTAAGTACAAATGACACACACGTACTTAAAAAATGGAAAAATATTTTGTTTAGTGATATCATAAGAACTGTTTTTGCTCTTCGGCAAATCAATGTCGTTACGAAGAAATAACACGCGACAGGTGATAAAAAGGAACGTAGTTATTTACCAATTTTTAGTTTGACATAAGTCATAAACAGATAACGAATCGAATAGTTGACACTGCTGACAGCAATATACACTTCATATAAAATTTTATTTCGATTTGGTTTATAGTGTGTTCTAGTGAAAATATATCATCTCGAAATCCAAATGAAACATTAATAAAATCAAGAAATAAAACCAATCTTCGTCCCTGGCAACAGAGAGCTATTTTCTCCATTCTTATTGCTCTGCAGCGCAACACTGGCACAAGTGCTACAGGTACTTCTACTTGGGTATACCGCTACCCAGAAGGTACGCAAAGTAGGTCAGACTATATATACCAAGTTCAAGACTTCCCAGCCGCATTCGTGGTGAAGAGTTTGTCAAGTGGACACCTTCTTAGAAGCTTTCTTTCTGCCGAGTTCGTCTGGTATTATTTAGTGCTTCTCGACGACTTACAGAGATAAGGTAAGATTGTTATTATCATTGCGTTGTTGGGAGTGACAGTGCTACCTGCCAAATTACTTTTTGGGGCGGTTTCTTGCATTGTGTACCTGTACGCTTCTCAAGATTCCATGGAGAATATTTTTCAAGTTCGTGTATAAATAATTCAAACTATAAACAATCAATCTTATAATAGTGATACAATAGAGGTTTGTTTAATTTAATATTTAATATACGATTATTATTTATAAAAAAGTATATTTTGTGTTGGAGATTTTAATTCCAAAGCAAGATAAGTACCTATAGCTCTAAATTTCTAACTTAAATATTTGCTTAATTTTTACAGACTTTTGGATTAAGTTCTGTAACATTTTATTTATTCATTTGTTTTCCTGATAAAAATTATATAGGATAATTATAAAGGTTACGTTTAACTGAAATATTTTAGAACTTAATCCAAAAGTCTTTATAATTTACTATGAATTCTGAATGTTTTTTCAACTTATAAATAGTTGCTTTAATTATTAGTATTTTTGTAAGTATTTTATGTCCAGGAATATACAAGTAATAAGTAGATTGTAGTTGTTGGGTGTGAACGCAGGTTGGATACTTAAAGGATGTACAATAATTCAGATAACATGTTTGATAAATAGAAATTTGCATAAAAAGCATATTTTTCCATGATAACATTCATTTATTAATATATATGAGTTTAGTATTTTTCCTAAATACTACTCCTAGTAGAATTTGTGGTATTACATGTTCTTTAGGGTATCTTCTTATTAAGAAGTCAACTCATTATATCTACAAACAAGCTATAGAAGCGTTTTTAGTCTTTTACAATTTTTTAATTGCAGCAATTTTCGAAAAGTAGTTCATCATTCAATTACTTTTTATAAAAAAGTTAACAATAATTAGACTTAAAATTTCTTTGTAGAACAATATAAATATTTTATAATTTCAATATGAAAGTATTAATTGTTTTATATTTCATAGATGATAAACACTAGATTGTCCACTTTAATTAGCTTGGTATTTATGCTAGCGGTTATTATATTTACAATAATTAATTGACCGATAGCGCTAATTAATACTTGAACCCACCCAAAAATCTATGTCACCTCTCTCAACCGCAAGCCGTGCATCCTCAGCAACCAATCAATCGTCGAAAACTACACTTCCGGTCAAGAGTTCGGTAGACTCCGAAGTATTTCTGACGTGGTATTCTGTATTTTTTCCCATAAGGTCAGTGACTCGGCGTGTCTGACCTAGTAAAGTATCTGTGTGACCTCCATACCTGGAACGCGAAATCACCGACGAATGTCGAAGACGCGACCGCGAAGAGCGTTGGCCATGGACCAGCTCGCAGGAGAATTAGCCGAGAAAACAAAAGCGATTTTTTAGTGTTGGCGTGATGAGAGTGGTTTTCTTTTTTCTTTTGATACCGTTGCAATTTTATAATTGGATGGTCAAATTATTATTTTTATTAGGATGTCTTTTGTATAACTGTTGCTTCGGAGAACAGGTGCGAATAAAGTATACATCTTTTTTACTCAACAGGAATTTGTACAAAAAAAAAAATTGCGCTAGAAAATTCTTATTTTCGCAATATTTTGTACAATCCTATGAGCAGTTATAAAAAAGCACTACAAAGAACAAAATAGTAACAAACATCTTTAAAAGTAATTAAGTATTTCCTTTATTTATGCATAAACTATGTTATGGTATTTAATAATTTTGTCAATTTGTTTATTCATGAGTTCGTCAATCAACAAATTTTCTCCACGTATAAATTACATCTGTTGTTCCTCCTCTCTCTTTGGGAGTTGTAATTTCACTCCATTGTACGCGTTGAAATATATCAAATCCAGATCTAAATGGCGTGATGATATATTTAATACCGGGTATTTTTTATCAGTATACATAGGGTATGTCATTACCATAGTCAAAGTGATTGACAGTTATGTATTAAAACTTTTTTTTTAAAGTAAACATAGGGAGAATATTGATTGATTATTATTAATAATAGTAAATCATAATCAAACAAACAATGAAAGTTTGAACAAATAAAAAAATTATTATTAACAACTTTGGGAGCTATGACTTGACGGCTGGTAACAGAATTTCATACGCAAAAATATATCACCTAAAGAGATCTACGTAAGCAGAGTGCCACACTCAAAATGGGTAAAAGACGTATTGGTATATATTTATTATTACTTTAGTACTTAATAAATTACATTAAATTAGAAGGGATCTACCTAGATCTAAATTTATAATTTTTAATGATTGAAAATTACCCTATGTTTACTTGTAAAAAAAACTTATTAATCATTTTAACTGTAACTATGGTAATGATACATCTATGTAAACTAACAAAAAAAAACTTACAGTATATTATTTATTTCGAAATATAAAATTTAGTTTCGCTTGGGTTACCAAATAGTATTTGTTTTAATATTTTTGTACAAAAATTTTCATTACTTATATAGACAAAATCATCCAGCCTTAAACAAGGCTTTGATCGTTGTACAACAATTTTTGTTTGATTAAAGGATATAACGATGGTCAATTCCGTTCTAAGTGAGACAAAATTTTACATCTTAAGCAAGAGCCAAATTATAGTATATTATATATTTAATATGTATAAAGGAGGGGCGAATATATTATGTTACATGTAATTAAATTTCACATAATACAAATTTCGTAAAATACCGAGTTTGTAATAATAATTATTACATTGAAATAATAAAAAATTACATCCAAAAAGTGTCATGCTACAGGATACAAACAATCCTTTTCTTTATTTCATTTAGCGACATCACATACCACTAACAATTCTTTTGTTTTTGTTTATCCTTCGGAAACAATAGTAACGAAAGCGTTAAGCTATACTCCTACCATTTTGTAATCTATCTTATTATTGTATTATTTGACATTGCGATGATTGTAATGCTAGTTGCTATTGTTGTCGTCATGCTGTTGTTTAATAACATAATTAAATTGACGGTGCTAATTAGGGTAGGAGAAAATTAATTGCTAACTGCATTAACAGTGGATGAAAAATTAAAAATAATAAGTGTGAACATGAAGTGCAATGTACAACAATAAACAATACATAAACCAATAGAAATAATTTTAAAGTAGACAAATGCAAATTTTCTCAAAATGGCAGCTGGTCGCTTGTTTTAAACTCTTTTAAAACCGTATACTTAATTGTTGTTCATCAACCAAGTTTCAAAATTGTAAAAATAAAAAGAAATTAATATTCGTATTAGAAATATCAAGTTAGTTTAATATTTCGTCGAAGGACACGATGCTCAGTGGTGCTGTAGGTACATCAAAACAGAATTTGTGTAATCTATTCAAAACAATCAAATATAAATATTAATTTGAAATAATTTTATATGCCATTTAAAGAAAGGATGTCCACATAATCTGCATTAATTAATTATAAACTTACAGTTATACAAATAAAGAAAAGACTTATTATTTTAAAAAATTAAACGAGTTTCCTGTCCGCATTAATTTCTTCTGCTAGTATCATCAAAACTACCTGCAGAATATTTGCATATCATTATAATCCTAAAGAAGGAAGAACATCAGAAAAACTAGCATTTCTTACAACCGTAAAAACAGCAGGTTAAAAACATTATTATTATCTCGAAGTAGTTCGACAACCGACAAATAGCTGACTAGCGCCAATGAGTCGAGAATAATTCCATGAAAATTTAAGCGCGTCAAAACACCCGGGATGAGAATAATAATTTCATGTTCGTTTCCAGCACGCAAGTCTAAACGTCGGTTAAGTATTTCTTCACTAGAAGGTCATTGATCTTTTCAATTACCTACGAGGTAACTTGTAACAGTTAAACGCAGGTTATAAACACCATGGTCAATGTCAAGGTTTCGAAAGGGAGTTTCAGTTTGGTGTTACGGCGCCAAGACTGTTGACTCGTACTACATATCGTATAACACTATTTATTTGCCCCAAAATAAATATATCAGTCGATGATGTAGCGGCTTTGTCACTAGCATAGCACTCCAAAGATCGTGGGTTCGAATACCACTGAAGAGCATGGTCGTTTGTGAGCAGGATCACATATATTCACAATCATCCACTCTTGAGGCGGCATATAACTAAAGCAAATTAGTCCGCTTTCCATCTTTTTTTACCTTTTCGAATGTGGCACTCTGCTTGCGCAGATCTTGGTAAGTGCGGTTACCAGCCGTCAAGTCATGACCTCCAAATATGTTAGTTAGTGGAGGAACCACAAACAGGGATAAATTTAAAATGACAACTGTCGTCTGTGGGATACGAACTGTTGATCTTTGATGCACAGTCCGATGCGTTACCACGAAGCTATTTACGCCATTTTATCTGTCAAAATAATTTCAAAATTTTTACTTTCTGCAAATTATATAAGGAACCGTGACGGGCCAAAAGTTTCCATGGTGAGTTTTTAACGGATAAACATGTTTTGGAGTCCCTAGAATACGATTTCACTATTTTTTACAATCTGTATGTGTATGGTAACTCAAAATATATTCGCGATATCACTTTCAAATTTAATATTTAGAATTTGGATGTTTGAGTTACGAACTGATTAGATTTTGGTAACAATACATCAACCGGAAGTTTACTTGAAAGATATTCTTAAAATATAAAAGATGTAAAATAATATTGACTATAATTTTTATTTGAAATATATCTCTCTATTTCGTACCTTTTAAAAATTGTATTATATGCTACAGGTTATTTACAAGCTATATCAAAATTTTTTATTTATTTATAAACATTGATTTTATGTTAATATTAAAATAGCGATTAAAACAAAGAAACAATTACAAATGGTTGATATTTTAACTGTTAAATTTCTTTCTAATGTTTCTCTAGTGTTTATTCGTCAGAGTAAATTTATATAAATTTGGAAATTGCGATGTTAATAAAATATATGTGACGTTTTATCTGACAAAATAATTTCTGAAATTAATTGAAAAATAAAATGGCTGCCAATTACACAATTTTTAAACATGTAAAATGTATGCCACACTCGCTTATAAAAAAAATATTTTAAATGAAATAGAGCAGCAGATTTTTAAAAATGCAGGTGCCTGCATAACTTTTAAAAGTTAAAATTAAAATGAAAACAAATGAAAATACTTTCTTAGTTTCTCATAATTAACTGCTGTACCGTTAGAGCAACAATAACAATCTAAATTAAAGTAATTAATTTTGCTTAAGTTTATTAAATAAACTAACAGATCATCCTCTTAATAAAATCCGTTATCAAACATCGGCAGATCAAAACGATTATCGATATAATTCTTGGCAAAGTGTTTAATAACAGTTTGCTGAAATGACCTGCAAGAGCAGAGCGGAACCTAGAAGCGCTACCATCGACCTCATTTCCTGGAGAGTGTCAAGGTCAACGTGCGGGAATGTTTCTACGTCATCGCGCGCCGGATTACACAAAGTGCATATGCTAGAACACTGTATAATAATAAATAATGCTGCTATCATTGCTCTTATTAACTTAAAGAATCTAGCTCCTGATAGCCAAATGTGCGAATTACTAGAATGGAACTGCTGCGTTGTGGCGTTTTAGGTCGTGTTTATGAATGTATGCATGTGTACCACTTAAGTATAACGGTGGATAAATTATTAACTTGATGTTAAGTGGAATGTATGACATGACATGTAACGGAAATGTTGCGTTTTCAAGTGTCAACTTGCAGGTGCTCACATTTCTAAATCAGATTAAGTGATTAACACGAATAGTTCTTGCCATAGATTTTCTCAAAGTTAGTGAATTTAAACAGATTACTTAATTCAATAATTAGTTTTTATATTTATATAATGGTATATAAGTGCACACAAATTACCAATTTCATAGATGGGTGTGAGATTTATATATGATCGTAGCAAAATTTTTGGCTGGTATTACAAGCTTTGTTTCGGGCAAAACAATTGTTTTATATCTCTCTATAAAATTTTTTATTTCATTTTTTTCGAAACATTGTTTTACAAAATAATTTAAAATCCTTGCTCAGCTCTAATAAAATAGAGCTTACATCAATGTATGCAACTTGTGTCAGAATTGCACTTTTGCTGTAAAATGAATAGACAAAAATTTACAACAATATGAAAAAATAACTGTGAAATCACTATATTCAAACCAAATAAGTTATTGGAATCGAGTTACTTAATAAAAAAAGAAACATGTTTTAGAAAATATTTTTCTATAACACTGTTTTGGAAACAACGCATTCCACAACTAAAAATTGTATTGGAACAACTATCATATTATACCACGTTTGGAATAAATTCGATGAATCAGAGCTGCATATTATGAAGTATCTTGGTTCGGATGCTATGGTTACGTCTGTTTGTTTTAATTTTATTTATTTGAGTTTGACGTTTTCAACAGTATTGTATTTGTAGTTTTTTTTTTTATAATTTCCAAAATCTTAGAAAGTATAGTCTACAACAGGTAACGGAATGGCATATACCACATTCGCAAGCCGTACAAACTTTTTGCTCGTGTGGAATATGTGCCATTCCATTACTTGTTGTAGAATATACTATTACACTTACCTTTAAGATTTAATACAATAATTGAAGGAAAGATATATCACAACGATATTAATTAATATCACCTCTTTTTCTACGTAACTCGATTCCATTAACTTGTTTTATTTATGGAACCGGCCGGGACCAAAATGGCGGAAGAGAATACCTACATAATTCTAAAGCACTAGGTTATATACTACCTGGCATCTGACATACGTTATACATCAGTTCCAATGACATCACTGGTTCCACCAAAACTACGTCACATCAAAGTGCGATACGTATTATTTGAATTTCAAATTGAAAATACCATAAACTATATAACTATAAGATTATAATATGTAGTTTTTATTATTATTATGATAACGTTTCTCTTAATTCAATTATGACCTCATTGTAAACGGTGTATCGAATATCATGGATTAAATAAATCTTATCGTTATTAACCCAGTTTATTTAGAACAGATCTTGGAATATTATATTTGCCAATTAACTAATAAATAATTTTCTCTTTCAGAATGTTGACCCGTCAAAGCATCACCGGCTGGTGCTTGTTAGCCCTGCTCAGCAGTAGCTGCGTGCTGAACACAGTGGCGTACGCCTACCCTCCACAGGGAGCGACACAAGGCGTCGCTCCCCCCATGGAGGGCGGTTTCTTGCCTGCACGTGGCCCTCAGCTTCCCTCCACAAGAGTCGACCGGAAATTTGCTGAGAAACCTAATGCGATGAAGAAAGTCGCACTCGATGACCTCGATGATATTCAGACCAATCAGATTTCGGATGGTGGATTCTCTTGGAGCAATATGCTTGGTGAGTTGAATAACCTACATCAACACTGATCTGTGAATCTAGTTCTTGATTATCTTGGAGATTTTGAACAACGAATAATTTCTGTTAAATTTATATTGTAAAATTCTTTCTCTCTTTTCAGCCATGGTTATGCAAATGCTCTTCAACGGTGGTGGCGGACAGCAAGGCCCCAACAAGAGCGAAAGCCTCGACGACGGCGGTGTGGCACCATCTCCATGGGCTAATCTTCTGTCCGTTGGTCTGAAGATCTTGACCGCCATCTTGGGCGGTGGTGGTGGTGGCGGCGACGGCATCGACAAGGTGGACAACGGTGGTTCCCCCATGCAGGTATGCGCAATGAACTATCACACGTGGTGCTAGAGTAGGGAAGGATAAGGGATGCTTGTGCCGTATATAAAGCTTTAAGTAACTTGCTTGCGAAATTGAAATTACATGGTGAAGTTAACATTTTTTTAAAAACAAATGTCATTACTATCATAAATGAAACTAATTATGTATTGTACATATTTTGTAACCAAACAGTTCAAATTACCATAAAAATATAAATGGTTTGAATGAAGCACTTAAATATAGTAACTGGAACTCTAACTTGTATGCTTTTATAAAAGCGAAAAACGAGCCTGAGACAGATAAATATAATAGGGTTACCCTTGTTTGTAGAACGGTTGCTATGCCTGTGTTGAGCGGTTGCTACATGAAGCCATATTTAACTATTGCTATTCTGTAACTTAAATGTTAATTTTTAACGACCCGTTAAAAATTATAACCAATAAAAATATATGTGTCAAATGAAATTTTCAATTTTTATTCTGGGCCGTCTTTTATAATTGCTTATAATTTTTAACTGCGGTTAAAAATTAACAGGTAAGTTACAGAACAAGCCCCATTAAAAGTTAACTTTTGCGTTTGAATTTGTCGATGCAAAGTTGATGTTTTGTGGAGAATTTTACTTTATCGCTCGTCTCCAATAGCAACAAGCGGTAAAATTTTTGTCGCTCGCCTTCAATACCAACGGGCGGTAAAAGTTTATTTTAATGAAAGTAGATCAATGTTTTACTTTTATAATCATTCGTCGGAAAATCATTGTATATAATTCGAGCGAAAAGTATTTATGTCACTGCGGCTCACGATTCAATATTCGTGTTCGAGCGACGAAACAGAACTTTGCGCTCTAAATATAGCTATTAAAAGTGTATTGTTCAATAATATGATTTTTTTTAAATTCTCATACATAATAGTTAATTGAAATCATTTCTATTAATGTCCGTATAACAAAAACAGATGGTTCAACGACTGGCTGTCTCTAGCTCTCTGCTTCAAGTAATATAAATTCACAATGTTTTGTTCAAAATAGAACCACTTTTATCTATGTACATTTTCAGTTAATTTAAAGTAGATACATAAAGAAAAATATATGTAAAAAAGTGCGTGTAAGATATGCTGCACCATGTAATTTCGGGTCTCCTCCCAACATAACTCATACCACATACAACACATTGACGCAAACAATTAGATAGATATAGAATTAGTGCGCGGGAAGTATGTACATATGTAGCACTTGGCCGGCTTGGCTTGCACAGGGTATCCTAGCGGCCGTTCTGTCCACCATGCTGGGCGCCAAGGACCCCGATCAGGTGGCCACCATGGCTAAACAGGCTGGAGAGGTAAGCGACAAATGACGAAGACACTACATGACACTTGACTTTACTTATCACAGGTAAATAGAACATTCATTACTAAGACCTTGACAGTATAAACGGTGACATTCATTCCGACAACAAAAGCTATGAAATCAGAGTTAGAAAAGTGTTGCTGCTATTAATGCAATGAACAAACGAAATATATACTGAATCGTAAACCTACAATTACTGAGCTCTGTTTAGCGGAGTTGCTAGTCCATAATGATAAAGTACAAAGGCCTATTATCAAAATAAATGACAAAATAAGTTACATTTATTAGATAATTAAATAGGAACATCATTTTGAGTACTGGTAATATTAATTACACAATTAAAAGTATAATTCTAGTGCTATTTGAATAATTTATTTCACAAATAACGGGTAAGAATGATTGAGAAGTGAAATTACAGTTTGCAAGTTTTTTCAAAACAAATAATAGTAAACAATAAACAACTTGGTAACCAAACAACAGATAAAAGCAAACTTCGAAACCATCAAATTCTTTCATGTTAACGTGATGTGTCAAATAATCATTCAAAGGTAAAGAAGAATAATTTGCAATAAAGTCGAACATAAAATATTGCTTGTAACACGTACATAATAGGGTTTTCTACGACCATTTAGAAATCTGCCCATTGTATGTTTGTTGTTGCTAGGAAATGAGGTGCAAGCATCGTGTGATATGAATTTGTTTTGTGAGCATTTCATTTCAGTACAGGTGTCATTGCTAGGATACTTAGAATTGTCACATATTAGAATGGTGAAAGCGGAACAAATTTATTATTAAAATTAAATTAATTATAAAATAATATCGTGGTTGTAGGAAAAGTATAGTTTACAACTTCCATGGAATGTCCATTTCATACTCGTATGATTGACAAACTTTCATACTCTTAGGAAATGAGTACCATTCCATGCTTGTTGTACAATATACTATTCATTTTGACTCGCCCTATGTTGCGCTTGCTCGGCCCCTAAACTGTCTCGTCTATAAAACCCTAAATTATGTACTTTTTATATAAATATATATTAAAGTCTGTTATCATAAAACAATAGCAACATTATACAGATATATATTTTTTATGTTTTCAAGACTATAGTTTAATGTATTGTGCAGCACGCTTTAATAAATGTAAGATTTTTTAAATTGTGTACCATTCACTATATAATAAAACATTGTACAGTGCTCGACCATAACACGAACTTTACATAAAGTACTGAGTAAACGGTCTTGCAATATAATTAATTATAGTATGACAAATCGACAATTAGACAAACATAAAATTTAAGTTTTGTTTCTAACAAAAGGTGGACCCGAACATTACGAAACGAAGACAAGACATTGATAATGTTTGTAAGAATTGACAAAAATAGGTACTCATCATAACCAAAATATTTGTAAATACAAAAATTCAGATAATTGTATTGTTATATATTTGTATAAAATAATAAATAGGTTTTCACCAGCAAAAGAACATTATTAATGTATATTTAGTCAGGTATGTTCAGAATTTATATTACTGCAATTGTATTATTTTTAGGCCTAATTTTAGCACTAATTTAATAAATGAAATGTAATGCATTCACTGATTAATATGACTTATTCTAAAATAATCGCTGAAGCAATCGGTCTTTACCCCAGCCCAGCCAAGTACATAACGAATGGCGTTAATATTTACTTGTACAAAATATTGTACATTCAGCCTAAATTTCGTTATTGCTAATACACAAAAAATCACGAATATTACTGATGTTGAAATAGTTTTGCAACACTTAAAAACAATTTTTTTTATGCACAAACCTTGAAAACAACATTTGACGTACACTATTGACAATCATAAACTTTCAATTCGCACACTTGTGCGGTAAAATATACAAACAGCACTGGCTTTTCGAGGAATTTCACAGCAAAATCATCTTAAAAATAATATAATTTAATTTATAAAATGTTTTCGTGTATAAAAACCAGTAAAAACCATCGATAATTGCCACTACTTTCAAGAAAAATTTATGTACAAATTGTTTTTAACTGTCATATCAAATTGACTCTACTGCTGTAGCATCTGTAAATTTACAGTATTTTAATTAAATGCGAGTTCCGGTAAAAATAAGTTTTGTAACATTGTAAGACGTCCTCCACGAATTCGCGCAAATGACGCCTCAAATATGCGCTCATTCGCGTACAAAGTTTTACCGCAATTGATATGTAAATAATAATTATGTTCGTATCACTTTATGTAATACAAGCATATTTTACAGCGATACTAGTACTATCCAGGACCTAATATTCTTTTTTAATTCTTTAACATTCTTTTGAATGTAAAACTTAAAGAAATGGATAAATAAAACGTGACATTAAAATGGTGGAAGCATAACTATCAACATAATTTGTACTTGTTACTTTGTAGTCATGTAAAAAAATTTCTGAGCATATTTCATGACGGGTGATATAATATAAAAATGTAAATAATAATCTCACACCCGCAGTTTAATGTATTCCAGAAAGTTTAAGACGTTATTTTACAGTTCATCAACATCGTGGTGAACCTTTTGGACGCTCTGAAGACATCATTCTCACACCGTTCGATGGCCGCGCGTAACCTAGGCAAAAAGGACTCAATGAGCGACGCTGCTCTGGCCGGCATCGCCATGGCTAAGAGCTATGTGCGTTCTCTTGCTACAACTGATGACAAATGTCTGCAGAAGAATGTGTGTGAGGCAAACAGGGAGTGTATGTCAGATGTGGGACATGGATCAATCTTCTGTCAACTTGGAACGTGAGTAGTTCGAAAATTTTAACCATCACATTATTTTTTCTTTTGTAAACGGAATAAATAGGGAATTTCTATGACTTCAAAATAGGGATATAAACGTTACATTTTATCTTTACGGAAATAATGCGCACATTAATGCCCTTGGAAGTTTACTTTATAGGATTAATTTTACTCGATATCCATAAGAATTTCTCTTCAAAAGTGCGAGCAATTTTGGATATTTAATATATAATCATTAAAATCATACACGTCTTTATCATGGAATATTAGGCCAATATTGTGGAGGACTTATAATCTAGCAAAACATTTTCTATATACATGTGCTCACTTTCTTTTCCATTCTTGGAAACGACATTTTTTAAACTACTACTATACTAGCAGCATTATAAAATTCTAGCGGTTCACATTCCATCTCGAATCATTTGACAGTTTTGAAGAAATTTGACAAATCTATTTAACACTGTTATTGTTTGTTGTCATGATATATTCATCTTACAGCTACCTTAATAATATACTTCCCGTCATATTGTTTATGATCAAAAAAGGAGTGTATGATGAAGCAACCAAATGATGCGAAATATTGGAAAAAATAAAATTTCACAAAGAGTATATTAATCTTTTAACTCACTCCTAAAATTGCCATTAAATCAGTTTAAACTTTTTTATCATTCAACAAGTCAAAGTTATATAGGTAAAATTCTTTGCTCTACACATAAGAATAAGTTTACACAGTCTTTGGGTTGTACGATGATGCTCATATACACTAATGATAAGTAAATGATTTTTGTTTCCAGCTACGCAACCAGTTTCGTCCTCGAACGATGGGTCGGCGGTTCCTTCGACATGATATACGAAGCTGGACGCCGAGGCCGCTCAGGCGACAACTGTCGCCAAGTCTACCTCGAGTGTAACGAAGTCTAAGCCCAGCGTTAGCGATAATCAACCCACAACACCCAACCCAACTCAATCAAATCGATCGATTCATACCCCATTCCAGTTCGTATTTATTCGTCATTTGTCAGTCGGTAACAATCACGCCCACTTGATTAACAACTATTTATTAACGATCGATGGTTAAAATCAATAGAAATTTCTTAGGTTAATGTCTTTTTCTGGCTATTGCAATACTTTGTAGTGATTTTGACTGGCTCAAAAACTAGGACTATATCATTTAGGGACTAGGAGCATTTTTAGTGACTTTATTTAATTATTTATAACAGTAATGTGAGTGAGTGTGTGAATGAATGTTTGTGTGTATAAAAATGTAATTATCATATATTTTATACATTCATATGTTGTTTGTTAATTTAAATCAAAGAATATATTTTAAATAAATAAAATTTATTGTACTTACTTTTACCACCCAGTTTCTTCACCTTGTCACAATATTTTATACCCGCATTGTATTATTTTAAAATAGATAAAAATCTAAACAGTAAAAACACTATTTTCAAACAAGTATCAGTTCACCTCTACGTTTATAAACAGACTGCCTAGCTTGCTTTGATCAAATAATTTACTTGTTTCAAACAAAAATATACGGGTTTATACCAATTAATAAATGCAAGAACATTTGGTACATATTCAACAACCTCGTAATTACTTGCATACAACAAATTTATACAAATAAAAATCACATCTCTACAATATATTTAGACACTTTTAATATATTATATTTCATAAAAATAATTAGTTATTTTTAAAATCACGAAATTCAAATATGCCAGAGCTTGGTGTTACTATCAATATTTCACTGTAAAATTTGTATAGCGGTACATAATATTGATGACTGCATGAATTATATTTAAACATATTTTCAAAACTTCAATGTTATAAAAAAATACACATAAAAGGGCAATTTGTAATAAAGCATATTGAGAAAAATATTCTCTTCATAAAACGATATAGTCAAATATTTTAATTTAAATTGGGCATATTGTAACTTAATTTAAATATTTAACTATAACACTGACACAAACTTTTCATTTAAAAATATACATGTTATAATTTTTCTTTAGAAGAAATAAACCTTTGCAATATTATATTCCGCATATTAGTCTTCCAAAATGTATATTTAAATTAAAAAATAAACAATTCACAACTAAAGTAACAGAAAATTCAAAACTATAACAATTATAGTAAACAAATCGTGTTCAGCTGGAATGCTTGCAAAGTTCGATTTAGTTTCACGATTATATTCTATGTTAAAATCTCAGTGCATGTTGTACAAGTGCAATTATAATATTTCGGTTGACAGTGCATAAAAATTAATCATTATATATAAAAAATTCATAAATTCCGTGACAATTCTAACGGGCTGCTTAAAACCATTATAATGGTTAAACGCTTCGTTATTTTTCAACGCGGAACCGAAACAAAACCGGAAATAATTTTCCGGAAGGCGGTCTTCACGATAGCACATCTCAGATGTCACATTTCAAAATGACAAAACTTGCCAGTGCAACTTTTCTGTTCGTACAGTTCACATAGAACACAAATATTATTCATGTAGGTAGTTAACTAAATAAATTGTAGATTAGCACAAAAAATTGTAAGTACAATCAAGTAAAAATATTCTTACATTTGATTCATAAATAACTGTATAAAATTTGCATCGCAATATATACAAGAAAAGTAATAATTAAAATAAAAACTAATAAAGAGTTTTCTTTTAACAGTGAATTCATTGTTGTAATGTCTTAAGATGGCACTAAATAAGCCGGCATTAAATGACAAAGTTCACTATAGTGGACCGTCCGGCGGAGGTGGAGGCGGTTACCACCCCCATGGATATGCGTATGGGGGCACTGCCCATGTATACAGCAGTGTTGGAAACAGTGGATATGGAGGGTATGTATTTTAAACACTTTTTACACAATTACAAAATTATTCTAAACATGTAAAATATTATTTCTATCTATATAAAATTCATAAAAGTAATTCTGTCTTAATTGTAATTATATAGAAAAAGTTAATAGATATTTCCTTTAAATATAAATGAAAATGTTCTACTAAATTATACCATAGTTAAAATAAGACATTCATGCCCAGTTGCACTAACGTTCCTTAAAATTTAAGAACTATTTAATCCGTTAAGTATAGCGAAACGCGTTGCACGAAATTTTATGGAACACTTGCATACATCCAAGTAATGTTTAAGTTAAGCGGCCGAAATCAGTGGCTTAGTTTTAAATTATATGTGTCACTTGAGTTTTGGTTAATAAAAATGATGAATATATATGATTTCGATGAAGATATTTTATTCCTTTTGAACTATATAATGATATATCATCAACTTGTTTACATTTTTCGCAGGTGCACTGAAATTTGTCACAAACTTGTCAGAAATGACCACTTGGAACAAACCTATTATTACATGATAATTTTGTATTGTAAGGTAATGATGATACAGATGTATTTAGCAATAGGATATCATATTTTTCGATTCGACAAAAATATACTGTCTACTGGGATCGGAGATAGTATAACTATAATATTCGTCAAAGCATTAATGTGATCATTTTGTTTATTGCAATGTATAATTCTGCGTTCTATCGATATATAATAAATCAATAATGAACCTTAAAAGTTCAACCGGTCAATTGTTAATGCAGTTGCTATTTTTACTGTCTTATACAAAGTATAATCACGAAAAAAATCGATGACAAAAATTTTGCGGAAATACATATTTCGACGTCCACTGAATCCGTCTCAATGATGTCTGTGTGTGAGGATGGATGGATAGATATCCGTGTGCGCAATATCTCATGAACGAGAGAAGATATGTAAACGAAACTTGAAATATAGAAGTTTCATGAAAAAATGACGAGCTGTGTTGATTTTGAATGAAAATGAAAAACCGGAAGAGGAAGTTTACTGGAAACAAAACAATAAATGCCATTTATTTTTAAAATAGAATCAGCTTTCAGTTTCAGAAAGTTTCAAATGAAAGATGTTAGAAAAAATATTTGGGATGTAAAATGTTATTTGCACTTTTCTTGTACATGCTTCTAATTTTGAAAAACTAAATTATATGTTTAAGAATATATTTCTACAATCTTAGGTACAATGGGAACAAAAACTAAAACATTTTCCAAAAAAAATGTATCAAACTTGTCAAATAAATGTGAAGTGTCAAAAATATGTGCAGTGTAATAATAAAAGTAACATTTGTATTATTAGTTAGAAAGTTTTGAAGACTAGATATTAATTGATATCTATTTTTAAATAAATTCATAATTACAATAAGAACAAAAAATTAAACAGGTTTACATCTAATCAAATAATTGTCAATATAAAGTCATACGCAAGGAACAAGTCATACGTGTTCATAGTTGGTTTTATTTGTATAAGAAAGTAGTGTGGTGCCCACACCAGATTTTTTCTTTAATATTAGAGTATAATCATTAACGAGTAATAAATAATAGTTTCCTATTTTATCGAACACATACTTCGATTAGCTGATTTTTTTTGTCAGCGATAACCGATAAATAACTAAAATTGTATTTCATATGTATTAAGAAAATACAAAAAGCCACTAGATATTCCCGTAACAATTTTTATTCATTCCTCAGAGAAGAAATCTTGAGCAACTTCTTAAATATTTAAGGAACTTAATATAAGGGATGCTTACATATGGATCGCTTTTATATATTTGTGGTGCAACCGGGCATCAGTATTCTACTTTTATTATTAGTTATTAAAACATAACATCATTTTGTGCATGCCTACATATAATACAAATTAAGTTAAGATTAGAAACACGGTAAACCGTTAATCGAGGATTGTTCTGGTAGTTTCCGAATTTATTTCACTTTATAACGATAAATGATTGCATTATAACTTGCCCTACTATTTGTAAATTTGATTCCCTATTAAAAATAATGCAGCAGTCATGAATAATCTCACTCCTGCTAAAATAACTCTAAGTCATTACTTTATTAATTTACATAATCAAAATATAAATTTGCAGCTACGGTGGTGGCCATGAGTCCCACTCATCTAAAGGCAGCAAGAAAAGCGTCGCACTCTCCGCATTGACTCTTCTAGCCTTCCTCTTCTTCCTGCACATCCTACAAACATGTCTACAGGACCAAGCCATGGATACGACAACCACCACCAACGTCGTCGTTATGGCAGCGCGCACAGAAAACCGGGAGAAACACGACGTAATGAAGAAGCGTAAAGGTGACGTGGAGGACCTGGGCGGCGAGTACGTTGATGGCGACTACGCGGAGAAGAAGAGCAGTACGAAAAATTGGGAGGAAATGGGTAAACAAGTGGTGACAACGAGAATTAAAACGTTCACCAAGTTCGAACTACCTGATCGTTTTTGAGGAAAATTTGTATGTGTAAAACTAATTGTTATTAAATAAAAACAAAACAGTACATCAATTATTAAAATAAATAAAAGAGATGCAAGTTTATTTATTTAACAACAAATATTCAGATATTTAAAAAAATTAGAAATAAGAGCACATATTTGCCTCAGTAGTACTGTAGTCATGACAACTGCTCATTGACCAATGCACAAAAAATAAATGTCGCTCAAATGACAATCGGGCCTATTCTCTAAAAAGTTGCTACCGTAACAACTTGCTAATTGTGACAGCTAATGAAATATTCCCCATTAAACATGAAGTTTTAATGCGATTTTGCCACCATTAAGCAAGTTGCTATGTAACAATTTCGTTAGAGAATCAGGCCGAATATTTGCTTCAGCTATTATTTATGCGATAGTATTCATTTAACAATAGTTATTTGTTCCAAGAGGCACTAAAATACCAGATTTACAGCAGAGGTTGCCGACAAAGAATGATGCCTAAGCTGTAAATCTGTGTTTGGTGCCGTGCCACGAGCTCTATTTTTGGGTGTTTTAAGAGAAGTGTTTTAGACTCGATTTTAGGATTGTATAATTATTTTATAAAAAAATAATACTTCAAATATAAGTGGAATATAATATATTTCTAAGTAACTTTTATTCATAGTTTTGTTTTTTTTTTATAAAATAATTTCATAATATTGTACATCGCTAAGACCGAGGCTAAAGCACTTGTCTTAAAACATCCACAAACAGAGCTATTGGTACCAGCCATAAATTTTAGCCAATTATATGTTTGCTGAACAGTTGCTATTGTAAAATCATTTTAACTGCCTCGGCAGTAAAAGTAACATTTTACAAATTGTTGTCAAAAAAAATATTTTATCAATGATCGTGCAAAAAGTAGGCCATTAGTTAACGTGTACGAACTCTACTTGTTTGTACAAAAAGTCTATCTTTAGTGCTCTAGAGCAATATGGCGTTTAATCGAACGTTGTTAATAGCAACGGCCAAAATAATAATACAACAGAATTGTTGCTAAGAAGAATACAGAAACACCTGCTTTATTTTCGACGTGGCAACAAAGATATTTATCATTTAAAATTTATTCGTGTTATAATTTTATTGATTAAAATAAGATCTAAGATAAAATATTGTAAGACAAACGTACAAAAAATCTCTTTATTGCATTCGTGTTTTATAACACTCTCTGTTGCTCGCGTTATAAATTTACCCACTCATGCAATAAAGCATAATGTTTGTATCTTGAATGTCTATATTTCGTAGTTTGCTGGATAAATAAATAGCTTTGGATATAAAAATAAATAGAAACTTAAATTGAGAAAAAAATAAAAAGTACACATAATTTTAAGCAGTTGTAATGTAAATAAGATGTATTATAATAAAATACAAAAATGTTCTGCGAGTTTTTTTAACAAATTCCCGCTCTTTCGTTTGATAAAGTATATTTGCAAGTAAAATGGTCGTATAAATAATTATAATATTCCTTATAACTTATTTAAATCATTTTTGATATTGTATGAAAACATAAATTATTTACCAATATAATACGTTTTATAGATATACACCAAATTATCAGTCAAACAAATTTGTGAATCTATAAATAATAAATGTAATATTTCCGAATTTTAAATTCATATTCGTAAAAAATCGCAAATAGAAGACCATCTTAAGATTAAAAATTATTACCTTAAATATTTAGCTAATAGAATAAACTATACGAATAAAGAAATGTTTTGTCTAATTATTTTTCAATCATATAGAATACGATGCCATTTTAAAGAATTATATTTACCTGTTCTAAGTAAATCACAAATATAAAGTAACATATAACAGTACATTTTTTGTAATAATAATCACTAAATATAGTTTGTAGTAAAAATTCCTCCATAAAGTCAAAATTACCAATCATGTAACAAATGTTACTGACAGTATGTTAAATTCGGATATTCCCTTTCAGTTTCAAATTTTCGTACAACTTAGGAACTTAAAACTATCGTAATGGCAGCCGAAAAAGTGTTTACTACATTCATTAGTAAATCTTAAGTTAGTCTTATTTTATATGAAATTATGTGTATTAGAAAATACCTGTCTCTTGTTTAAAACCGCCGTACTCGTTCAATATATTTTGTTTGAGTTAATGCGCTACCTCCTTGTGTGGGATCCATCATTCGCTCCCAGTCCGTCTGGCCAACCACGAAGCCGATAGCTCGCATTTTCTCTTGACGTCTTCTCTCTTCTAAATCTGCCCACCGAACCTGAAAATAAATACACATGAGTCTTACTTCAATTTTATAGTAGAATTTTAACCAGCCTTTGTTATTTTATATACATACAGGTTGATTCATCGGTCTGTCTTTTTCTTTAACTCATTTATTTTAAGTTACAGAATAACTCTTCAAATAAAATCTATTTGTTGTATCATTGCCCATCTGCATACACATATACACATTTGTATACAGGATACTTCACTTGAGCGGAACAATATTTAACTACTGGTTTAAAATATTATATTTTAAATATAAATAAGTAAAAATTTGCAGAATGTTCCATTAAAAAATATAAAGTTGCACATTGTTGCACTCAAATGGAATATCCTGTATACAAATGTTTATGGGTAAGTAAATACACAATGATAATAGAATAGATTTGAAGAGGTAACTTGAAATGAAAGAGTTAAAAAAAAAAAAATAGGCCGGTGAATCATCCGGTATATTACATTTAAAGAAAAGATATTGTCTAAACAATTTGGTATTTTTGCACAAAATTAATTTTGAAGAAACAAATATAGCAATATTTAAATGTGCCAATGGCAGACTCATAATAGAAACTATAGAAATATATAAGCCGAAAAATTCAGTTTATCAGAATTTGTTGTTAATTTGTTCCATTTATTTTCCTGTCGAAGATTTTCGAAACGTTGATTTTTATTACAAATTTTACAGCACATGTTCCAAAAAATATTTTCATTTATGAATAATTACAATTTACAGTACACTAATCAAAATTCACTGAAATACAAAACAGCATGCAATATTTTGCTACAAAAACATGCATATATTTAAAATAAAACAAATGGAACTTAATTTTTTATAACAGTTCATGCTGCAAGTGAACGTAACTGAAATTAATTATACTAACCCTCTTCTCCCCTGGTTTACTATCTTGAGGAATGTCGTCATCAAGTTGAAGATAATCTTCCATTGTAGCACGAGGGCGAAGAGGTTTGTTGATACCGTCCAGACGGGCTACATTACATCAAAATAATATTGTATATGATTTTCATGAGATGAGTTATCAACGAATTAACAATTGCTTTTGATCTTATAAAATATAATTATGCATTTGAGTTGATAGAAATATACAACACACTTACATTAAATGTAGACAAAAACGTAAAAAAAAATGGATGAAATTATTCAATACTGTTTTTATGTATAAATTAGAGTTTGGTTTGTTTTTCATTTTGGGTAAAATATTATTTGTAAATTAAGACTTTCATATAAATTAAAACTAATTTTATTTTTGTAAAGTTTATTTTTTACAAAAACTGTAGCTTTCCTTAAAGTTTATTCACATTTTTTCCTATACACAAATATTCCAAATTTATAACTATAATAATTACAAGTAAAATTTTAACTTACCTAGTTTATCACCAGATGGTTCCATACGCTCCCACTTGCTAATTACGTGACCCTGAGAATCAACTTAAAATGTTAAGAAAGCATACAAGTCATAGACGCAAACTTTAATGAGTAATGCAACTTAAGCAACTCACATAAAAAATATGAAACAATATCTGAAACATAAAATAAAGTTTAAGAAATCGCTAAAACCAACCTCGAAATTTTCATCATCTTGTTCCTCGTCATCGAGTTCTATTACTTCTTCCATTTCGACCTCCGATATACACCCTGCTTGTATTAAACTTGTCGCATCTAATGATAAATAATGGCTAGGGGTTTGCTCCCAACCAGCCACTAATCGCTCAATTTCAATCTCAGAACGATGATGAATATTTCGTTTTGTGCAAGCTGCTATGTCTAATTCCATTTGACATACGTATACCTACAAATATTTTATTATAATATAATCGAAGGGGCACCTTGATATAATCATTAAATAAAAAACAAAAGCATGGCGACGGCAATGGCAGGGTGCGTTGATTACTGTTCACTCGATAATGCAAGTTAAGCAACACTGCCCGCTGCCAGTAGTTGGATAGGTGAGCGCTTTACGAAAACCCATACCAGCGAACACTGCGTGCCGTCGTCATACCACCGAAAACGAGGAACCGACAGCTTTAACAGTAAAAAAAATAGCAATTATTTACCTGAAAACCGTTTTGTTTAGCAAAACTCCACATATCAGAAAAGTGTTTAGTTTTATCATTAACGCAATCAAGAATAATGAAAGGGAAGAATCCGTCTGTAATTGTTTTTTTGAACGCTCTTTCCAAGCTTTGTCTATAAGCTAATTCCATACATTCTTCATATTCGTACACCATTTCCTTTGCTAATGTTCTGCGCCCCGTTTCTTTATCAAATATTTCCTTATCTTGTTCTACCATAAAATAATCATCCAATGATAATATTCTTGGAGCAGAACCGCCTTGTTCAACCTAAACATTAAATAATAATTCATGAAAAACAAAATGGATCTACCATTGCAAAATACTCACTTCTTTGTCCTTAATTAATTTAGCTAAAAATGTTTTTCCACTTCCAGGAGGTCCTCGTAAAATAATAACAATTCTAGGAGGTCTCGAATTTCTACCCGGGGGTACTAACAAATCTTCAATCACTATAACCGATGATTTTTCTTCTATTTTAGAAGTTCTAGAATCATCAAAATCTGGATTTGGTTTATTTAAAAATGGTTCTAATTCACGTTCTTTGCTTGAACGATTAAATTCTGGTTCTTCAAAAGGGTCATCTTCAAAATCATCAACATCTTCATATTGCATTTTGTTTTCAGTGGGTTTCTCCATAAATCGATTGTTTTTTGAAGCAAACCTGTCAAATTTTTCTAGAGGTCTGCGATTATCATACGGTTTTCGATGAAAAACAGAATCGTCGTCTCTATTTTCTAAACTTATGTTAGGTGGTTTTGGTGCATAATCGCGGCTGAATTTAGATATTGGGTCACTGTACCTATGAAATCTAGATGGAAGATCACGTGATGGTTCAACTTCGTGTATTTTTTTATCGGCTTTTTTTGATGTATGACCATAATCAAATGTTTGTACAGGTTCCATGAAATTTGTTTCTGCAAAATATTTATACAATATGAACTGATTTTTAACTACTACTTATTTTAATTTACCTGGTTTTTTCAGAGATTTATGCCCATAATCAACAACAGTAACAGGTTTTAAAATTAAAGCTTCATCCCAGTATTTATCATTGGATCCCCTGTAAAACTGATCCTGATTTGTTCCCCTCATATTTGAGTTAGGAAATCGGGAAGGATCAGGAAAGGATCTGTCGCCACTAAAATTATCACCACTCCATCTTCCAGGACGGTTTCGATTCATATCTTGATTATTAAAGTTTTCTGAATTCTGATTATAACCTTCACGACCAGGCTGCTCATTCTCATTAGGAGAAATCTGATTAGAATTTCCTGATCCTTGTTCGGAAAACCCCCCCGAAGACCTGTTATTTGGATTCCACTGATCACGATTAAAATGTGGTTGTCTTTGATGATCTGGACCTGGAGGTCCTCTATTGGAAGGACCATTAAAGTCTTCTGAATATCTGTTTGGAGGGCCCCAATTTGAACCTTGATTAAAGTTATTTGGAGGAGCTTTATTGAGATTGTTTGCACCTGGCTCTCTGTTTTGACCACCCTGATTAAAATCTCCTGTATCTCTGTCTAGTGGTTGCTGATTAAAATCACCAGGACCTCTATTTGGTGGTCTCTGATTAAAATCACCAGGGCCACTATTTGGTGGTCTCTGATTAAAATCACCTGGGCCACTATTTGGGTGTCTCTGATTAAAATCACCTGGACCACTATTTGGTGGTCTCTGATTAAAATCACTAGGGCCTCTATTTGGTGGTCTCTGATTAAAATCTCCTGGACCACTGTTTGGGGCCTCTTGATTACAATCTTCTGGATCTCTATTTTGTTGCTCCTGATTAAATTCACCTGGACCTTTATTTACTGATTCCTGATTGAAATTGCCTGGACCTCTATTTGTTGGTCCTTGATTAAAATCTCCTGGGCCTTTATTTCCTTGGTTGAAATCAGTTGAGCTTCTGTTGGGTCCCTGATTGAAATCATCTCTGGGTGGTACTTGATTAAAATCACCAGAACGTCTATTTTGTGAACCTGGATTGAAATCTTCTGGTCCTTTATTATGAGAGCCCTGATTAAAATCTAGAGGTCCCTTATTTGTTAAACCTTGGTTGTTATCACCTCTATTTGGAGGCGCCTGACTAAAATCACCCGGCCCTCTGTTTACTAGAGTTTGATTATAATCTCCAGACATTCTATTTGAAGGTCCTTGATTAAAATTTCCAGGTCCTCCACGATTTGGTTGGCCCTGATTAAAATCACTTGGTCCTCTATTTGGTTGTCCTTGATTAAAATCTCCAGATACTGCACGATTTATTGGAGCCTGATTAAAATCAGCTGATCCTCTGTTTAACAGTCCACCAATTGTTCTATTTGGTAGAGGTTGGTTGAAACCGCCAGGACCTCTATTTGGATGTCCTTGATTAAAATTACCTGATACTCCTCTATTTGGGAACGCTTGGTGGAAATCTCCAGGTCCTCTATTTGGCGGTCCTTGATTAAAATTTCCTGGACCACCTCTATTTGGAGGTCCTTGATTAAAATCTCCAGGTCTCCTGTTTTGAGGTCCTTGATTAAAATTGCCAGGTCCTCCTCTATTTCCAGGTCCCTGATTAAAATCTCCAGGTCCTCTGTTTGGTGATCCTTGATTAAAATTTCCCGGCCCTGCTCTATTTGGTGGCCCTTGGTTAAACTCTCCCCTATTTGCCGGACCTTGATTAAATTCTGCTTGTCCTCTATTAAAATTAGCTCCTCGTTCCGGTGGACCCTGATTAAAATTATTAGGACCTCGGTTGAAATTGTTCGGGGGACCTTGATTGAAATCATTAGGTGGTTTATTTTGTTGCGTAAAATCATTTGGTCCTCTATTATCCGGATTAAAATTATTTGGACCTCTTGTCTGCTGCCCGTAATCATTAGGAGCATGATTTGGTGGACCATAATTATTGGGCTCTCTATCGGGGGTTCCGAAATCACCCCTATTTGGAGGAAATTTGTTAAATTCATTAGAATCTCTATTTGGTGCACCTTTATTGAAATTATCATGACTTCTATTCGATTGAGCTTGATTGAAAATATGTGGTGGTTGATTGAAATTTGGTGCACCCCTAAAATCATTGGTATTATTATGAGCAGGTGGTCCCCTATCTAGCATATCCCTATTTGGCTCTCTCTGATTTTGCATGTGCTGATCATAATTTCTATTAAATTGATTTTGTCCAAACTGATCATTAGAATAGTTCTGGGTCCTGAATGAATCATTGGGATGAAAGCTATTATTATAGTCGTCTTGTACAGGATGATTTGAGTTTGGCGTATTGCTCTGAGAATCTGTAGTATTTAATGGTTCAATTTTTTTATTTTGTGCCACCATAGATAGCATACTTAAAAGTTTTTCATCACCTAAAATTGAATTAATTCCTTTAGAAATAGCTTCAAAATCAGGAAGTTTCGAGTCTGTTTCTGGTTTGTTTTCTTCTTCTTTATTGTCCGGTAATTTACTATCGTCGTCTTTTACTAAATCGAGACCTGGAATGCCACCTTCAGTTGCTGGGTTTGCTTTTAAGAAACTAGTATCCGTAGTACTTTCTGTATCGGACCTAACCGATGCTCGTCTCAGTCGAATATTTGTTCGTTGTTCTTTTGGTGGCTGAGAAAACAAAAATGAAATATCACTGTCTGAAGTATCTTCTTTCTCTTTATTCTCTGATTTATCTTCAGTAAGTTTATCGCATGTTATTACTGGAGCTACTGGTGGCGGTTTTGAAAGATCATTAGTACTAGGTTCTGAATTAGGTTTAATTTGTTGTGGAATTACAGGAGCTGTTGAATGAATTATTTCGCCTGATGGAAGACCTGCAGTAGATCCACTTGATTTAGTAGGAGTCGTTTGAACTGGAGATCCATGTAAACCTAACCTTTTCTTTCGCATTTGTTCTCTGCGCTCTAGTAATTGTGTGCGCCAACTTTCCCATTTTGCCTCATATTCTTTGTATTGTTGTTTATCAGGATGTCCAGCATTTTGTTCCTTCCATTTATTAAACTGAGCTTCCCACTGCTCAAATTGTTTATCAAAATTTTTCTCTGCCTCTGATAATTCTTCTACATTTGGTCTATGTCCTCCGGATGATTTATTTCCACTCCACTGCTGATTTCTTTGTGGAGTCTGATTTGCGTTCCATTGTTTTTGTTCATGTTTTTCTGGTGTACGTTCTTCCCAACGATTCTTCTTAACTTCTTCATTGTGATCATTATTAAATTCACCAGGTCTTTTATTAGGAAATTCAGATCTAAAATTTTGATTTCGTGGTTGCTGTTTGTCTAAAAATGGAGGTTTCGTAACAGGTAAGCTTAGTAAAGACGGTGGAGGTTGAGATGTATTACAATATCGATTCTGCCCGTAATTTTGTGCTGAAAGATGTTGAGTCTCTTGCTGTTCATGTGGCTGCGGAGCCGGTGGCGGTACATTGGGTGGCGGTACACTGGGCGGTGGAACATTGGGTGGTGGAACATTTGCGTTATATGTCACTACTGATGGCGCTGCTACTGTTGCTGTTAAGTTTCTAGGCGGCTCTTCTGGTGGTAAAGGGGGTCTATTCTCTAATGGTAATGGGGGAGCAGAAGTTGGGTCTGCTACTGGTAACGGCGGTTGTACTGGCATAAGAGGTACTCCCGCAGCAGTTTGACCAGCTAACGCTAGCGATTTTTGATACTAAAACAATTTTATCACCTGTCATTGATTTCTAGAATTGATCAAAATGCATCGTAATACAGAACTACTATCAATATTTGTTTATTTGATATTCGGAACAGTGGAAAGTAATTCTCTATTATAATTACCGTAGTAGAACCTAAACCACTTAGTCCCAGGTGTATTTTTTTATATGTTGTAATAAGGAAATCTTGAAACCGTAAACTCTCACGAACGTGCTAACCACAATACTAGGTACTCGTAAACGTTAATCCTATTTCTCATAATTATAGTAAGTAAAGCAGAAACACAGTGTAACAACAAATGATTGATAGTGATAATATTGAAATTTTGTTTGTAAGCACCTGTTCCCCGTACTGCTGTTGCCATTGTTGATATTGCTGTTGCCACTGAACCCATTGTTGCCAATTCTGCTGCTGCATAGCAGCCCATTGTTCTGGGGTATATGGTGTACCCGGTGTTTGTAAAGCACCTACTGCTGGAGCTGCAGGAGCTATTCCAGCTCCTGGCCAACCAGCTACGGTTCCCGTAGGCGCAGCTTGTGGCCACTGAGGCCAAGACATAACTCTAAAATACAAGTTGAACTGAATCCAACTTCTTTTGTTTTATTGGTTGAAATGTGTATGTAACACCTACCTTCTTTTGTTAAATGCCGTATAATAAGTACGTCTTCTAATTTCACTGTCACTTTAAATATAAAAACAAGATATAGTTATAGCTTTTAAAGATTATAATAAACTTTAAAGTAGTTACGCCTACTATCTGTTTATAAAATACTTTCTGTACGTATGGGACAAACACAAAATAGTATTACTAAACATGAGAATTGTATATAAAGCGATAGTGAATAAAAACGTTTCGAAATATAATTTCAATAATTCATTTTCAGACAAATCAAAGCCAATTTATTACTGCTTGAAAAATTTTAATTTTGATGAAATATTTTAAGGTTATTTCATCTATACTACACCAATAATAAATGCTAAGCCATTACTTACCAATATATTTAGGTAATATAAGTATAAAGAATCCGTCAGAAATCTGCAATAATAAAATTGTTATAAACTACGCCATGTCTACTTCAAATAATATTTATCATTTCAATCATAATTATTACAATTACCTCTTAAATTGTTTTAAACCTCTATTATACACCAATATTTATCACTTATGTACTTAATATTCAAAAACATGTTGGTCTGAGAATATCTGACACAATACACTCACTCAAGCGTTGAGCATTTCATGACGTTTTGTATGAAAATGTCGAGTCGATATCAGTACGTTGGTAGTATTGTTATTACTACATAGGGATATTGTGCAAAATGTTCTCAAATGAAAATTCAAATAAAAACAATATTCAAATTTAATACCATTATTTAATGCATAACAAATATATTATCTCCGAAAATTGTCCCTACTAATTATTATTGAAAAAAATATTGATACAATAATTAATCATACATTGTTTGAAGCAATAAAACATTACACAAAATTCATATTATAGGCAAACGTGTTTTATTTCTTGGTATATATCATGTAAATATGTGTATATGTATAGAAGAATTGTATGTTGTATGCAGAAATTAATAACATACATGGCGCCTAGATGCCGTCAATGTCAACGTCATCTACCTCGTCGTCCTCCTGAATTTTGGGAGCTGCCGTTGTGGGTTGCGGGGCCTTGACTGTGTCCTTCAGTGAGGTCACCTTCGCGCGGTCATCGTACTCGATCTCTAGACCATCATCTGAATCACCATCGGCATCATCTTCATCGCTCTCCGACTCTTCAGTGTCAGCTTCCTGCAGCCATTTGACAAACGGTTCAGCCTGCTTGTGTATCTCCTGACTCACTTCTCGAGGCACATACTTCTTGCTCACCTTATCCGCCCAGTCGATAACAGCTTGTTCCGAAAGAATATCAATATCGTATAACAGCTTAAGCACTCCAGGAACTTTGGCCATTAACGCGTCGCGATGCAGTGCGATAATCTGCTCTATTCCACCCATCAAATATCGCTGAGCTTTCTTGTCATTCAATGTAAAACGCAACAACAACAAGCGGTGTTTCTTGGCCTGCAAACAGATGTTCTGGTCGAAAAGCAACTCAGCAAGAACTAACGTCGCCTTCTGTTTAATTTCAAGTCGCTCGGCTTCTCCAAGAATTTCTTTCTGTTGAGACACAGTGTCCAGTTGGCCTGCATCTCGACGCGTCTTCACCAAAGTATAAAACATATCCATCCGTTCTTTTTCACTCTTTTCAAGGTCATCGTTGAACGTCATGTTCTTGGCGCCATCAGTCAAGTCTTGCATACGAGCGCGAACAGCTTCCTCGGACACATCAGCCGCCCATTTAGCATCATCATCATCATCTTTTTTAGCTTTGGTTTTGGAATCAACGGCTAAGGGTTCGTCATTTGCATCGGCATGATCTGCATCACCGCCATCCGCCGACGTGGCATCTCCATTACTATTTGCTGCTTGATCATTGGCCTTCTTGCTACGCTTGGCACGCTTGCCCTCGGTAAGTGACGAGCCCTGCACCGCCGGATTCAGGTTCGGTGGGTTCTTCAAGATAAACGTGTTAAGTTTGTGATTAAATTCAAGTTGCCCATGGAAACCACACGCCTTGCAACCTTGTGAGATAGTGCCCTTCTTCGTGCTGACCAGTAAATCGGTTTCAGGATTGTCGCACTCTGGACACAAAACGAATTTACGAATGAACCCGTCCAGCAGGTCCTGTAACTTGGTGGCATCGTGCGAACCATTTACGATATAGCGGTCGTTCTTGAAATCAAACTGGGTTTGCGCGCCAAGCTCGCAACCAAAGTACTTGGTCGGATACGTAGGTGGTCGCCCAATAGCCTTGGCCACTTCCATCATGTTCACAATAACCGTCTTGATGCCGTTGCCTTTGCCCTCGACCTTGGCCAAGATGCGAGGCATCTTGTAGCGGTAGAACGCATCACTGACGTTCCTGTTCACGTTCACGCTGCCCATCTTGATGTTGCCTCACTCGATGCGCGTCGTCAGCAAAGAAGTGTCGGTGGTAGCGTAGGAATGGTTGTGGTGGTAGCGGGACTCGGGTACGGTAGCGATGATGATGGAATCAGAAGAGCGATGCTGAAACAGCGATACGGTAATCAACTGCGTCTCCCTCGGCCAGTCACGTTTCTCTAAATGGTTGAAGTTTCCGATGCCTGTTGGATGGAAATTTTGTTGTCCTGCAAAATGCCAAACATCAGGATCGACCAGTCGAAACTAAATATTTAACTACTTGATTTCAAATTTCCAACTTCAATACAAACTCTATCAAATACGTTACGAATTTAGTCGTGCACTTGCCATTTTATATAAGAGAATAGTAGAATAAGCGGGCATATATACCTATAAGTGACAGGTTTGCGACACTTCAATGAAGTCATACACGTCGGATATGCGCCAAAAGCCGGCGACAGACAAACCTTCCGGTGATCACTACCAGACAGCTCTCTGGACGTAGATGTTTCTGCGGACACACAACAAATAGCATCACACACCAGGTTATGCATATGTTATCTAGAAATTTGTTAAGAAAGTAGATTTGATACGGTTCTGTCAAGATAGTTCAATGGCATAGGGCTGGGGCATCCCCAGGGCTGATTATTTAATGTGAGGAGAAATACATGAATTTAGACTTTCGCTTTTACGCGGCTTCATTACATATTTAATCATTTTTAAAGAATCTGTCAAAGCCATGAAATAAAACACGATCTACATTCCCTGCAATCGTGATTAAAAATAAATTGTGCTTGAATACGAAATAATTATATTGATGAGACACACCTGGGTCTTTTTCGAGCACCATATGTTTAAAGAATTTGCGATTTTGGTGACGATAGTCCTTACGTTCGATTCTAATTGATAGTAAGCCCGGTTCTGACTGCAGAACGACACTCAAATGACGCATGCACTTTACCCGAATATGCGGATTCGTCGGTCACTCGGCCCGGACTCCCGGAAACGAGTCGTCGCAATATTCCGGAGTTCAAGTCAATAAGCGCCACCCACAATACAGCGCGATTTTAAAATTTTTTCGGTACTAACAAATATTTCCTGATTATAACTGCACTTGCATTTGATAACACGTATCACGAATTGGTTTATCAATATGTTATTTGTTTAATAATGATTTTATCTAAAACTAATATTATTAACTTTTCGTGGTATCATTTATTATTAGAATTCTTCGCATTTAAATAAATACAGTAGAAACACTTTCTCGAATATTCTAAAACACCATTAATGATTTTTCGAATGCACTGACATTACACGCAAGTCAAAGCTGACGCACTACGTCGTATGGCTACCATACTTGTCAATACGTCTAAGCAACATGCACGTGAAAATATGAGACGAACAGCACGAAAAAAACATAATTATGGACAACTTAAAACAAACCAAAATGTACAATTAATAAATACCTTTATATCTTGCTAAAGTCATATAAAATGGTAACGCCCCTGTGGACGAAAACGCGATAAAACAAAAAATGATGAAACCTGAATATCAATGGAAAGCGCCGATTACAGATTATCTGCAAAAAAATATAATATTAATGCACTCTGACGAAAAAATGCCAAATATGAATCTCACATTTTTTTACACGTCAAGTGTTAATGCGAACAAATGAATTTCGCGTCCGAGCACAATATTTAAACACAAATATAGAAAATAGGTTTTAAAAAATTTAAAACTGCACAGTTATCGCCGTTTCACACGTTCGGAAAACTTGCCAAAGTGTAATCAAGTTAATCACACGTTTCTCACAGATGGGAAATGACGAAATACAGAGATCATGAAAAAGTAAAATGGCTCTTCTTTAGTTATCAAACAAGATACTGGAGTCGCCACTAGCGACACAATTTATGTATAGTTCTAAAATTTATGCATAAATAGATATTTTCATAAAATTATACATATTCCCTTTTTAATTATTCAACAACAAAAAACATGTTTAGGGCAATATGTATTTTTATTAAAATAAGAGTTCATACTTGCTATGAATTAACACGCCAAAAACTTTGTTCTTCAAAAGTTGAACTAACTATACACTGCACAGAAAATTAAAATTAAAAATGAGCATTTAATTAATTAATTTTTATTTCTTGAAACTACATTAAAGAATAAAATAAATTGTACTGACAAAGTAATCTTTTTAACAATTATAATCTAAAGATAAAAGTAACTAGGGTATTTATATCTGTTGAATCTAGTGTATCATATGCCATTTGACTGACTGACAGTTTAGACATTTGCTCTCTAGACAGTACGCAACGAATATGTCAGATTTATACACGTGTATAACTTGTCGAGTTGCCTTTAAAGAGGGTGATTCTCAAAGACAACATTATAAAAGTGATTGGCATCGTTATAATTTAAAACGAAAAGTTGCAGAATTAGCACCAGTTACTGCAGAAGAATTTGTAAATAGAGTTCTTGCGCAAAGGAATGAGAACGAAGAATCTACAAAAGATAAGTCGAAATATTGCGACTCATGTCGCAAGACTTTTAATAATGAAAATTCATATATAAATCACTTAAATTCAAAGAAGCACAAGGAAAATGAAATTTATAAAGTTGAAACAGAAATTGACAGCAAAACACAGGATACACCAAGTAAAATTGTAAATAGTGAGAAAATAGATGACAAAGTTGGTGATTCTGATAGTGAATGCGAGGAAGTTGATTCCGATGAATGGGATGAAGAATTCGATAACCCAACTGTAAATCATGTATGCTTGTTCTGCACTAACAGAAGTCGCAGTTTGGTACGAAATCTGCGTCATATGTCATTAGTACATTCATTTTTCATTCCTGACACCGAATTTTGTACTGATGTACAAGGTCTAATCAATTATTTGGGTGAAAAAGTTTACCAAGGATATATGTGTCTTTGGTGCAATGAATCTGGCAAGTCATTTCATACTGCTGAAGCGGCTCAAGGACATATGCGAGACAAGGGGCATTGTAAAATGTTACACGATGGAGCTGTTCTCGTCGAATACGCTGAGTACTATGATTATAGTTCCTCATATCCTGATGGCGAAAATACAGAAATGGATATTGATGAAGAAGTCGATATGAATGTTATTGATGGAACAGATTATCAATTGGTGTTACCATCTGGAGCAGTTATTGGTCATCGATCTCTTGCACGTTATTACACTCAACGGCTCAATCCCAATTCAGCTATTGTTGCCGTACCAAAATCCGGAAGAACCTTACACAGAGTTTTAGCCCAATATAGAGCGCTTGGATGGACAGAGACTAAACGTGAACAGGCCGCTAAAAAAGCCAGAGATATTAAATATATGCATAGGGTTCAAAATAAATGGGCTGCAAAACTTAGTTTTAAAGCCAATAAACTTCAAACCCATTTCAGACAGCAGGTAAACTTTTAGTTTTGTAATATTGAAGTCAATAAAAATATATTATAAATATTGTATGTATGTATATGTTTCCTACCTCCTTTCATACCTGTTTGTGTTGAATATTTGTTTTTTTTTATTAATGTTTTAGCAAATGCCTTAATTTTAATTCAAAATTAATATTTCTTAAGATAATTCGTATCATATTTGTAATTACACAGCATGTATATTTTTAGTTTTATTGAAAATTTGAAGTCAAATTTAATACCAGAACTGGAATAATAATTAAAAAGTGAATTGTGTTAAAACTATTTATTTTTAACATTTTAAATTAGACACTATAACATGAACAATGTCGATTTTACTGATAAGTCAATATGATTGATACATCGAAATTGTTTAAGAATAAAGTTACGTACTTGGAAAAAATGCTCTGCCAAAAAAATTTGTAAAAAATATACTTACAACATTTGAAATTTCTACACGGGGAGATGAACGCGTTTGGCACGCAAAGTTCACAGTGAACGCTAAACCTGAAAAGAGTAAAATGCAATAACACCAACAAATTGCTCTTGCGCCGGCACGCGTACATAACATACGTGTATGAGTGTATGTCTTGTGTTGTGTCGAGTGTTCGTATGAGAGTGTCTGTATGTAGGGTGCGCTCGACGGATGAACATGAGATGATGTCAGACGACACCGTGCGGTGCTATACCGATGAGGTTCACCGAATTAGGCAAAGATAACACGGCACACACTTTAATGACACGGTAGAAAGACCCCACTTGTCAAATTCTCATTTCACTCGAGGTTTTGCACCACCGTTTTCTCAATTTCTGCAACGGTACGAAGAAATGTTTTATTTTATTTACATAATCATTAAAATAATGTTCTTCTCACATGTTACCTTTTTTTAAATAATTTGATTTGTGTGCTCTCACTTAAGTTTCATACCAAAAAAATATAAAAATCTTCCTTCGTACAATTCGTGTTCAAAAGAGTTATAGAATGAGTGAAGAGAATTTTGTACAAGTGGAAATCTCGCCGACACGGTCGCAAAAAAAGAGAGCGAAAGGGCGAAAATGGTAGATCGATATATCGCGACGATTCCTAGGCCTAGTGTTATGACGACGTCGTCGCGACGTGGGGAAAGGCATTCGTGGGTTTGGCGCTGCGAGCAGCGGACTTCTTTGCGGGCGGGAGCGGAGCGGCGCCTTGCGACTCGGGGGAAGAGTCACTACGTCGATCGGCCGACAGCAACAGCGGCAATTCATCTTCCTCGTGCCGCACTTCAGTTGCCGTGCCGCCAGGAGTCGTGGGCGTTATAGGATTGGCCCGTGCACCCGTCTCGTGACACTCGCACTTGCAGTCCTCCGGATTTACATAACTGTAAATAACATTCGCTTCTTCTGTTCCGGATGTTGCCGGTGCCTGAAGAGTTCCTCGAGAAGGAATCGTCTGTATGCGTTTCGGCGGCTTTCGGCGCTCAGGGATCTCCTCAAAATTTATCCAATCTCTAGGAGCGCCACGAGGCGGCAACGGAGGTGCGGGTTCTTGCTGTGGTTGTTGACGGGGCGATTGCTGTTGGCGTGGCACAAATTCAGTCCATCGGCGAGGAGGCTTACCTCGACCTGGCGCGGAACTACTTGTTGAGCCTGGTCCAGGTATTGAGTCCTCGCGGGGTAACGAAATACGTAACTTTTCTGCAACTGCTGCTGTTGTAACTACATCTTCACAATAATCTTCCAAACAACTAGGATTGATGGGAGTGGTAGAACGCGGACGCTCAATGGGACACGTGCGGATTTCGAATGCGGTGCGTTGTTTCACTGGCACAATTGGTACTGCAACTGACCTCTCTAATGGTAATGTCGTTGGTATATATGGTAATTCATCTTCAAATGAGTCTTGTAATACCAGTCCCTTTCGTTCGTGTTCACTGCCTGATTCATCGTCATCTGGTTCGACGTTGCGTTTACTTGCTACTTTAGGTAAAGCTTCACTATCTGATTCTGAAGAATGGTTTCCCTCTACAGCACGATCACTTATATCTGCTGCTCGCTCACTGGTGTCTATTTCTTCTGATTTTGCAATTAATTTTTCTACAGTTCTTCCTTCTTCTTTCGATTGTTTTATTTCCTTAGTAACTACTTCTGGTATTTGTTCTATTGCGAGTCCATTTTGTACTGGTAAGGTTAAAGGTAACGATGATGGCGGTTGTACTAATTCTACAGTACTAGTAGTATCTTTGTCTTTATTTTCTATGCTGCGTTCACGTTCGTTTTTACGTTTTGGCAGTTTCGTTGTGAAAATTTCATTATCGCTACCTAGGTTCGTACTGAACACAACGTTTTCACTGCTAGTGCTACTCTGTCTATGACTACTATGACAGACAACTCCCCCGGCCGTCTCTGTGATACTGGTTTCTGGGGTCGGTTCGATCGGCCCCGCGTCATCCGCATATAGTGGTAACGGTGGTGGTTCGCTACCCGGTGAGTGTAAGGGGATAATGATTGTGTCGCTGTCCAATGGAATTTCATAGTACTTTTTGGCGGGTGGAGGCGGCGGTTGGTCAAACGTAAACTCGAGACTGTGGAGACTTGTTGCTGTATGTCGACCTGGCGACGTATCCGTTGTTAAAGATTGCTTTGACTTACTGTACGTTTTTTTTGACTTGAACAAGGTGAACACGGATCGGTGCCTGGACTGCTTGTCACTTGCACTCTCCGACGTTCGATCTCTGTCGCTACTTTTTGATCGTGAGCGAGATGATTTTCTTCTCGCTGCTGCAGCCGGTACCTACAAAAAGTTCTATGTTATTGACATAATACATTCAATGATTGTCTTAAAATGTAGCTATATTTTACTTTTAATAAAAGTTTTTTTTTTATGTAGAATAAAATCATACATTTGTACATATAGATTTTTGAAATCATTTATGTAAGTACAATAACTTCTATGTATGCAAACAAATGGTATTCAATATGACATACTTTGCGGATAATGAAATAATCAATGAAACTCACTGTAGGTGACTCCGGACTTGTTCCGTAGTCTTTGCCGCGAAACAGGGATGCAAACGAACTTTTTCTTGATACAGACGGTGATGGCGTAGATGTATTGTTTGGTAACGGACTTCGACAAATTGCAGGCGCCGCCGTGCCATTACTCAAATCCAGAGACGCTGGTTTCGTGTGACTTTCAAGTGGATCATCTGGATACATGTGGTCAGGTTTAAGTTTGATACGGATATACTGGGGTTCATTAGATGAAGCATTTCCATAACTTTTAACACTGTTCATTTTGGAAGGGTTGCTACTGGTTCTGCTGACTCTTGGACTCGGCGAAACACTTTTACTTAATGGCCTATTGGTTTTAGCATCAACTTCTTTTGGTAAAGGTCCTTTTAGAGGAATAAATGTGTATTCGATTCCGCTTTCTGCAATTAGTTTTCCCGGAAGTGGACTAGAACTTCGTGTGTCATTGTGAATTACTTCAATTTCGTCTGACGGCTTGTTCACAGTGATAATTACGTCTGTGGATACCTTCGGCGGAAGAGATTTTCGTGCAGGTTTTTCAGGAGGAATTGATGAAGGGACAGGTATAGGAGAAAGATTCGCAGCAGAAACAGATATGGGAGCAAGGGTGGAGAGAGGAACAGGTCCAGGAGCTAAAGTAGCAGGAGGCGGAGACTGAGCGCTAGGAGTCTCTGCAGCCTGCTGCACTGCATGCTGAAGAACTGGTGACAACTGAACCAAGGAATCCGCGGGCTGAATCTTTCTTCTACATTCAATGGAAATTCCCTCGGCGAGAATCGCTTCGGTAGGATCATGCTTTCGTGATAATAATACTCGTTCTAATAGTTCTGTTTCCACTATTTTATTTGTTCCGGACTGAGGTACGCCTCCAACAGCCTGTGCAGTATCCTTTGAGAATTAAAAACCATAATTATTACTAACAAGCTACTTATTGCTATACGAACACGAAACAAGGATTCTGAACTACATAAACGGCGCTACTTGTTGATTCTAATTTGCATAACAATTCTTATCTATACATGCATTATAAAGTTTTTAAATTATTTTTCTTTTTGTACAATTTAATTTAAAAAGCGAAAGTAAAAGTAAAATATTATTTTCTACTAATTATTGTTAGTTATAAGTCTTACTGATTTTGAGCCACAGAACGACGTTTCAAGTAGCATTTTATGGGGGGACGGTGAACGAGACATCCCGGACGTAACGGACAATCGACTGGCACCGGATACGCGGCTGCCCTGACTACCAATACTTGACAGGCGAGACGTCCGGCCGGAGATGGATAATAAGCCACCGAACTCGGAGCCCTGACTATCCTTCCGCTGATGTACTACAGGCACCACATCTCCAGCCGAGCTAGCGGTCACAATTGTAGCAGGGCTACCTCTCCGCGGCTGATCGTTTGGGTCTTGAAAGTCCAGTTCCTCGGTAGAGGAGCGCAATTCCAGCGCGCCCTCCTCGCGGAATGCGAGTCCCAGTCGTTGGCCCGGCGCCTGAAACAACTCGCGTTCTGGAGTGCTGTCACGACTATCCTCATGCTGTGACGAGCTGCTGGCGCGCGAGATGTCGATGCGCGGTGCGCTCGGTGTCAACGTACTGCTACAGGGAGTCGCGCTGGTGGAACTAGCGTCCTCATTGATGCCAGGCAGTCGTTGCGTCGGCCCGTCGCCGGGACTATTGTCGGCCTGCAAGCAGACACCAGAATACGCGGCGTGTGTTGTCGGAGGTAGAAAATTATGGCCATGTGTGATAGTTGGCGCGGGGATACATACACCGGATCTCACCTCGTCGGAGAGGTCTTCAAATGACGCAAACGGCGCCGGGCCCATGCGCCTCTGGCGGCGGTGGGTGCCGCTTCCCGCTCCGCTCGCCATGCTCAGCGGCCCACGGCGTGCGACGACGACGGCGTTGGCCCTGTTGTGGCGATGTAGTGACGACGCCGACGGAGTTTCGTCGCACCGATTGTTGACATCGCTCACGTGCACGGCGGCGCGGCCCCAATCAATACCGCACGTGTCCCACGTACCTGATCCTCACCGTACTCACTCGTACCCACTGTCTTTGCACGCTTGCGCGACCTCGCGCACACGCCTGCGTATGTCATCAGCTGCTGCACACGCGCCTCAGCACGAGTACTACGCACCGATCAATAGCAAACGCAGCTAACGAACTTACTCAACAATCCCTATTTGCACATTACCAAACTATCACTTTACCTCACTGATATATTATATTCTTATCCCACTATAAATTTGGTCCTTAATTTTTAAATGAAAGAAAATTAAATTTCTCGAATTGATTTATTTACAATAGCTTCACAAAACAACACTTAATATGTATAATATATGTTTGTTTTATCATAATAATAGTAATTATTATTCTTTAATTCATTATCAATCATATACTCTATAATATAGGTGTATATTATTAATAATATTATATACAATCGGGAGCAGGATGACTTGTACAAAGCGCACGCAGCACGCACTCACAATTAACAACGCAACGTTCGCAAGAGTGAACAGTAGTACGGATACCGAAGCCGACGCCTAGCCGAGGAGCAGTGGTTGTCAGTGCATAGGCGCCACGCTGCCAACACTGTTGCCGATGGCGGCCGAGCTGCCCAACGTCGATGCCAAGTCCTGAAAGCTAAACTGCGGGAAGTACGGCTCCTCCTGTATCGCGCCGAGTGGACCTGCCTGCTCGGGCGGCGTTAGCTCAACGCTCTCTCCGGTGAACTCAGAGTCAAAGTAGCGCGTGTCTGTGTCACTTGACACTTGTGGTTTGAATGGTGGTGGGATCTTCTTTTGCACGAGGTCTGACCAGTTAATAGAACTGAAGAATGGGTGTCGCATGATCTGCTGTGCATCGTCCGGTCCGCCACCTAGCCGTTTAGCGGGGTCTTTAGCCAGGAGACCCGCCAGCAGGTCTCGGGCTTCCGCACTCAAAGTGCGCGGGAACTTGACTTCCTCAACTAGGATCAAGGTGAAAAGTACATCATGGTCTCGATTGTAGAACGGTAACCGGCCGCACATCATCTCGTACATGACGACGCCGATTCCCCACCAGTCCACAGCGCGACCATAATCATTATCCTCCAGAACTTCTGGTGCTAGATATTCCGGAGTACCACAAAAAGTTTTAGTTGTTCTACCGTATGTTATATCTTCTTTGCATAGACCAAAATCAGCAATTTTAATATGACCATCTTTGTCAAGCAACAAATTCTCAAGTTTCAAATCCCGGTAGATGATACCTTGTGAGTGCAAATAGGCTAATGCGGATATTATTTCGGCGCCATAGAAACGCGTGCGGTCTTCGGAGAATACGCGTTCGCGTGACAAATGGAAAAATAGTTCTCCACCGTTTACATACTCCATTACGAAACAAAGTCGATCATTGGTTTGAAATGAGTATTTTAGTGATGTGAGGAACGGATGATTTGTTGTTCTCAACACACGATTTTCAGTTAATGTGTGTGCAACTTCATCTTTTTGAATAATTACCTCCTTTTTGAGAATTTTAATTGCATAAAGACGACCAGTGCCTTTCTCACGACACAAAATCACCTTTCCAAAAGTTCCTTTACCAAGAACCTTCAAAAATTCAAAATTCTCAAGGGTCACCTTTTTTTTTCCTGTAGATTTAGAACTACATGTTCCTTGTACGGAAAATTTTGCCGAAAGATCATCCATTCCCATTTCTGAGATTGATCCACCCGATGACATCATCTCGACATCATCGCATTGTTGGGCTAATCGATCTGAAACATATTTAATGGCAGCCACCCACTCCTCACGTTCTTTTTCAGTGTCTACATGAAACGTTCTCTCGATCACCGTAGTCCACTGAAGACCTCTGATAATAAAGGTGTAAGGCTTTGGCCGATCTACTGCCATAATCTGACATCCTTTCACGGTAAAATTGTTCAGTGGATCCGAAAGAGAACTTAAATCTGGTTTGTTTTTAAAACCAATAAGAGACCCATCCTCGAACAATACAAAATATCTAATAACAACAAAATAAACAATATTAAAATTCTACAATATGGACAGAAATTTCATAACATACCTAGATCTCCAATTTTTTATATGCTCTCCTCGTTTGAAAAGCCAACCCTCTTTTACAACACTGGCTGAAGAGTTGTTAGGAATGGAGTTAACTAAGTTGGTGGGCACACTGGCACCAGACAACCCCGATACCTCGTTCATAACTGGCTGCAATATTCATATTCGAGTTAATTACTATAAATACAAGCTACACATATGTTCTATCATTTAAATTATGTATGAAATCATCAGATTCACGTATTATTAAATAGATATTTAATTTAGAGAAATATGGATAATAATTCCTATCTGTATATGTACACATATTTTTAATAAAATTAGCAAAATACAATAATGTATAATCTAAATTGCCAACAGCACATGTAAAGATGAAACCGGATACGCAACGAAAGATGTTCAGTTACCTCTGCATTAATATGCAGAAATCAAGTTACACATATGTGTATCCACGTTTAATAACCATATTTGAAACGCAATATATTAAAAGAACATAAAAAAGATTAAAAAATTTAAAGGTATATGGTAAATAAGCAAGTTATCCTAAATACTGTTATAAATAAGAAAAAATATACATACGTTAACATTAATTTTCTTTTTATTTTACCAGCGTGTTACTGATAATCGGAATAACATTAAAAGACAAATATTTATATTTGTTAACATTCTGTTATTTCGAAGGCCAACCATGCAAATACCAACCTAACGTATTTCTGCACAAGATGAAAACATTCTTTTGATTTATTAATATTATGTACCTGTGATGTGTTATGGATATATAAACATCTTTTAGTTGCAAATATTCATCCATAAAACTCCTCACATAAATTGAAGATGATTCTCGCACTAACAATCCACGCTGTCAAATATTTACTTGCTTATATTTTTCACAGGATCACAATTTTAATACTTATGTGCGTCGTTAGAGTGCACGTTTTGATGACATGCGGACGGCATATACGAAATCTACAACGCATTTCGTCTTCATTTAAATTTGAGCCATACTGAAAATAAAATAGAAATACTTTAAAAGATAAATAAATATGTAATCAAAACTTACATCTACACAATCTATTAAATTGCGGAATAAAAATACTACTGGTTCTTTCATTTTATGTGGCTTTCATTTGGCGGGAAGTAGTTCTTCTGAGTTCTAATTCTGCCATGAGATGGCTTCATTTTGTTTCGTTCATCGTTCATCCTGGGTAATTTTTCTATATAACCTAAAATCATAGAAATGTCTATCATTGTCTAAATTTACATAGTGAATAAAAATTGAAATATTTTTACAGTAAAATTTACGTTAGAATAATGACTATTAATTATTTCCTTGTCAGTAAATCCAAATTATTACTTGGCATGAAACATATTCGAACAAATTCATTATATGATAAAAGTGCAATATGTAAAATGTTTCATTCTCTGCAATGTAATAACTGTCTTTCTAAAGTAAATCGTACAAAATTTATTAATTTTTACCGTAATCCCAACAGATTTCAAAATACTGCATTATTTATTAAAAGATTTACGGTAACAAACTTAACCAACCAAAATAAAAACAAATTACACAAATCTGAAATTCTCAGATTACTTTCATTAGCCAAGCCAGAAAGATGGAAAATACTTGGTACGAATAATTCTTTACGTGACAAATTCATGTAGATAATAAATTTACAGTTACTTATAGGTGCTGTATGTCTTCTGCTTGTCTCCAGTGGTGTAACTATGGCGGTTCCTTACAGCTTGGGTAAAGTTTTAGATATCATTTACTCCGGAGTAGAGAATCCGACTGAATCAGCTAGCAAGTTAAATAAAGTATGCGCTATGCTAATTGCTGTCTTCTTAATCGGTGCTGTGTGCAATTTTGGCAGAGTATATATTTTATCTTGCGCAGGTATTATTCCTATGTGAAATAATAAATTATATTATTTAAATTTTGTTTACGTCCATAGGATATAGGGTCACTCAAGATCTTCGTAAACGCGTGTTTTCCGCTATTATGCATCAGGAACAACGTTGGTTTGATCGTAGATCTACCGGTGAATTAATAAACAGGCTGTCTGCTGACACTCAGCTTGTTGGTCAGGCATTAAGTAGCAACTTGTCTGATGGGCTGCGATCAACATTTGCAGTTCTTGCTGGAAGTGGAATGATGGTTTATACGTCTCCTGAACTTGCTATGGTTGGATTATCTGTAATACCTCCGATTGCAATTCTTGCTGTCGTATATGGCAGGTCTGTTTATTTTATTTTAAAAATTATAAATGCTTATTCTTATTTACAATTCTGTAATAACAAGTCATGACATTCTAAATATTTATTTAGCGTTATCAGTGTTATTGTTAAATCATGACTCACTAAAAAGTTTTCTTCCTGAAATTATGAACTTTATGTATTTATTATAAGAAATAAATAAAACATCATTGATTTTACAGGTTTGTGCGCAAAATTACACGAGCAGTTCAAGACGGTCTAGCAGACGCAACAACATTAGCAGAGGAACGAATTTCAAATATTCGCACAGTGAGAATGTTCGCACAAGAAGAACGCGAAATGCAAAACTATGGCAATCGTATGAATCATGTGTTGGGCCTTGGCTATAAAGAATCTTTAGCCCGAGCTTGTTTTTATGGCGCTGCAGGTCTAACAGGGAACACAGTTGTTGTTGGTGTTCTTTACTACGGCGGCATCATGATCGCTGAACAACAAAGTATCACTGTTGGTGCGCTCTCGGCTTTCTTGATGTATGCTGCATATATCGGAGTTTCAGTTGGGGGTTTAACAAGATTTTACACAGAAATGAACAGATCTATAGGTGCTGCCAGCCGGTTATGGGAATTAATTGACCGAGAACCAGTAATTCCTATTCAAGGAGGGCTTAAACCGGAACTGCCACCAACTGGCAGGGTTACTTTTGACAACGTCAAGTTAGTTACCTAAACATTATTATTTGAATTGAAAGTCATAATTAAAAAAAAAATTTTGTAATACTTTTAAGTTTATCTGTTTTCAAATAACCTGATACTTCGAGCATACACGTACAGTGTATGCTCGAAGACCTGATATAATCTAAAATTAATTATTTTTTTTGTGTAGATTTAGCTACAATGACAACCTGCCAGTATTGAATGATGTTAAATTGGACATTAAACCTGGAGAAACCGTAGCAGTAGTTGGTGCTAGTGGTTCGGGAAAGAGCACTTTAGGAGCACTGTTACTCCGCTTATATGAACCTACTTCCGGTTCGGTTATGTTGGACGGAAAGGACGTTAAAACTTTGGACCCATTGTGGCTTCGAACAAACATAGGCGCTGTTGCTCAAGAACCAATTTTATTTTCTGGAACCATCCGAGAAAATGTTCTCTATGGTGCAAAGTCTCCGAATTTAGTAACGGATCAACAACTTCAGGATGTAATAAATGAAGCAAATCTATCAGAATTTCTTAATCAACTGCCTAACGGCTTAGATACATCAGTGGGAGAACGAGGTTTAACCTTATCCGGTGGCCAAAGACAAAGAATTGCAATTGCACGAGCTTTGATTAAGCGGCCAAATATTTTATTATTGGATGAAGCAACCAGTGCTCTTGATGCAAAGTCGGAACATCTGGTGCGAGAAGCTCTGGAAAGAGCTGCCAAGGGACGTACTGTTCTAACTATAGCTCATAGACTCTCTACCATTCGAAATGCAAACACTATCGCTGTCTTGCAAGACGGGAAAATTGTAGAAACAGGAACATATGATGAATTAGTTTGCAAGCCTGATGGAAAATTCCGGGAACTTGTTATGCACCAAACATTTAAAGATGTAACATGACAAAAATTTAATTGAATGTAAATATTATAATGGTATAAGGAACAAATGGTTGTTAGGTTATTTTGTTTCGTTCTATATAAAATTGGTTAAAAATAAAATATTTATTTAGTGTAAACACTGATTTAATTGTTATTCTTATCTTCGAAATAATGACAATACAATAAAAAACTAAATAAATTATTTAATATATATAATAAGTCAATAATACTATATTATATTTATAATAAAGTTCACCATATAGAAATATATCACAGCACCATGCAAAATATCTACGTAGAATAAAAATGGAGTATTTATATTTTATTGCTCTAAATTACCAAGTACTAGTTGCAATATATTGATGTAGAGTTTAAAGCCCTAATGAGCTTGATATACATACAATTTTTTCTACGATTCAAAAAAGAAACGAAACAATCCATTTTTTTATTATTTTCATTTTGTATCCATGGAAATCAAAATATTTTATTGCTTGTCTCCCATGCTCCTATTGTATTAACAAATGAAAGCTTAATTTTCTACATTTAATAGAAGTCTTAGAAAAAAATTATTTTTGTATATTTCACATTCCTAATAATCATTGCATTTCCCTGAGACAGGCAAAAATCTAATTAGATATTGTAGTATATCTTTGGTTCTACTTCTACTAATAAACATTCGTATATCATTTTGCACTTTTTTGTTTCCTAAAATGATTAATAACTTTTTCAGCTACACCAAAAACAGTAAAACTAGTGGTCGACCCTGGCAGATCTGCATGCAGACGGTACCGAATAGCAACATACCCAAGAACTCTGTAGAACAGGATGTAAGCGAATATACCTGCAAATGCCGTATAAGGAGTAAACTCTTTTACACCCATATCTCGAAGAATTAAAGAAGGTTCCTTCCAGTGGCAATATAGTTCGCTACAAGTTAACGTTTCTCGACCGAGACCAAAAAGCGAAATCCAGATTCCAGCAAGACTGTAGCGTAGAAATGTGAACTTCATAATAAAGTTCATGTATGGTTCAATTAGTAGTCCGAAACCAAAACCGTAAATGGATAAAACGAATAATGCTCCTAGTACTGTTGGACCTAAAAATTATGTATAATTTTAAATTATTTCTACTTTGTAAAATTTTAAAATAAAAATATTTTTAGTATACCTAATAATGAACATTTGACTTTAAATATACATTTTAAACGGCTTTCATTATATTTGTCAACCAATAAAAATTATATCTGCTATTTTATAAGTCTAATTTAGATAATTATAAAACCGCTTATGGCTTTTACATATGGATTGTGATATTATGGACTAATAACAAAAGGTTACAAAGCAATTACTGTCTAATAATTATGGCCGCCATTTTATATAATAAGTTACAGGAGCCCACAGTTGCCATTTTAGCTTTACCTCTGTGGTTCCTCTTCCACTAACATATTTGAGGGCCATGAATTGACGGTTGGAAACCGTACTTCATACGCAAAAATATAGCACATATCGAGATTTGCGTAAGCAGAGTACTACACCCATAATGGGTAAAAGGCGTGATGACATAATGTTTTATTTAGGAACGATATTTCCAACCTCGAATTAATTTATCAGTGGAAGAAACAAAAAATATCGCATCAAAAAGTGACAATAATAACCATCGTTTAAGCTATGATTTTGATGCGAAATTTTGTTTATTCCTCTGACAAATTTATTCTCTAATTTATCTGAGGTTGGAAATACCGATCCTTAATAAATTTATGCACAAGAAATTTTACATAAATTTTCGCACGATTTTTAAAAAATTATACATACCCAGAAGACAGCCAGCCTTTATATTTCCAAAAGTACCAATAAATAATCCAATTCCTTCTGCGCAATAACAGGATGCACATGCTGTACAAATTAGGAACACAATTCTAGCCAACTCTAATGGTTGTGAAGATATAAGATAACAAATTGTTGTAAATATTATCACACATGGAACCTAAAATTCATAACAAACTTGAAATTTAATCTAAAACATAACAAAAAATGTAAAATAAAATTGATAAAGCGATAACCGGCTTTAAGATGTTAGGCTTTTAAAATAATTTTTGCAACGTTAATAATGCAGTTATGTTATTATTTTGTGTTATAATAATAAATTTAACACATTTCGTTATATATGTGAGTGTAGTTTAAGCATATTCATACTATGAATAAATATCAGTTAATCAATCTATTTTAGATACTTACCATTGTTGGAATGGTTGAAATAGAATAAGACACATAATAAGTCAGAGGTCCGTACCAGTTATTAAAATATTCTCGTTTGACTAATTCCATCTCCAGGGGAACTAAAAAAAAAAATAATAAAATATTGATAAAATAGAACGAATTTATTTTGCCAGAGAATTTTAAACTTACAATATAAAACTGATATCATGAGATATGTATAGGTATAAAATACGCCTAGAGATATGCCAAACTTAACATTCTCTAGTATAGCTGATGCCTCATTTCCAATTCCATAAAAAATTATTCCAATTATAATAGCTGATAGTGAATGATGTAACAATTGCAAACGTAGTGTTGCCTTGTTTCGCCATCTTTGCAACAACATTCGATGAAGTAAAACAAACAACTGAACCCAAGCAGATGGTGTGTTAACAGGCTTTAATTTCAAAGAATTTGAAGTTTCCGATGTGTCCGATATAGAATGAAGTGAAGTAAAATTTGCTTTGTTGTGATTTTGTTCCGTTATTACACATGCAGCCAGGTGATCTATAATTTCTGGACTCATTTGCGTTAACTCGATTACTGAAAATAAAAATTAATAAGTTAAAAAAGACTTTGATAATAATTTTTTTAATATATTTACAGAACTACATTTTAAATTTAATACTAAACAAATGCGGTTTCTGATTACATAAAGGAAAACAAAACACGATTAATTTCTAAAAAGTTTGCCAAATTATAAATCTTGAAATATTATTGTTCGTTTGTAACTTACTATAATCTGCCGGGCTGTAAGTTGTGGGGCATGGGACCCCTGCTTCTTGCAGGAAAGGAACAAGATGAGAGGGACTTCCGGAATAAGCGCAAGAACCTTGTGCTACCACATACACGTTGTCGTACGCAAGAAATTCCAAGGGAGCTGGCTGGTGAACTGTGCATACGATAGTTCGACCCTGGAGTGCTAAAGCTGTTAAAGCTCGTATCACCATTTTACCAGCGTGAGTGTCCAAACCCCTGCGAAAATATCAACAATGTTGAATTTAATTAAAACTCTTGGATATCAGCTACTAGGTTTATATTTTTAAAATGCAACCTCAACTAGTTGCAACGTCTCTTACGCCCTCTTCAAGACCCATGGACATTAATAATTTGGAAAATTACAAAAATTGTGCAACAAAAACATATTAAAAACAATAAATATAAAAAATAAACATAGATGAATCGCCTCGTCAACAATTTATATATTTATTGTTTTTAATATGTTCTTGAATAGTTGTACACTTTTTTAATTTTCCAAATTATATGTCCATATATTGCAGCTCCTGAAGAAGACGTAAGAGACGATGAATCTAGTTGAGGTTGCATTTTGAAAATATAAACCTAGTGGCTGATATCCAAGAGTTCTTATTTTCATCAATGGGGTAGTTCACCATTTAAAAAAAAATTATGAAACTTTATCTAAATAGAAGACTATCTACACTTTTAAAAAGTCTTAATTATTATTCATTAAGCCACAATGATTTTTTTTTAAATGTTGAGACGTCATGTATAGAGATGTTGGTGGATCTCAAACAGTAGAGATTTAAATAATTTTAGTCTCATAAATGTTCTATTTTGTGGTAATAGTAATAATAAAATAAGTAAAAAAAATATATGAGTACAATTATTTACAATCAGCACTGTTTGAGATCCAGCAACACAACTACGATGACGTCACAACATTTAAATAAATCATTGTGGCTTAATGAATAACAATTAATACTTTTTAAAAGTGTAGATAGTTTTCAATTTAAATAAAGTTTCATAAAAAAATAAAATAAATAAAAAATGGTGAAAGACCCCATTGTCCAGCCAAAAAAAATTCATTATTAATGATGAATTTATTTGGCGAGCTAATTAATTCGTTATAATACTTTGCAAACCTTAAATAACCAGCTCGTAGGCTAGGAATGTACTTTGTACTTTTATAAAAATGAGTCATTGCTCGTTATGCAAATCGAATCAGAATAAATAAGGTCTAGGTCAAAGGTGATAGAACCTGCGGTATCATTTTGTGAATTTGGAAAAATAAATAAAATATTCTTGGTAATTAATAGTTGATCAAATGAATGAACTTTGTTACAAGTTCAAGTTATATTATATCCAAATATAATGCTAAAGATTTCCTTACGTTGTAGGTTCATCCAGGAACAAAACTGAAGGATTGCTAACAAGTTCCAGAGCGATGGTCAGTCTTTTCTTCTGTCCTCCGCTAAGTACATTAGATTTAGTGTCCACGCAGTTATCAATTCCTAGTGTGGTGAGAATGGACTTGATGTCCTTAACTCTGGCCTCGCGGCAAAGTCCAGCAACTTTGAGTTTGGAAGCTACAAGCATTGTCTCCATCACAGTGAGGTGAGGCTGTACAAGAGCATCCTGCATGATGTAGCAGCACATGCGGCGGAATCGCAGCGGGTGTCGTGGGCGTCCATTCACTAGCACCGTGCCGCCGGTGCCATTTGTGCGGACGCCGTAACCTGCCAGAAGGTTCAGTAGAGTGGTTTTGCCTGCACCAGACGGGCCCAAAACTGCAGTCAGTTCCCCGGAACGGAAACTTCCACTCAAGCCTCGAAGAATCTGCCGGGACTCTCCTATATCAATTAATAATATTTTTAAAAATAAACGTAAACCTGCAAATGGTAATATGAAAAGTTCCGTAAACAAATATTTGATTTGAAAACCGTAACAGCACAGTGTTAAAGAGTACCAAACATACAGAATGTTTCATAACTTCGAGTACATACGTTAATGATATATGTTGTTTGATATGCTGATTACGAATCTAAAAGAATTTTTTAAAATTCGAAAAATTAAGGGTTGTTTACCTAAAACATTTTTTGTAGTACTGCACTGGATTTGCTTTCCTATAAAACACAAACAATGAAGTAGGTAATCAACAATTTAAATTACATAATACTAGTAAAATAAACAAACAAAATTTAATTATTTTTGATGAAACGATAATTATTAACATAATCATCCACCCAGTGGCAGTGGCAACAAAAAATTTTGGACTGGGAAACACGGAAAATAAATTTTCGATAAAAAAAATTCTTTTAGATTCGTAATCAGCATATCAAATAACATATACCATTAACGTATGTACCTGAAGTTAGTAAACATCCTGTATACAATCAAAACATAGCTTATCACTTGTAAATTTGTGATACATATGTTAAAACTTTGATAATTCCAAAACAGCTATTAAAATACTTGCAGACCCAATTTATATATTATTACGTGTATTATCTCATAAAGTCGATTTTACACTGAATTGAAGACATCAGTGAAGGAGGAACCTCAGGAGTAAAGTTAAAACTGACTATTTTTTATTGATTTCATATAAATATAGAAAAGCAATGACGTAATGTTGTTTCGATTTGATAATGGTTGTATTATTTCGTAAGAAAAAATCGGGAAAGAAGTAAAATAAAAAGAAAATTTATTTGCTTGATTTAAAAATTATTAAAATTAGTTCGGGTTTATTTATGATTATGTAATTTATGTTTCCGGGTATTTAAATTTTATTATTAAAATAACAAAATAGTTCCACACCTGATTTATTCTCGAAGCTATTGCAATCAAGAACCAGAATATTTTTTGTACCTGTAAATATGCTTCAGATATTTAGATAATACACATTGGAAATACGATAGAATAGGAACTCCCTGAATAGTTCCAGTTATTTATTTTTTTAAGTAGTTTCTTTTACATGGAGTATTTATTTTCTACTTTATAATTACTAATTAAAAATTACTGTTTGTACGTGGATATTCTACTAAGATCTACAACAATGTTTAAATTTCTTTTAGGGCCAGTTGTTCCAAGTTCTGATAAAATTTCAGTTAACTATCTGAGAGATAAATTTATTCTACCTACTTGTCAGGAGGTTAAAGTTTTTCGGTTGTTCCACGAAATTTTATCTTCCAGATAGGTAACTGGCAGTTAACGAATAAAAGGTTAAAATTTGTGTTTATTTTATAAAATTGGTAACTTGGCTGTCACTTTGCATATGACGTTGAAGGTTATAGCTTGATGTTTGTTTTGATTTTATGAATATAAAGATATAATAAAGCCAAAGAAGACAGATTCTATTTCTTGGAAAGAGAAAGAAAAAATTTGGAATCAGCTCGGGTCACAATTTAATTCAAGTTGATTCCTAAAAACGGAATATTTGAAATTATAATTTCATTAGTCACATATTCTCAGAACGTACCGTTTTGATAAAAATAACAACTTGTCTTCAACGTTTTAAAATAAATGCAATACTGTATTCTTTGATATATGAAATCTCATGAAAAATTCTTCACCGTTCTACTTTTCCAAGTGACTACACCTTGGCCGTACCGTATACTGTTTAGCACATTTATATTATTAAAAAAAAAAATCCAATATTTCTTCATCATTACCGACACATAAATTTATTTTTATAAATCGTAATAGTAAAGTAGTATATGTTTTATTTGATCCCTTGCGGTATTCAAATTTCTACATTATCATTGTGGTATTTCATTTATTTATAATAAAAACTAATACTATGTAAGAATATTTGGTCTGTTTCAACGAATTCTCTTCATCTAATCTCTCTTCTTTTCTTGATATTTGTACCCAACAATCTTATTCTAGGCTTTTCTATGGTGTCCTTAGTTTCTCTTCGTACTTCATTGCTCTCTTGCTTGTTCTGTCTTCAGTTTGTACCGTTTTGTTTCTTCCTCTAATAAGTATATCGGTATTTATTTGTCTAACCCAAGTATCCATCTAATATATTATGATTGGATACTTTCTATTTTATCTTGTTCTTTCCAACCCCAAATTTCGACTCGCTCCATACATCATAATGCTCGTAATTAATTTATCGAATAGCAATATTCTTATATTTTTTTTATTTAAGCGGTCTCAACTGCTGAGGTTATAGGCCGCCTGAGTACCTCGTTTTCAGGGGGTGTGACAACGGCACGCAGTGTTAGCTGGTGTAGGTTCGCAAAGCGGTCACCCATCAACTTCTGACCGCGGACAGTACTGCTTTGCCCTATACCCCAGATTTGTGGGAGTGCTATGTTAGCTTTCTTCGTTATTTGCTTCATATGTTCATACTCATTTATAAATAGTAATGAATTCCTGGAAATTATTTATGAAAATAATGAAGTTGACAAGTTTCAAAATTTATATGAACCTAGGATTAACTTCACGTATTAAATCGTTCGCAATCGGTACACTATTCTCCTGGTAAACCTTTGAATACATCACCGCTATACTAATCAATTTTTATAAATAATAATAATAAATTCCTAGAAATAGGTTATGAAAATAATTAATTTGACAAGTGTCAAATTGTATACGTTCGGTTCGCTTCGGGTGTTAAATCGTTTGTATTCGGTACAATATCCCCCTGGTAAACCATCTAACTGGTAGTTTGACTGCCAGTTACCTATCTTACTGTTAACAGATGTTTATCCTATTGGTAATTTTTAACTGAACATGGAAAAACCAAAACAAGGTTTACCAGTCGAATAAATTTATACCGAATTCCTAACTGAAGGTGGAACAACCGGGCCTTAAAATAAAATTATTAGAGAATGTAAAAGGTAATTAAAAAAGAAAAAAAATATTAGTGAAACTATATCATTATATATAACCGTACAATCAGAATATTTTCTAAACCTGTTGTGAAAATAACATTATGAAGAATAATTAAGAAATAAATTTGCGACTTCTGCTATCAACATTATGAGAGAGACCAAATTGATTTATGACACTATACTTTCAAATTACCTAATGTTTAATGTAATTTTTATTAGGTAAGGCGTTAAAAAGTGTCCTCTGTTGATTTAAAGAAAAAGTTCTTGTCTTAATTATGTCTATCTAAATAATCTCTAAAAAGTATCAATACAAAATTACACTTTCTACAAACGAAATACTTAGTAGGAAGAGAGAGATTACGTATCTATTCTTGCGATATTTAGAAATTTTAGGATAAAATTGATATTCATTGAATGTCAAATACTTTCTCTAAGTGTAATCAAGAAATAAACGCATTCTTGTTACCAACATAGTTGCAAAATAATGCCATATACAATGTAAGTATTTACAGCAACAACTTGTTTATTTAGTTGGGTATGTATTTATTTTTAATCTGAACAAATACATAATACATATATCATCACTACTTTTACCAAGCCGATACCTCTCGTTCCTTTTGATGCTAGGGTGTAAAAATTAGTTTAATAATTTAATTATTTATTAAAAATAATAAAAACCTGAGAAGATAGCTTGATTTCATTACTATAGTATATCAAGTTTATTTTTCTTGCAAAGGTATAACGGTATAAGTTTGCAGATGTATTTATGTATCGATTTATAATGTGAAACATTTGGCGAGATAATATAAACTGGCCACATCAGATTTTTTCTGTTTTCCCAATCAGTACAATAGTTAAATATGTTGTCAAGCTCTAACTTGAATTTAATTGTTCTTGTTTGAACATAATTCGGTGCTGGGCACGTGTACTATGCTAAACAGTTGCTTGTATATGTTTCAATGTTTAAGATACACAGACGTTTGATTTTTGAGGTGTTCATTTTGTAATAAAATTGGTGATATTTATGTGAAACAAGTGCAGTACTTTGTTTACTAGTGGGTTCAATATTGCAGCAACATTTACTTTATGTGTATCAGAGTTCATTTATTTACAATTCTTACAATGATAGTAATGTGCTAATATGAGGGAACTTTGTATCAGCCACTGCAAGTAACCAGACTACACTAAGGTAGGATTATCATAATATAATATAGTTTTTATATTTTTCATTCGCAATAAAGTCAATGCGTATCGATATGCTTTTATTGCGATGCTCAGTTTTTTGTTTTAGAAGGTTATTTGTTACTAGATGACATTTAAATTTTCAAATCTGAGAATTGATTTTACTTAATATTTATTATTGGTTTGCGGTATATTGTGAAACTCAAGAGGAATACATTTGATTTCATCTTCAATGGTTGTACTACATTCTCTTAAAATTGTGTTCATAATTTAGAATTGACATGAACTTTTAAATTTCCCTAAATTAACACGGTTTAATATAGCAGTTCTTTTTTTTTAAATGTACAAATGACTCATTTTATAAGACTATCGCATTTGTCATTAAAAAAATTGGCCAGGGTTTGTTTTCTAAATTTGGACGCGTACGAAGAAACGTCTTACAATATAAAACTAATTCTTTAATATTTTTTGTATTAATAGTGTTTAAACAATTATTACAAAAGAACAGGCAACTACAAAAAGAGCCTAACGGGATAAGATAGGTGTGGTTGCCCCCGGAGGTTTTTGCTTTTCCATCATTTTATTCGTGTCAAACAGCAAAAAATAAAAGATTCTGCACAGTTTCTAACCTAATAATACCCCTCTTTACATTGTTATTGAAGAAATTCAGTTTTTTTAACTATGTTATCGATTATTATTTTTTTCGTGCAATTCAACAAGTTATTATAAGCTTCTATAATATTTTTATTATTGTTTACACTTCGAGGAGTATGTATGATTTTTTTTTTAATTTTCCAAAGTGTTTTCGATAATAAATAATTTAATTATTTATAAAAAAATCTCAAAAAAAAAAAGATTTTTCATAAACAAGTTGCTTTTTCACAGGGTTTTTATAGGTTTTCTGGGTCCGACTATTCATCAAATATAGTCCATTATGTGACCTTTAAGGTTCACTTTGGATCCTTAAATTATCTTTTTCTTTATATCTTTATATGTACCTCACGGGTGGTTCATTGAAAACTGTTTTTGGTAATATCTCGAAATCTACGCATCGTATAAAAAAAGTGAACAATGAAAGTTGTTAGCCTCGACGGAGTTCATCCAATGATACCAAACTCGACCCCCCAACGCCACCCATTGAGGAGGAAGATAAAAAACTTAAATAGGAACCCCCACTTTTTATTTCAGTTTTAGGTTCCCCAGAAAATTTAATATTGAGTTTACCCAGGATAAAAGTCTTTTTGGCCATAGAAAGAGCTGTAATCGACAAAAATTAAAATGTATTTTTGGGGGTCAGTTCTGATACCATTTGATAGTATTTTTTAAAATATCACAAATATCTCGTTTAATTTTACTAATTGATGTGTATTTCTTGAAAATGTTATTATATAAAATCAATTAAAAAGTAAAAGAAATAAAAAAAAACTTTATTGTATTTCATTTGATGTGATTTAGATTAAATAACTTAACTATTCCCAAAAAGTAGCTTCAGTTAAATCAAGTTGTCGGCCAAACGGAAAAAGATTATTCAAGGATCCAAAGTGCATCTTAAAGGTCACCCGACCACCCGTACCCCCCGATTATTTCGCGAACAACAAAACGGATTGAGAAACAAAAAATACGTCCAAAATATTTTTAAATGTTCTATTGAATGACACCAAATGAGAGTTTCCCCTCCCCAACCCCATTTTAAATGGGAACCCCCAGTTTTTATTGCAGATTCGGATTCAGTGATGTAAAAAATCAAGCTGTTTTTTTTTGTTTCTCAATCCGTTTTGATGTTCACGAAATAATCGGGGGGTACGGGTGGTGTGAAACACCCTATATATTCTGTACATAGTATAAAGAGTATTTTATTTAAGTGTGTCACCATTGCTATCTCGAGAACTATAAGAGATACGAAGTTAAATTTATATGTATCTAAGATCGTTTTACATTCAACGTGATTTTATTTTAAATAAAGTACGAAACATAATTAAAATACATCAAACATACACATATATAAAATATTTACCTAAATGAACAATTAAATTGCACGTCCTTTCAATAGTAAGTGAAGCACAAAGTTGTAGTTTTGACATACAATAAAACAAAACAAACAGCAACCAATATAAAAAACGGAGTTTACATGTATTATATTTATGTCTGGCTGAAACCAGAGTGCTTGGGGTAGAAAACAATTGAACATATTATTCTGTGTAGTGTATACCATTGTTTCATTTTTTGATGTTATTTGTCGTGGTCATTAAGAGAGTTTTACATTTATTGAACTTTTTGTCTGTCTGGTATTCAAGGTAAGTAAGGTAGGAAATATTATAGTTTTATTAATTTGGAATTGTTTTACCGCCTGACTAATTTATGTTAATAAAATATCGCGACGAATATTAAAATTTAATTGTCTTTTTTACCTCCCGCCACATCCTGTAAGGGAGGTAAAGGAATCATGCAAAAATTTGGGTAGTGAGTTTTCAGTGGATGAGCACGTTTTAGGGTCCCCAGAATACGATTTTAATGGTTTCGCGATGATGTCTGTGTGTATGTGTCTGTCTGTCAGTATGTCAGTGTGTCAATTTGTGTGGATCTCTGGAGTTACGGTTTCTCAAAAACTACTAAACTGAAAATTTTGATATACAGGTGTCCCATTTTACATTATATCCTTGAATATCTCGAAATGAAAGCATTTTACCGCAAAGTATACCGAATCATAATCGTCATGGTTTTGAGGGGGACATCGGATTTTGTCAAAATGGCCCCCCAGCTCTCCGAGGGGGGCCGGGAGGGGGGTCAACTTAAAAAGGCACGCAAACTCTTTACGAAAAAATATTTTTTGATATTTGGGGTCAAATGGATATATATATATATATATATATATATATATATATATATATATATATATATATATATATATATCAATTGTATTTCCTTTGGAAGAGCTGATAAGTTTTTGGTGATAATCCAATAACCGGAAGTGGTAATTTACTTGAAGCCCTGTCAAGTTATTTTTAAATATCTCAGTAAATTATAGTTTAAAGAAAATTTTATTATTATAATAATGTTTCAAATATTATTATCTTCAATTATACACAAACAAAATTTCAACATTCTACGGCTAATTAAAAAAAAATTTCTTCGAGCACAGTGTCCTTTTGGCAATAAAAAATAAAGGTGCATAACTAGATGTTATAGCAGTCCTATATAGAAAATTACAACATTGTACGGCCAATCGTTTTTGATTTATGCGAAAAAAATTTTTTTTTTAAATCCGTCGAGTAAAGTGTCGTTTGACAATCAAAAAGTAAATTGTTTTTGAGTAATGTAAGATACATACGTATGTACGTATAGACGTTACACCGAAACAAGTCAAAATTGATTCAAGGATGGTCGAAATATATATTTCTGAAATTTTTCGAGATTACAATCTTTCATTGACTTTGTGTAAGGAAGTAAAAAACGCTTTAAAATTGCTGCCAATCACTTTAACTGTAACTATGGTAATTATTGATAATTAATACATACTGATAAAACAAACTCCCGGTATAAAATTTATCATTGTACCTAAAATGTTGACACGATTTCACCAAATTTGTAATTTTTAAAAAGCAGACGAGATTTTCTTGTTTTGTACGTAATGTAATTATAAATAATGTATATTTTGTGGATTACATTGAAGAGTTATTATCTCGCAACTGGTAATGCAACACTGGATACATCAGCTAGTACATTATATCATATTACGCCTGCTAATTTGTTACAAAAATTTTTAGACAAATAATTCACACTGGCACTATTCTCCTAAGACTGTACACCTGCCATTTACCAATTTAAAGGTGTGGCACTTTATTTAAAGCAAATTCTTGTAATTGAATTCCCCTGCTAGTCGCGGTACATCAAAACAGCATGACCAAGTATAATGTTCTGCGGTAATACGAGTGTGTTTATAATATTTCCAGTTCAACATGTAATTGAGAATTTCGTTATGAAACGTTTAAATGAATTCTGTATGGACTAAATATGTTGCATTTCTTTCATGTTTACCTTTTTGAAACCAGACTGTTACAATGTAATATACCCTACATTCAAGTCGACTATTGTATGTCTGTGACTGATAAATATTTTTTTAGCTGATTTAAACATCATAAGTTTTAATATTGTCCTTGATTTATTTCTGTATATACTCGTAATTATTTATATAATCTAGGTTTAAAGATATTAATTACAATAGGAAACCATTTATACACAAGTTTTAGGTAAATAAACTATAATTTGTTATTCATTACGTACTACGTTTAAAATTAATTACTATTCAATAGCTTTTTAATACATTTCCATGCCAATGCTTCCGCTTGGCCGCGTCGCATTTTGTTTTTATTTTAAATGTATTTATTATATTTACCTGTATTGTTTACTGAGTATGTAATTTTGTGAAATTCAATATCAATTGGTGGAACTTCCGGAAGAAGCTGTGTTAACAAAGAGTCGTCATCTTGTTTCTTTATATCCCAAGTATTTATCGGAATTTCCATTTTACATCTGCAATTAAAAATAGGAGTAAAACATATAATCGGAAGCTAAAACCTATTCAAGTACATAATAAAATAAATATATAAATATATCATATAACTGATATAATGATGATAACTGATTTTATAAAGAGAATTAAGAATTGAGAGGTTATTTTTATTATAAATATAAATGTAGACAGTTACGTATTTCCCGCATAAAATCATTTTATACATAACATTTTTTGCCGATTGGCATTAATTTTTCGGACTGCTAACAGTCTATAAAGTGTCTTTTTACATTCTAGGCAGTGTAAATATTTTACATAGTAACCGCTCAACAAACGCATAGTAACTGTCAACCAATGCATTAGTAACCGTTTAATAAACGCATGGTATCGTAATTTGATCTTCAAACCTTCAAAATATGTATTTAAAATAACCACTAAATTAGTATTAATTGCAAATCGGCAAAAAAAGGATCTATTCAACTCGGCACCAAACACATATTTACAGCTTCGGCAGCATTTATACGGCAGCCCCTGCTGTAAATATGATATTTTGGTGCTTAGTTAATAAATAACTATTTATCGTTCGTTTAAGAAAATATTTCCATATTTTAAAGAATTCACAACAAATAACCCGTTGATCAAAGTAACTGTCCAAGTTAATAATAAAAATTATTTTGTTACATTGCTTTTCACAGAACTCTTAATCCATAATTTTCTTTATAAAATCAGTTTTTCGTTTGCTTCTTACACTTGTATAATAAAGATTTAAGCAACAAGGAGATACTTATTAGATGAATTTTTTAATTCTGAACTATTTTTTGTATTTACACGTTTGGTCTAATTTAATCAAAGAAGCAACTATTTGCATGTTAAAAAATAGCATTGCATTCCGTTAATAAACTTTTGGCAAAAACTCAATAATAACAAAGTTACAGCAAATTAAAATTCTTTTAAATTAATGCCCACCTATTGAATACCGCTGAAAATAAATGCGATGAACCAGTATTCTCTTGTTACCATAGGAATATATTTCTTTCAAATCCGACAATTTGTAAAATTTTGCCAAATAATGCCAAATCCGGTGAATTATTGTAGAAATTTTTTTAATTAATGAAACTTATTCTATAAACCATAATCATGTAATGAATTAACATTTAAATGAATTTCAACGGCAACTTGTTTTTTAGTTGTGTTTTTGTTTATCAGTGGCTCTCAACCATGTGTACAGCAATTTTTGAGCAATAAAAGAAAAATTTAAATAGCCCTAACTTTTATGATAATACATTACTATTTTTTTAACATTGTTCAACTAACTTTAAAGTTTTCCCAATTTCTATATAAAACATAGTAATTAACAGCTGTAATTTGTAACGACCATTTATTAATTGATTCAACTTTAATTTGCTGTAACTTTTTTATTATTGCCGAAAGTGTATTATTTTGGGCCCACCTACCTAGACTTTCAATCTTTTCTGTACATTATGACTCAGCGTGTTTTACATATTTCATTTCAACACCTGATATATTTGTCTCAGGCTCGTTTTTCGCTTTCATAAAAGCCTACCCTACAAGTTAGCGTTCAAGTATTATAAAATTACAGAGCTTACAATTATTATTAATTTTATAAATGCTTAGATTATTAATTGTAGCATCAATTTGAACATCTGTCTTGCATTGACGATTGTGAAAATGAACGTAATTAGTTTTTCAATAGAAGAGTTGATTCTCGACTGGATGTTAAATAAAAAGCAAGATTTAATAAAATCCAATAAAACACCAGGGTTTCGATTGCAAATCAGTCTTCATCAAGTTGTTAATTGGTTAAAGAATATCATGTAAAAAATTATTTTAAAGAAATCTGTCGTCAAAATACACACACATACATGTTACTTAACACGGATACATGTTACTTAAGAGTAAACTAACTTTTTTTTGTTTTGTTAAAATACGATTCATTACTGTAAAACCATTCAGATAAGTAATTTGTACATTCTATAATAAATCAGAATTTATAATCGATCTGCATAAAGCATAATAAAACATTCGTCGCCGAAAATAAAATTAATAATGCAAAGTAAATCAATGTAAAGTAAATAATACAGTTTACTTCTTAGGAGTAAGCCTGTACATATTTACATAGTTTGAAAAGAATAAACCATGGTTTACGCAGTCAAATATCTGTCAAGTCATAAAAAAACTTCTACTGGATAATCAGACTACGCTATCATCTACACACAAATGTTTAAATTGTACACATAGTGCTTGAGTGTCTTGTTGACGTTGCTAGTATTTTTTTAGCAATTATGAAATGAAAATTAATTTGTTTATTTGTAATATTGTGCTAATCTAAATAAAACGTAAATACATTATTTACTAATGGTTTGAGCTATTAAATTGTTTTTTTAAGCCACCATAAATGACAATTTCTGTAATAAAATATAAAACAATGTTTTCCTTACATGTAAGATCAAAGATCAATACTTAAAAAATAATTTAAATTACTGATAACATTCATTTTAGATTGGAATATCTTGTTTTCAAGACCTATTGTTTTTATCAATGATTCAGTTGATATTTCGTTCATTTTCCCTTTTTAGATAATTGTAATTTAATGAATCAAGTTAAGTGTTTCATTCATATTTCACTTTTTTTAATAATGTTAATTTAATGAGTCAAGTTTAAGTGTACAACAATGTCAAGGTTCGTGTTGTATACTTTCTCGACATCATGCAATTTAATAAAATTAATGTATACTTAATTTAAGTTTCCATTATAAGTATATATTTTTAAAGTATTTAATGCTACGTCAAAAATACGCACGTGGGTTCAAAAAGATCATATTGACGTCAGAAAAAAAACATTTGCAATAAATATGAACCGAAACAAGTATAAATTGAAATAAATTTATCAATTATGTATACATAAAATTATCAAGAATCAATGGAAAGTAGTATTTAACTCAACTAAGGGTGTTTGGAGAGGGAATAATTATTAGTTGATTACTTTTAGCTGTCAAGCGTTCTTAAATTATTTCCGATGTTTCAAATAAAATTATATAATAGAAAAAAACACATATTATCAATCAATGATTAAAAGGTTTTAAATGTAAATTTAATTTGTATTATTTAGCAGTGAATTACACATCATTATAAAAACAAAAAATGTCTACCTTGTGGTATTTCAAATGACTACCACTATCGTATCGTATTGGGCTTCCAAATTACCAAGAGATGGCGTTGATCCCAATTCCTAAAAGGTACATGTCATTCATTTTGTATGATATCTTATGATGACGAATGCTTGTATTAGTATTGGTAGTTTGTTTTTATTGACAGCAGAACTGTTGCCATACATACTGCAAATTTTCCTGTTTTTATAGTTTTTTTTTTTTTGAGAAAATTCAATCTTAACCTACAATCTACAAACACAATGAACCTTTCATTTTTACATTTTATTTAAATAATACGGCTTAAACTTGCATTGGAATACTCTTAAAATAACTACTATTGTTAATAATTTTTAAAAAATAACAATTAATTTCAAAATACAATGAAATTTATGTACCTTATGGTTAGTTTCAAGGTTAGTTTAGCTTTCTACCACTAGTTAACGTATTTTAATTTTGGAAGCCTAAATAAAAGTATGTATTATTTTATTATGAGATATAAATAAAACAACACTATTATTTCGAATACGATTACAAAATTGTTGAAAAGTTGAAAAAAACCTGAAATCGTATTAAGCCCGTATGACACGTTAAATTTTCTTGTACACTTTTATGTCAATTTTCTGTTCATTTTTATGAAAGTGAATCATTGAGAGAAAATATTCCTGTTTGCAACGTGTTTTTGGTCAAGAAATTCCATCTACGGTTTGTTTTATTTGTACTTAACCTAAAAGGTAACGTCACTTGATGCTGTTTGACTGACGAGAAATTAATTTAATTTAAATTATTTAAAGCTATGTTTTTTATAATTATAACAAAATTATAAATACAGGGTGTTTCAGGACTAGTGTAACAAACTTTAACAGCTTATTCCTGAGGTCATTTTGAGCCAAAAATGTCATATGAACATATGCCCTATTCCTTCTAGTTACTAAAATACAAGAGGTTGAAGTTCTACAAATAACACGAAATTTTCTAATTTTTGTAATCAAGGTACTTTCGGAAAACAAGAGTTTTATTGCAAAGTCATACCTTATTTGTCTTAATTAATTTTATTTATTAATATTAACGAATACAATTTAGAGAACAAAACACACAATTAAATAAATTCGAAACACGGAACATAACAACAACATGGGAAGATTGGCGTCTCTTTGGGTATCTGTCTTGGTATTCTCAAGACGCGTAACGGGTATTACCATTACATAATCCATAAATAAAAATCATAGCTGCATATTCAGCAGTACTATAACTATCCATTATGAAACAAAAATACAATCAAAAGTACAACAATTTTTAATTACGACAAACAAGGTTTGACTTTTCAATAAAACTCTTGTTTTCCGAAAGTACCTTGATTACAAAAATTAGAAAAAATCGTGTTATTTATAAAACTTCAACCTCTTGTATTTTGGTAACTAGAAGGAATAAGACCTATATTCATATGATATTTTTGGCTCAAAATGACCTCAGGAATAAGCTGTTAAAGTTTGTTACACTAGTCCTGAAACACCCTGTATATTATCACGTTATTTATCGATTAATGAATGTGTCACTCTGCTTGTACGCCTAACAGCCGTCAAATCACACCGTCTAATCACGCCCCCAAAGATGTTAGTGATACCGAACTGAGAAACTTATGAAATAGAGTTCGATACGTTTTATTATATAGCGGTAAAATATATTTTATCAGTAATTATGAAATAAAAATTAATTTGTATATTACCGCCAGATCTAAATTGAGTCGAGTCATTTATATAAATATATTTTGTGCCCAGACTGTACTAATAACACATTATTTTATAAGAATTGTAAATAATTTCCAAATTTCGTCCTATTAACCTATATATGTAAATATATTTAACGATGCCTAAATACTGCGTTAATTTTTGTAATATTTAGATAAGATAAATTAAAATATTTAGACCATGTTTTATCAAAATTATGTTTTTGTAATACCGTAAAATATTCGTAGATATGTTGTTATTATTAGTGCAAGCAACATTTTTAATATATCCTTTTTTATTACAAATTACCGTTTTTGCATAATGGTAGGTATGTTTTGATTGAAAGAGATGCCTGTTACAGGTACATGCACCTACAATAGGTAGGTAATAAGGCTGTCAGGGTCTTTTGACCTTTGAACAAATTTGAACTAATTTAACAAATATAATATGTTGTGTAACCAATGATGTATCCAACTTACACAACAGTTGTTTATTTCGAAGTGTCAAAACAAAATATTGCAATATTTATTTTGTTTTACGACGGGCGAATTATACCAACATTATTAACTATTCATCCAATCTCTCATCTGTCAAAAGTAACTTTTTTATTTCACAACAAATCACGATGAATTATAATGACTATTTTGTACTACACCTTGTTCGCGATGTGATGACGGGTAAGTCATCAAAAATATTCGTATGGTTTAAGATTTTAATGGTGGGGAACATTTCATGACGACATACAGATTCTCAAACAGTCATGATGAACAAGTTAATAGTATACTTTTATACTTACAAATTAAAAATTATTTATTAAAGAAAACAGTTAAATAGTAATTTTTTCATGCTAGCATCATTATAAATTACTTCAACATTGAATTCTTTTGAAAGTGGATTAGTATATAATTTCAAACGAAGACCACTGCTTTAGAATCAGCGATTTGACGATTTTTATTATTATTATTCCTATTTCATATGAAAATACAACCTAAAAAGAATACTGAAATGACAGATTGAAATTTGACATTTCCGTACGTGAAGTGATCATCTATCCTTTTTCTTTTCAAGTATTGGAAAAGAGATGGACATATTAGACACACGTAAAATGAACCAATTATCGATCAACCGTGTATATGACAAAGACTATACATATAATAAATGTTAATTATTAGTTCAGAAACTAATGACGTACGGGTCATCACATCACGGACAAAGTGTACTTACGTTGTGTATCAACTATTCAGTACTAGTACTTCAAAGTTAATATTTTAAACAAATGAAGATTTCTTATAAAATTTTGTATTAAAATTAAACCTATAATTTGAAAAATTGATTAATACATAAATAAATAAATAATTATTTGTGCCAAAACCATCCTTGGAGGCTGTGATTTGACGTTTGCTAACTGCATTTTACACGAAAAAATATATCATATTACCAAGATCTGATTTGAAGAGAGTGCCACACCCAGAAATGGGTAAATGGCGTGATATGATATAACTGGCACATTTTTGTAAAAATCCTTTCTTGTCAGTAACAGGAAGAGCTTCATTTTCAGTAGAATGTGTCATTTCTGCACTTGTAGTATTGACTGCCTCTAATTTTTCTCCAAATCTTTATGTCTCACTTTCTATTATAAATTGAATATTATACGACATTATTTCTGAGTAATACGCAAAAAATAGTTATTTGTTTAACTAGGCATCAAAATACCAGATTTACAGCAGATGCTATAAATCGGTGGTTGATGCCTATTTGAACACATAATTTTTTGCCGATTTCGAATTCATTAATTTATTGATGCCCGGTTGCACCAACGTTAGTTAAATTTTAAACTTGGTTTAAATAAATAAAAGCAAATCGAAGTTATAGATCATATGGAGTAATTGACATTGGTGTCAAAAATTTGATCCGCTTGGTGCAACCGGACATGATTATTTTATATAGATATTTTGAAGGTTATCGCTGTCAAATTACGTTGCCTTGCGTGTGTTAAACGGTTGCTATGTATTTATTGACGTTTGCTATGCGTTTGTTGAGCGGTTGTTATGTACAATATTTTTACAGCCTCGGCATAAAAGTGACACATTTCAGACTGTTAACAGTCCGTGAAGATGTCATCAATAATGTCAATCGGCCAAAAATACCTTTTTCTGAAATCGATACTAAAGTACACGATATTACAACGTAGACTCTTATGTCAAAATTTTTCTTCGCAGACTCATATGTAAACTTGAATTACAAACCTAAAAAGCAAACAAATTTTTCTACAATACTATTTGTGAATTTATTTATTATTTAACTTTGACAATAATTTATCGGATTTAATGCAGGTTACATGCAGAATGGATAAATATATTTTGAGCCATTTTAATTTCGAACAGGATCTGTTATTAATCATTGCAGAATAGATTACTTATCAAGGTTGAGACAAATAATTAAAAAAATATATTTGCATGAAAATTTTATTTTGTTTTAAAATTGCACAACACAAATTGATAATTTTATTTATTTCATGTTCTGTAATGTACATGTTCAAAGTACTTGCAGTATTTTAAACAATCAAGGATAATTTAGCTGAATAAATAAATAATTACAAAGCATTAATAATTTGATGTAAGTAGAAACAAAAATAGATTAAGAAATAAATAATTATGAAACTCAGGAGATATTGCACACTTTTTTATACCTCTATGTTTTTGCAATTGTACTTACATTTGTTTTTTTTTTTTTTTAAGTACAATGATAAGAAATATAACAAAATGATAAAATTTATTGACATTTTGACATTCGTTAATATGATATACGTATCTTAATATAACAAAAATCGCATTGTTCTTGGATGATATAACCCTGGCTGACAGATAAACTAAATTTGATATTTCGAATTAGCACTAGATAATATGAGAAATTAATGAATTACAAGGCTTACAATGAAATATAATATTTAAAGATTCTAAATATTAATTTCACTTACCACACATACAAGTACACATTATGTTCGAGGTTCCCCATTGGGATCTCGAGAACTATAAAAGCTACAACTTCGGTTATATTAGACAAACGTTAAAGTTACCACACTAATAGGCCAATTTAATGTTTTTGTTTCTCCGAAAAATCATAGGTCGCTAAATATGGACAATAAACCTATTATAGTTGTTTTTTTTTTCATTTTTAAATATTTGATATTTATAAAAATGTTTCAAATATGTAAAATGTACACATATTTACTGTCTATAATATTTTATTATTATATGAGGGATTATGATTGTCATTATTCATGAAGATGAAGTTTGCGACACGAGCCTCAGGCGAGTGATGCAAATCATCCAAGTGGGTAATGACCATAATCCCGAATGCAATACTATACTTTTTCTACTTTTGGAAATCACTTTTGAAAATGATAGAAATTAGCTGAAAACACACGCTGAAAAACGTCAACATAAAAATACACAATGACAACTGACTACATGTCAACTGTCAGACGTCTTTAAAATAACATTGAATTATGGATTTCTGACTCTATGATTAGTCGAGAAGAGTGAATTATGAAATCATAATTCATTTTCGTGAATTTTGGATAATAATTCATCGAAAAAATTTAAATAATGTGGATATATTTATACAGGAGTAGAATATATATATATATATATATATATATATATATATATATATATATATATATACCGTGTGTCCCACGGAAATGTTGACATAGGCAATTAATATGTAAAATCAGTTATTATGCATCCAAATTTTATATCACAATACTGCCAATATCCCTACATCATACTTTATACAGATTAATTTATTTTTATGCCGCAATTTAATGAAATCAATAATAATAATTCCTAATTTTCCGCCTACTCTTTTTATTACTACTCGACATTTAATGTATTCATGATGACAGTGACAGATTACAATATTTAAAACAAATTGCAAGCACTATACGTATAGTGCTTGCAATTTGTTTTAAATATTGTAATCTGTCACTGTCATCATGAATACATTAAATGTCGAGTAGTAATAAAAAGAGTAGGCGGAAAATTAGGAATTATTATTATTAATTTCATTAAATTGCGGCATCAAAATAAATTAATCTGTATTAAATAAGATGTAGGGATATTGGAAGTATTGTGATATAAAATTTGGATGCATAATTTTTTGCAGGACACTTTTTATTTACAAAAACTGATTTTACATGTTAATTGCTATGCCAACATTTACGTGGGACACAAGATATATATTCCACATAAGACAAATTTATAATTTTTTAAATGGAACCAATAGTGAAAAATAATATAAATTTAAATGATGTATAACTTTGTACACTTTTAATAGTATTTAATAATTACATACTAATTTTTATTCGTCTAACAATGAGATCATGAATTGTTCTTTTTAGAAATAGCTCAAGTCACATTTGAATTAACAAATAAACTTTTATAAACATAAGTACCTAAATTAGGTATTTAGGAAGACGTTCAATTTACCGAATTTACTTTGTTATGTGATACTAGGACTACTAAGTGAACTATCATTTGTTTATAGAATCTTATTTGTTAATGGCCGGTTTTTCAATCTACGAATAAACTTCTGAATAAGCTATTTAAAAACAAAAAATTACGTATCACAAAATGACAGCTAAACTATTACTATTATTTGAATTATGATTCCGATGCTACATTTTTTACCTATTCGACGAATAATTTATTCGGTATTTTAGACGTAGACGTAGACGGAAAGATCGCCCTTTATTGTAACGAAACTTATTATTTCTGAAAAATAATTCATACTCATCATCGAACGAACAATAGTTATTTGTGTATCAAGTGCGGATAGAGCATTGTTTGTTGCACGCGGCGAGAAATTGTTGATCGAGGCGACGATTGTAGAAAAAAAATAGTACATAATTATTTTCACTTACAATATTATTAGCAGTGTATAATGTTATACATTATTATACGCGACTATATCATTAGAGTCGCGATGTTCCAGGTACTAATTGATTAGATGTTGATATTTGTAGCAATTTATAAATCGGAAATGCCAGTTTCCTTTGAAGGCGAACATGTTTTTGGGCATGTCTCAGTATATAAATTATTTAAATTAAATTTTATTGTAGGTATATCTTTAAAAAGTAGAAATTATACAGTTTTCTATATTTAATACCGTTTAAAGATTAAGTTATACTAGTTTTTTAACTATTATTTTGTACCTATTTATTTAACAGCAAATCTATAATAACAAACGATTCTCTAAAGAGCAAAAACTTAAAATGAAGTTTAAAAGTTGGGGTCGAGGTCATCTTATGAATTCATTTGTAGATTATTTGTCTGATAAAACATTCTACATAATAGATTAGAGAGTAAAACTAAAGTTCATAATATAATACAAAAAATAAAGTTTTTAATTTCACCAACTGATATTTAAATAATCTTAGAATAGTAATTATGAACCATGACTTTGAAGAAACCAGAATTGGTTATAATGTTTCATGTTGAACAAGCGATATTACTAAGACTGTAAATTACAAGAATTATAAGTTTCTGTAACAAATGGTATACCGTTAATGTTTTATTTATATTGGGCAACAGTTATTTGTGTAACTGGCCACCAAAATACCAAATATACACCAGAGGATGCCGTTTAACTAATAACTATTGTAAAGTAATAACTGTCAACTTGTGAAGAATTTAGTGTATTGCATAGTCATAGGTCTATAAGAATTCCAAAATATCTATTAAATTAAAACAAATTTAAATCACTGAAATATAATAATAAAACAACGCTAATTTGCTTTTACGAAAGTGAAAAACGAGCTTGATACTCTTCTTTGTCTAACACTTGATTGTAGAGTTTTTGCTATGTAAAAACATTGTACAATAAAGACAGCTGGCCCAACAACTATAGCTGTCTCTCACCGCTCACATTTTCAACGTCAGTAAGCGTTCCAGTATTAATATGTCAGTATTTTTAATACCAATTTTGGTACCCATTAGTCTGGTAATTTCATGCGAAACACACATTTACTTCAAATAACACATGCCATTTTTTTACATTTATTTATACGCCTGAGGTCTGACTAAAGGATTAAACTAGTTTATATACCGATGCCCTCCAATTCGTGTCCTTTTCATGTAACATACTCAGGGAATTAATATTAATATCCCATTGCCTGTTAACCAATGTCAAACAAGAAAAAAAATTGTTTACTTACAAGTTCCTTATTACAAATGTACGATGCCCAGTTCTCTAAATCAGCTTTTAAGGATCAGTAAATTGATATTCAAGGTGATTCTGAATTATAATATTTGATGGATGATTCAGTGTGCTATTCTTACTAATTGTTTGTTTTCATTTAGTTTAACTTACATCAAATGAATACAAATGTATAAGGAGGAATATTTATAAATAAATATGATTTTCTTGGCAAAGATCGGTTTGAATATCTGGTTGAGTATAAATAAAGCACTAAAATTGGCTACTTCCATTCAACATTTTTTCTGTATTACTAGTAGCTTGTCAAGAAAATTTATCATACCTAATTATATTATTATTATGAAATTAATCGAACTTAAAAATAAAATAATGGTATAGCGTGTTCGAATTTGCCTGGCGATTGACTTGACTTGCTAATGGGATAAGCCAGCCCTAGCCAGCGGGGTGCAAGTTTGTCTGATGTTTAGGAGTGAATTATTATAATTTTTGGCTTAGATGCTTCAAATCTCCGAATTTTTTTAATACGATTATCTTTTCATTTGTTATAATAAAAGAAGGTGCACCGGTTCAAAAACAAAGAAGTGATGCTGGAAAATCGAGAATTTTGAATGATTTTCAAAAAGATGTTATTCGTCGGAAAATACATTCGCTTTACAATGAAAATATATATCCTTCACTAAGATTATTGCATCATAAATTAAAAGATGAATGTGATATTACTTGTGCAGTTAGTAGTCTTCGCAGTGTTCTCCTAAGCATGAAATTCAAGTTTAAAAAAATTGATAAACGTCAAGTTTTGCTGGAAAGTAGGAGAATATGTCAATGGCGGCATCAATACTTGACAGATTTAAAAAAGTTTCATGAAGAGAAACGCTCAATTATATACCTAGATGAAACATGGTATGATACACACGACACTAAATCTAAAAGTTGGACTGATGGTAGTGAGAATTGTGCGAATATTCACGGGGTAAACGGATAATTATTCTTCACGCGGGGAGTGAGCAAGGATGGGTGAATGGTGCTGAATTGTTGTCGGGTCACAACATGGGAAACGCTTGTCTGGATTACCATGATAATATGACGTCTAATATTTTTGAGGAGGGGTTGGGCGGTCAATTATTACCAAATATTCCAGTAAATAGTGTAATAGTTATGGATAACGCTAGTTACCATTCCAGGCAATTAATTAAAATACCCACTAAATCTAGTAATAAAACAGAAATTAAAGAATATTTGTATCATCATGATATATTTTTTGAAGAATCGTACAGTAAAAGTGAATTATTGGAAGTAGCACAAACAAAACTTGTTAAAAGAATGCACGTGTGCGATACAGTGGCACAAAAATTTGGTCATACTGTATTGACTGCCTCCGTATTACTGTATATTAAATCCTATAGAACTAATTTGGGGACAATTTAAAACAAGTATCAGACGAAAAAATGTTACACCAACCGTGTGCGCTAATGTTGTGGAATTAATTAAAAGTGAAATAAATAATATTAGTGACTTAAATTGGGCTAGTAATGTTCGGCATGTGATAGACATAGAAAACAGTTACTTAAATTTCAATAATATTATTGATGAATTTATTATAAATGTTGGACAGTCAAGTGACGACACTGGTGATATTGTTATCGATTAATCACCTAAGTAAAATAACATAGATGTAAAATAAGTTTTTTTATTAATATATGTTTATATTTACTGAACGACAATGACAATACTGTATTCATATTTAATTTTATTAAAATTTTTCATATTTTGATATTACTTGTGTTTGTTTGTGTAAAACTCATTTGAAAATATTATCCAGTACAACCCTGTAAAGTAGTCCCTCATAAATTTCTTTAATCTTCTTATGGAATACCTGCTGAGGAGAAACACTAATGGAATCAATCGCCACGCAAATTTGTACAAGCTATACATGTATTCGGATTTAGGAGTAATAAAAATTTGCATGATTTGGGCATTAGCATATATTTTTAATTTAATAAACACAAGATAGTTTCTACGCCTAAATTAGTCAATATTTTGTTGTTCACAATGTTGGCAAGGTATTCAAAGTATAATTTGTCTAATTAGAAATAACAGATGTACCCGATATTTTTGTACTGTGAAAATTAAATATTGAAGCCGTAAACTCCGCCTCCTGGCCGTTTCCTACATTACTTATGCCCGGTTGCACCAACGTTAGTTAAATTTTAAACTTGGTTTGGTGTAATTGACATTGATGTAAAAAATTAGATTCGCTTTTATTTATTTAAACCAAGTTTAAAATTTAACTAACGTTTGTGCAACTGGGCATTAATGTTAATTTAATTGTTAAAAACATGTAACTTGCATCAAGCACTTAACTTGTATCAAAAGTTATGTTTTAATCGTTCATTTTTTTATCATTTTAAATTTGATATTTATTTAAATTCCACCACTTCACTTACCAGGGAGCAGAGCGTGGATGGGCAAGAAAATCTGTCACATAATAGAACATTAAAAGTGTTAATAGGAAGTGCGACTACAGCTAATAATATTATGTAATTGACAGTTTGGTTACCTTATTTGAGGTTAATAATGGCAGGTAAATATGAAACGCGGGATGCTATGAAAATTTGCGGGTTTTTACCATATACATAATAGTAATATATTGTTAATGCTCGCCTAAAACTATGTATAACACTAGGATGTAGACGTTATCTGTCTCAAAAAATACTGTTATCACAGTCAATATGCACATGCTCAAAATGCTAAAATATTATTAAGCATGCGCACATTAGCTTGACTACCAAAATATTTGAGTCTTTTATATCGTCTGCACTCCAGTGTTACACAAGATTTTCACTTATGGGTAAGATATTAGCATCAGCAGTATATTACAGTATTGGGCAACCAAAATTAAAATACGCTAACTAGTGATAGAAAGCTGAACTAATCATAAGGTACATAAATTTCATTGTATTTTAAAATTAATTGTTATTTTGTTAAAATTAATAACAATAGTAGATATTTTAAGAGTATTCCAATGTAAGTATTACATTTGTTTAAGCCGTATTATTTAAATAAAATGTAAAAATGAAAGGTACAAAGTATTTGTAGATTATAAGTTAAGATTGAATTTTCTCCATAAAAACCTTGAAAAACAAATATTTGCAGTGTGTATGGCAACAATTTTGTTGCCAATAAATGCAAAATAACCGACACTAAAGTACGCATTCGACATCATAAGATATCATACAAAATGAATTTGACATGTACCTTTTGTGAATTGTGATCAACGCCATCTCTTGATAATTTGGAAGCCCAATAAGAATTCAAACAGTAGCGCGGCACTTCAAATATTTCATGATCCCAATAAGCTGATATCTTAGTAACCATAGCAAAGAGAATATAGTATGTCAGTTGTATCTGTCAAATATCAAGCCAGAGTATTTCTGTCATGTTAAGTTCATAAAATGAGTGCAAAACAGAGAGGTAAACTTATTTGTACCATGAAAAATTGTGGGAACTTTTACAGTGGAGGTGAAATCATATTTTTACATTTTATTCTTTGCAACTGACAGCTATTCAAATTAACCGCCGTTCGCCGCAGCTGCCAATATGCGACATAACGATCAAAGGTGCCGACAGCGAGTTTTGCTACTGTGTGTATTATGGTTTTTACTGATCAATTTATAATCATATGGATGTGAAAATATATATTGTACCATATAGAAATCTAATGGCTCATTTCATCCCAAAGCGCCAAAGCTATTGCTACACTCGTTCGTGTATCAGAAAGCTTCGGGAAGTAATAATATGCCCATATGACGCAATATACTAAAAAATAGTTTATTTCTATAACATAAACGATTTTAAATGACACACTAAAGTCTAAATATATCTTTGTTATTTGATGAATTAATCACAAATAGGATCAAGTTCTAAATTGCACTATTACATCGTTTATTTTTGGGTTGAAAAATAATATTTCAAATTTCGAAAGATCCTGTACCTTGAAATCTAGGTACTAAACTAAATGGAAAACTACAATTATTGATATTTGTAAAAAAAAATCATATTAATATATTTCGTTGTTGCAATATAATTTCATATTCAGCAGGTAAGATTTCGCAAAATTTGCCAATTCTCTCCCAAGAAAATAATACCTATTTATAAATATTCCCACTTATGAAATTATTTTGTATTCACATGATGCAAGATAAGCGGAATAAAAGAAAACAAACAAGTGAGAATTTGAAATAGCGCACTGAATCATCCGTCAAATATTATAATTCAGAATCACCTTGAATATTAATTACTGAGTCTGAAGAGCTGGTTTAGTGAACTGGGCCACGTGCAACTCTAATAAGGAACTTCAAAATAAACAATATGTTTCGTTGGTCGTTGCACGTGGTTTGCAATAATTTGTCAAAATTTATTAGGGTTTTTATATTTTCTATTTCACTGGAATATACGAATGTAATCTCTCAATTTATTAGGAACGTATGAAAGTGTTTTTATACAAAATTTTGGAAAACTTGTTAACATTTAATAAACATTTTTGCACATATTTAGTTTTTTTTTTTTTGTTTAACAACCAAATTTTTCGAAATATTGGAATAAATTAAATTAACAACGGGTATGAGTTTCTTTAACTTACTCGTTAACTGCCTTTATCCTGTTTTATCAATATTTTTTTATATTTTGTTTGGCATTGTTTAATAGGTAGACAATGGGAAATTAGTTTTAATTTCCTGATTATTTTACAGGAAGAAAAAATTAATTAAAGTGCATCAGATAAAATATTTAAAAATTATTTTAAGATCAAGATACAAGTAATCCCTCTGGCACGATTGGTCTTTTTTTATCAACTTATCACGCCTGTTTCCAAGGCGGAATTTTATTTTTCCGGTTACCAAGTTAAACAGAACGGTAAATAATACTTAACGCTCATTGAACGGTAAGTTAATTGTTTTGAAAATTCTATTAGTATTTTCATATCTAAATTTGGATTTTTTCGGGTATTATTGTCTCAAACATCCAATACTCTACGTTTCTTCTTTGTCTAATTTTTCTCTATCGGAATCGATCATTGCAATTATTTTTCTTGTTTTCGAAAAGAATAGTTTAAATAACACCACTGCACTAAATTACTTGTCATTTAAATGCATAAGCAAATTTTTGACATCTGTCAAACAATAGCAACTACAGAAGAGCCACCTATTATATTTGAGTTTAGCATTACTAATAATAAAAAAATATATATCTGCGTATTTTCAAATAAATGTTTCAATCGTGCAAAAAATTATATAAGTATCGAGAACTGTAAGAATAGTTTACCGATGAAAGACAATGTTTTGCTTCGCTCAGTCCCAATTTTATCTGGCATCTGTAATGGGGTCTTTCACCATTTTTAAAAAATTTTTTTTAATGAAACTATATCTATATTGAAGACTATCTACACTTTTAAAAAGTTTTAATTGTTATTGATTAAGCCACAATGATTTTTTAAAAAATGTTGTGACGTCATAGTAGAGGTGTGCTGAATCTAAAACCGTAGAGATTTAAATAATTTTTGTTACATAAATGTTCTATTTTATTGTAATAATAATTAAATAATAAGTAAAAAAATATATGACTACAATTATTTACAATCTGTACTGTTTTAGATCGAGCAACACCTCTACTATGACGTCACAACATTAAAAAAAAAATCATTGTGGCTTAATGAATAACAATTAAGACTTTTTAAAAGTGTAGATAGTCTTCAATATAGATAAAGTTTCATAAAAAAAAAAATTACTTAGCATTAGTGATGCTTAGAAACGGGTGCAGAATTGGAATGTGGAATATAGGGATTTTAATGCTATTTATTTTATTGCTGTAAATATTTATCTATTCACTTTACAGCAAAAGTGTAAATACAAAAGTTCAAAATTTAAAATGCATACAATAAGACACATTTAGTTACCTAAAATATTAGTATTTCACGGTATACCCACCAATCATATTAAAATTAATGTTTATTAGAAAAATTATAATACGGCCATGAAAAATTAAACCAAAACGAAAAACATTTGCCATTCCAGAAAACAAATTTGATTTATTTATTACAGTGTTGTATTATTTTCATAGAAGATTGTAATGATATAATGCTAAATTTTCATTTCGTTTTTGGTCAATTTTCCATGGCTGTGTTACAATTTTTCTAGTAAATATTGATTGATATATCGTGAAATACTAATATTTAGGTAATGAAATTAGCTATATTGAATGCATCTTTAAATTCTGAACAACTTTTCAATTTTCATTTTTACTGTAAAGTGAATTGGCAAAAATTTACAGCAATATTTAAAAAAATTCTTGTATTCCACATTTCAATTCTACAGCCGAAAAATTTTTTTGCACTGAATGTTTTTTTTATTATTATTTCGTTGAACATTAATTTTATTGTTTTACTATATTATATGGCCTAGACCCCAACATTTAAAATTTTTGTCCGATAGTGAAAAACCTATCTTTATTGAAACGAAATAAGGAAATAATAATTCCTATGTACTGTATCCAAAATTCGTTTTGTTATATTCATTCAAAATATATTTGAAAATACAGAGATATATATTTCTTCATTATTAGTAATGCTGAAACCAAATACCAGATGATCCATCGGTCTGGATTGTTTATTTTATGCAATTATTTTAAACATTATCGAATTTTTTTAAATATATTACTTACATATTTTAAATTTAAATGCCTACGTATCTTCGGTGCAAGTTTTTCTACCGAATGTTCCATTTTTATGCAATGATTGCTTTATATTTTTTAATGGAACAACCTGAATATTTCTGTAAAATTTTACAGATTTTTTTGTTTCTCTTTAAATCAGTTCTCATTTTGATTAGTACAGAAACTGTATATGATTTTATTAATAAATACCATGAATTGTGTGTGAATGTTTAAACAATTAGATTAGTTGCTCTAAGATATTTAATAATTATTATTTGCTTTGTACACTTAGTTCATCAACTTTTCGTTGTTGTATTTTATTTAGTTTTTTCACGACATGGTAGGAAACCCCACCGTTCTTCTCCAGAAATAGTGAGGAAAATGTGTTGTTCCTCTCTAGAGAGGAAAATATGGAAGTGCTGCCAATATGAAAGTTATTTATAAAAAATATATTATAAAAATTATAAATGAATTCCTAATTTTATTGAAAATCCTAATTTTAGTGATATACATACTTTATATAATCTTACAATTATGTCTTATATATTTCTTTTCGTTATTAAATCACATTTTGACAACTTATTAAATATATTTAAGATTGGTTCATTGGCAACACTGCTACACTGCCTTGTGTCTGATAACCTAACTTTTAACGTGCCAATCTGTTAGTTGTATTCTTAAAGTGTGTGTTAGGTCCGAGCAAATCGTTTTTAGAAACATGTCGTGAAAAAAATGTTGTGCCTAACACGAGAGGAAAGCTCTTCTTCCACTCTCGTTCGAAATGCCTCACTCGCTGCGCTCATGAGGTAAACTTCGAACTCGAGGGGGAAAAAGAAGCGCTTTCCTCTCTAGTTTGACAAATAACTATTGTTGTATTAATGTTGAAGAGCCGACATTTGAACATAATTTTCCATTTTATTTATTGTTCTTAATTTCATGGCACACTTTCTGTGTGTGATTCTTTAAATAAATTATGAATAGTTTATGTATTGATCGTTCTAGAACTACAGTGAATAAGAACTGTTTTAAAGAGAAATAAAGATCTTTAAAATTTTGCATGAATTACAGATATAAAATGTTCAGTTAGAAAAGTTGTATGTCATTGCGCGGAAATGGAACATCCGGTAGAAAAAAACGTACTGCAGATATGTCAGAATTTTATAATAATAAACTGTGTTTAAAATATTTTCGGTAATATTAAAAATAATAGAATAAAATAAGATATGCAGACCGATGTACATCTGGTATATTTGATGACTTTTCTGTAGTTGTTATTATTTATGACATGAAAACAAATTTGTTCATGCATATATAATTAAAATAACAAACAGTAATTTAGTGTCGTGGTGTTATTTAAGTTATACTTTTTGAAAAATAAGATATATAATTGAAAAGAACGATTCCAATAGGGAGAATTTGTGGCAACAAAGCCAGAAATATCCAAATTTCGTTATGAAAATAATAATTTTCACGAAATAGTGCCAGATAAATGGAAACGGACATGGTAACGTAAAAGAAAACCAATTAATCAAAAACACATTTAAAATTTTTAATTTAATATTCTCCTTTTTTACAAAATCTAAGGAAGTATTGGAATCATGAAAAAAATCGCTGACGATATTTTTGTGGAAATTATGAATGGTAATATTTTTTTGGACAACCATTATTTCAATAATATTAGTTGGGAACAAAAACTAAAACATTTTTACCATCAATATGTCAAATAATTGTGAAGTGTCAAAAATATGTGTCGTTTGAAATATTTTAAAAGCAATATTTGTATTATTAGCTAGAAAGTTTAAAGACTACTCTAGATCTAGATTTTAATTAATATTGTAAAATAAAATCATAGTTACAATGAGAAATAGTTATTTACTTTACAAGTGGGCAAAGTAAGGAATTACCCACGAGAGAAATTTTAGCACACGAAGCCAAAGGCTGAGTGTGATAATTTTATCGAGTGTGTAATTCCACTTTGCCCACGTGTGAAGTATAACGTTTTATCCAACACCTCTTAATAAATGTAAAATTTATAAAAGAAATATTATTTGACAGTGACATATGCTTCAAATTTTTAAATTAAACTGTCAATCGAAGTGGTCACCAAGGTGTTGTGTGTTATTATTATTGTTATAAATAAAAAATACTCACTAGTGGATTTTCTCAAAATTATACCCACTAGTGGATAATCTGTTACTTTGCTTGTTTAAAATCGCCATAGTTTTAGAGCATTTATTGAGAGGTGTTGGATAAAAAAATTAAACAAGTTTATCTATATGTCAAATAATTGTCAAAATAAAGTCATACGCAAGGAACAAGTCATACGTGTTCAGTTGGTTTTATATATGTATAAGAAAGTAGTGTGTTGCCCAAACCAGATTTTATATGGTAATAAAAATAAACTTATTTAATACGATCAACTACACACAATCTTTAATGTAAAAGACGGACAAAACCAATAATTATCATCATATTTTACAATTTATATTCCAGTACTATTATGAAATGTTAATTTTAATTAATCTATAATTTGTAATTCTTCAGTATTTTATTTAAAAGTACTTCAAATAATAGAAATATTTTTCTGAATCATTTATTTGAAATATCTTTTTATAATATAAATTTAGAACGTTAGACAGTGCTAAAAATTTCTAATTAATTATTTTTGTAACGTATTAAAATAAGGTAGAGTATTTCTTTTCTACTTTCATTATCTCAGGTATTATTTTAATTCTTGTGACGTGTTTCAAATTTTAAGTAATCTTATCTAGGATATGAATTTCCTGATGCCAAATACACTAATTTAGTAGGTCCACCAAATTGCTGCGAGTGTAACATTATCTTAAATCCTAGTGTAGTATAATACCAATATTTTCGTGTATGAGGAATGATTATTAATTTTGACAATTATTAATTTTGCGAGATACAATTTTATGAGTACAAATTATTTCTTTAATATGTACACATGACACAATAATTTTGACTGTTTATTATATTTAATATTATGCGTTGACAAACATGCGTAAAATTCCTAAAAATATTTTTATCAGATATCATTGATAAAAAAATGTAGATTACATTTGACACTGATATTGATAAAACAAAATACAATTGGTAAAATTGTGTAACATTGAAAAAATAAAAAAATACTTACCAATAAATAAAATATTGTAAGCCAATAAAAATTATAAATTAAACTCTAACTTCACCAACGGCAAATTAAAGCACCACTTGTAAAGTAGTCCACTGTACGAATGATTTGATATTGAATTTGCAAGAACCAAGAAGCGAACTGACAGTGGACCGTAGACCACCGAAGGTTTCTTCGCGGTCAGCGAATGATTCGCGCTGCCGTCTCTTCGTTGCCACTTTCCACTCGCGATGAGTATTTATCTCAAAGAAAGTGAAATTGTTGTAGCTATTCGAGATATTTTCACTTTGTTGTAATGAAACTGACGGTAGCAATGGTACTGAATTTCAGAGTGCACATTGTATAGATAAGGCGATTGCTCCAAATACGCTTGTAAACATGTTGATACAAAAAATAGCAACAAATAATTATCTTAATTAGAAATTAATTAAATATGTATATATTATGAATGGAATCGAGGGCTATTTTTTCTCGTATTTATGCTAATTAATATATTTGTTATTTTTTCAAAATAGTTTAATTGTGCATGAAATTATTGAAATAATTATTACTTCTGGGTTTTATTTTTAATAATAATTTATCATAAACATAGTGATTAACTGTTTACTATAGTAAAGTTCAATTATTAGTAATTTAAGTAACTTTAACTAGTATATAATTAGGGACTATAATATGGCAGAACGAAGATAGTGTACTGATAAATAAGGCGAGTTTATAAAGTATGATTATGAGCGAGTTGAATACAAATCTTTGTTCAACTGCCTGAAGATCAGTTTCTCTTTAAGTATATATTAACATAAATAAAAAATCTGCTGTACACAAAACACGACTTTCTTATACATATTTATAAATCTAAATTTGATTCAATTTTAATTATTAGATTTGACACATTTATGACATATAGAATTCCATTCTATATGTCATTCAGTTGCATTTGCATTTTCATGCAACAATTAGGCTTCCCAAAAATATCGATACCCAAAATCCTGAATAAAAATTTCCGAATTCTAAAATCCCGAATTAGTTAGAAACTAAGAAATAATTTATTGAATCTTGTGCTTTTTCTCACTTTTCATACGATATCATATTTCTACTTATATTACGGTATTATTAAACTTTGAATTTTGTATGTTAATTTAAAAAAATAAGAATACTGAAAATTTTAAAAATTAATAAATTTTTTATAAATTTATTTGACTTTATTTCTATATTTTCGTCACAATTTTGGGATATAAAGGATAAATTTGTAGGTTTATTATGTAGGTACATCTTTATTAACATCGTCGCACTCAAGCCTTTTTGATATTCAAGCGCGGCTCAATGTTTATCCTTATTTGTGTATTTCGCAACTGTTTTCTAAATACGAAATAATTCATACAAATCTTTTTTTGCATAATATTATCATCTTTATATTAAACTTTGTATGTATTTACAATATTTAACGAGATATTTACAAAGAGATCTATTTGATGTATTTTTGAGAAATTATTTTGGGCATTATATAACTTTCACAAATCTGATACATGTACACTTTATTTTATTTTAAATACAAAACCCTAATCTCAAGGCAAATTTTAGATTGATTGAATTTTTTGTGAACTTTTATACGTCGCAGGCGCAGGACTGTACTAGTGATAATGTAATACTCGTATAGGCAGAAATATAATATCGTGCAAAAAGTGAGAAAAAGCACAAGAGTCAGTAAATTATTTCAGTATCTATGTAATTCGGGATTTTGGGCATTCTGGATTTTAGTATTCGGATTTTTTGGCATTCGTGATGTTAGTATACGTTATTTTAGTATTCGTGATTTTAGAATCGGGATTTTGGGCCTCACCCGATTATCATATACCCTGATATGTTAAATACAACCTGCCAAGTCTAAAAATCTATTTTGGGCACCACAATGCCTCCCGCTAAAGATTTCTTACCTAACAAGGCAGGCACATGAACCACCATTATTAGAAACGTTTTAAATTATTATTAACCCTCTATTGCATGAATTATTTATTTTTTTTAAATAAGGGCAAAAAATGATTTTTTACAAAAGAAATATTCATATATTTAAAGAAAGTGTGTTGAATAATTTTTTTTTGTAGTTGTGTTCACTATTAGGAACATTATAAACAAATTCAACTTACAATAGAACTTTGGTCTATTGGGTCGTGTTTGCGTACTATACAAAATTGTTTGATAAACAACCTCTTCTAGGAAAACATCAGATAAAAAAAAAATTGGAAATTTTGTAAAGGTGTATTTAGCTGTAATATATCAGCAGGTAATAAGCTGCTTCTTTCAAATTTTACATTTTCTATCTCAGTTTCTGTAATTATCCTAAATGAAAAAGTTTATTGTCATTATATCGCTGAAGTTATTAATAAAAGAGATATTATTGTGAAAACTTACTCTCAGCACTTTATAAAATAAAAAGCATAGGAGAAAATGGTTCAACATTCGTAAAGTTTTTTCCAAATTGTAAGATGTCACTCTTCAAATTAGTGTTAATATAGTAAAAAGATAAAAATAGCAGCTCTTTTTATTTGGAATATTACGTCACATGTCAGATAACAAATTCAACTGCTAAATTTTAATCAATATAGGTTGACGAAGCAATATTCAGCCGCGGCAGAATTACGCATTAACTTCGCATAACCAAATACATAACGAATGGCAGTAACATTTGTTTCTATATACAAACTTACGTTGTTCATTCAGAGTTTAAATTTCATTACTGTTATACGCAAGAAATAATATTCGATTGCATACTTGACGTAATTGACAAAATTTAGACTTAGAAATTGAAGTATTTATATTTATGACTTCTCAAAACTTTGTACAAAATTTTGCGTTAAGTGAACTGCCAAAACCCTATTACAGAGCCTTATACATAACTTTCTAATCATATCTTAAACATATATATATATATATATAAAATAGCTATTATTTACTAAAAACAGGAAAAAATGCTACGAGGTTGTTTAAATTAAACAAAAGTTGCCTCATTAGTTGTTTTGAATAAATAGGTACATTGGACAAAATATAGATTTACTGATTTTCTTTTTTTTTGGCTTTTAACTTTGTTGTATGAAATAATTTGCAATTCTGATTTGCACTTTCTTAGGACACTTTTACATGGTATATTTGCAGAAGTATTAATTTTTTTTATATCTAAGCATTTATAAGTTACTAATATCAACTTTTATTTTTCATATGGAGGTCACGGTAAGCCATGGCATTTTTGCATAGATTTTTTTCTGCTATACAACGAAATAAAACAGTAATAAATAAATTTTTAGAATTAACAAAAAAAACTAACGAAATTTTTTATTTGAAATGAAATAGAATTGAAAAAATTGACTCCTAGGCTGCATCCCTCTATCCAAATTCCTGTGTGCGCCACTGTTAATACTAATACTAAACAATTTGCTTCCATTTCAAAATAATTCGGAAAATTTTATTGATTGTTAACTCTAGAAAGGTGGTAGATAATTTTTGTTTGTTTATATAATATAAAACATATACATAATAGTAATATATTGCTGATGCTCATATCTTATCCATAAATGGAAAGCTTGTATAACACTGGGGTGCAGTGTGCAGCCGTATATTTTTTGAGACAAATATATGCGTCTGCACCTCTGTATTATACAAGCTTTCCATTTATGGATAAGATATGAGCATCAGCAATATATTACTATTACGTATATGATGTAAAATTAGAAATAGATTTGCTAGTACCGTCATAAAAAATAATTTTAAAAATTATTTTCATTAAAAAGAAATAAAGGTAGCAAAACAAATAAAAATACAAATATTTATATTGTTAATCAGATACAATTTGTATTGTATTAATTAAATATATAAACAGCAAAAATAAATAAGTTTTACAATAAGATATTTGCATTAAATTGATATTTATAATAAACTATTAAATAAATTGAAATAACATACTTAAAATTTAGAGTGGAAATAATAATATTGAAAAATAGTACTTCAATCAAAAAGTAACTAGTTACGTAAACATTTTTATGATAATTACTCAATTACAAATAATAGATTTTATTTTCATCGTGATCAAAAGTAATTAGTATTTAAAAAACATGTTCACTCCAATAATGCGGCAATATATTCTTATTATGTAAATTATTACATAGAAAAAATAAATTATGATAAACATTAACAAGCAATTTTGATGAAAAATCTAAGAAAGATAATTCGAAATGTAACTATGGACAAAACTAATTACTGTATAACAACACAGCCTATGAAAAACAAACTTCTAATTTTACATACACAGCCGTCGCCTATATGCTATAAATTCCACTATACACACGTGATTTACACTTAAATGAATATTCACAACCAAACTCCAAATGACCTTACATATAACGAACTTTTTACATTTTTTTAAACTTAATTCTTTAAGTAAATACATCTTCAGTATCAACTGAAATATTCTGCACGTTTCTTTCTTCTTACTTAATTTAACTATTAAGACATTTCATTTCCTTGACATATTCGTAATCAATAATGAAATTAATCTATCCTTACATCATTTTAAAATGTTCTGTAATGTAAACTCATAGTTACAGAGATATATTCAATAAACTACTGATAAAATGATTTTAAAATGCTTTATAGAACTTGTTAAATAAATAAATAAAAATTCAGATATTCTTCATGCAGAATATATCACATTTGTTTCAATTAAGCCTGGGGTCACTATATTTAAATGAATCACATGAACTTTACATTATTTAAAAATATATTTATTTTATAATATAAACGAAGTTATTTCAAATTCCTCTAAATTGACAAAGCGATTTGCAGCCGCTCTAGAAATGTGCCTATATTCCACAAAAATAATTATTGAGTGCATTATTGATGGTAAATATTATTTAATAATTTAAGTAGATATGTATATATTTGTTTTTTGTTTGTGATACTTTGAGTAGAATGTGTACGGGATATTAACCCAATTCATTAGTTTGTAATTTAAATACAAAAACGTGCTTGTTGTATTTTGCCGAACATGTAAGATTCATTAAATAATATGATAAGGCTTGTTGGCAGACATAAATCATCCCAATTTGAGAACATATTTCTGCTATCAATTCCATATGGATTAACTATGTTTCAACTGTCTCTTAAGAGTAAAATACGCGGTGATTCTCAAAATCACAAAGAATGCTACTAGGATCCCAAAGCTCTTCCAGTAACTCGAGTCCAACATGTCCATCTCTTCAAGGAGTTTCTTCGGTGACCGATAATGACAATAGATGACATCGTCGGGACAAGGAAGAATGGCGCGATCGCCATCGTAAACAGCGGCGACTAGAGCTTGAACACCGTGACGTAGAAATGAGAGTTCGGACAACCAGACAAACACTCGTGGCATGTGGGACAGTAGAATGAGGAAGCCGGCTAGTACGAGCATGAATGCTGTGTAGATAGCACCCAGGAATGTTCCATTCTGAAAGAGAAATGTTTAATTTTATACTTTATCAGATAGAATCATAAAAAAGGCTAAATTCTGTATTAAATAACCCTAATTTTAATCGAGACTAAATTTTCAGGTGATTAAGTATTTCATACAATAGAATACGCTTATAGCCTATTCCAAATAACGGTACAACTTGGAACTAATTAAAAAAAAACCTGATTCAATACAGATCATTTTACAAATTTGTCTTAAAGCGGAATAATTTAAATTACTTATTAAAAATTTGACGTCTTGAAACAACTTAATTTATATTTTTTGTGATTGATATTTTATAAAATAAATACGTGTGGCACTCGGGGACTGCCGCGGTAAAGCTATTGCATAGCATTTTTTTATCAACTTATGCAATTAAATTATTTATTTATTTTATTTATGCAGTATTTTTTTTTTCTTTGATATTAATTCAAGTTACACTTTTTGAGCGTGGTGGCCGATAAGAAAACAAATTTTTTTCTTTTATTGAATAAATGAGAAGTTAATATTGTTTAAAATATTTTTATTATCTTACAATATATGTAGGTTATTCAGGAATTTTTATCCTTGAAACTATACTTTTATGGTAACTGAAATAAGAAACATAAGTTTGAGACTTGATATCCTCTAAATATCTGGAAAATACCGCGTCAATGGCATACGTCTAGTCGCACGCACACAAACGCCGTGCCGAAGTCTGCCGAACTGAAACGACGTTAGACGTTGCACGGCTTTTAATGCCGCACCGCTGTGCCGGTCGGAGTGGGGTGTGTCAGGTTTTGTTCGTTACGGAATTTCTTGATTCGGTCGCCGCGCTCAAAGCCCGCGATAAAAGCTATGCAATAGCTTAAAAAGTACAACTAAAATAGCTCCGTGGTAACGTGTCGGACTGTGGATCGTGAGATCCTCAGTTCGAATCCCACTGCCGACAGTTACAAATTTAAATTTACCCCTGTGGTTCCCCCTCCACTAACATCCTTGGGGGCTATGATTTGACGGCTGGTAACCGCACTTCATACGAAAAAATATATCACCTACCGAGATCTGCGTAAGCAGAGTGCCACACCCGTAATGGGTAAAAGGCGTGATGATATATTTATTTATTTATTTATTCAAAATTAGAGGGAACACATTTACAGATAAAATACATAATTTTAAAGCTAAAACACTATTAGAGGAAACGTATTTACAGATAAAATACATAATACTATTACAATAACGAATAGCAAACAGAATTAATTGATCGCTGCAGAATTTTGTGCTGTGTAAGTCCTACTCGTTAATTATCCCCTCCCAACCAATAGAATAATTTGGCGCGATTTGAAAGTTAGTTCCAAATTGTACCGTTATTTGGAATATACTATAAGTGTTCAATTACGAGTTACGAAAAGTCGCTATTTGCGCCACTAACTCTGGGCGCTACTGTCTAACAATTTGTGTAGAAGTAAAATGTAATTTCCTGCACAATTTGTAGTATCTAAAACATATATTTAAGACAATAATCTAGCATCCGCTTGATGGACCTACCTGTTAGGCACTTGGGAAAATGGAAAAAAGTTTCTTATACTTACTACAGGATTGACGAGAGTCCCAAGAAGAATCCCGACAGATTCAGCTGTTAGCGTTACCATCACACAAGCGGCGAGGAACATAATAAAGCGGTCGTATTCTAGAGGTTGTGCACTCATAACATATGAGACACTAACATATGCAGTGCAGAACAGGATCTGCAGAGGAATATCCACGACCAGGAATGCCATATAGTACGTTTTCAAGCAGTACCAGTTGTTGAATCGCTCTTTCTTCAACACCGGTAATTCGTTGGGAACTGAAAAGAAAATTTATAATGGGGTCATAAACCTTTTTTCGTTTTATTTTTTTTTTTTTGTAAATTTTAGTAAAGTTATGAATGTAGATACTAATTTTAATATTAAAAGGCATGTAGTTATAAAGATATGATTTTTTGAAATGGGCATCTCATTTCAAATTTTTCGCTCGTGACGTCAGCATGTTATACTACTACAAAACACGCTCTAGCGGAGAAAGAGGAACTACACCTACTGTCAAATTGACTGTTATCAGTCATTGTTATTTACTGAGAGGTTTTTACAAATATAGTTTATTCTCATTACCTGGGCAAAATAATATAACAGATATAATAAACAAGTTTAATTTGAAAATCGTTGTTAACTGCAACATATGACTTGAGATGACAGGAGTGATAATGAGACTACCGACATTACCGACAAGCGACAAGATATAGTACAACAAAGCATATTGTTATAATTAACGAATATCTAATTTAATTTATCGGAGTATTCATTTTAATAATAATAAGTAATTATTACAACACTGAAAAGCAAGTTTTTATTTGTTACCAACACCTCTTTCGCCTTGCCATGCTTTAAATTCTATTACATGATGACATCACGATTTTGCAACCGCGAAATTCAGAAAGGAAATTATGAATGAAAAGTTGAAAATTATAAGTAATATTGAATAATATGTGACTGAAATGATCTAAATTTTTATAATTTGTAAAAAAACACAACTTTTTTTAAAAAGTGTATGACCCCATTTTATTTCACTAATAAATGAGGAATTTTTGTGCTGGCAGACACTGTGATAAAAAGATCTTAAGGTTTGGATGACAGAACATTATTTGAAAAAATTCATTCAAACACTGGAATGCACCACAATTATTATCCACACAGTAGATGCAGTATTTTTGTTAAAGTGTTTTACCAAGAAACTGAAACATTTTTTAAGAATCAAATAAGTTCATAACTATTTCAAGTTCACAAAGTCGATTTTGTAACAACGCTACAAAATTGAAGTTTGTACAACTGTTTTTGGGACATTATAACTTGTAAAATTGTCTGTCGGTCAAAGTTGGAACTGTCATTGCACACGTAAAATTATTGCATTTATTTATTACCTCCCGTTTGGGTAGTGAGTTTTCAAAGAATAAGCACGTTTTAGAGTCACTACAATACGATTTTACTATGTGCCGATTTTTTCGTCTCGCATAACTCAAATAGTATAAACAAAAAAAAAAAATTCAATTTTGTGTATTTTTGCTTCTTATATTTATATGAAGAGCTGATTAAATTTTGGATAAAATTGAATCGAGCCCTTAATAGTTTTCCGTGAAAATACACGCTAAAATTTAATTTTTCATCAATTTGTTATTTTGAAAGTTGTAGAATATTTAATTTTACATCTGTTTTGATTACACTAATTTTATTAATTTTTATTAGTTTTGGAGATAATAAAATATAAAGAAATTAAATTTTCTTAAATCTAGCATTCCATGTGCACCATGGCATCACTTAAAATTTTTAAATTTTTTAATGATGTGACACATGTCATTGTTATTGTGAAGCTGTTTTCTTCGTGAAATATGTCACAAAATTAAATAAATATGCGAAAGAAAATTAAATTTCTCAAATATAAATAGAAAATAAACAAATAAGAAGGTATTAATCTGTATCATCAAACACTTTTTTGTACCGTTTAAGAGATGTATTGGGCGGGAGGTTATGTGCTGGATACATCCGATTTTTTATTGAAATAATAACACAAACAGTCAAATTGTAAACCATTTTGTTTTTTAATATTACAGGGAAAAGTACTTATTTATTTATTTTTTTAATTGATGTTGTAAACGTGAAATAGGAAAAATAGTATGAAAAACACGTGTTACAATGCCTAATTATAATACTCGTATTTTGCGTAACACGCCTTCGGCTCGTTTACGCAAATTGTACTCGTATTACAAAAAAGGTCATTGTAACACTAGTTGTTCAATTTACTATTATTTGGCATCACACGACAAATGCACTTCTATGTTTGTTTTGTCTCGAACTAACAGAAACTTTAACTTTTGCTGTACAATGAAATACATAGAAATTGTTTCGGTACAAGTGAGAAAATTTTATTTTATTTGTTCTTCACAATACCGCCCGCCATAGATTTCTCATCAAACAGCAGGAACACAGAACATTATTATCACGAACGAACGCGCATACCTTCAAAAAAATTACTTTTCAATTAAATCAATCAAAGAAAGGTTAGCAGATATAAACCAAAATATAATTTTTCTTTATAGTGTTGTAATTCGTAAATGGCGACAGTAAGAGAAAATGTAGATAATATTTCAAACGTTATTCTAAAACAAAAATTGCCATTAAACCATAATTTACTGAGATATTTCAAATTAACTTGATAGGGTTTCAAGTAAACTATCACTTCCGGTTATTGGATTATCACAAATACTAATCAGCTCTTCCAAAGGGGATATAATTAAAATATACAAAAATATCAAAATTTTAAATTTAGTAGTTTTTTAAAAATGTAACTTCAGAGATCCACACAAACTGACAAACTGACACACAGACATCATCTCGAAACTATTAAAATCGTATTCTAGGGAATCTAAAACGTGCTCATCCACTGTAAACTCACTACCGAATTTTTAGCATGATCCCTATACCTCTCTTACAGGATGTTGCGCGAGGTAAAAAATTCAAAAATAATCGTATCCTAACAGGTAGGTATGGCAATATCGGGTTGGTCACATTTTAAAATCAAGTCAATTAAGAATCTCATGTTCCACAGTCCGATGCGTATCATGGACCTACTTGTCTCAAAGATGAGCGATGAGGTTAATTGAAAAGGTTAAGTGAATATAAATAAATGTAAAAAGTAAATAGTATTATTTAAAGTGCTAAGTGGCAAAGTTACAAGCAATTATAAATGTCAAAACAAGTACTTATTTATACAGTTCTTCGTCATCCTTGATTATGTTGAATTTTTTTTCTCATTGATTTAATGAAATCGTTTCTTCAAATAAATAACTAGTTTTCAAGGTTCGTAATTCAATATTGTTTATCAATCAACAAAGGATGAAAGAATACTTACATCTTAGCACAGCAGGCATCATGGAAGTATAACTTAAATATACAATAGTCACTAGGAAATAGCCCACATTCCTAAAAGTTTTCGAGCCATCGTTTCCCGAGTTTAAATATTTCAGTCCTAGAAGTATTCCAACGATGAGGTGTAAGAATAGTTTTAGATGTGTTACTGTCTATAAAATAAAATAATTGTAGATCAGAAGTGAAAAATAATTAACTGTACAAATAGTAAACTTTTTGTATTCAATTACTGATAGAAATAGCATATTTTCTTATTTAAAATATATATGTGGGTAAATTGTGGACGTATTGACCGGGAGATTGAAAGGCGGGTGTCTGCAGGGTGTAAGGTATTGGGTGCTCTGGCTCTGGGCACATTTAGTATATTAGTGCCTACATTGATGTATGGTTCTAAATGTTGGGTGTGGATGAAGAAGCATGAACGACGTAGGTATAACTGTTGTGGAAATGAGATTTGGTTTGGTGGTTTGGAAATCTTGAGCGAATGTCGAATGAAAGGTTGGTGAAACTAAAATATACGGGTGAGATTAAAGGTAAACGATTGCGTGGGCCTCCAAGCAATAAATGGTTGGGTATGATTGATGGTTTGTTGCGTGAACGAATAATTCCGAGTGTGAAGAATAGAATCAAACTATGAATGTGGACGAGGCAAAAGTAGTGGATGTTTGGAGGAGATTGATTGTTGGTTAACTGTGTTTCTGGGTTCGTGCTCCCGACTGAGTGGGATATAGCATTATGTTAAGTACCTATGTATGTTAAAATAGAAATATTAATTCCTAAATCAAATGTATGTTTTCTATTGTTAATTTTATATTATATACATTCAAAAATGCTCACCCAATCTCGAAATAGTTGCGTAACAGATCGATTAATTAAAGTTTTAAATCTCATCATTTCTGAAGGGGTATTTACAAGAACTAACGCTTTCTGTAATGAATCTGGTGAATCTTCCTTCTTTGTTCCATTTTCTTTTGGTGTTGAGGGAGCTTCTCCATTTACTAAAAAACAAAAAGTCCCGTTACCATTATTAATAACAAACAAAATGTATTCGAGGGCTCGATTAACGTTACAAAAAATTGTTTTTGTAGCATTATAAAGTAGAAATGCATGTCTTTATTTCAATAAGATAAACGAGTACAGTTTTTTAACATTCAAAATTTTTAATCTGATAAAGTATTGCACAGAAAATATTTTTTACTTATTAGAGTGTTATATATGTAAATTATAAAACAAGTCGTGTTGGTTAATATTTGCCAAAGCAACAAAAATATTTTTTTGTTGAAGAGTTTTCATATTTATGATTTATTTGTCCCCTATTTGGTCGTCTATAAAATAGCCGTCATTTTCTGTAGGGCGTGAAAAAATATGAATAACAAAATATACTGAACTTACATTCTGGTATGGGTCGAATGCCTCTCCAACAAGATCCATTTGCAGCTGTCGACAACTGCGTTGTAAATTTTCCATAATCCCCATTGGCTACTTCAAGCACTGAACAAAAAAACAATCTGTTAGATACCTGGTTTCGAAAACTTTGTTTTTTTGTAAGCTTGTTTTAAAAGAGAGAGGATGTGTTTTTGCTTTATTTGTTGCTCTTATTAGTTGTGAAAATATCGTGCCATTTCGAACAGTTGCTAAAACTAATAATTCTTACTCTTTCAGAAGAAGAGAGGGGTAGAATAACCAAACTAAAACTATAGTTTATAATAAACGCAACGTAACATACCTCTATCTTAACTTAGTAACTTACAAGGGCCGGACCACATAAGCTATTAGTTTTAAGGTTTACAATTATGTTTAGGTTTAAGAAATATTATTTCCATGTTACCATACGAAGCGTTCACAATACCCAATTGCGGTGTACAGTAAAAACTCAAATTTGCAAACTTCAAACTTTTGGTTTAGGTTTACGCTTATATTTAGGAATGAACCAATAGTAACACGCATAGAATAAATTAGAACTATCTCGTTATCTCTCTGAATGAAATGTCAACAATATACATATGTTAAATATCTTGCGAACGAGCAACGAGAAAAGGTAAAGTAACTAAACTTTATAATTGCAAGATTCATTGCAATGCATTGCTATGCGAAGAACAGAGTTTATTTTGGTAAATCAATAAATTGAATATTAAATCAGCTAAGGAAAAAAAGTTTAAAATAAAAGTTGTTAGTAATATTGACTTGAACTCAAAGGACAAAATTTATTTTAATGATTGTCAATTATTTTTTTACAATAGTTAGTTGAATTTTGTCGAATTTGATCTCCTAGAGGAGAGTTGCACTAAAATGTCAAAAATTACTTTTGACCGATTATCATTTATTTTATAGTAGTTATTAGAATTATTTTGATCAACTGAAGCTTTTTAAAAGCAGAATTTATATTATCAGGTCATTTACTCATTTTGAACTTCACGGTATTTATTACAGTTTTTGAAATATGTACATAAAATTTTTTAAGGTCTCTTGCATTTGCTCAATGCTATTTGTGTATTTTCATATTTATAATTAAATACTCATAAGCTGCTATAAGAATAAACAAATGAAACATCTATTTTATATTTATTATATTTATACTGGGTGCTTAAAAAGTGCCGGGAAGGTGAAATATTTCAATTTTTCAAAAAACCTATCTTATGTCACGTAGCACCATCCCCCACCGCCACCCCTGGGGGCCAGTTTGAAATATTAAATGGAAAACCCATTTTTTTGTACATTTGGTTAGTACGAATAAAACTAAGTATGTTTTAAATGAAATACTGGCCCTATAAAAGTAATTGTTCTGTTATCAGGTTTTTTAGTTGTATTTGCACCATATACATATTTTCATTTTCATACAATGTTTTAATACTCGTATATTCTTTAATGGACAGTACGAAAAATAAAATAAGTAATATAAAATAATTCGTAACTTCAAAATAATGTCCCATTCGATCAAACGCCCACAGTTTCATTCAAATCTGTAAGTATTTCATTGACCCTTGTCATTGAAAAGCATCATAAATTGTCATTTAATATATTTTTTTGCAATGCACTAGAATGTTACTTGATTAAATGGACAGAAACAAGTTTTTTAAAATATATTTCTATCGTAGAATTTGCAAGTTAAATATTTACGATTTCCGAGTTAGGCTCACGACCTCCATATTTCATTCACCATCGTAGAGAGTAATCTTCGAAAGCCTACTCGACGTGTCAACTATACTAAAGCTTGACCTATAGCGTGATTTACACATCCTGATGAAGTCATAATCTTAACTCGGAAGTGATATAGTTTTAATACGGTTTTAATGGTACTGTCCGTGGCAACTTACAATAGTCCGCAGGGTTGTGGTATTCTGGACAATGAAGACCAACGGATGACAGGTAAGCAACAGTGTTGCTGCTCGCGCCTTGGTAGACACATTGGCCATCGGCTAGGACGTATACATGGTCGAAGAGTTCGTAGAGAGTGGCTGAAGGCTGATGGATAGTGCAGACGACAGTACGGCCACCGCGAGCCAAAGCTTTCAACATTCGGATACATTGGTTCGAACTGGAACTGTCCAGACCTCTGCAAGTGAAAAAAATACATTAAAGATTTTATACACAGGTGATAAACATTTTTCAAACAATACGGTTTCATCGAGAACTGAATGGATGTAATATTAGTGAAAGTTCATAAAACAGTTTTTCGCGCACGAAGTAAAAAAATATTGATTTTTGGTTGACTCAATTTTTTTTTATTCTTGAAACTAGCTTATACCCGGCAAGTGATTGTGTTTTAATTCTGTTTATTGAAGAACGATGCAAGCTCGTCACTTCGTTCCTCGCGCCCATGTCAGTACGTTGGCCATACAAGCTCGTCATTTCGGTCCCCGCTTCCATATCAGTACATTGACGAATCAAGCTCGTTACTTCTTTCTTCGCGCCCATGACAGTACATTGGCGACGCAAGCTCGTCACTTCGTTCCTCGCGTATATATCAATATATTGCACAAAGAGGAGAGAATATAATATATCAGTGTCAGTGTCGGTTGTATCTGTCAAATATCAAGACACAGTATTTCTGCCAGGTTAATAAAATGATTGCAAAACAGGGAAGTACATTTTGGTGCACCACATAGTTTTGGTAGAAGAGATAAAATAAATCATTTAAGTACTGTGGTTGTTACAATAAGTTAAGTTTTCAAACGCGCCCATAACTGTTTATTAAGTAAGCAAGTATCGTGCTAGACTTGCAAAACCTAAATTTAATAATAATAATAATATTGGTGTCGTCTTTTGAAGTCTTATAGACTTATAGCCGCTCAAATTAATTTATTACATTTTAAATTACATTCACATTCAAGTGTTTGACAAGACAATCACAAACAGCCAAGCCCCGGGGGGGAATCGAACCCACGATCTCAGTGGTGGCGGACAAGGTCGCTTGAGCATTACTAGACGCTGAGTAGACACGCTCAGCCATTGAGGCGGCTGCAAACCTAATTTAAGAAAATAACCTTGTAAACTTTTTATATACAAATATTTTTTATTTTTAATAGATAGGAATTGAATTAATGATTTGTTGAAATTCCGTCTAAAGGAAACAAAAAAGATATATAACAAAGAGTTCTTGATGAAAACAAAAATTTAAATTGAACCACCTGGACCTGAAAAAGAGGATATCGTAATGCACTACTGCCAGCGTTATGGCCTTTCAAAAAGCTTCTGCCAAAGAAGTGCAGGATGTGTGAAATTCAGGGCCTGATTAAGGCTGCAACCGGCCCTAGACTAATGTAAGCTTGGAGGCCCATATTTGTCTTGCAAAAAAACTCTGTTGTGGGCACCATAATATCTCCCGCCATAAATTTCTTATTATTATTGTTGAAGGAACACGGAGTACAACTATCAAGAACGCTCATCCCTTTAAATAATTTGGTTTTAATATGTCCAAAAATCTGATGTTGGCAGCACATAACCTCCCTCCCAATGCTACTCTTAAACGGTACATAATACTATGATAATACAGAAAAATATTGTCTTTATTTTCTATTTTTATTTCTATTTATATTTGAGAAATTTCATTTTCATTCGTATATTTATTTAATTTTTTGACATATATTTTACTAAGAAAACAGCTTAACAATCACAATGACTTGAGTCATATTACGTAAAAAATTAAAATTTTTAAGTGTTTCCATGGTGTACATAAAATACAAGATTTATGAAATTGTATTTCTTAATATTTTATTATCTCTAAAATCTAATGAAAATTAATAAAATTAGTGTAATCAAAACAGATGTAAAATTAATTATTCTACGATTTTCAAAATAACATAGATTGTTGAAAAACTTAATTTAACCGTGTTTTTTTCACGGAAAACTGTTAAGGGCTTCTTGTGTACTGCTACTTCCGGTTGACCAATTTTATCCAAAATTTAATCAGCTCTTCATATAAATATAAAAAGCAAAAATACATAAAATTGTATTTTTTGGAATTATACTATTTGAGTTATGCGAGACGAAAAAATCGGCACAGACCACACACACACACACACACGGACACATTTTATAGATAGATTGTAAAAAAAAAACATATTTTAATGTTTTATTAAATAATATTCAATTTGTATCATCCATTAAGTTTTTTTTTATTTTTATCAACCTTCTTCCAATTCTCTTTGGTTGTATTTATTAAGTAAGCAAGTACCCCGTGTTACATTATCAAAACCTAAATGAAGAAAATAACCTTGTTAACTTGTTTATAAATACATTTTTTATAATCTTGTAATTATGAATTCCAATAATAAATGTTATAAAATATGTGTAAACAGCATCCTAATTATTCCGGATATAATTGTTGAACTTTTCACTAATTTATTTATTTTGTTGAATATGCATGTGTTAAAAGGAACAAAATATTTACAATGACATTCAAAAACCAAAGTCGATAATTAAAACTAGTATGCAAATGTACTTCAATATTAAAGTTGCGTAGTTTTTTTGTCATCCGGTGTGTAGGAAATTTTCACGAGGAATTTAATGTGTATAATTAAGATATCTAGTAGGCTGATTTGCACTTACGTTGTTGGTTCGTCGAGGAACATAACTGGTGGATTATCAATTAGTTCTAAAGCGATTGAGAGTCGTTTCTTTTGGCCGCCAGACAGTCGTTCGCATCGCGTGTTTCTGTGCGTTGCCAGACCAAGCGTGTCCAGGATATCGTCGATCTGCAATCAGAAATTAAATAATTACACATTATTTTTCATCCTTGCGATTCTAATAATAGCAATAAAAATCTTATTTTATCGGACAAAGTTCAGCTACAATCTGTTCTATCACTTAACCATTTCATTGTTACACATATACACGATGTAAAAATGAAATGTGGCGCATAGGGATTTTAATGCTATCTTTTTTATATTGCTGTATATTTTTACCTATTCAGTTTAAAAATTTATGTAAAACACCTATTTGGTTACGTAAATATTAGTATTACACGATGTATCAATCAAATTAAAATTAACATTTATTAGAAAAATTGTAACACAGCCATGGAAAATTAAACGAAAACCAAAAATATTTGACATTTCAGAAAACAGATTTAGATTTATTTGTGTAGTTATTATCTTCTGTACTGTAGAAGTTTCGTAGAAGATTGTAATGATATACCTAATGGTGAACTTGAGAGTTCATTCCTTTCTATTATACATAAACAAAATCTGGTGTGGGCACCACACTACTTTCTTATACAAATAAAACCAACCTGATACGTATGACTTGTTCCTTGAGTATAACTTTATTTTGACAATTATTTGATATATAGATGTTAAACCTGTTTAATTTTTTGTTCTCTTTGTAACCATGAATTTATTTAAAATAGAAATTAATTAATATCTAGTCTACAAAACTTTCTAAGTAATAATACAAATATTACTTTTATAATATTTCAAACGACACATATTTTTGACACTTCACAATTATTTGACACGTTTGACACATAGATATTACTTTAAATTAGAAGCATGTACAAGAAAAGTGCAAATAACATTTTATATTCCAAATATTTTTGCTAACATCTTTCATTTGAAACTTTTTCTCACAGCTGATTCTATTTTTGAAATAAATGTAATTTATTGTTTTTTTTTCAATTTCTTTCAAAATCAACTCAGTTTTTCATGAAACTTATAAATTCCAAATTTCAATTACCATATCTTGTTCCGTTCATGAGATATTGCGCACACGGATATCTATCCATCCATCCATCCTCACATATAGACATCATTGAGAAATTAGTCTTAACGGATTCAGTGGACGTCAAAATATGTATTTCCGCAAAAATCTCGTCAGCGATTTTTTTTTTGTGATTCCCATACTTCCTAATACTTTGTATAAGAAAGTAAAATTTAAACTATTTTATGAAATGTTAAATATTTTTTTTCTACAATCGTTGCACAATATCGACATTGTTATTCCATTTTTGGTTAGGAAATGTTCAAAATTGTCGCTCTAGGGCGACAAAGTGACATATAGTCGCACTAGCGCGACAAAAACAAAACAAAAATAAATTAGGTAAAAGAAGTAAATGATGCATTGGATTTTTCTGGTAATAACCTTGCTATTGCAAATACAGTTGGCATATACGTACATACACTTCAACTTAATCACCATAAACGTGTTCACTCTGTAGACTTTATGTCAAATGTACTCCATATGTCAAATGTACTCAATGTGTCAAATTATGATTTCTTTGAAAATGTTTATTTTGTTCATAAACGTTGTCATGATTACGGTGACATGGGTAACTACAATTTTACTGAATTGTTATAGGCGTGACCAAAGATAATTTTGAAATTTTTTTCTACAGCTTGACATTGTTCAACGATTGTAGAAAAAATATTGTGTGTATCTCGTCGGATTGAGCTTGTTCGGTGCACTTGTCGAGTTGTTGATCGAGGCTTCGCCTCGATCAACAATTTCTCGCTGCGTGCAACAAACAATGCTCTATCCGCACTTGATACACAAATAACTATTGTTTTTGATTAATTTTTCATGGCCGTGTCAAATTTTTTCTAATAAATATTAATTTATATTATTTACGTAACCAAATAGGCCTTGCATTACAATATATTTTTAATTCTGAACAACTTTTGTATTTACACTTTTGCTGTAGTGTAAAGGAAATAACGCTCCACGAATACTCTAAAAGGTTCTGCAACTATTTTTTGTATTTCGTATTATGCGAGGACTAATTTTAACCATCTCATGGGGTTGTCACTGAATGATTGTTGCAATGCAAGTATTCACCTCTAAACTGCAGTGCTGCATTTTTAGCCAATTTTAGCATCGATTAAAATATAAATCACGATGACAAAATTTTTTCACCGGCATTCTCTCAAATTTAAATTTAGAGGTGGCTTCCGCCACTCTATGGGAGTAGTTTTCGACCATCGCATCAAGAATCTAGACTAATGCAGTTAATCACTGTTTCACAGGAAACTGAGACTTTGTAAGCATTTATTACATTCACTGCAGTTTTTTCAAAGTGCGTCATGTACGATTTTCCTTGCAATTTTAATCTAGGGGTTGTTTCCGCCACTCTATAGATGCAGATTTTGAGCATTGCATCGAGACCAAAGCAGTTACTCACTCTTTAAAAAAAAGGGTGTAGTTTTTACCTACTCTTGGGGGCGATTTTCAATGGAAAGTAAAGTTAACTCTGTGTTTATGCGTTACATACTTGAATGTTTATATATTTAACTCGATTTATTGAGATATAAGACTGTTCGTGGAGCGATAAGTCATATTTACCCTGTTGAAGTTTTTAGCGCTAAAAGTTGATTTTGGGGGTGTACGATTTTTTAAATCTGGGATTCGGATTTACCACCAAAAATAGGATAGGAATATAGTTGTCCCGATAGGAGTTCCAACAAATTTTCCTCGGTCCTTTGGGCTTCGGTAAATAAATTCCATATTTGTGATAAAAAGTTAAACTTCAGTGCCTTGATACATAAATAACTATTTCAAAAATATAACATTTCAATAAGAAAAAAATAGAAATAGAAAATATAGTAGAGTTGAAAGCAGCATAATATAATAAAAATAGATGTGATGATAAATTATATGAATCACTAAAATGTTGTGAAAACTAATAACTTTTTAAACTTTGATCGTTTCTGTTATAAAGTTTAAAGGTCTAATAGCTAATGTATTAATTTGTTGCTGCAGCGGACAGATGAGTAACAACTTAATTTTTAATAATGACTATAATCATGTTTATTTTTCATTTCTTCCGGAAGTTATTCAATACCTAAATGGCAAGATAATAACATGATCAATCAAAATAAAATTACAGTAATGCTATTGTTGAATTAGTATTGCACAACCTTGAATGTCTATTGTTTATGAACAATTTCCTTTCGGGATTGTGAAACCTTACGGATTATATCCCCAGGATGAACCACATCACACATTTTAATTTTTACTTTAAATTGCCACTTACTTTACACTGATGCCATGTGTATTGTCCACCCGGTACAAGCCCTTGTTACAACTACTAACCAGTGTCCGATAGCTTTGTAGTTGGCAAGTTAAGTTTATCCCAACTTGGAATGGTAACAAATATATCAGTTTTACTGCACTTTTTGATTATATAGTTTAAAGTTATTTAAATAGGTAACCCAAATAAAGAACAATATTAAAAGAACATACAAAAAGCTTTGTTAGTTCAATTATTAATTGTTTCTTTGTACAGTAACAAAGAAATAATATATTTAACAGTGGTTCTTGAAGTCAAACTTAATCATATACTTGGGAAAATGAGTCAGACACCTGAACTTATAAAAAAATCCTGACCTTCAAAATCTGGTTACAGGTGTCACCTAATACATTCACCAAGGACCAAGTGGAAACATTTGTTTCTCTTAATTTCACATCCCATACAACTCATACGACTGATCTACCAAAATGATTTTAGAATGAATTTTTGTTTTCCATTATGTTTATGATTTTATTTATTTAAAATTATACAAATAACGAACAATAATTTTTGAAAGAAGATACACAAACTAACACTTACTAATCCCAACAATCCGATCGAAGTTATCGCTGTTTTGAGGCGATTCGAAAATTCAGAATTTTGTGGTGGAGGTATAAATGATCGAAAGAACGTACAGAATCCGATTGGGATTGCTCAATCCGATTCATTTGGACTGAAGGAAAACAAATCCTATCTCATTTATTTTACACTATGGAGTAAAATTCTTCAAATAAAATTTGTTTGTTATAACATTATATGTCTACTTATTACAAACATTTGTATACACAGTGATTCATTTAAGCACAGCAATATACAACTTTATATTTTTTTATTGAAACACCCTTTAAATATTTACTGAATTGAATACTAAATTAGATTCTCTCTAAAAAAGTATAATATGATAAAGTATCAAAAGTTATTAATTAAGAAGTTATTCATCTCCATACAAAATATTAATTTATAGTCATACAATAATAATTTAAACATTGCAGCGTTTAAATAGAGCACCCTGTATACAAATGTGTGTAAGTAGATAGACAATGATATATCAAATAGATTTTATTAGAAAAATTTTACTCTATGAAAGAGTTAAAAAAAAAGAATAATAAAATGAATCATCCTGTAAAGTATTTCAATTGGACTCTCACCATTGATATCTCGAGACTATTTCAGTTTTGCCGAAAAAATTATAAAGTTCACTAGAAATGGACAAAAACTATTAATAAAGTTTTTTTCTTATGTTAATGATGTATAAAATTTTTATATGTGTCATTAAAATCAGAAAAAAATTAGCTATTTTATTATATTTTTTACTGTTGGTTCCATTTCATAAAATATAAATTTATGTCATATCTGGAATATGTGTCACAGAAAAACAAATTTATGTTAGAAATTATTTAAAAATGAAAATATTTTCATAATGACATTACCGTAATTAGTGTAGCAACTTTGGTCTAATTTAACCAAAGTCGTAACTCTTTTAGTTCTCGAGATCCCACTGGTGAGCCCTTAAATATATATACTCGTATAAATCAATATCAATAACAAATGAAGTTCAGAAAATTATCTATTACATGTATAATAATTACACGATTAAATTAACAGTAAATTATGACACTGCATTGTTGAAACAACAAACAATAAATTCAATAAAGATAATTGTTTGTTATGTTTACATTTGCGTTGCGATAAAAAAGTTAAAACATAATACTTACGAGAAATTGTTTGGCCTTGAGAGAGAGGCTGTTGCCTAGTTTGAGCTCGGAGGCCAAGTTCATGGCCTCCTGGACGGTGAATAGTGGAGTTAAACGGTCATCTTGCAAGATATAGCAGCATTCCTTCTTATATTGCTTGCTGCCTGTGATCGTTCGGTTGGCACTGGTGGTTATTGTTCCACCCATTCCATTATTTCTGCAATAAGTTAGAAAAATATTGTTTCAATAAAACTATTATTATATTATAAAACATTTTAATTTTCATCTATTAAGCTATAATATATATTCACTTAATTCTCAAACAGTGAGACTCGCATATAACTTTCTTCAAAAACGGATAACTAAATTATGTAAAAATATGGGTTGCAAAATATTACAAACTGTTTGTATATTAAAATTGCGTAAGAATTCAAAGAAAATAACTGATAAGATCAAGATCTCATAATAATATAAGAGTGGAATTGAATTTGATAAGATTTTTCCGCAAAGAAAAATATGCATTGTTTACTTACTATTTGTAAATCACACGTAAAAACGAATAAAAAGAATTTAATATAATTATCTATTATTTTATTTTTACAAACAATGAGTAGGAAAGATTTCAAAGTTCAGTTCAGATTTGTTTGTTTGGAGACTTGTTTGCATATTATTATTTAAAGTATAAATTTTAAATATTCAGATAATTTGGCAATGGAATATTCTGTATTTTGTTGTGTTATAATTAAAATACGCAACACAAATATTTACAAAAACGAAAGAACCAACATATTAATCCCTGTATACTGTCAACGAAATTGGTTTGTTTTGTTCATACATTCACTGTTAAATAAATAGGTCTTAAATTAGTCATAATGCAACAAAAATAATAATATATACAATATCTTTAATATGCGAGTTATAAAATTTCCCGGTAATACATACACATAAAGTCACATTATATTCAACATATTGGGGTAGCAAGAACCATGAAACAATTAATCTCTCCAAATAGTCTCCAAAGTCACTTTTGCCTCGTCTACATTCATAGTACGATTCATATATGCTCGTCTATTCTTCACACTAGAAATCATTCGTTCACGCAACAAACCATCAGTCATACTAACCATCTATTCTTCAGATGCCCACACAATCGTTCACCGTCAATCTCATCCGATAATAAATGTTTTAAAGGTAATAAACAACAGATATTTAATAATAAAAAGGCAGCTGGTAAAACCAAACCAGTTTAATTTTTTTTTGTAATTTTTAAAAATTTTCTAGTGCTATTTAGAAATGTCAAAATTAGTTCATTCATTAGCCGGGTGTGCACTTTCGGATCAATCTGTGTATTTTTATGTTTAATTGAAATAACTTACTGGAATCCAGTGAGAATGTTAAGTAACGATGACTTCCCTGCCCCAGAAGGCCCCATAATAGCCGTAAGCTCTCCAGATTGAAATTTACCAGAAACTCCTTTGAGAATCTGCTTCTTTCCTGGAACAAAGACCATAATTAAACTATTGAAGGATACATGCAAAGTTGCATTTCATGCATCATGACATTTTGTGATGCGTCACGTTGCGTGCTTTCTGTGGGAATCAAGAACAAAGAACTTGTGATAGGTTATTTATAACATATTATTTCCTTTTTTATAGACATAAATAATAATCAAATTTTCATAAACACGAACGAAAAAACTTGTAGAAATAATGCTGCACTTATTTCTAGCACAAATATTAAATAAATAAAAGTTTATGTATTGTTTATTAATAGATAGAATACATTGGTGTATGATGAGTGTGAGATTGAGAAGAATGTTGTTAAGAAAGTGGGAGTGAGTCAATTGAGGTGGTTTGGACATGTTGAGCGAATGTCGAATGAAAGGTTGGTGAAACTAATATATGTGGGTGAGATTGAAGGTGACCGATTGCGCGGGCGTCCGAGGAATAACTGGTTGGGTATGATTGATGGTTTGTTGCGTGAACGAATGATTCCGAGTGTGAAGAATAAACGAGCATGTATGAATCGCACTATGAATGTGGACGAGGCGAAAGTGGTGTGTCAGGATAGGAATGTTTGGAGGAGATTGATTGTTGGTTGACTGTTTTTCTGGGTTCGTGCTACCCCACTAAGTGGGACATAGCGTGACGTTATGTATGTATGTATGTATGTGATATTTTTTTATAATTAAACATTGTTCAACTAGCTTAAGTATTCCCAATTTCTGTTTAAAACATAATTAATGGCCGATATTTTAAGTTTCGGTTAATTTTTAATAAAATGAATTCGGTAGTTTGTGTCATGATTACTTTTAATCATCGATCAAATATGTCCATTTTACCTATCAAATTTAACCGAAACAAATAGTACTAGTTAAACATCTGACGTAATAATTTGCTGTTTGTCACATAGATTTAGTAATATATATGGATGGAGTGTTGCTTATGCTTTTACATACGGCAGTCTGAAACCAACATAAGAGAGATAATCCACTCGTATGATTAAATGTGGTGGAAAGTCAAAAATCATTTGTTTTGAAACGTTTCTGACCAAAATGTATAATATAATCGGAATCAAGAAAATGTATCCCACATATATTCGAGTATTTTCATTAGCTTCAAAATTTTCTTGTTTTATAGCTAATATCCATTTCGGTGTGGCGGCTCAGTTAGCGCGTTGTTCACTGCATGCTGAGAGGTATGAATCTGAGGTTCTCAGGTTCAAGTCTACCGGCCGGCAAGTGTGATTGTCTTAAAAATGTAAAAACGCTATGGCCTTGAATCTTACTCGGATGCTAGAAACCAACCACCTCTACATCTTAAAAAAAGTAATCATTTTTCGGAAAACTATAATAAATATGTACATATTCAGTGTTCTAACCTAAAAGTGACATATTTACCTGTTAAATGAAATACCGTCTTTTGTAGTCTGTTTTGTACAATTATATGCACAACAGGATTTTACCATATTTAATATATTTCAAAATATGACATAAATAATTGATCAAATCATAAATTAGGGACCAAAGCTCGTACAAAAGTCTATCAAAACAGTAATCTACTCACACGACAAACGTCAAATCAAGTTCTTGTCATCTTGCCACCCGTCACATGACTTTCATTTCTGTATCTCTATCACGCTGTGATCGTTACAGACTATATTTGTCTATATTCCTTCCATACATTTTATTAGTTCTATGGTTTGTCATTAATGAAAAATGGATCTAGATGAAACTGAAAATTTCTTGGAAGATAATAATGTCGAAGAGATCATTCATTATGCAAAAAATTTTAGAACTTATACCATAAAAAACGATGTGATCATTTTAACGAATAGAATGACAATGAATTTTTTAACAGTTGTCTCAGAAAGAATACGTTTCGTTCCTTTTTAGATGACATAAATAATAATCTGCTTGATAGCAAAGCTTCAAGGTATTTTATATAGTAATTATTAAGACAAACTTAATTTTATAAAATATTTTCAAAATAGATATCAAGTTGACCGCATTACACAGCTCTTATTAACTTCATGGTTTTATTCAACAGAAAGCTTTTATATCGCTATTGGTGATTTGTGTCATCACTATCCCCTTGAGCATTCTAGCATTCAAGCCTTCATTTCCTAGATACAATCAGGAATACAGTTGTTCTTCATACCATAATATTTTTGTAACTTTTTCCAACGAATTGTGTTTATCTTTTACTGAAGCACCAACAGTTTTTTTATTTTCTAAATTTCGCTAAAATTACTTCCCCTTTTCTTTATATTATCCATTTTATAACCAATGTTTACTTAACGGAGGTATCAAAAATGTGTAAAATACGAAGAAAGATTTAATAGCCAATTAAATATCTTAGTTAATTAGATACATTCGTTAGTAAATTACGCATTTAATCGAGACTCAAAATACCGGACTTCAGTTTGAACCGACTGCTACTTAATTAATTCTTTTTTAATGTCCTGTTACTTTTTTGTTATAAAGTTTTTGCCAAAAGTTTACTAAGGACATTATTTAGACCCCCTTGCTACACTTTCAATCTGTATAAATCATTAGACTGCTCCTAGAAGAAAAAAACTAGTAAAAAACACTTTTTTCACCGATTAGAAAAAACCGCACCTATTCGGTATATTTTATACTTCAAAATACGTTTCGCAACGATAAATAACTGGACGAGAATAAAATCCCGGTCTTTCGTTGTAAAAGCAAAATATTTTTTTATTATAAATTAAATAGTTTAGACTTTATTGATATAAAACAACAATTACACAAAAATTCAAGTAGGAGACACGTTTTTTGCAAATAAATAAATTACTAAATTTGTTCTTTGGTTAATTTTGTTAATTTTTTTTGCTCCATAACCATCGAACTGACGTTTTAAGTAAGTTTTTACAGTAAGAATTGAAATATGCAATAACAACGATCTCTGAACAAGAGATGGCTTTTTTATCTTCGCGAAAATTCATGTAACGTATTAAATAAATTCATATTTTCAATGGATTTCGCTGGAAGAAAAAAAAATAGTATGTACGTATACATCGAATGAAAAGGAAAGGTTGTCCAAACTTGTTTTAATAAATTACGGAGGTATTTTGAAAATTCAACAGTTTAATTTAAAAAAAAAGCTCTTTTGTTATTACGGAGCATTGCATAGGATACTCGATTGTAATTGGTTAATTTTTTTTTCACAGTTCACTTGTCAGTCGGGATTTAAGCCTATTGGTTGATTATTATAGATAATATATTAAAAGTGATAACAGTAATCATACTTTTCAATTTCATACTTCGTGCTGTACTGATAAAATATTGGAATATAAAAAAAAATTAAAATATTTGACGTAGGTTACATTCAGTTTAATATCTAATCTAATCTAAATAATGATTATCAATAATTTATAATATACACAAGGATAGCAATAATATGTACTCTTCCTGTTATTTAATATTTAAGGTCATTATGAAAAAAAGTAATCCGTTCTGTGACGGATGCCACACATGAAAATGGATAAATGGCGTGATGATATTATAAATAAATAAATAAATATATCATCACGCCTTTTACCCATTAAGGGTGTTGCACTCTGCTTAAGCAGATCTCGGTAGGTGATATATTTTTGCGTATGAAATGCGGTTACCAGCCGTCAAGTCATAGCCCCCAAAGTTGTTAGTGGAGGGGGACCACAGGGGTATATTTAAATTGGCAACTGTCGGTAGTGGGATTCGAACTGAGGATCTCACGATCCACAGTCCGATACGTTACCACGGAGCTATTTACCCCATGATGATATATAATTATTATAAAAACGTGTATTCAAAAGAAATAATATTTAATGTGCCCTTGTTAAAAAAACTTTGTTTCGCTCCTTCAAAATAAAATATGTAGGTCTAATGCAAAACCTTGTGCAGTGAAACTCGTAAAATCGTAAATTCATTTAGTTTGATTTCAATATATTTTTTAACATAATGGCTAATACCAAGAGCAGTGTTTTAGCGCTGTAGAATGTTATAAAATTATTTTATAAAAAAAATGCTGCGAATAGAAGATACAGAAATAATATATTACCTACCCATTTTGTTTGAATTATTTTTTTATAAAATAATTTTTGGACATTGTACAGTGCTAAATCACTTCTCTTAGAATACCAAATAACAGAGTTTGTAGCTCGTACAATGAGAAAAACATGTAATATTAAATTTACCCCTGTTTTGAGTATGATTAGATGACTACTAATATGAATAGAAACAACGTATATTTTATAAAAATATATTTTTCTACAATCGTTGCACAATATCGACATTGTTATTCCATTTTTAGTTAGGAAATGTTCAAAATTGTCGCTCTAGGGCGACAAAGTGACATATTGTCGCACTAGTGCGACAAAAATAAAACAAAAATAAATTAGATAAAAGTAAATGATGCATTGGATTTTTCTGGTAATAACCTTGCTATTGCAAATACAGTTTTCATATACGTACATACACTTCAACTTAATCACCATAAACGTATTCACTCTGTAGACTTTATGTCAAATGTACTCCATATGTCAAATGTACTCCATGTGTCAAATTATGATTTCTTTGTAAATTTTTATTTTGTTCATAAACGTTGTCATGATTACGGTGACATGGGTAACTACAATTTTACTGAATTGTTATAGGCGGGACCAAAGATAATTTTGAAAATTAATTTTTTTCTACAGCTTGACATTAGTCAACGATTGTAGAAAAAATATTGTGTGTATCTCGTCGGATAGAGCTTGTTCGGTGCACTTGTCGAGTTGTTGATCTCGGCTTCGCCTCGATCAACAATTTCTCGCCGCGTGCAACAAGCAATGCTCTATCCGCACTTGATACACAAATAACTATTGTTTAACTAGGCACCAAAATACCAGATTTAATAATAAATTACATTTTAAGAACATTGTGCTTTTATTAAATACCAAATAAGTTTAAGTAGTATTAATAAATTAGACATATTTCTTTATAATAAATCGTTGGTATGCGACTCTAGACCTATGCGTATAGCAAACGTTAACATTATGGAGTGTTTAGTTCGGTATAAGTGATTTCCTAGTACTCATTTCTATTTTCTAATTTTCTTATAGTTAATTTTCTTATAACCTTCAGAATTGTCTTTCCTAAAAGATCAGTTATGTGTTCCAGTGAAAAACAGAAAACTGGACAAGTTATATAATTATTAACGTTAGAGGCCTCTACATTGAATAATACTTTCAATTTCATCGAGAATGCCAGTGACACCGTTATTTCTCTTTCTAATTTGCAAAAATTTCTAATATTCTCTGTAATCTCTAAAACAACAAACTTATTCGATATCTCTTACTCAAAATGCAAATTTATTCCTGTAGCGAAACCAGCATCAAAGAGATGCAAAATAATTACATCTTGTAACATTTATTTGGTGTACTATTAGTAAAATGTTGTATTCTTTGTGAATTAGGCTATTTGAGCTCTTATTTATATGTTTCATCACTTATTTTGTACTTTTATAATATCAGATTGTTTCTATAAATATATATAATAGTTTTCCTTTATTTATTTATTCCCAATTATAGATAGGGAAATTGAAACAAGACTTAATTGTGTTTCTCTGTAAGAACAAGAGTTTTATTATTTACCGTATTTACAATCCATTTACATTAACATTACGGTACCTGTAAGAACAAGAAAAATAACATTTCAAGCCTCTATTTCAAGTACAGTTATTCTTTTCATAAAAATTTTCTTTGCCAGTTTTTGAATAACATTCGCTACGTTTGTTTCTTTGATAATTTATCAATCACGTAAGAAAAACAAGCGTACATAAGTGTCGGTGATTTTTTTTACATCTATGTATGTCTTAATATTAAACAAACGTCATTTCATACTGATTACTTATGTTACATTTTTCGGACTATTTATCGTATCGTCCTAGGACTTTAAAGTAAAATTTGACTTAATTTTTTCATTATTTATAAACAAATACTTGTTCCTATAGAAATGTTATTTATCCTACTTGTATTAACTCATATTTCTACGAATTTTTCATAATTTCTGTTACAAAATACTATAATTTAACAACTTTAGTAACCAGTATGACATAAAATTTTATATGTACCTTGAATGAAAAGTGACTTTAAGATCCTGGCAAGTAATTTGGACCTCGGCTACCGCCTCGGCCGTTAACAACTTGTTAGTACCTTAAAGTTTCACTTCTCGTTCTAGATTCATAAATAACTATTATATTACACATGAGATTTGCTAGTTAATTACTAATATGTCAATATTACCTATTACAATTAATATATTTATAGTTAAAATACATTTCTTCATATTAAATAAATGAATATATTGAGTATAGAAGCTATTAGTTAAATACCATGTCCATTTTATTTATTAATGTTCATTTGTTTTTTAGTATCATACTTGTTTTATTTTTAATGTACTAAAAATTATGTTTCAATAAAAGGAGTTCACCTATAGCATTTGTTTATGAAATACCAACAAATTACAATAAACTTTTAGAATTAACTATAACTTTATTGTCAACTTAGATATTTTGCGCCATATTCAAAGTAATATTACGTTAACTGTTATGGAGCATCATTTATAATAAACAAACCTTTTTCTCAGTGTAGTACCAGTCAATATGTAAATACTGTGAACTATAACTGTGACTGCATGTGTTTGTAAAACATTTCAAATGTGAATAATGTGTTGTCGAACGGAAGGAACTTCTCTCGGTCATAATAACATTGATGACCTCGCGCAAGAATGTTGCTGTTTAACGAACATAATTGCTTGGTATTAGTAGAATCGTTTTCAATTGCTCGGAATGGGATTTTATGAGTAAAAAATACCTTAATTAAAAAGCTATAATCTGTAGTCAAGGTTACATTAAAAATTTAAATTTATACATGTAAACACTTAATCACTTAAAACTATTTCTACGTTCGGTTCCTTCAAACGAATCTGTATTAAGCGTGCGATATACGATGAAGTTTTTCTTTTCAATTGGCTTTAAATTTTTTTCTCTCTCGCACAATAACTCAAGTATAAGAGGGATAGATGAATCGAAAAACAGAATATGCGGTACTTTTTCTTAAATATCCTTTATCTACGATAGTATGTAAAATTGATGTTTAGATTTTAGTTTGTAAAAGGGTTTTATAGTAACACGATCTCATTAATCACAGGTTGCCGAGCAACGAGTGATTAAAATTTTTAAATACGCCAAATTTGCAAAAATTTTGTTATCATGGCAAACTTCTCGTTTAATATTGTGATCCTAATTCATAAAGAAAAATATTTTTTTATATTTATTGGGTATTTTTTTAAATTATATCGTAGATAAAATATTGTAGTATACACATACGTAAAGCATCTTTAGTCACTCAGGAGTCTTAAAACACTCGATACGCTCGTGTTTTAATTGACCCATTCGTGACTAAAGACTAGCTTTACGTACTTGTATCGTAAATAACTATTAAAAATTTAGCCGTACACTTGCACATTGCTGCTTTACCGCATTATGATCTATCCGCATGTTTTACAATAAGCGAATTAGCTATCAAATGTCATTTTAAAATCACTTGAAAAGAAAAACTTCATCGTGTAATCCACGCTTTAGTAAAAACAAAACTAAAATTACAATTAGAATAGTTATTCAATGTTTATGAGGAGTTTGCTGTCATATTGGTTACTGCACCTTAAGTCAAAGTACATGAAGCTCGCATAATATCAGAAACAGTGAAATCTTTTTGTCCGTATTTTACTATATTCTTCAATTTTTTACTGTTTTTAGCTGAATCGGTTCAATAATGTAATACTATTAAGTTTATTTTCGTATCAAAGTCAAAATCATTGTTATATGCGCTTGTTTAACAATTAAAAAATTAAACAACTCTTCCAATAAATAGAACAACCATTACGAATAAGTAAATGAAAACAAACTTGCTTGTGAATCACTAATAACAGTAATAACCGTAAAATTTTGGTTAAGATTTTTTGTGAAATTTTAGTTTAAATTTTTTTGTACTTACAATATTAGTTTCATTATTGTTAGGGATTCTGTCTGTATTTTTTCTTTTATGCGTGTTATAAATATAACCGAATTTTTTTTTTCAAAGTTTATTTTTCATAAAAATGCCCACATATCTGCAGTATACGTATTTCTATTAGGGGTTCCATTTTCACGCAATGGTATATATTTTTGCAAAATTTTAAAGACCATTTGTTCCTCTTTTATTTAGTTCTTATTCTTTAAAGTCCTAAAATGATCGTTACAGAAATTATTCATGTTTTTATTAATGAATTATCATATGCAGAAAGTATGTCATAAAATTAAAAACAATAAACAAATTTATAAAAAAAAAAACGTTCGAATTAAACATCAATTCAATAAACTAAATAAAATATATCAAAGAAGAGTTGATAACTAAGTGAAAAAAGGAAATAATATTTAATTATTAAAGATCTGACAGCAACTAATCTGATTATTTAAACATTCACACTCAATTCATGGCATATGTTCCGTGTGTGATTATTTAATAATAAGAACATGAAAAGTTTATGTACCAAGTAGTAGTAGTGGAAAACACACTTACCACAATAACGCGTATTTGCACGATTGCTTGGATGACGTATTCTTGCAAGATGTTTCTACAATGCCTCTTGTAACGAGCAAAATTATTTTTTATTATACCTACATCATAATCCGTGATTGAAACACACGCTACAGCGTGCGCAAACGCGGAGCTTTAAAGATTGCTAAGCAACAACAAAAATAATTACTATTAATATTTGTCAAAACTGTCATGGCAAATTGAAAAAAAAAACGAATCTACATAGTAACGTAAACAATAAATGCTAACCAAACACTATGTAAACGATATACATCAAACGTCACACGCGCAAAATTATGAAATGAATCAAAATATAAATATTGCTTTCCAGTTTTTTCCAGAATATGATGCAGGTATAATCAAAAATAGCGTATGATATACGTGTATAAGTGCTTTTAAAGCACTATCGCCGTTAAAAGTACTCTGCTTCTCGTCGTGCTCTTAAACTCGTCGTACGTGCTTTAAAAACTTATCATAATATACTATTAATATTAAACGGCATTAAAATTTAAAAGTCATAGTAATCAGCGGATGCTTAGGAAAAAATATTTAAGTGAGACATGATTATTCAAAAAAAATAATGAAAATTGAAGTAATCAGGCCGTGATGTCACATGCTTACAACATAAACAAGGCCGTGGTCATGGTTTCATGTTGTCAATGTTAATCTGTCAGGTTATATTATATTTCTAAATTTTGTTTCAGTCTTCAACCTTATATTCCCCTAATAAGAAACACTTATTGCATTTTATACTTAACTTATCAAAATTCGGAACTCAGCTAAATGAGTTTCACTTTGAAAAAAGTTTTCCTTTTAAGATTGTTTTTATATCTCGTTGTATTCTTAATCATTAGTTGTTTTCAGATTATTTTCCTTACGTATATATTATGTTCACATGTAATTGTCATCATCTATGTTCTTAAGAAAAACTAAAGTAACATTTCAAAATTATTTTATTGAATTCATGTACAACAGTATAATCATGTAAATTTATAAAAAAATCTGATGAGGGCAGTATATGACCTCCAGCATAAACAACTTTTGTACGGTGCAAAATAGAAAAAAAAGTGCCAAGTAAAAATTAAAGCTAATATTATTTATTTTTCATCTTTTTTATTATGAGAAAATTTTCCATAGGTAACTGAATTATTCATAGAGGTATACTCAAAATACTTTATAGGCCTTCAAATATACTACCACATTCAGTTTATGAATTATTGCTACCAAAATCTAAACAACTCTTAATTTTAACATCCAAGATCTAAATATCAAATTTGAAAATAATACTGTCTTAAGAACATGATTTGGCACTTTATAATTTCTAAACTTAATACTGAAGAAAATATATCAACTAAATGTCGTAGAAAGTAACTTATTCTTTTATAATATTATATGAAAAATATAATAAATATAGAATTTCATATTTTTACAAAAAAAATTAAAGTGCTTCAAGTAAAGTACCACTTTGGGTTGGCAAACTTTCACCATAATCAACTGGGCTCTTCCTTAGAATGCACAAATGTAAAATCCAAAATTATATAACAGGGATGGCGAACGTTTTTGAGACGTGGATCCAAATTTGTTCATATTTTTTTTAGTACTAGCTCGTGGGTCACTAATGTCCATTTGCACCAGAGGTAAGTTGAAAAATTTTTAACTCAATATATTTAAAACTAAACATCTTTAAAATTCATTTGACTTAACGGGTAAAAATGGGCGCGGTTTGACGATTTAAAAATTATTAGTGGGGTTAAAAATTCTTAACTGTTTGGTGCAAATGGCAATGAAAGCAATCGTGTCCAGTATCTGACCCACGAGTCATAGGTTCGTCCTATCTGTTGTATAATTTTCTGTTCAGAAATACTTGAGAAAATGCGTTTAAACGAAATTCACCACATAAACCCATCCATCCACACGCACACTAATAGACATCCTCGTGAAAATAGTAAAAATGAGTTCAAAGAGTAATATAACGTGCCTATTGACTAAAATTCCAACAGGGAATTTTTTCACGATACCTATCTATACCCCCCTTTTGACGGGAGGTAAAATTAGAAATTGCAATAAACTTGCCTACGTAGAAACGTAGGTAGGTATTTAAAACAAACTGTATTATTATAAACAAACTGACGTCATGGTTAATTGTTTATTTGATCAACTTGCGCGTCATTCCTTGAAATTATAATAAATTACATATAATTATTATGATTATATTAGTTTTTACTATAAATTAGTTTCTCTAGAATTTGCCTCAATTTTGAAACAAAGGAAAAGTTTTACACTTAATAGGTTTTCAAATTCTTGTAACAAACATAACCTATAGAATATTAATGGTTTTGACCTTTGCTTAAATACTTTGATAAATTAATATCCTTTAATACTAATAAAAGTAAAAATGCACCGATATTACAGGTCAAAATTTTTTTATTATATATTGATTATTCTCGGAAATGCAATCAGTAATCCAAAATTCAATTGATAGCGTTATCGTTCGCATTGTACCTCTTAAAATATTTTAGAGATAATAAACACATATAAACAATAATTATTATTAATAATAAAGATATCTATGTCCTTCGTAGTTCATATACTGTCAACGATGTGGAAATAGTATTTGTTGCTATGAGTATATGTATATACGAGGGAACTTCAAAATCTTTTTTTCTACAATCGTTGCACAATATCGACATTGTTATTCCATTTTTAGTTAGGAAATGTTCAAAATTGTCGCTCTAGGGCGACAAAGTGACATATTGTCGCACTAGTGCGACAAAAATAAAACAAAAATAAATTAGATAAAAGTAAATGATGCATTGGATTTTTCTGGTAATAACCTTGCTTATTGCAAATACAGTTGGCATATACGTACATACACTTCAACTTAATCACCATAAACGTATTCACTCTGTAGACTTTATGTCAAATGTACTCCATATATCAAATGTACTCCATGTGTCAAATTATGATTTCTTTGAAAATTTTTATTTTGTTCATAAACGTTGTCATGATTACGGTGACATGGGTAACTACAATGTTACTGAATTGTTATAGGCGGGACCAAAGATAATTTTGAAAATTAATTTTTTTCTACAGCTTGACATTGGTCAACGATTGTAGAAAAAATATTGTGTGTATTTCGTCGGATAGAGCTTGTTCGGTGCACTTGTCGAGTGCAACAAACAATGCTCTATCCGCAATTGATACACAAATAACTATTGTTTAACTAGGCACCAAAATACCAGATTTACAGCAGAGGCTGCCGAAGCTATAAATCTGTGTTTGGTGCCGAGTTGAACAAATAATTTTTTTGCAGATTTGGAATTAGTATTAATTTAGTGATTATTATATACATGTTTTGCTGTCGCTGTTGAATTACGTTGCCATACGTTCATTAGACGGTTGCTACGCAGCCTAGGTATAAAAGTGACACTTTACAGACTGTTAGCAGTCCGTAAAGTGTCAACTTAAATGTCAATCGGTAAAAAACATAATTAGTTTGATACAAATTCGTTTACTATTATTTTACTTCATTTAACGATAATTTATGATAATATTTCTTCTATTCAAAAATTATGTTTTTACTATTAAAATATATAAATTTTTTATGAAAATAATATTATTGTATTGTTATTTTCTAATTAATAAATGATATATTTACTTCGCCTCGATCAACAATTTCTCGCCGCGTGCAACAAACAATGCTCTATCCGCACTTGATACACAAAAATAATTTGTACATGTTTCAAAAATATACCATACACCGTGAAATACATAATTGGTAAAAAACTTGATAATTTAAATTCCCCTTCAGACATCTAAAATTTGGCACAAAACACGAAAGAATTCTAATAACTATTATAAAAACATTTGATAATATCTCAAAAGTAAATTTTAGTATTTTATTACACTTTTTCTCTTTGAGACATTTAATTTTATAATTCTAAAAGATACAACAGATTATTTTTTAAAATAATGGACGATCGATTTTTGATATTTTAGTTTAACTATCATCCTTGAAACCTTTAATTTGATAAAAAAAAAATCGATAGAATTCAATTAACAAGTCGCGATCATCCTATAGCTATTTGTATATTTAGAGCGCAAAGTTATGTTTTGTCGTTCGTACACGAATATTGAAACGTGAGCCGAATGCGAATGTTTCAAGCGCATGAGAACGATGTTTATGACAGATATCGTCGTCATAATTTGCTTATGCATTTAAATTACAAGCAGAAATTTAATGTTGTGGTATTATTTAAGCTATTCTTTTTGAAAAACAAGAAAATTTATTGCAATGATCTGATAGTGAAAAATTCGACAAAGAAGAATCGTGGAGTATCGGATGTTTGACAATAATACCCGAAAAATCAAAATTTCGATATAAAAATACTAAACCAATTTCAAGGCAAAACTTACCGTTCAGCGAAATACAAAATACAAAAATGTTGAAAACGTCAAACACAAATAAATAAAATTAAAACAGACGTAACTGAATCAAAATACTTATATCGCGCTAATATGTGGATATAATTCGTCGAATTTATTCCATACGCGGCGTATGGAATGATAGTTATTCCAATACATTTCTTTGTTGTGGAATGCGTAGTTTCCAAAACAGTGTTATAGAAATATATTTCTTTGTTACACTTAGCACAATAGGTACGAGAAGTAATAGTTGTTTAACTATGCATAGCAAAATACTAGATTTACAGCAGAGGTTTAGCGTTTTATTGACAAGGCGAAGCCGAGGTAATGAATGATGTCGAAACAGCTGAATATTACTGCATAATATAGAGTGATGAATATGTTTTTAATTCTTTAGTAAGATAAACGATTATGTTGCTAAAATATAGAAATGTCCAATTGTTGTCTCCATTGTAATAATAGGCAGTTAAAATGACATTTTACAAACTACTAGCTGTCAAAACAATCGCATTTTTAATATCAATTGGCCAAAAACTTTCAATTCTGTTTTTCTGTTTCACAAAAATGCCAGAAAATATGTTTTTCTACGACCACTTAGAAATCTGCTCATTATATGTTTGTTGTTGCTAGGGATATAAGGTACATTGCAAGCATCGTGCGAAATGAATTTGTTCTGTGAGTATTTCAATACTGGTCAGCTCATTTAAGTACAGTTGATATTGCTAGGATACTTATTTAGAATTGTCAAATATTGGAATGGTGAAAACGAGACAATTTGTTTTATTAATATTAAATTAATTAGGAAATAATATCGTGGTCGTAGAAAAAGTATAGTTTACAACTCGCATGGAATGTCCATTTCATACTCGTATGATTTGCAGCATGAGCCGAAGACGAATGCTACAAACTTTCTTACTCGTAGAAAATGAGTACCATTCCATGCTCGTTGTACAATATACAGGGTGTTGACCGTGACCCCGGAACATAGGACTTTAACATGTAAAATCATACTTTCGTAATTTCCTGCTTAACAAATTATATTAGACAAAAAGGGTTCAAATAAAGTTGAGAGATCATATAATTCTACATCAGAATCAATAAACAGAATTAAATTTACATTCCCTATAACGCCAGAAATTAAATATGAAAATATTAAAAATTTGCTCAAAAATCGGGTTAGTCTTGGAAATGAAACAAAATTAAAAAAAAAATAGTCAATTATGCAATTTATAATAATAATTAATAAAAATACAATTTTCATTTCCAATTGTATACAATTTTGTTTCATTTCCAAAGCTAACCCGATTTTTGAGCAAATTTTTAATATTTTCATATTTAATTTCTGGCGTTATAGAGCATGTAAATTTAATTCTGTATATTGAGTCTGATGTAGAATATTATGATCTCTCAACTTTATTTGAACTTTTTTTGTCTAATATAATTTGTTAGCAGGAAATTACGAAAGTATGATTTTACATGTTAAAGTCCTATGTTCCGGGGTCGCGGTCAACATCCTGTACTATAGTAATGCACTCGAATATTGTGTTATTTAAATCATATTTTGACACCGATTCTACTTGTAACAGTATTTGAACGCCATATTCGTTATGTACTTGGGTGCGTAGTTTGAGTGCTGTCTGCACAGTGCAAAATAATCATATAAAATATTGATTATGCATTACTCATCTATAAAGTTAGCACATCCTTTTCAAAATTAAATTTTTCTTCAGGTCGAAGTTCATAGTCATTAACTGGCCAGGATCGTGATTATGGTAATCTAGATTTTTAAATCGATCCTGATAACGTCAAACATGTTTGTGACCTCTCTGTTTTCTTTTTATAAACACTAATGAAGTTTTAATGTTATTCACGTTTTTTGACAACTATTACTTAGTTTATAATTTTGTTATTTTTGTTTGTACGTAGTTTCAATTTACGAATCTTTTGTTGTTCGTTTTTCTAGAGAATTGCAAAATTATGTCATATAATTTTCAAAGAGCAGTTTTTGTTCATTACATACATATGGTTGGTAATATAATAATGATTATTTTATCATTTTCTAACAAGCTCCTATAATTTTAACATTTTTTTTACTTGTAGTAATGACTTTAACAAGTACAGGAACATTATTTGAAATTAGAGTACTACCACAAGACATCTATTTGAAGAAAACTAGCAATTTACCGATAAATATACTAGTATGGTATCATAGCAACAATTTTTTTTATTATACAAAAAATTTCACATGACCAAACCAACAGACAAAAATAAATAAAAAGTTGTTATTTTAAAACTTATTAATATTAATTAATATTTCCGTTTTCCCATTTAAAAATAGCAGCTCTTTTGTTTATTTTATTTTTACGTACAAAATGAATCCCAGGTTATTGAAATTGGAATGATAGACCTAAGGATCAATAAACAGATATATAAATGTTGTATTTTTTTTACATTTGTTACAATTTTTATATTTTATACTTCTTATTCTACAATTTATAATTTAATTACTTACTTCTTGCTGATGATGACGTGTTAAGTGCAAAAAATGTAATTGCAAAGGTGCAAAAAAACAATGCCAAACAAAACGATGTGCCTGCTTCAAAGCAAGCATTTTATGCAATTCACGATGCCATTTATCGGCACCTTGTTGTAACAAATAAGTGAAATTTGTTAATAATATTATGAATGATTCTTCTAAGTGCCTAAACCGCACCCGGCAAATACAGAAATTAGAAGAATGAAGTAAAATTCATCTAATTGCCGGCATCTAAATGCCTGATAATTCTAAATGCCTAAACATATATATTTGAAATCCTATACTATCTTAAATTAGCAATTATTCTTCAAAGTTAACAACCTAACTTATATTTTCAAATTAAATTGATATATTGAATCTCTTACATCTTTTGAATAATTTGTCAAATCAAACATGTAATTCAATATAATAAGTAATAAAACTATAATTAATTAATACAAAATTAACAATATATATAGTTTTGTAGTTTCTTGTTTATTGGTGTGTAACCAAATTTTAATTTTTTTATATGTGGTTTTTAGACAAGCAAATGAGATAAGCATATTTTTTCAAAATCCATGAATTATTTATTAGATTACGAGAAATAAAATATTTAAAATAAGTAACACGAGATATAATTTTCTCATGAAACAGATGGGCATATTTGGCAAGAAAAAGATACATAGAAATATCATCTGCTAGTTTTATATTTTGTATATTTAGAGGTATGTAACTATTTGCAAATTATTATATTTTTTTTTTAATTCTGGAAACTATAGTTTTATTTGTAATTTTTGCGTAGGTACTACTTGTACATACATGTACTTGTAAAATTTTAGATAGTTATATCACCGGATTTCTGACAGGCGTCAGTTTCAAAGCGATACGACTTTTATTATTTTATGCTCAGCCAAAATGACGTCATATGAGTAGAGCAATATACATTAAATTTCATTTTAAATTGAAAATATTTTGATTAAAAGTTATCCAATCGAATTACTGTATTTCTGATCGAATGTGCAAAAGTAACCAATCATGTTACAATTACACTGAAAATTTTTTGGTTAAAGAAATATCCAATCGAATCCAGTATTTCTGATCACGTGTGCAAAAGTAACCAATCAGGTCCCCGGGAAATTATCACTTGTTGCTAAGTAACAGATGTTGACATTTAATTTAATATTTGATGTATTTATTTCAAAAATGTCATTTTCACGGTATGTGCATGAAAATAATAATAATTTTCGCAAAAAATTTTCTCACCGAATATCCCTCGACCATTGAAAAACACTCATAATTTGATCACAACTACCTCAAAAATGTTGCTTGAAGGTAACTGTAATTAAATTATTTTGTAATTATCAATGGCCTAGGGATATTACAGCTGAAAATACAATATAATTATAATGATTATAATGGTTAATTATTTTATAATTTGTTTCTCAAAATACCATTATGGTCTCAATTCCATTTTGCTTATTACTGGCATGATAATTATTCAACATAACGATATAAACAATAACTTCAAAATTAGCAAAACAATTTCAAAAGATTTAAAAGTAAAAAGAATTTGAAAAAATATTTATTAAATAATTATGATCGCACGTAGTAAATTATGATGTTTAGTATGAATATAATTTACTAATTTGTTGTTATTGTGGAAGAAACGATCTTAATTAATACGAGTTTCCTGCAGTATCATACATAAGTTATGAATGAAACTATAACTCAAATGTTTCTCATTATGCACTTGCTGTAAGAGCATTAACTTTCATACTGGCCTGGCCAGCCCGCAAACTTGCGAAATTCTGACAAGATAATGTTTGTCGAGCACAAGAATCCTTTCACAACGACTGCTCATGGGTCAGACTGCATAAAAATGATGCTGCATGGTGATGGTGCAATTTGCGATGTTGCATTCTGTGATTTGTAGAAATTGTTACAAATGACACTTAATTTGCTGAGAAATGCAAACAAAGTAATTGTTGCTAAACAAATTACACAAATAATCTGAAAAAGAAGTTACATAAAGTTTTTGATTGTTAATAAATAGTTGTAAACATTTATCGGATCAGGAAAAAATAATGTATCAAATGCATTTTATACAAACATTACATGACATGATCATAGATAAAAGAGAAACTAAAATTATTTACTATTAAAAAAAAAAAACTTAAGAACATGTATTTATCTTTTCTGCGATGATACATTCAATTGAAGAACATGAATAGAATTTATTCATTAAAGAAAAAACTAAAAGAAATAATCTGTATAACGTATGTCTCATAAGTTTTGGCACAAATTTCAAATGCTACAAAATCAGTAATAACAAGAAAATTACAAGTTGCTATGGAAACAAAAATTTTGTTTAACATCTTATCTTAATTTGACAGCTTAATATTTTCAGTCATTTATGTAGATATGGCTTACAAATTAGAAACCCGAAAGAGTATCTATAATTTAGTTGGGCAAGTTCCTAAAGCGGAAATATTACGAATTTTTGAAAATCAAAATATATCTCGAAGAACCATTTATCGGACAATTGCTGAATGTGAGCAAGGTCTTCCTTGTTTAAACCTGCCAAAAAGTGGAAGACCTAGAATTTTTACCAGAGTAAGGGCCGAAGCATTAGTAAGAAGAACGAAAAACAGACTTGGTTCTTCATTAAGAAAACTGGCACGCCAGTATCGAACATCCAAAGACACCATATCGCGAGAACTGTCACGAAACGGTCAAAAATACAGAAAAAGAAGTAAAGCCCCAAAATATACAGCCAACCAATTAGCCAGAATCCCGATATGCTGCCGTAATCTAAGAAGGGTACATTTTGCGAATAACTGCGTGATAATTATTGATGATGAAAAGTATTTCACGCTGAGTAACTCCGAAATGAAAGGAAATGATGGTTTTTATACTGACAATGTTGCAGAAGTTCCTGATAATGTCAGATATACACAAAAAGCCAAATTCGCAGATAAGGTGTTGGTTTGGTGCGCCATTTCCATAAGGGGTATATCCAGGCATTATGTGGGCCGAGTAAGAGGTGAAGCACTGGATAGTCAAAGGTACATCCATAATTGCCTAACGAAACTAGTTAATATTATAGAAGAAGAACATGCTGGAGACAATATTATGTTCTGGCCAGACCTTGCATCTGGTCACTACGCAAGACAGACTCAAACTTGGCTAGCCGACCGAAACATACCATTTGTTCCGCGGAATGACAATCCCCCTAACCTTCCCCAGGCTCGACCCATAGAAGATTTTTGGGCTCTTTTAACCCGTAAAGTTTACGATGGAGGATGGGAAGCCCAAAATGAGGAGGAACTTCGACGTAGAATATATAGAAAAGTCCGAGAAATCGATTTAAATACCGTCCAAAACCTAATGATAGGTGTCCGCAGAAAGTTGCGCCTTATAGAAGTCCACGGACCTGTTTATTTAATTTAAGTTTATAATTAGTTGCTAATAAAACCGTTAATTATTATGTAATACAACACTTTAAGTAAAACCATAATTTCTGAAAAAAAAATTGTTGAAATTTGTGCCAAAACTTATGAGACATACGTTATGTAGCTAATCAAATTATAAAATATTTATATGGCCTACACAAATAAATAGAGACGGTAATATCTACTTTGTAAAGTTTCATTTTGCGCACGCATAACATGCTTCATCATGAAATTGATGCTCTAATTGCAAATACTCATACAGTATGGTATCCATCCAAACAAAAAATTCACATCATAAATAAAACATAATAAATAAATAAATATATCACCACGCCTTTTACCCATTATGGGTTTGGCATTCTGCTTACGCAGATTTCGATAATTGATAAATGTTTGCGTATGACGTGCGGTTACCAGCCGTCAAATCATAGCCTTTAAATATGTAAGTGGAGGAGCAACCACATGAGTAAATTTAAATTGGCAACTGTCGACTGTGGGATTCGAATTATAAAATGATGTGCGGTTTATTATTTGGACTAACTAGATGAATAAAAAATACAAAGCACAAGGAGCCTTGAAAACGACTGATTTATTTACAAAAAAATCAAAAACACAAAATTAATAAATAAAGAAATGCCAAAATATTTGTCATCTGTCATCAACAAAGTAACCGTGAACATTAATAAATTGCTGGATTGCCAATAGTCAAAATAAAAATAAACAATTTTAAAAAACTTAAATTAAAATAGTATAACATTAAGGGAGACAAGTATATGATTTTTTCCCGCGGAATAAAACACGTAAGGAGGGCTACAATATGACGAGGAAAAAAATACACTGTTCTCTTGTAGTGTATGTACAATTTTTTTTTTGTGCAACCGGACGCGAAATAAGCATTTCGCAACCGCAATACAAACCGCGAAGTTGTAATTCGTCGCTGTTGTTATGGTAACGGCCGCGAAATCTAAAATGATTGTTTTTACCTCGCGCCTACCTCTAGGTAAGGGAGGTATTGTTTTTGGTCAAAAAATTGGGTAATGAGTTTTCAATGAATAAGCACGTTTTAGGGTCCCTACAGTACGATTTTACTATTTTCTCGATGATGTCTGTATGTATGTATGTATGTGTGTAGTCTGTGGCAATTTTTTCGTCTCGCATAACTCAAATACTATAATACCAAAAAATACAATTTTTTGAATTATTGCTTCTTATATTTAAATGAAGAGCTGATTAGATTTTGGATAAAATTGGTCAACCGGAAGTAGCAGTTTATTTGAAGCCCTTAACAGTTTTTCGTGAAAAACACGGTTAAATTTCCTTTTTCCACAATTTATGTTATTTTGAAAGTTGAAGAATATTTAATTTTACATGTGTTTTGATTACAATAATTTTATTAATTTTCATTAGATTTAGAGATAAGAAAATATAAAAAAACTATTTTATAAATCTTGCAGTCCTTGTAGGTACACCATGGAAACACTTAAAATTTTTCAATTTTTTACTGAATGTGACATATGTCATTTTGATTGTGAAGCTGTTTTCTTAGTGAAATATTTGTCAAGAGAAAAGAAAATAAAGAAATTAGATTTCACAAATCTTGCATTCCTAGTACACCATGGAAACATTTAAAATTTTCAATTTTTTACGAAATGTGACACATGTCATTGCGATTGTGAAGCTGTTTTCTGAGTGAATTATATGTCAAAAAATTCAATAAATATACGAAATAAAATTAAATTTCTCAAATATAAATAGAAAATAAACAAATAGGAAGGAATGTTTCTGTATCATCAAATACTATTTTGTACCGTAGAGTAGTATTGCGCGGGAGGTTATGTGTTGGCCACATCAGATTTTTTACTCTTGGGAATTGACATTATTTTTTCAAAACTAATTGTTTTGTTTATCAAATGTCAATTCCATAGCCACTTTCTATTTACAATAAAACTGTTCAGAACTAGTAATTAAATTTTTTTACGGTTGCACAAAAAATAGTGTGTACACCTTGTCCGCGAAATCATTTATCGCCCTCGAGATTGTTCTGCCTCGGCCGCAAGCGGCCTCGGCGACAATTTTTCTCTCAGTACACTAACGGGTGATTTCGCGTCCTTGGTACACAAATAACTATTAAATACACCCCTATCTTATTATTCTGCTATTGTGTAGGTAACGTAGTTATCCATCTATTTTGAGCAAGATATATTAATTTATTTCTGGGGAACACTATTATTTTAATGGATACTTGTAAAAATTCTCATACGTGAATGTTTCGTACAATTCTAATTCTCTAACGGAATACATAAAGATTCCTTTTAATACAAATCATACGGAAAAATTTTCAAAAGAAACCACAACATTAAATTTATTTAAATGTCAACTTTCTTTCGATAATCATTACCATACATGTTACTGTCCTCAAAGCAAAGTATACCTTAAAACGGCCAGTGAAGAAACAGTGCTGTCGTAATCCGTATTTTTGTCGCGAATACCAGTTTCTGGAGTGAGTTTGTTTTGTTCTGTTGTTAAAGAAAGGCACCCAAAGGTAGACAAAAAACATAGTGTGCATCTTGCGTGCTGAGGTAATAAGCGCCCGGCTACGTTTGCAGCACTCCCCGTGAAAGGCAATCGGCCCGAAGTCCTCTCAAGCATTTTCCATCTTTGTACATTATTGAAGGCCTGTGTTTCTGTGCTCACGATACTAGAAATCGATTCCATTTTCGGATAAAGGCGTATTCTATATCTTACCGGTCAATTTTTAACAACCCGTTAAAAATTGTATCCAATAAAAATATATGTGTTAGTCAAACGAAATTTTTAATTTTATTCTATGCTATGCTATTTGTATTGGATAAAATTTTTAACTGGCCGATAAAAATTAATAGATACGTTAAAGAACACGCCGTGGACACTACCAACACGGACGCAGAAATAGAATAGAAAACTAGAATGGAAACTTCATTTTCCTATTTCACGTACACAAAGTCAATTTTGTGACACTGTTTTTCTCAAAAACAATGCTACAAAATTGAATTTTGTGCAACTGTTTTTGGGGAATTTATTATTTGTAAAATTAACAGTCTGTCAAACTTGCGGCTGTCATTGCTCACGTAAAATTATTGAATCGAAGCCCCTGCGTCGGGATTGCGGCCTGGGACCCAATAGGCCCCGCGGGCAAAGCCCCTTGGTGACCAGTGGTATATTAAACATGCCATACAATTTTATTTTATTTTTATTTTTATTGAATTTATAAACGTGAAATAGGAAAAGTAGTATGAACAACTCGTGTTACAATGCCTAATTGTAACACGCGTATTTTGCGTAACTTGCCTATACAAACTATACTCGTATTACAAAAAAGGTCATTGTAACACTAGTTGTTCAATATACTATTGTTTAATCCTGCTACTAAGACATGTCGTTTCTTACTTGGATACACAACTTGAAACTATTTGTTTATTGCACTTAAATATAGCACTATTGCTGTATTGTCTACAGTACTACAGTTCTATTGCTGTAACACTTATTTGCCATTGTCTAAAGTAGGAATAAACTATAATAGTAGTTTTATACTAAGGAGCTGAAGTGCTTAATTTAATCCCGAGGGTGAAGTTTATTTCACGAGTCGTAGGCGAGGAAAATAATTACCTGAGGGATTACAGTCAAAATGACAGTAGAAACAGTTGATCAATTGAAAGATGTAGAGTATTTTTAGTGATCAAGGTAATTAATATTATTAAAAACGTTTAAATATACTCTATAGTTATCGAACACAAAATAAAATAATATAAAAGTTTTTTTTTTTTAAATATTTCTTAAAATTCAAAAATAGAAAATTTTGCCCACATAAATTATAAATAATAAGTCGATAACGGTTACGTTTATATATACTTTTCGATTCTAAATGCGTACTAGAATTCATCTTTGAAATACTACCGGTAGGATTTGGAACAACCTGTAGATATTTTCTTTATTGCTTTAAGGCTTATGGGTTAGATTTAATATTTTATATTGTAGCAATTTTATGTAAGACAATTCTTTACAAGCAACACCAGCTGCGTCCTTAACCATAACACTCAAGGACGCATTTCTGTTTGTCAATTTATACAAAATAATGTTATGACCGGCAAAATTGAAGAATTATTAAACAAGACAATTATTAAGCGTTTTAAAACAAGACAAAATTGTAAAAAATAACCAGACCATAAAATAATTATATTATAAAATCAAGATAAAATTTTACGTAACTAATTGTAAAATTATTCCGGGAAAAATACAAATTAAATTTAGCAATGTCGTTTTAGTAATTTATATTATCTATAATTATTTGTAATAAATGTACAATTCTAGCTGTAAACATAGTATGTTTGAGACTAATAGTATTTTTTTCAATACTTTATAAGACTATTAAAAATATTTAAATTTAGCATGTATTAAGAAATTTTATTTTATTTGCTATACAAGGACACATTTCGCAAATATCTGTGATATAAACAAAATTAAATAATAAAATATATTGTCGCACAAATAAAATTGAAACATACATTTAGATCTCAGAACATTGAAATGGGGGTCCTACATTATAGTAACAAATTAATAAATTAGACATACATGCAGATGAATGACAAAAATAATTTTTAAAAAGGTATTAATTTAAAAAATAAAACAAATATATCACCTTTTACCCGGTTTGGGCGTGGCACTCTACCATCACAGATATCTGTAACTGATACAATTTTAACCTGTAAAGAGCTGTTACCAACCGTCAAGTCACGACCCCCAATTATGTTAGCAGAAGGGGGAAATGGCAACTATGGACACACATCTATCCTATTCCAAATTCTTGCTATTTCCTTCCTCATCAAATAACTCATTCTCTTCCTACGGCAATATCCCATTTTGATAGCTAATTTTTACCTTCCTCATGTTTGGGAGTTATTGCGATGGATACAAAATTTTCGGTATTGAGTTTTCAACAAGCACGGTTTAAAGTTCTTTACGATTTCACAATTTTTCACGAAGACGTCTGTTTGTCTACGCGTATGTATGTGAGTCTGTGTGTGTGTGTACGATTAATTCGTCGATTTCCATGTTACCAACTGATTAGGTTTTTGGCGGAATACATCATCCGGAAACGGTAATTTATTTGAAGGCCAGTTAGGTTATATCACAGTAAATAATGAGTTGAGAAACTTTTATTGTATTCGTGTTCTATATTTTGTAACGTTTAGAAATTTAAATTTTCAGGTCATGTGCAGGCTACATCATATTCTAATGAAAATAATATTTTTAAATATCAGTAATAAAACATTGGATATTCAAATAGGCTCTTCAACTAATTTTTTTATTTTATTTTTCGAAAATAGACATTAATATATGAATGTTTTTGTGTTTTCATCTATATTGTAATATAATTAATCCTGTAATTAATTACTAAAGATTATATATGAAACCGTGTGGTGTCACAGTGCCTGATGAGAGAACAGCGCTGAAATAAATAATAATTTTGAATTTTTGTTGCTGTTGTTTTCACAACTTGGCAGAAAGCAAAACTATATAACCATTATTGTAATTTTATCGAGAATTTAATGATTATAACAAATAATAACAATAACACAACTGACAGCATCACAACACTCAACGCCAAATGGCCAAGATTATGCGCGCGCAATCTCTATCTGTCATTCGTCGGTCTGACGTAACAGGAATAATAATGTACTTCTAATAATTAATTACAGGCGTAATATTTACTTTTTAAATAAAGTATTATATTTTTTGACATTATTTTCAAGCGTATTATTGAAAATTTGTTCCAAATATGCTTATTCTTTTAAGGTGGTCGAAGAGCCAGTTACGAACTGATTTGAGTATGGGAACAACCGGAAGCAGTAATATCCTCAAAGGTTATTTAAAAGTTGTTTAAGCGGAAGGTTATGTGTTGGTTATATGATATTATTTTATATAATGTATAATCGTATTCTATTACGCAGTTGCTTTTCGATTTTTAGGTTGAAGTCAGTAAGGTTTGAACTCACGGACTTTTGCTTACGAAACAATGTGATAGTAAAGTGTTAATAACAACCAATAGGTAAAATAGCGCGTGTAAACTAATCAACATAATTTAAAAAATGTTAGTGTGTGTAAATGAGAGGTTATTTGTGTGTATAGTTCTAATATTTAAAAAAAAAAATTAATGTCCCCCATTACAAAGTAGTTTACACGTGATATTTTATACTAGAAATGACTAAAATCCAGTAAATGATATCATTAAATACTGTAAAAATGCATGTAAATTACAAATTACATCAATTTAAAGACTAAAATTATGGTAGTTATACGTTATAAAGATAATATTGAATGACAAAAGAGTTATATATCAAATGGTGAGACTGTTTGTAATAATTATATGTTGTGTAAAATAAAGTCAGTTAGATGGAAAAGTGCTTGTAACATCAAGTTTTCTTAATTGACGTTAAATGCTATTATAGAATTAATTTTGCTATCGATTTAGTTATTATAATTTTTTTCTTATGACATCAATAATTTCCATTGAATGGTTGCAAGTTCCATTACAATGAAACACAAGTCATCATCAGAAGTTAAACTTATTCATAAAACTTACACTCACGAAAGTAACTAAAAAATACAGAAAAACGAAGAACAATAGTTTTAAGTTTAATAATACACTATAATGTCAAAACAAACGCTACATCAATATGGTGATTATTTGTTTGTATTCTGCCCGTCTATCTTTACTAGTCTCTATCTAAGCCTGTGACATAAAAGAATCAAAATTTGGCCACAGAATCTATTTTAGAAAAAGTCCAACAAATATATTTCGAACATTAAATATAGTCTAAAAATTAAGGATAAAATGTAAATTACTCTCAAAATCAAAACAAATTCATCCAGTATCTAGACAACATATTTTCTTGCAAAAGCATTGTTAGTGCACTTAATATATTACTATAGAAAATTTTGACTTATAAATATTTACAAAAATAAACTGAATATGAATAATATTACATTTTTAAATCGATTGTACGAAACAGTGTATGATACACGGTTATTAAGAGTTAAAAAAAGAATCTCGATTAGTGTGAAAAACTTTCAGAACTCATTATAGTATTAATAAGACTTTCGGATATAGTTTCGTAGATATATGGCTATTTAAACTCAACCTTTCGAATTATTGAATATTCCTCGTTGAATCTGGAAAACTTACCAACCTTGTATTGTATAATATACAATAATAGCCTATGAACATTATACGACCAAAACCTGAATAAATTATAAAATAATGTTTTCTGTATACAAAAGCGGATACCCCCTTGGGTTTATTTTTTATCAGTTTTATTTTTATTTGACTTCGAAAACCGTATATACTGGATGCAATCATCTGCAATTAGAATGGAAAACAAAGTATCTGGATATGTAGATATAAAAAAAAGGTGTTAGACAAGGGTGCATAATGTCTCCGGATCTGTTTAATATATACACGGAACAAATATTCAGACAAACAGAAAAAGTTGGAGGAACTAAAAGCGGAGGAAAAAGATATAACAATATTCGATATGCAGATGATACGGTTCTAATAGCAGAAAGTAAAGAGGAACTCACACAATTAATAAATGAAGTGCAACAAATTAGTGAAACATACGGCCTTAAAATAAACACAAATAAGACTATGTATATGACAGTAAGTAAAAAACCAATAAAACATAATGAGGAGGACAGTTTAAAAATAAATAACGGGCAAATAATAAAAAGGGTTACAAGTTACAAATATCTGGGGATAATAACAGAAAACGGCAGAGTGGATAGCGATATTTATACAAGGATTGGGTTAGCAAAAAGTGCATTTTATAAATTAAAACATCTCTTAAATAATAGGAACATTAGCTTAAATGTAAAGAAACGGATGATAAACTGTTATATGTGGAGTGTGCTATTATACGGGTGTGAAAGTTGGACTTTAAATTTAAAAAACATTAATAAAATTAAAGCATTCGAAATGTGGATATACAGAAAAACATTAAAAATAGCTTGGACACAAAAAGTATCAAATGCGGAAGTGTTACGTAAAATGAAAGTTAAAAGACAAGTGATAAGCAAAATAAAAAAGCAACAATTGTCATTTTTCGGACATATTGTACGACAAAGAAGTAGACCTGTGTAGTGAAAACTGCGAAGGGAAACGAGAAAGAGGGAGAAGACGAATAACATTCACTTCTGACATTATAAGTGAAACAAAGACGAAAAATTTCCAAAATCTTGTGAAAACAATAGACAATAGAGAACTATGGAGTTCCGTGATAGCCGATGTCTGCAACAGATATGGCACTTAATTGGATTGGAACCGTATAAAAATAAAATCACCGAAAAACTCTTGCGGAGATTTTTGGTATATGTGACAAAGACATTTTATCCCAATTGTAAGATATTATTATTACAAATTTTCTTAAGCTTGCCAATCAGTGTGGCTTCTATGAAAAAAGAGTTTTTCAGCTTTGCGGCATTTAAAAAACTGGCTACGAAACCGCATAACTGAAGAACGTCTCGAAGGTCTTGCTTTAATGCATTTGCATCTAGATATTGCATTAGAACCTAAAAAAATATTTGATTGATTTACTGCATCGAAAAATCGTCGTTTTTATTATATTATAAAAAATCTGATGTGTCCAGCACATAACCTCCCGCCCAATACTACTCTTAAACGGTACAAAATAGTATTTGATGATACAGAAACATACCTTCTTATTTGTTTATTTTCTATTTATATTTGAGAATTTTAATTTTCTTTCGTATATTTATTTAATTTTTTGACGTATATTTCACTAAGAAAACAGCTTCACAATCACAATGACATGTGTCACATTTCGTAAAAAATTGAAAATTTTCCATGGTGTACTAGGAATGCAAGATTTGTGAAATCTAATTTCTTTATATTTTATTATCTCTAAATCTAATGAAAATTATTAAAATTAGTGTAATCAAAACAAATGTAGAATTAAATATTCTTCAACTTTCAAAATAACATAAATTATTGAAAAAGGAAATTTAACCGTGTTTTTCACGAAAAACTGTTAAGGGCTTCAAGTAAACTGCTACTTCCGTACGACCAATTTTATCCAAAATCTAATCAGCTCTTCATTTAAATATAAGAAGCAATAATTCAAAAAATTGTATTTTTTGGTATTATAGTATTTGAGTAATGCGAGACGAAAAAATTGCCACAGACTACACACACACACACATACATACATACATACATACAGACATCATCGCGAAAATAGTAAAATCGAATTGTAGGGACCCTAAAACGTGCTTATTCATTGAAAACTCACTACCCAATTTTCTGATCAAAAACAATACCTCCCTTACCTAGAGGTTGGCGGGAGATTTGATTAGGATATGATTCGCTATAAATAGTGTTTAATTATAATTATACGTTTTAATAGGCTTTAAACTTCTTAATAATTATAATGCCCCCCCCCCCCCCTTCTTGTTTTCTAGATCCACTCTTGTTTATATACTCGTATATCTATCATGAAGCATGCTAAGTTCCCGTTCCACCAACGGGACTTGTGCACAAGTTCCATTTCCAGTAGGTCAAGAAGACCCGCGGGTTTAAATTCAGACATTTCTCGACTCTATGATTCACATGTAACTTTGAACCATACGTTACGCACTTTCAATGTTGATATTTCTTACATAAAAATTATCACTATAAGCAAAATATTTTCAATTGTAACATTCTTATGATTTCCAGGAATTTAAAATAGATTGTAAAGTCCTGAAATAGGTCGTCATAGTTATCGTCATATTATATTTGATAGGAATATCTAAAAAAATTAAATAGTCAAGGTTATTAATTCAGCGATAATGCATTTTTCCTGTGGCTGCACTTTACTCCAATTGCATGCACACACTAATGTACAGTACTAGGTCGGTATCACCCATAGTTGCGGCATTGAAAACGTTATCAGAAATCGATTCTAGTTATGCACATGTGCGCATTTCACTCGTGGATGTAAACGTATTTACGTATACACATACATATTTTACATGCTCCAAATATATTGATGTGCTAATGACTACAGTTATTTAGTAATTAACAACGTTCCATTTTTAATGAGAAAATACCAAACATTGTCACATATTTACTCTACGAGCAAACAAAACACCAGAGATTTTTTTCTTATAAAATGATCATTTTTTCCGTCCACTATTACTCAAAATCTAATGAAGATTTTAAGTTGAAACTACATATTAAAAGTAGTTGTTTAATTGAAGACCTATTAGGTTTTTTGGACGTACCTTATTAAATACTTGAGTTCGAGTAAACTTTATTATAGTCAAAAAGATGTAGAATGATACAATTAATTGAGTAAGTTAATAAATGTTGTTTAATTTTATGTAAAAAATATTGACAACAATGTTTATTTGAAACATTTTTCTCTAAGTTGTACCGTTTATAAGATGTACATACCTATATGCTGCAGGTTTTAAATTAAACACATCAAATTATGAGCTGATTATATTTTAGTAGCAATCCATTAAGCGGAAATGGTAGTTTACATAAAGGTATACAAGGTTTTACAAACCTATAATTAGCTCCGTGGTAACGTATCGGACTGTGGATCGTGAATTCCTCAGTTCGAATCCCACAACTAGCAGTTGCCAATTTAAATTTACCCCTGTGGTTCCCCCTGTACTAACAACTTTTGGGGCTATGACTTGACGGCCGGTAATCGCATTTCAATCGCAAAAATATATCACCTATCGAGATCTGCGTAAGCAGAGTGCCACACCTATAATGGGTAAAAGGCGTGATGATATATTTATTTTATTTTAATCTCTAAAAATAATTAATTTATGTTATATTTTATTACATTAAAAACAGTATTAGCTTTAATTTTTTTTTAAACTCTTTTTTTTTTATACCGTTACATAAGTTTTCAGCAGGAACTGCTACTCATCATTTTTCTATTCTAATAAAATTAATTTGAAATTCGCATGAAAAAAATTTACTATACAATTTTAACAACCTGAACCTGTTATAAAAAAACTCAACTCGTTATAAAATAGAATATTTTAGAATAAGCATGGAATAATAATTATTGTTCAAGAATATGATAATAAATGTGCACAATTTTTTTTCTATGACTGCAATATTGTCCCCTAATAATATTTAAATCACTATTCCAATTCCTAAAGCATATTAGGAAAGTTCCTATTGAAAACTAAATAATATTATGTTTCTTATAACATCAGTGTTATTAGTTAGAAAGATTTTTATGGAGGAAAACAAGAGTGATGGTAGTAGTGAAGTATTTTGGTAACACCCTTCGGATATCAAAAAATCACCCGCAATTAATAAAACTATGAGATAGCAGAAAATATTTATTTTATACTTGATAGACAGATTATTTCATGTTGACAAGGACTATCACCATTAATAACGTATGTGCAGATCTCGTGAGATATGAATCTCATATCTCACGTTATCTATGAAAACTGTAAGATATGATAATATTACCTACGGCTGATATTACAGGTAATTAACTAACTCAGAATTGACAACGGAAAATGAAAATGTCACCGATTGTTCAATTTCAAAAGATATATATCTGTGTGTGTGGATCTCAAGAGTTACGGATTCACAAAAACTACTGCACTGAAAATTTTGATATTTTGTATATATTAATTGTATCCTCTTGGGAAGAGCTGATTTTACTTGAAACTATTTTTAAAAATCACAGTAAATTATGATTAAATGACAATTTTTGTTATTAGAATAATGTTTCAAATATTATTATCTACAATTATTGTTTGAAACATGTTTCTCTTACTGTCACTATTTAAGAATTACAACACATTAAAGAAAAATTATATTTTGATATTTTCGTTTTTATGCTATTTGGCGGGAGATATTGTGGTGACCACAACAGATTTTTAAATAAAATAAATGGTTAATTTTCACCGTTTCTAAAATATTTTTCCAACATACATAGTTTTTGGTGGTATATAAAAGATATTATAAAGGCGGGAAGTGTTTCCCCGCCATTCTTTTAGTAATATTCGATTATTTACAATTATTGAAATAGCTACTTTGTTTTCCTACAATTTTTTTTCTACAATACCTTGTTGAACAGTTGTTTTACATTCGGTTATATTCCTTAACAATATATCTATGGGTATTAATTACTATTATTAACAAATGATACTATTACATTACTTATTATGTTTAACTCTGTTGAAGATAAAAGTTAACGTACTCGTATTGCATCATTTTATTTGAAAACAAATTCATTCCTCTTTTAGGACTGGTGCGTTTTTAAATTTGCAACAGATCTTAATTTTGACGCGGTCGTTCAGTAGAAATCGTATATTTAATTTCGATTTAGACCACGAAATTATTAAAATAAATGTGTTTGGAAAAATTTGTCGCAAATGGTTATTGTTTTAATACGCTATTGAATATTAAATTTTAAAGCAGTACGTGCAAAGTCGGATATATTTCAATATATGAATAATAATTATACTGACCTTTTCTGCGCCCTAATGATACTGTAAACGTGACATCTTTAAACTCAATGTCTATGGGTTTAATTTCAGGCATTTGCAGTAAAACAGATCGTTGCTTCTCCATTTTTATACACCAAATATAAAACAATTACACTAAACAACAACAGTTCACACGGAATCCATTTATCAAACAACAAACTTTTATGGATTTGATTGTCTTATGCGGACAGTTTGCTCGCAGAGTGTGTTGACAGAAGACGATCGCTCGAATAAATGCGCGCGAGTGTGATCGTGGTGAGCTCAGCGCGTTCTACAGGTTGAAAGAACTTGATACTACTGCACAAACCACAAACTTAAACAGCAGTTTTGGTTTCGTTTTCGAAGCAAATGCGATTGTGAACCGTCCCGTGCACATGGCTAGCTGCACTTTGAAGTGGGGGAATATCGTTTTTGTTGTGTGTTCACCATTATTTTATTTCGTGCGATTATATTGTAACTGCCTATTATCTTGGTAACTAAAAGGACCAGTCTTTCCACCTGATACGACACTTGAGTGACATTTATTATAATTGTTATAAAAGATTTAGGGAGGTCAAAAGTGGGGTGAATTTTTTTATTGTTAGACATATCTTTATTTTGATTGATTTGTCTAAAATATTTAGTTATGTTCTAAATTAAATGACTGTAAATTAGTTAATTTCTCATACAACATCGCACTTTGGATTTGTGGAACATGACATTTTTAGTTCGATTCCCACAACCGACAAAACAATTGCTAATTTTGACTTTACCCCTGACACTGACATCTTTGAGGATTATAATTTGACAGTGCTGCTCGCTCAAAAATATATTATATATCTAGGTTTAAGAATTCAGAATACTACATCCAAAATCTCATAGTTTTTTATTTTATTTCAGACGTTATTTAGAAATGTTGTGTTCTAATTATTATGATTTGATTTAATTTGGTACGCAGATCCAAGTGGTGGTTTACCAGAAAAGCTGAAGTGATTATTTTTTGACGTTTCTGTAATCCAATGAAATGCTTTATTGTATGTCACGTGTCTGCGTTTTAACCAATACTGTCATTATTATACTGAGAATAATGGTTTTGTGATTATTCCCGGCAATATTCTTTGTAGCTTTTTTGTTTTTGTTGACAGATGTCAGATGTCAGATAGTTATCATCAATACAAGTAAAAATGAGCAAAAATGATAGATTTAGTGGCGTTCCTTGATGATGAAATAAAAAAATAATCTAATTAAATATAACTCGAAAGTTCGATAAATTAGAAAATAATTCAAATTATTTTCAATTTATTCTCACTCTCTTGTTATATTATTACTGAAAATAAATAAGCCATAGATATTTATATGTTTACAAACTAGATGCCGAACTCAATGTAAACTAACAACTTGATAAAAGACGCGGCGGCCATTTGTTAGAAAAGCAATATTTAAAATATGATGTATAGGAAATAAAACTCACATAAATGGTTATTAAATTTATTTTAATTGCTAAATGTAATACAAATATTACACTTTATCATTTTAATTACTGGTTTGAAAATAATATAAGTATTAGTTTATTTAATTAATGCCTTTTACTCACATTTTGCTTTTGATTTGACCACTTTGCTATACTGTTAACCTTATAATCAAAACTTTTTTACCATTCTTAAAGTGTTGTGTTTGATTGTCAACCCCCTAAGTTTCAGTACGTCCCGCCGTGCTACATTTTTTTTATGCAACCGGACGCGAATTAAGCCTTTCGCAGCTGCAATACAGGCCTCGAAATCAAATTTCGAGGCTGTTGTTATGGTAACGGCCGCGAAATCCAAAATGATTGTGTTTTACCCTATTTCGCGTCCATTGTTAATGGTAATGACACTTGAGAATTGACATTATTTTTTCAAAACTATTTGTTTTGTTTTATTAATTCCACTTTCTATTTACAATAAAACTGTTTAAAATTTGTAATTACATATTTTTACGGTTGCACAGAAAATATTGTGTACACCTTGTCCGCGAAATCCTTTATCGCCCTCGAAATTATCCTGCCTCGGCCGCAAGGCTCGGTGACAATTTTTCTCTCGGTACGCTAAAGAGTAATTTCGCGGCCTTGGTATACAAATAACTATTATATTGCTGAAAATTTTACCTCTTCACATTACCTACAGCAAATGTGTAAGTACAAATAGTCTTCAAAATTTAAATATGCTTGCACTAGGAGCTCTTTACTTACCTAAATATTAATATTTCCCGATGTATAAATCAAATTAAAATCAATATTTATAAAATAAATTGTAAAACACGGCCTTGGAAAATTAGACAAAACGAAAAATATTTGACATTTTAAAAACAGGTTAAGATTTATTTAACATAAAGAAATTTCACAAAAAATAATACAACACTGTAAAATAAATCTAAATCTGTTTCCTGAAAAGTCAAATATTTTTCGTTTAGTTTAATTTTTCGCCTGTATTGTAACGTTTCAAATAAATATTAATTTTTATTTGATTGATATATCGTGAAATAGTAACTAAAATAGTAATCAAATGGGTTTTAGTAAATGCATCTTTAAATTCAGTACAACTATTGTATTTACACTTTTCTGCAAAGTGAATAGGTAAAAATTTAAGAAGCGGTCGCACTGATCGAGTTGTATCGTGTCGTTTAAAAATCGATGGTCCGGTCGCACTGATCGCGTCGTTGTCTATCGATCGCTACCATTTAAAGATTAATGTAACCTCTAACTGTACAGCTTTTTAAACTCTTTAAGATTATATTAATACTGTAATTATATTAGTATTTATATTTTTTACAATCCTATACCTATAGACCTATACGTAATTTTTGTAATTATAGAATGTCAGATAGCGACGAAGTAGAAATTTTCTATTTAATATGGAGAACCAAAATTAAGAATAAATTAAGAATTATGTGGTTTCGAGATAATTATATTTGTTTCCAATTTGACAACTACAACTGTCATGCTACTTGTCTATGAGGTTATTTGTATTACGCATGCGTGAAGGCATCGAGTAGCGTCGAGCGCCGAGTAAAATTCAAATCAACTTGAAAATCAAACTAATCGATTACTCTCGACGAAAAACGATGGTCCAGTGTGACACACGCCATTGCAATGTACGTGTCTAAAATTCACTCGACAGCAAACGATTGATGCTACTCGGTCAGTGAGACCACCGCCTTTACAGCTACATTAAAAAATCTGATGTGGCCAGCACATAACCTCCCGCCCAATACCACTCTTAAACGGTACAAAATAGAATTTGATGATACAGAAACATACCTTCTTATTTGTGTATTATCTTTATATTTGAGAATTTTAATTTTCTTTTGTATATTTATTTAATTTTATGACATATATTTCACTAAGAGAACAGCTTCACAATCACAATGACATGTGTCACATTTCGTAAAAAATTGAAAATTTTTAAATGTTTTCATGGTGTACTAGGATGCAAAATTTGTAAAATCTAATTTCTTTATATTTTATTATCTCTAAATCTAATGAAAATTAATAAAATTAGTGTAATCAAAAAACATGTAAAATTAAATATTCTTCAACTTTCAAAATAAAATAAATTGTTGAAAAAGGAAATTTAACCGTGTTTTTCACGAAAAACTGTTAAGGGCTTCAAGCAAACTGCTACTTCCGGTTGACCAATTTTATCCAAAATCTAATCAGCTCTTCATTTAAATATAAGAAGCAATAATTCACAAAATTGTATTTTTTGGTATTATAGTATTTGAGTTATGCGAGACGAAAAAATTGCCACAGACTACACACATACATACAGACATCATCGCGAAAATAGTAAAATCGTATTGTAGGGACCCTAAAACGTGCTTATTCAATGAAAACTCACTACCCAATTTTTTGACCAAAAACAATACCTCCCTTACCTAGAGGTAGGCGGGAGGTAAAAATCAGAGTATTAAAATCCCTGTACTCTACATTTAAATTCTACACACTGTCTAGAGAAACACTTACATTTAGGTAACGAAATGGATTTTTTTGTATGTATTTTTAAATTCTGAACCACTTTTGTATTTCTTACGTTGTAATGAATAGCTAAAAATTTACAGTAATAATAAAATAGCATTAATATTTCAATTCTACACTTGGTATATTATAAAACACAGGAACACGAGGAAAACAAATTCCAACTGAACACAGTTTTTTCAGGATGATGACGTGTCTCTTCTGCTTATTTATTTTACTGTAGCAGAAAATTATTGATTTTGTATTCATTTTGTTTGTTGCGCTAGAGAAGCTGTAAAGAAACTTTGTATAATTCGAAGAGCAGTTATTACAAGTGTTTGTTTACGTCTGCTGACCTTTTCTTTTTTCAAAGAAATTTTACATTATGTCAATAATACATTAATTTGATAGGAAGTTAAATGAAACATCACGGAATTTAAAAATTTTTATTTTTGAACCAAAAAAGGAGATTTTAAATAAATATTTTGTAAATAACTAAATTTGTATCTTCAGCAAAGAGTACTTGTACTTAATAATAACAAGTTTATGGTCTTGTTTTCAATAAATGGCGCAGGTAATAAACAAAATGATAATAGTATATTGTGTCATTAGGAGTAAATGTGATACTTTGAGTGCTGAGCATGTAAGTTTGTACGACGATCGAAGCGAGTCGAACAATTACATGCGAAGCACCCAAAGACACATTTACTCCGAATAACACATGCTATTTTTTCTTCAAACATAGAAAATAAAATTATAAATATTATAAAATGCTCAAAACTTCAAAAAATATTCTGTCTTATCTAGCATTTCAAGTTGCCGTAGAATATGCTGTTTTGTTATTTTTGTTTATTTGTTTCATTTTTAACTGTCAAATTATTGAATTACAACCTAACTATTTTTCATAATATTTTACTTTGTCCGCCGCCGGCGTAAATGTGTTGCCAAGGATACACTTTTACGCCGGCGGCGACAATATTGAACATCTTGTTGTTGAATACAAATACATAACAACGTACTTTTATGACGTTTGAAGAAAAAAATATTTCTGTAAACAAGAATACTGTTTTTGTTTTTTATTGTATTTACAATATTTCTTACTGCTCCGCAACCCCGTTAGGGGAGGAGAAACTATTTCTCCGAAAATATGCGTTCTATAAGATTAATTATATAAGTAGGTAAACATTGAAATATTAGATAAAAGAAATTGAAGAAACACCTACTAATATTTTTTTGTCGTCTTGCGTGCAATAATTTCTATTAGGTACATAATTTTATATTATTATTTAATAATTTGTGGTTGACAGAATTGACGAGATATCACGAATATAAAACACATCATGACAAGTTGATATTTTCATGAGATGTGTAATTACATGTACACCAGTATGCTTTGTTTTAGATTATTATAATAATGAAATAAACTTTGAACAATAGATGTAATAATAATAATTAGTCGCGACGAAAACTGTTTCTGTATGTAATATAATTAATATTAAGCTGGATTAAGTGGTTTCTTATGTTTAATTATAAAGGGCTATGGGTACTTTTTCAGTATTAAATGTTGTTATAAAAAATTGATCTTCAAGGTCTCCAACAAGTAATTTCATACAATATTTTATGACTTGTGGAAATATTATGTTAAGTAGTTAAAAGAGTTAAGAAATATCTTGACTAACGTTTCAAAATGCATATTTTATTCAATGCATCTTTATATCCGGGTCAGAATCATGACGGCAAATATTTTATTTCTTATTTGTTTCGTGCTACCTAAGCAATTTATTAAAAAACTTATTTATAATAAAAAGAGTATGGGATTTCAAACATCCCTTTACATTATATTAATTTAAGCTGTGTTGGAATACGATTGAAATATAATTTTAAAGAAGCAAATTTAGTGCATTTGGTTATCAATATTGGTAATAATTTCTGCCCGGTATGATACCAGTGAAATACATAACCTATAAACATTATTTTACTTATCACGACATACATGAGAACGTAATAGTTATTTATGATATAAGTGTTAAAAGTGATATTTTATGAGTAAGTGGAGTAGTTTGCGAAACGAGCCGAACCGAGTGTAACAATCCCACGAACGAAATAAATTACTTTTTATACGTACATCATAAAAAAATGTATGTACGATAATATTTGTATATTAGTATTTACCAAAAAATGTAGAATGATATTTTGACATACAGGGTTATATTAGATTTATTGATACAAATCGTTAGCAACATGTTAAAAGTAAAAATAAAATCACTTTTAACACGTTGCTATGTTACTTTTAACACTAGTATGTCAGAAAGGGACACTTTTAACTTGCTGAGCAACCATTAAACACGATCGTAGATCGTAGATAATAATTACATATAAATTTGCAGGTGAATATTAAAAAAGCATTAATTGTTTACTGACATATTAGTCAAATTTTACTCGGACGATTATTTCAACGACAACCTATTTTTTTTTTATTTGCTTATTCGATTCAGTATTTTTTTCTGAATTCAACAATATTCATATGTAATGACCAAATAATACAAAATATTTGAGAAAAATCCAAATTCAAAATGTATCATTTTTATTTAAATAAGCCTGTACAAAGTTTACCATGGAAGAAAACATTTGTTAATTTTAGTTTTTTGAACTGTACTTCTGTATTTCTGTACTTTAACAACAAAATGAATAATTATTCTCATAATTACAGGTTTTCCAATTATTTCTTCATTTGATTTATTTGTTTTCTTCCATGGCAAACTTTGTGTAGGCATATTTAAATAAAAATGCTACATTTCTAATTTGTATTTTTCTCAAATATTTTGTATTATTTGGTCATTGCATATGAATATTTTTGAATTCAGAAAAAAATACTGAATCGAATAAGCAAATAAAAAAAATAGGTTGTCATTTAAAATAAGAAAGTTGCACCCCGCATTTTGAGAACCACTGGTCTAAATAAATTCTTGTTTCGCTCATTTTCATTGTCATATAATATAGAAATTGTTTAATAATTTAACCGACCTCGTAGCTCTTATAGTTCTCGAAATAGCAATAGTGTACCACTTAAAATAAACACGCTGTATATGTCCGATCTGATCAAAATTCTTGAAAATTCTTTCATGTATTCAGCAGAAAAGTATATTTGGGATATTATAATATTTAAATTTTTTTAGTGCGCTATCGAAGGGAGTTCGAGATGCAGCCAATGACAGCCTAGCTGGTCTCTCCAAAGTAATCAAGTAAGTCAACGTGTATTTCATAATTTGAGGTATTTTAATAGTAAAATTGATACTGCAATATTTAATTCTACAGTAAAAGTGAAAAGGTTATTAATTTCCAGCGGCATTTAGTTTTGCAATATCTCATCGGTTCGTTGCATTCTCAATATTAGTATTGTGAAGTACATTTTTTAAATAAAATTATGTATATTTACAGTCTTGCTTAAACTTCAAATAAGTAGTTTCCATTAAAACAACCATCAAACAGTCGCAGTACATTAACTTCGAAAATGAAAACTTTTTTCTTTACATTTCAACAGAGAAGGTTATTATTCATTCATTAAAATTTAAGTTCGTTTTTTGTGCAAAATATCTTTTACTATTACATATACATATATTTATAAATGCAATGCCTGGTATACAATTCTTCCGACAGCAATAAAAGTAAATTTAAATGTTGAAATCTAATTTGTAAGTTTGGAAATGTCCTGTACTTCCTAGACCTAGACCAAATCCTTTAACAATTTTAAAAGATTTAAAATTCATTTAACATTGACAACATATGTTGCACTTTATCTGGAACAGTTCAAAGATATACTGGGTATAGAATTGAAATGTAGCATATAGGGATTTCAATGTTATTTTTATAGATATTGTTGTAAATTTTTACCTATTCACTTTCTTATATATATATCATCACGCCTTTTACCCATTACGGGTGTGGCACTCTGCTTACGCAGATCTCGGTAGGTGATATATTTTTTCGTATGAAATGCGGTTACCAGTCATAGCCCCCAAAGTTGTTAGTGGAGGGGGAACAACAGGGGTTAATTTAAATTTGTAACTGTCGGCAGTGGGATTCGAACTGAGGATCTCACGATCCACAGTCCGACACGTTACCACGGAGCTATTTACCCCATATTTTTTTTCTTGCAAAAGTGTGAAAACAAAATTTGTTCAGAAGTTAAAAATTCATGTAAAAAGACATCTGGTTACCTAAATATTAGTATTTCACGGTATATTAATCAAATTAAAATCAATATTTATCATGGAAAATTGTAACATGGCCATGGAAAATTCATCAAAAACGAAAAATATTTGATATTTCATGAAACAGTTTTAGATTTAGATTCATATATTGACTAAAAAGAAATTATAATAGGTTTGTTCCAAGTGGATATTTTTGACAAGTTTGTGACATGTTTGTGACAATTTCACTGCGCCTGCGATAAATGTAAACAAGTTAAGTTAGAAACATAGACTGGAACGGCGAATGGAGTGAAGCGCATGGGCATACTCATTTTTTGTTTTGACAGCTAACCTTAAATATACGTATAAATAAAGAAATTCATACATTTTTTGCTACAAAAAAGGAAATGTAGCTTACGTTTCAAACTTAACTTGTTTACATTTATCGCAGACGCAGTGAAATTGTCACAAACATGTCACAAACATGTCAGAAATAACCACTTGGAACAAACCTAATAACATTACAATCTTCGACGAAATTTCTACAGGAAATAATGCAACACTAAAATCTAATAGTATATTCTACAACAAGTAATGGAATGGCACATATTCCACGCAAGCAAAAAGTTTGTAGCCCGAGCCAAAGGCTCGGGCTACGGTTTGCGAGCGTGGGATAGGCCATTCCGTTACATGTTGTAGACCAGGGGTGGGCAACCTTTTGTATAACAGGGGCCAGAATAAGATTTACGTTTCGTACGCGGGCCGAAGTTGTTAATTGACACATTTTTGTTACTTATAATTTTTTTCTGAAAATATAAAAAACAATAATAAAACAAAATGAACTAAGTACTACATTTATTTCTTAATTTAAACTAGACGAATTCTATCAAAAATTAAACTGTAAATTTTCCCTTTTTGGGTACTAACCTAATTTAAAATTTTTGTTTTTGAAAATATTTATTTAATATTTCTTCTAAAGATCTCGCGGGCCGGATTGGAACTTTACGCGGGCCGGAGTTGGCCCGCGGGCCGGAGGTTGCCCACCCTTGTTGTAGACTATACTTTCTATAACAAGGTTTTGGAAATTATACAAAAATACAAATATAAAGCTGTTGAAAACGTCAAACTCAAATAAATCAAATTAAAACAAACAGACGTAACTATAGTAACTGAATCAAGATACTTCATATGTCGCGCTAATAAGCGGTTCTGATTAGTCGAAAATATTCCATACGCCGCGTATGCAATGTTAGTGATTCCATAACAGTTTTTAGTAGTGGAATGCCCAGTTTCCAAAACAGTGTTATAGAAACATGTTTTCTGGAGTGTCAAATATTTCACGTTTTTATTTAATGGAGAGGTATGATTTTGACGTCACAGGCAAGAAAGAAAAAGATGAGGTAAAAGTTGAGATAGGCGCCGGCAGACACGTGACTTCGGTCAGCTGATGGTAACCCCAACTGTCAGTTGAGATTACAGTAAAATTATTTGCTCGTTTTAAATTTTTTTAAAGGTTTAATTTGTAATATTTTGTGTGTTCGTGATTATAGTTTGTGCGTTGCGGTACCAAAAGTATATAAAAATAATATTTATTTATTTCATTTTGTACTGTTTCCGTAGTGCCACAGTATAAGAAAATTCTTATACTATGGTACTACAAAAACTGTACAGAATGAAATAATTAATTTATATTTATGTACACTTTTGGTACCACTACACACAAACTATAATCACAAACAAAAATATTAAAAATAAAACCCTTAAAAAAAATTGAAATGGGCAAATAATTTTACTGAAATCTCAACTGACAGTTGGGGTTACAATCAGCTGATCGAAGTCACGTGTCTGCCCGCGCCTTATACAAACATGTTTTCACGTTTGAGATTTTTCATATTTAGCATCATTTTAAGAACTGTCATCTTGACCGCGCGCGTGATAGCGTTTTGTTTGTATTTCGCCAATTGACACCCACGTGAATTTCATCGTAGTTCAATAAAAACATCAATAGATGGCAGCACGAAAATTTGGTTCTGCATAACCCTCCATTGTCCGTGGCATATTACAATATTTGTAATAAATATTAATTTTAATTTGATGTATCGTGTAATACTAAAATTTAAATAACTAATTAGGCCTTATTGCACGCCCTATTAAATTATGAACAACTTTATTTGAATGTACTCTTTTCTTTTAGTAAAAAGTGAACAAGTAAAAATTTACAGCAATATAAAAAATAGCATAGAAATCTTTATAAATAAATAAAATAAATAGCTCCATGGTTTATGGTTACGCATTGGACTGTGTTCGAATCCCACTACCGACAATTGCCAATTTAAATTTACCCCTGTGATTCCCACTCCATTAACAATTTTGAGGGCTACGACTTGATGGCTGGTAACCGCATTTCATACGTAAAAATATATCACTTACCGAGATCTGCGAAAACAGAGTGCCACACCCATAATGGGTAAAAGGCGTGATGATATATTTTTTTATTTATTTATTTTTAATCTCTATACGTCACATTTCAATTCTATAAACGGTATATAATTGGGTCCATAGAAGAACATTAATGACAGATTAGTAAATATTGGATCTTAGCTGAAACTTACTGTATGTTATTCTTCTGTCGGTTTGAAAACAGTCGTACTACCACTAGAAAATCAAAAGAGCAATAAACTTGCACGTGTAGAGCTTTTCAATGAAGTGTTTGCAGTGTGTTAATACTTATTATAGTTTATACCTCGTTATAGAACAGAAAAAGAAATAAAATATTTTCACTATGTCATAATCCGTCTTGAAAAATTAGTTAATTCCTAATGAACAATGAAGCCATTTATAGGGTTTGTTATTCTCAATTTTCAATAGGTATCAATTTTATATAAAACAAATGAACAAAAGACGTACCAACACAATATAGGTTTAGATAATTTCAAAATTAAATACGTACAGTTTATTTTTCTTGTGGTGCGGTTCACGTCTCACTTTCTGCCACTATTGATATAGAAGATATAGAGGTAGAAGATAGTGACGTAAACCGCACCACAAGAAAAATAAACTGTATGCGTAAACGGATTGTTTTTTAGTTGCTTTGTTTTAATTATCAAGTTGGGTAATTAAATTTTCAAATGTTAAAAAGTAAGGTGAAAATATGACTTCATACTTTTATTTTTTAATTAATTAAAATTATTCGATTATAAATTCGTTTCGTTTTTGCACAAAGAGGTAGTTCAGGGTCAGTACCTACACCAAAAAGAATGTAAAAGGTTAACGCCTAAAACCTGCAAATATTTTGTTGATTTTGCCTTGGTTGCTAAATATTATTGGTTAAATTTGACATTTGGTTAACTAAACGTATTTCCGGAAAGCCTTTCTCCTTGATAGCGCAGACACGGTTTGTTAATTATGCAAGTATTTAAATTTTTGTCAATCCATAAAAAAATTTCTTATCTAAAGGATTCAAACAATAGCAATTAATGTGCTAAGTTCAAGTCACATTTTCGTGTTTTCGAGTGCTGTCTTAATCTGTCGAGTCGAGCTCACATATCCCTCGTTATTACATACAGCTCTTTTTTTCTTTTTAATTTATACAATGTTTATTTTATAGTGTAATAAAAGTATGAACGTTACCTATTTAATTATACATATAAAATTGTTGCGTCGTCAAGCAATTTTCGATGATTATCTTATTATTCATTGGTATTTCCCATAAAGGGAAAATTGTTTTATAATTACATTTATATGACTATTTCCCACATATAAAATTAACCAATCATTTGGTTCAATTTCGTCACTTTTGACCAATCACGTAGTACGTATTACAGCGGCTAAATTTAGTAAAATGTCCTACGGCATTTTTAAGTGACAATATGCCCGGTACATACTGCACTACAATCTGTTACAAAATATTAATTGTTTATTATTTATCAAAAACTTTTATAGTTTTTTTATGTTAACTTATGCGGGAAATTGCCTAATAAAGAATATATTAGATTCATTATTTTGCAGCTAAAAGTACTTACGATTGTTATAGTTAGGTAGTTAACATTCCTCGAGAAATTGAGTGACAAAATCCCTTGCTTTCGATTTGCGATTTTGGACGTATCATTTGTCTAGAAATGTTATCAAGTTGAATATTTGAGTTCTTTTTATTATGCTATCGAATAATGTATTATTTATTAACATTTAGCTATGCAATCACGGTTAAATAAAGAAAATAATGTAAAATACTAAATTTAAATAAGAAAATGTGGATGCAGAATTATTTCTTGACTTAAATTTAAGTTAAATATAAATCAAAGTATGACCAATAGTAACTAAATTTATAATTCCTTAATTTAAAATTTCGTGGAACGGATAATATTAAAAATTATAAATATATTTAATTATTGTTGCTGAATTGTTTACAAGATTCAAGTTTTAAAATAAAATTCGTAAATTAAATATATTTAGACAAATCGTAATTATAAAAATATTGAAAATATTTTGATGAAGTATTGTTTACTTATAGGAACCAATGTTAACGTTCATACAAATAAAATTAAGACATTAATTTATATTGTAATTACTAATTGAGAAGATTGCAAACATCAAACTTTTCATTACAATTAGTGCGATAGAAATATCATGCTTTCCCTTTTTTCTGTCAGAAACATTAATTTTACTTTTATCAATATAGAAATTTTTTAATGTGCTTGACACATAAATGATATTGTTTTTACAATAAATACTAGGTACTTTATTTATCATTGTATAATTAAATTAGCCAAAAAAAAAAAAATGAACAAAAAAATGTTTTTGGGCAACCTTGCGATGTAACTTCACCTCCGAATTATTCCGTTTGATTTGTATCCTATTTTACTCCCAAAATAGTATTAAGTGGCGGGCGGATTCAGATGACCTTGAAAACATAATTTTACAGACAGCGGTACTAAAACAATGCTGTACAAATTTTGTTTATGTGAAATTTACCATTGGTTAGTTTTATTCGCTCGCATTTTTCACGAACAAACTCTAAACCAACTCAATTCACGCTCGACGTACTCGAATCACAGTACAGTACTCATTTTTAATGGAACTTATCTGAGGAAAAGCTCATTTCCAGGTTCCACGCCATTTGATAGTATTTTATTTATGTAAATAACAATAACTGGGATTAAGTTCTGTACAAATTTTATTAATAACACAACGTTTCGGCAGCAAAGTGCTGCCTTCTTCAGGTTAAATATAAATTATAAACAAATAAATATGTAGTCAAGGATACAAGTTGACAAAATAAAATCAGGGTAACATGGATCAAAGTAAACAAATTATAAACGAAAAATTAACGAAGAATAACAGTTAACCATGACTTATTGATCTCAAAGCCTGTATTCAAGTTCAGATTATTTGAAGATCTCTTGATTTCAATTGCTTCTCTAATAAGTCTTCTCAGCCAGTTATTTTCTCTTACTAGAATCCTTGTTTTTTTTCAAAATCAATACCATGTAGTTCTTGAATGGCATGCTCAGCGACTGCAGATTTATCTGGTTGATTTAATCTAATATGTCGCTCATGTTCTTTTAATCTTGTAGCAACAGTTCTGCCAGTTTGGCCAATATAAACTTTACCACACTGGCATGGAATCTCACAAATGCCAGAACAATGTAAAGGCACTATATCTTTAAAATTGCCCAGAAGATCACGGATTTTTAAACTTGACTTAAATTTGTACAGAACTTAATCCCAGTTATTGTTATTTACATATACCATGAGTTCTGAAAGTTTTTTTCAATATTTATTTTATTTATATTTATAGGTACCTAAGGTGAAGGTGGTTCATCGCATGGCTAACCCAAACTGTCTGTGTTTTCAAGGTTATATCCGAATCCGAATGCCATTTGTTAGTATTTTTCTTTTTAGTTTTACGCAAAATGTGATAAATTCAAATCGGAGGTTAACTAGCCCATCACAATATTGACCAAATTTTTTAATTCTTGCCATATTTACTGGAACATATTTAACCACGAAACTCGCATATTGAAAATAAGAAATATAAACTTTAATTTAAAATTTAGGATGTAGGATTGTTAAATAGGCTTTACAAATTTATATTTTTAGACACATTCTAATTTTAAACTATTCCGAAACAGAGTATACAAATATTAAACTATTTTAAATGTATTCTTTGCAAAAATGTTTACTAAACTTCTGTAAATATTTTTTTATGCAAAATTGTTTTGTAAACATATATATTCAATTAAATGCAAGGAAAGTGAAACTCACTTTTAACACTGACATTTATTTATCCTGGCTTTGTGAAAAACATGATGTTTATTTATTTAGTGAGTTCGTTAATAATTTAAGTACTGGCATTAACGTGATTTTACAATAAGATATAGGTACTTTATAATCAGGGTCAACCTGTTTCGGTTTTATTTCATTTTCACGATAATTTTTCCACTGAATAACCATATTATTTTATAGTTACATCAAGATCTTATGTTTATTTGCATATGAGGAAGAAGGATCAACGTTTATAATTAACACGTGTGGTATTTTGCTCATTTTAATTTTAATTGCGAATTTCAAACGCTTGCGGCTTTAATTAAAAATACTGTACACGAAATTCGCAAACTGCGAATATATAAGTAAAACAGCTTCATTAAAATACTGATATAATGCAAAACTTACCAAATGAAAAGTTAAATTAAATAATTTTTATTCTTTATTACAAGACATGCATATGGCGTTTTATTTACTATTTACTATTATTATACAGTTGATTAAAAATATATTAATTTTAGATTATTATCTGACATCATCATATATACATCCTCACTGCTGCATCTGAGTCAATTAAGTTTTTTCATTATGCATTTTAATACACAATTAAGTTCCAAATTTACCAAAAAGTTTGTTTTATAATTTTGTTGAAAGTCTACGAATGATAAATAATTATACATTATTCATACGTATTTCATTTTTATCAACAAAACATTTTGAAATTTCAATGTAGGCGGGATTAAACTTTGGAAATACCCTGACCTACATCAACTTAATCAATATTATCGCTTCGCTGACGTAAAAATTAACTGAGGAAAAAATTCGTCCTTTTTGGCTTGTTAATTAAATTGAACATTCTAGTTCTCATTAGCAAATTGGTGCGTATTACTTGCAGTACAAGTGCATGTAATTATGTATTTTGTACACCTGATTTTGTTATTTTCCCATTTAAATGCAATAAATTAAAAGCTAAGGACTAATTGTTAATGAACTCCACCTTCATCAGGACAGTTGAGAAGGTAGTTATTCTCTTTATACTACCAGTCTGTGTTTTAAGGTTTTTACTACATTGAAAATAATGAGATATTTTGAAATCATTTTTAATGCAAAAACCAAATTAACATCTCATTGTTGTGTAACAACATCTATGTTTATATTTTGTAATAAACTGAACACTCTTCTGCATTTGTTGTTGTTAGAATGTGAAGCTTTCAATGAAGCTTGATCGTAAAATAAAATAGTGTATACGTCAGTATCAGTACACTTTTCCAGGGGTCAACAACCTTTTCTAGATTATGTCAAATTAATAGTGTTACCTACATCAAATTTTTTAATATTACCGAAACTAGTTTGAAATATGAATGAAACAGTTTTCCTTTGCGGTTTAAAAAACTGGACCTGATCTAAAAAACTCAACTCGTTTTAGCATGAAATAGTTTAGAACATGTATGGAATGGACGAATTGCTTTTCTTATGTCTAGAATGATTTTGCTGTAGGATGCTTGAAGAATATTTTACCGCACGAGTGTGCGAATTGAAAGTTTTTGGTAGTCAATGTTGTTTTCAAGGTTGTAAGTATAAAATAGCATATTGTACAACAAGCATGAAATGGACATTCCAAACGAGTTGTACACTATAGGTACTTTTTCTACGACCACGATGTTATTTCCTAATTAATTTATATAATAAAGATATCTTTATATCACACCAATATTAGTTTTCATAAATGTCATGTTTCAATATTTTATAACATAAAAATGAAAAGTGATAACAAAGAAATTCTTAATTTTTACACTAAAAACAGTTACATAAAGTTAAAGTGTTATGAAGTATCTTTCAATTGTTTTGTGACCGCTTATGTAGATTTTAACATAATTTATTCCAATCATATCAAATTCACAATTACTAATATTAATATAGTTTTTGTAAATATCTGAATTGCTGTCGCTATACGTTAGATAAATTTTTGCTATTGTAACAATCTCTTTTTTTTGTGTACACTATTTTTTACGACCCCAATATTTAAGATTGTTTTTATGTAATTCAAAATTATTTGAATTGTAATATAATTTATGATAGTTACCTTTGATTTGTTTAATTTTGTTCATATTTCATATTATTTGAGCACATTCCCTCACAGCGGGAGAGAAAGTGCATAAATCTTCCGTAGATATCAAATGGCTGTTACGGTCATGATTTTGGTATCACAGAAATCGAGTTTCTCTCCCGGTCGTGAAAAATATATATTTGCAACATCAATAATGCACTTGAATAATATTTTATAGTGTTGCAATGGCAAGCATTGTAGAATTTAAACTTGTCCAAGTAGATTATTATTATTGTATGCATTATATAGTAAAAAATTACACAACTCAAAAAAAAAATATACGGAAAGAAAAGATGAAACATTGAGATAAAAATATTCAGAAAATAAGTACAGTTAATAATTTTAAAAAAGCCAATTAAACTAAAGCAGTTCTAAATTTAAAATATATATTTTTTTTATTTTCGATTTAAAAGAAAATGTTTTATCTATGGCTTACAAGTTCTGTGGTGAATAAATATTTTAATTTGTCATGGAAATACATAGTTATAATGAAATTTTTTCAAAGGTTGCTAACTTTTAAACTGTTAAAGTTATGTGGAAGGGTCGAAATAAAACACTACACTTTAACTGGGAACAAACATATATTGCCGATAGTAAAATGTACACTACTGACGTATGAAAAACAACTACATTCATATATTTGTAAACAAGGATCATAATCATGGTAGCAGTGCAGGTAGCACGCTTAGATGTTCGTGGGCAGTTTGACATACATCTTCAACACGCCCTCCTCAAACTGAACCACGATCCTCATGTCTCATTCCTATGCTCTCAATACAACTCCAATGTTTTGCTCTCGGTAGTCCCTTCGTGAAAACATCGGCCGGCATCTTCTCGGTGGGCATGTAGTCAAGTTTTACCTCCCCTGTCTTCAGTGCCTCGCGGACGAAGTGATGACGTACTTGAATATGCTTCGTCCTTGAGTGAAATACGGGGTTTTCCGCCAGCTTTTTCGCTCCCAGGTTGTCGTTAAATACCTGTACTGGAGGCTGGTCATCACCTGTCAAATCTTTAAGCAGTTTGCGTATGTGGACGGCTTCTTTGCAAGCTTCGCTTACGGCCATGTACTCTGCTTCTGTGGAAGACAGCGCCACAGTGCGCTGTTTCTTTGACTCCCATGAAACAGGTCCACCGTTTAACGTAAATGCAAATCCGGTGTACGAACGTCTATCCTCAATGCAGGAGGCCCAGTCAGCGTCCACGTACCCGGTTACCTCAGCTCCTCCGGCGCTGAAATGAATTCCGACGTCTGACGTCCCTCGCAGGTAACGAAGCACACGTTTCGCCGCTTGCCAATGAACTTTCCCAGCGCAATCGTTAAATTGACTCAACACACTAGCAGCGTGTGCTATGTCAGGGCGAGTGGCAACAGATAAATACATTAGGGAGCCCACCAGCTCTCTGTAAGGGAATGTATTTTCGTTTTCTTCGTACCTGGCTTCGGATTTTGATAGTTTTGTCCCTGGATCCAATGGGGTTGACACGGGTTTACAATCGGACATGCCGAAACGATTTAGCAAATCCTCGACGTATCCTTTCTGGCATAGCTTCGTCCCCGTGTTGTCTCTGGAAAATTCTATTCCAAGACAGTAATTAATAGGTCCCAAATCCTTGACCTCAAACGATTTGCGAAGAAAGCAGTAAACTTCGTCAATTTTTGCAGGATCTTTGGACATCACGATAATGTCGTCAACATATACTACAACAATTATTAAGTCTTTTCCAGATCCCCTGACGTAGACGCATGGATCGGCTTGAGATGGTTTGACTCCGAGTTTTAGCAACTCAGAACTTAATCTTTGGTACCAGCAGCGTCCAGCCTGCCGCAACCCATACAGTGCCTTCTTGATAAGACACACTCTTCCACCTGATGACAATTCTTTAAGCATCTTCTTGGCTTTATTGATAATCTGTGGTGATGCACTTCTCTTCTCGATTATATACTGCAATGTCTCTACAGTATATCGCGGAGCCTCCATGAAAATATCTTCATCAATATATCCATTCAAATATGCAGTAGCTATATCGAATTGCCGTGCTTCCATTTTCATGTGCGTGGCAACAGCTATTGCAAGACGAATCGAACCAAGTCGAGCTACCGGTGAGAAGGTTTCACTGAAATCTACACCAGGCTGTTGTGCAAATCCCCTGGCGACAACTCTCGCCTTTCGCTTAGTAATTTTTCCATCTGCTCCATATTTGTTACGTAAAATTACCCTGCTTCCAATTATCTTCCTGTCTTCAGGACGATTTACCACGTCCCACGTGTCATTCTTAATTATGGAGATAAATTCGTCCGCCATGGCCTGTCTCCATTGATCGACCTCCGGGCTCTTCATCGCGGATTGAACGGAAATTTCTGCCAATCCAGCCGTGTCAACAGGATCAATCGAAGTTTGTTGTTTCCTTGGTCTTCCTCGACCTCCTGTAAATACCTTACGAGGTCTGCCCGGTCCGCGCCTCATAGTTGCATTGGTTTCTTTATCGACGTCGGGTTCAGGTGTGACTCCTCTGAATCCATCATCGAGGTCTTCATTCGTAGTTCCTTCGGTTACTTCACGCATTTCGTTCTGTGGTAAGATTGATTCATCAGACATCATTTCGACGTCCAAGAAATGAAGGCGCGTCCCATTCTCTTTGGAATCTTCTTCCCAACTCGTATTTGGTGTTTCTTGTAAATAAAAATTCCTCTTATTCTGATTGACTGTTTCATCAGATTCTTTTCTTGGTACGTTTTTCACCACCTTGATGTCTCGAGATATTTCAATCTTGTGCTCCTCGGAGATCCAAACGCGATACCCCTTGGAATTCTGGGCGTATCCCAGGAAGAGTCCCTTCCTTGCTCTCGGTTCGAATTTTCCGACAGGTTTCGTTCGATTTAAACAATAAACCGTGCAGCCAAATTCCAAAAATTCGCTGACGTTAGGCGCCGTTCCCATCCAAGCCTCAAATGGCGTCATGCCATTCAATTTGCTGGTTGGACACCGGTTGCGAATATAATTTCCGGTTGAAATGGCTTCTGCCCAAAACGAAGGAGCAATATTGGACTGCAGCATCATACATCGTGCCGTCTCCACCAGGGTTCGGTTTTTCCGTTCGGCGACCCCATTTTGCTCAGGGTTGTTTGGAACGGTAACGCGTCTCTGGATTCCGGATTTCTTGAGAAATTCATCGAACCGAGCATTCATATACTCAGTTCCGCCATCAGATTGAATAATCTTGATCTTCCTATCGAATGAAGTTTCGATCATTTTCTTGAATGCAACAAACTCATCAAAAGCTTCGTTTTTGTGTCGCAGAAACCTCACCTCGCACCAGCGCGTCGCATCGTCTGTAAAAGTTAAGAAATACATAGCCTTACCATTCGACGCGACCTTCATAGGCCCACACAAGTCTGTGTGTATTAATTCGCCTGGCTCAGTGCTTCTGAAAGATTTCTTCGGAAATGGATTCCTGACCATTTTGCATTGCGTGCAGATGTCACACACGAGCTCTTCGTTGATGTTCTCAATTTCTAGTCCCTGTATGAAGCCCTTATTCGCAGCTTCACGCAAGTCCCTTGCGTTGAGGTGTCCCAACTTTCTGTGCCACTCCATCAACGATGATTTCTGATGAATATTTGATTCAGCAGCGTTGCTCTCTTCATTACTAATTTTCTCACGAACGTAGAAGAGTCCATCTGCGCGATCAGCCCGTAGTATTTCGTTGTCGTGAACATCGAACACGCTGGCCCCGTTTTTCTCGAAAATCACGCGACAATCTCTATCAACCATTTTCGCGACCGACAATAAGTTCGTACGCAGGTCAGGCACGTGTAGCGCATTATGCAAGTCAATGATTCTCTCGCGTCCCGAAACCGACGTGGAAAATCGCGCAACACCTTTCGCACTTATTTCTGCCAAAGACGAATTTGCTAGACTCAATTTGTCCGAGACACTCGATTCGATGCGCGTAAAACTGTCTAAGTCTTTACACATGTGGGATGAACATCCACTATCTAGACACCACCGCTTTCTGTCCGCACTGTCTTTCCGAAATACTAATTTACACGTATCGCGACTTTCAGTAATGTACAACGACGAATGTTCCGCCTGCTTTGACGTTTCACGATCCTTTTTCGCGCTTCGACACTGCATGGCCTTGTGACCGATCTTTTTACACTTGAAACATCGAATTACACGTTCTCTGTTTCCTTCGTGATCGTTTCCTTCGGATTTCTCAGCCCGATATCCGTCAAATTTTTCCTTCTTCTTATACTTACGCTGATTTGCGACCAACGCGTTTTGCGTATTTCGACGATCGCCGTGTCGAGCGTCGTACTCTTCCACAATTTTGACGCGAAGTACCTCGGGTTTCGGTAGTTCATCGCGCGATTCTATCGCACACCGAAAGTTTTCAAACGTCGATGGCAAGCTGTAGAGTAGAAGAATTGACAACAGATCATCGTTTACCTTCACGTCCATGTCCTTAAGCTTGTCGATAGCGTCGAAAAATTTTCTGAGATGATCTCGCACATCATCATTCTCGACCATTCGTTGCAATACGATCTGTTTCAGGAGTGTGGCCTTCCTGGCGGGTCCCTTGGATGCGTAAATGGTCTGGAGCTTCAACCATACCTCCCGCGCGGTCTCACAGTCCTTGATTTGCTTCAACTCTGTTGGATGTATTGCCAAGATGATGTCCGACATTGCTTTGCTGTCACGATCCTCCCAGTTCGCGATTTCCGCTGCGTTGTTCGCGCCCGATTCCGGTTTAACTTTAATACCGTTCACGTACGACCAGGCATCGTTTTTAATTAACAGCGCACGCATATGGATTTTCCAAGTGTCATAATTGTCCTTAGACAACATTTCGATACGCACCGCCGCGTTTGAGACCATTTTGTCTTTTCTCCCGTTTCAAACAGTTCGACCTAATCTCAAAAGTCACACGCGAATTTTCCGACACGTATCTCGCGTTTTATTTCACACCGACGAATAGTTCTGGGCCCATAACCTGTTAAAGTTATGTGGAAGGGTCGAAATAAAACACTACACTTTAACTGGGAACAAACATATATTGCCGATAGTAAAATGTACACTACTGACGTATGAAAAACAACTACATTCATATATTTGTAAACAAGGATCATAATCATGGTAGCAGTGCAGGTAGCACGCTTAGATGTTCGTGGGCAGTTTGACATACATCTTCAACATAAACAAATTTGACGACTTTAGAGTATTTTATGATATTAATTTATTTATTTTTTATCTTTTGACATCCAAATATTTGTTGTTCCTGCTAATTTTGTATGTATACATCAGAAAAAATTTCCAAAATCAACTCCAGAGGAAAACAAATGTGTTGCCAAAACCAGTAGAGGCCGATTTTTAAGAAAATATTTTCCCACATTTAGTTTTAAATTTACGTATATGTAGATTTTCTCCATTCCAATAGTAATGAAAATGTGAAGATGTTAACGTCATTCGTTGTGTACCCAACTATCCATGGCAGTTTATATAGTTACACGAAGTAGGTATTATTGCAAAATAAAATCAAGTTTAAGAGTCAATGTTACTATTGTGGATTTCTAAATATTAAAAGCCACAGCACTGCATGAATTTCAATATCAATATTTCAATGGTGCGGTCACTGCTCTAACTGCATCTTGAATGAATCAAGGAACTGTGATGTAACCACACATTCTTTAAACATTTACTTTTCTCGAAGCGAAATTTAAAAAAAAAATAACAATATTATATATTTGAACTAATATTTCCTTCCGTAATAGTTAAATAGGTAATTTTCATTAGTTGTTTTGCGGTAACAGTCTGTTTATTTTAGTAATACAAAATAAATATTTGTGAGTTAGTTTTCTCTATTTGAGAATGAATGAGGTTTAAAAATAACTTTATTTATAGAGCAGTAAATGTACAGGAATTTATTTATGAAACAAATTACAGTGGCGTAGACATAAGTCTCCTATACTCTTTGTCTTACCTCAAAGTAAATACGGTTCCAGAAAAAAAATCAATAAATGAAGATAGATAAAACGTTACAACAAAATATAGGCTATTAATTGTCAGACAATTAAAAAATATTAAATGTGCCAGCACAATGAATCAATAAGAGAAACATCAAAGATGTCAACAGAGGGTGGCGCCTCTGTGGTCGTATTTGAGTAATATGCAGGTGAAGGGACCATGCAACTGTATATACATACAAGAAAATGTTGCGAAAGAATTGAAAGCACTCATATTGCTTCATAGGATGTTTAAAGACAAGCATCTTGCATCTTGTTCTTGCATTAATGTATTTCATACGTTTACAGTTACATAAAACGTTGACAGGTAATTACGTTAATAAATACGGAAAAAAGTTAAATTAGAATAAAAATATAAAAAAATAAATATTAAATTTGCACTTTTCAATATTCCAACCTGTAAACGATATCGCACTATTAGTGTTTAATCTAATAATGGCTGGGAGTGGGAATTGCATTTCACCCGTAAAAATATATCACTTATCACGATCTGTAAAATTTATTTTAAACTGTAAATTGCTATTGACCATGAAAATCACAAATCATTTCCAAACACATATCACTTATACACTAAATAATCAAACTTTTACCTCTTAACATAGAAAAAATTATATTTCCAACTTTTCCTCCATTTGGTTCTTTACTTACTAATTGTCGATTGCAGATAGGATAGTTAACTCACTTGTTAGTGTAACAACGTGATTATCCTAATTATTATCAACATTTTTAATTTGACCAAAGAAATGGATTTGTAAAACGAAAAATAAACGTCACACGTTTCTGAAATCAATTTTTTACGACTAAAAAATGAAGAATATTAGATTCACTTCTTTTTATATACGGACACCAAAATAATTAACAAGGAAGTTAGATCTGCAGTATATACTGAAGAGAAGGAAGAGAAATAGCATCCTAAACGAAATAATGCGTACACAACTGAACTAAACAGAAATAAAAACAGTTCTCATAGTATTCCTACACACATCGGAAATGAAGAAGCTGACCAACTTGCAAAAGAAGCAATTAATGAAGACGAAACAGTAATCCTTATTTCAACAACGAATCTTAAAGTACAATTTGAAAACCAAGCAGAACTACAATGAGAAGAATTGAATAATTAATTATACATCAAGAACAATTGCGAAGAATTAAAGAATAAGTAACGCAATGATAATTTTCAGAAAATAGAAGGGACCAATTATTTAAGACTCCGAATCGTCCACTCACTACTAACTTAAATACAACTTTACAATAAAATGTTAATTAATGACAAACAAATATATTACATATTGAAATGTAGATTAATATAATATTGACAACTAGGTCCCGGAACCTAAATGATCCAGCAATCGAAAAACTTCAAAAATATCTAATTATAAAAAATTGGGAATTATAGATTTAACACGTTGTTTGTTAGCAATGTAACAACGCTGTATGCTAGTAGCCTGTGTGCCTCAGTAACGGCGAAAGTTTCATTTTAAAGACATGATAATTTATTTGCTAATCTTCATATTTTACTTATGTCATATGGTTATAAATACACTCTTCGCTAATATGAACAGCCATTATACATATTTCGGTATCAAATGTGTCCGTATTGTTTTATAGAAAATTACAGATTACTTCCTGTGGGCTATTATAAAAAATTCTCGGATTTAAGATTATTCCACAGAGAGGATAAATATTAAATATTATAGGGGACAGACCTATTGAAACCTGTTGGAGTGACGTCAGGCTCGATCAGTAGGTGGCAGCGTTTTCGTAGCTTCGGGAAAAGCCTAGAACATTCTAGAACCCGCAATATAGAATTATAGGGGCTGCTGCGCTAAAGGCGGACAGTCTGTGATGAACCGTTAGTTTTCTGTAAACCTGAGTCTGTGATATAACGTGAGTTTGTGATAATCCGTGAGTCTGTGATAAACCTCCATCGTGTGTAAACAAATATTCGACGTGCGAAAACACAGTATAAATAAATAATATGTGTGAAAATATATGTAGTATTAGTATTATAGTGTGTAAATAAATGTAGTTATTAGTGTTAAATAAATAAGTGGAAATAAATAAATCATTTTTACATTCTTATACAAAGTATAAGGAAGTATTGGAATCACGAAAAAAATCGCTGACGAGATTTTTGCGGAAATACATCTTTTGATGTACACTGAATCCGTTAAGACCAATTTCTCAATTATGTCTGTGTGTGAGGATGGATGGATGGATAGATGTCCGTGTGCGCAATATCTCATGAACGAGACAAGATATGTAAACGAAACTTGGAATTCATAAGTTCATGAAAAAATTAAGAGCTGAGTTGATTTTGAATGAAATTGAAAAAACGGAAGAGGAAGTTTATTGGACACACAAAACAATAAAATCCATTTATTTCAAAAATTGAATCAGCTGTTAGAAAAAGTTTCAAATGGAAGATATTAGCAAAAATATTTGGAATATAAAATGTTATTTGTACTTTTCTTGTACATGCTTCTAATTTTGAGAAAATCTAAATTATATATTTAAGAATATATTTTTGTAATCTTAAGTTACAATAGGAACAAAAACTAAAACATTTTTAATATCTATGTGTCAAATGTGTCAAATAATTGTGAAGTGTCAAAAATATGTGTCGTGTGAAATATTATAAAAGTAATATTTGTATTAAGTGTTAGAAACATTTGAAGACTAGATATTAATTGATTTCTATTTTAAAATATATTCATAGTTACAATGAGAACAAAAAATTAAACATGTTTAAAATCTATATTTCAAATAATTGTCAAAGTAAAGTCATACGCAAGGAACAAGTCATATGTGTTCAGTTGGTTTTATTTGTATAAGAAAGTATTGTGGTGCCCACACCAGGTTTGTATTATAAAATTTTTGTGTGATTCTTTCAATTTCACCGAGCCGGAGTAACAAATAAAACGTTACAATATAAAAACATCACAAAATTTGGACAGAAGTAAAAGTGCATTCATTTGTTTGTCAACGTACATGAATGAGTGCTCCAAAATGCGGCGGCTCAACTCTTGTACAAAATATTAAATTATCAAGTCATTAAAGAACGAAAATAAAAAACAAATATTGTAATTTGATTTTAACTGACAAGGCTAATTAAAGTGTACGTCGGTTAACACAAAGGGTAGTACAATAACGAAAGCAAAAGGTCAGTTGTCAGAAAGATGCGTGAGTGAATCTGATCAATGCAAATGTCACGGAACCGGTTTGTGTTTCACTGACATTAAACTCAAAATGCAGTTGCATATGGTGTGCATCATTCTGTAAAATGATTGATATACCGTGTGTCTGTCTTAAAGGTATACATAGGAGATTAAAACATTTTTTGCATGCTGTTACTCTGTGTTCTACCGGACAACAATGATTGTAGTGCCATCATTTTTCTGAATCAAACGATGTAACATACATTACAATTTAGTAGTAATTTGGCTCAGTAAATTAAATTTAAAGTTTTGAAAATTCTCCGATTTATTCAATTTTTATCGAAAATAAATATAGTCACCTATGACTGTTTTGTCATCTCTATTGCCCGGTAGAACACTGAGCAACAGTATGCAAAAAACTGATTTCCCATGTTAATCTCCTATGTACACCTTTAAGACAGATACACGGTATAAAACTTGCGTTGGATTCTATGTTCCCAAAGAAATAAAAATAAGAAGAAAGAAAGAGGCACCAACACAATAAGTCTAGTCACGGTACCGAAAGGTGTTAGTGGACCGTGAATCACAGAGTTAAAAATAAAATGACCACTAATCGTTGTGGGATTCGAACTGTGGGTCTCACGATCCATAGTCTTCTATTTGGCAACGACGTTTATTTATTTCATCTTGATTTATACGTCATTTGAGAGTAATAAATCTGTCTGTCAAAGACATTCCTGTGGCGCACCAATAATTCTTTTCCTCCGGGATAGTCGAAATGACTTAATTAGATAAACATCTGCCGCTAAATTACTAATTACCTTACTTTGTATATTCCGGAAATGTATTTTCATGATTTAGAGAAATGTATTTTCGAGAAATGTGTTGTTACCCCATTCCATATGGATTTACCAATGGGGACAGCATCAAAATACTACGAAAGCGATCGACTTCAGAAAAATTCATAGCTTTTAAAAATGAATAAAATTCCTGATACCAAGGGCCTTATCTACTTAATTAAAATTTAATAATATAATTTAAGATACTTGTAAGAAATGTAATGAACTTGAATGAAATGAGGTAAAATGATTGAACTTAATCTTAAACTTAAATAAAGAAAAAATTCATTTAACATAAGGTGCACAGTCTGATGCGTTAGCACGGAGGTATTTACCAAATAATGTTAAATAATATAAGATGAACTTAAAAGAACTATTTGGATTAACGGTTTTGCGAGTTCAAGGCTGACTAATACTATAAAGTGAGGCAAATTTAGTACATATTGCTACCAAAATATAAATAATGTACCTTACCTTCCTAATCTTGCTCAATTAATTCATTATGTGAATTTGAAAAGTCATTGTGAATAATAGTATCGAAAAAACCGTTTTAATTATAGGTTATAAAATTATATATATACAAGATGGTCCATCGGTATGTATTTTTTATTTTATGCGATTATTATAAATATTAACGAAATTTTTTTCAGACAAAGTTTATTTTACAATAAAATGTCCATGTATCTGCAGTATAAGTTTTTTTAATTCATTTTTAAGGAACTGTTTTATAATGCACTTCGTTCTACGATAACTTACAAACACTGGTTCAAAACAATACTGTAAATACTTCTATTGGACACTGGCTGGTAGTATGGTCACGGTTTTACCCCCGGGTGTAACTCTGTTGTAACTAAAACCATGGCAATGTCTTAAAACTTACTTACAACCAAGTGTAGTATCGTCGCGGTTTTAGACCGGTTGTAGGCTACAACGGAGAAACAATAAATTTGACTTGGCAACAGTGTAACTATTGACATTAACTGTCAACTGATACTCAAATTGTGAGGTTAGCGATGCTGATTTAAGAATAAATTGATTTGATTTGTTATATTTCTTTTCAGTTTACAGTATTTTATTAAAATATCACCGTTAAAACATAATAACAACCTGATATATATTTTTTAGAAAATAAAAAAGAAATGTGTGAAAAAATTAGTGAAAATTTAACGAAGGATGAAAAGGAGCTTTTGGTTGGAATGTTTCAAGAGGTATAAAAGCATAATAAAAAGTAAAAAGATTGACATAAGTATTAGAAATAAGAAAAAGAATGCATGGAAGATTATAGAGGAAAGGTTTAGAAGAGGGAATGGCTCCATAAGAGATGCTAATAAATTGAAGCAGCTGTGGAAAGACATAAAATGTGTTGCCGAGAAAACAGTGGCAAAATATAAGAAAGACAACTGGTGCTGGATCTCCACAACACCATCAGATAAATTTGTGGAGAAAATGTCGGGAATACGTCCCGATGATTTCATCATCGAATTTCGAAAATAATAATTAAATATTGTATTAATACTTTAATTTTAAGAAAATGGAATATTGGAACCTGTAACTGGGAAGATTCAAATAAGATATATCTTCATTTACGGTTCTTCTTATGGACATATAACATATTGAAAAATAGCTCTGGATGTGTAGAATAAATAAACAAATTATAATTATTCCACTATCAAATGATTTTTATTTTGTCAGGACAAGATGCTTTATTAAACTACTTTTAGCTTTACTATAAAGTATTTAATTAATAAATTTTCTCAAATTATTTTAATACATAGTTATATTTAGATATACATTTTTCTCATTCTTATTTACATGCATCTTATTGCAGTGATATCAATTATCAAATTGAAAATAAATTTAGTACGTATAGTAGAAGATTTCGTGACAGAAAAATACTATTCAAGGTTTAACAGAAAATTAATTCAAACTCAGATATCGAATAAATAACTCTTCTTCTTCTCCTTCGGTGTTCTGCTACGTCTTGTACTTCATTTCCCTCTTCAATAACATCAACAATTTCCCCAATACTTGTCATTATTATTTATAACACAATGACAAACTCACCCTGCACCAGTTGTAAGTTTGGTTGTAAGTTTGACAGTGTTACTATGGTAAATACAACCAAACATACTTAAAACCGCGTTAAAATTGCACTATACTACGATTTGTATCCTTAAGCTTACCCCCGGGGGTAAAACCGTGACCATACTACCAGCCATTGTTTTGAATTCAAAATAATAAGTTTCATTTTCAATCAAACAAATTTTATTGATTGCAGCGCCATCTATCACAGTAATAATATTTTGTTTTAGATAAAACTTACTTATTTTTTATTCTTCATTCGAATCTATAATAAAAAATAAGGGGTCCTATTTAATTTTTCAAAGTTACCCCCACTCCAGCCACCCCTGGGGGTAGGGAGTTGTTTTTTTTATATAATTACATGCCCCCCCCCTCCAAATCATTAAATTTTTACCTGGGACATTTTTCGACTCGAAGCGTACGTCTACAGATATTTCTGGTGGTAAATTAAAATGAGACACCCAGTATAGGGCTTAAATATTTATGAAAATATTTTGTTCGTTTTATTTATAGTGTTCTGTTATTGCGATGATTTCAATTACAAACTAATTTTTATAATGTAATCTGGAGTTTCCATTTTTTATATTTATTAGTATTCTAACAACCGCCTAATGCTAATGCCTTGTTTTTTATTCAGCGTATGAGTAAACGTCACGGATGTATTTAAAGTACTTAACAAGTTTTAATTTCATTTGAACTTACGTGGCAACATGTAATTCTTTAACCGGAAAAATGTGATGCATTTTAAATATCTTCGCGGTTTATCACAGAAAAATTTCCTTTGTTTCAAATATCCATTATTTATATATATTGCGTATTAATGATCGTAAAGCATTTCCTTATCAATGATTATAGGTTATTTTTGGATCATTTGTTTTAAATGGTGAACAAAAAGCACAATTTATAAATTTTTAAAATGCATGAAAATGACGTACGAGTATTGTAATTACTTACATGAAGTGTTAATAATAATACTACGCTTATTTAAAAATGTCTAATTTAAAATTTAAATATCATGTTTTCTTAACTTTATGATAATTGTTATAAGTAGGCATCTTGAATATCCAAGGATATTGGTAAATATACACACAATGCACATTATTTACTGTTTATTTGTTTATTATTTAGAGCTATGGGACCTAGCTCATTTCTTATGGGAAATCACCTCTGGTGAAAGTGGAATTTCTATATCGACCTTCGGATCTAAAGTTTTCACGGGCAGCGAGGTTAAAAATACATAGTTCTTCAGATATTAGAGGTTAAAATGCCACTTTTTGCATACATGCATAAAGAACTTTTTATTTGCTAGTTTTTTCTTGATTTGATGACTCAATATTGACAATGTGTTAGTAGTACTTGAAGGCATTAGGCATATAAGTTTTGATTACCATTTTATTGAGTTTTAATACGCTTTGACAGTTTTTGACAGCTGTCAAGTGTCATTGGTTGTGATCTTTCATGCCATCGGAATTAGCAACAGAAAAGGTTCCCGGATTGAATCAGGGACTAAAACGACACCCAGAAACTCCCAGAGAACTTCTCTTGTCCATTATAAAGATATAAGCATTATAAGCTATAAGCGTTACCTAATATGCCAAAAAGTGGTATTTACCCCATATCTTTAAAATTATGCATTTTTGACCTGTATACCCAAGAGAACTTTTGATCCGGAGATCGAGGGGAACAACATACATCAATTATATCCAATTACACCGGGGGCTACTTCCCAAGGAAATGAGCGGTGTCCTTTGAAATAAAAGTACAGTATTATTTTTATTATGTTTAACATTAAACGAAACAAACTATTAGCCTAAACAGTTTTATCTACGATCGTTGTTAAAAGTGGCCCTTTTAACGGTTGCTTATCAAGTTAAAAGTGTTATTTTCTGACACTAGTGTGGTGTTTCGCCACGTTTCACAAACTTCACAATTTACTCATAAAATGTCACTTTTAACACTAATATCATAATAGTATTTTATATATCTAGAACGAAAAGTGAATCTTTAAGGTATGAGCAAGTTGTTTACTTACTTGTGAGGACCTTAAAGTCACTTTTCGTTTGCGGTACATACAAAATTTTATTTCATACTGGTTACTAAAGTTGTTAAATTATAGAATTTATTAACAGAAATTATCAAAAATTCATAGAAATATGAGTTGATACAATTAAGCTAAATAACAATTTCTATAGGAACAAGTATTTGTTTATAAATAATGAACCAATTAAAAGTAAAATTTTACTTTAAAGTCCTAGGACTTTAAAGTTTCACTTTTCGTACGATAAATAGTCCGAAAAATGTAACATAAGTAACCAGTATGAAATAAATAACTATTATGTAATTATTTCAGAATAAACTGGATATCATATGCACACTTTTACAATTAGTGGAGTCAAATATTATATGTCCTATGTACTCGTTAATTTGTATTAATTATTCAATTGTAAATGTAAAGAATAAGTTAAAACTGATTAAAGTATTTGATAAATTAATTATAATTCATTGTGTATTCTTACTTGTTATTGTTAATACGTGATTTTGCATATCGCACGATCTTCTAAGAACATGTTAAGTCTGAACTACCGCAATTGCATGCTATTGGGTTTCAAATTGATTTATGTGCTTCTTTTTAATTATATAATACCATATCATAACGTCTTGCGATCACTTATGTGTAGTTATTTCACTTTTTGTGGTTCCTTATCATAAAAAAGTAGATTTGTTTTTGTACGCATGCTCAAAAAATTAATTTTAGTTTCAGTTTGACAGCATGCTAAGTAGAACATTAAGACAATGTAAGTATAGTTTTTTTATGTAGGTAATAAATTAGTTATCGGGATATCGCCTAACCGACCGGTCAGAGTACTTTTGTTATAATTCAATTAAATTAAATCACCTGGTAAAAGCCCATCCGTTAATATTATCGATATTTGCGTACAATTTTTTTTTTTTTGGAACCCGACCTTTCTAATCTTTTTATTATATTGCCTGCTGTGAAGAAGCGTTAAAAGTCAATTCATTAAAGGTTGAGACAGGCTATAAATAAAATTATAAAATATTTTATCTACAACTGCCAATAATATATCAATCGTTTTTTGTCAATTAATGACAGTTGTTGTTGACAATTCGATGAAATAATATTATTCATTCGTTATGTCAAATTCAAATCTTATCTATCAAAAATAAGTAATATTTTCCACATAAAATGCCAAAACCATTAGTTTTCTCATTTTTCATTTCTTTTTAAGCTTAAATTGAAGCTGAATAATCCATTTTAAGATTTTCTGCTAAATGTCAAATCAATTCAATATTTTGTTACAACAGTACCTAGTCTAGCGATAGTTGCTACAACAACGATTCCTACATTTATCTATATTGATACACAAATAATTTTTTTTTCTGAAACCGTCAGGAAAGTACCCACTTTCCTGACGCATTTGAGTCAGGAAAATAGATCATTACCTGACTCAAATAAATAACAACAAAATTTCATACTCTTTTTCATATCGGTCTTTTGATTTCCTCGGTAGTAAATTTTCTACTGCTGCAGCTGCCTCATTTAGGATTTCAGGAGGAGTACTTAAATACTCCTCACTCTCATTTTCTTCGCTATTTTCCAACATTTTACACACTAAAATCAATTACTTTTGACACAATAGTTATTTTTCTACAATCGTTGCACAATATCGATATTGTTATTCCATTTTTAGTTAGGAAATGTTCAAAATTGTCGCTCTAGGGCGACAAAGTGACATATTGCCGCACTAGTGCGACAAAAATAAAACAAAAATAAATTAGATAAAAGTAAATGATGCATTGGATTTTTCTGGTAATAACCTTGCTATTGCAAATACAGTTGGCATATACGTACATACACTTCAACTTAATCACCATAAACGTATTCACTCTGTAGACTTTATGTCAAATGTACTCCATATGTCAAATGTACTCCATGTGTCAAATTATGATTTCTTTGAAAATTTTTATTTTGTTTATAAACGTTGTCATGATTACGGTGACATGGGTAACTACAATTTTACTGAATTGTTATAGGCGTGACCAAAGATAATATTGAAAATTAATTTTTTTCTACAGCTTGACATTGTTCAACGATTGTAGAAAAAATATTGTGTGTATCTCGTCGGATAGAGCTTGTTCGGTGCACTTGTCGAGTTGTTGATCGAGGCGAAGCCTCGATCAACAATTTCTCGCCGCGTGCAACAAACAATGCTCTATCCGCACTTGATACACAAATAACTATTGTGTATCAAGTGCGGATAGAGCATTGTTTGTTGCACGCGGCGAGAAATTGTTGATCGAGGCGAAGCCGAGATCAACAACTCGACAAGTGCACCGAACAAGCTCTATCCGACGAGATACACACAATATTTTTTCTACAATCGTTGAACAATGTCAAGCTGTAAAAAAAAATTTTCAAAATTATATTTGGTCACGCCTATAACAATTCAGTAAAATTGTAGTTACCCATGTCACCGTAATCATGACAACGTTTATGAACAAAATAAAAATTTTCAAAGAAATCATAATTTGACACATGGAGTACATTTGACATATGGAGTACATTTGACATAAAGTCTACAGAGTGAATAAGTTTATGGTGATTAAGTTGAAGTGTATGTACGTATATGCCAACTGTATTTGCAATAGCAAGGTTTATTACCAGAAAAATCAAATGCATCATTAATTTTATCTAATTTATTTTTGTTTTATTTTTGTCGCACTAGTGCGACAATATGTCACTTTGGCGCCCTAGAGCGACAATTTTGAACATTTCCTAACTAAAAATGGAATAACAATGTCGATATTGTGCAATGATTGTAGAAAAAAATAATTTTTTTATTAGTCTTTGTTTAGTCAACAGTTTTTGTTGTCACCTTGGACACGTAGTTTATCGCCAATATGATTCTTACCAAAAAATTTAAATATTTTGAATTATTCATAATTATTTATTATTATTTATTAAATTAAAACGGTTTCAGAAAAAATAGTGTACATAATACGTCAGGAAAGTGTCTTTACTGGCCTCGTATTTCAAACAGCCGCTTCGTCTAGTAAAGTCTCACTTTTCTAACTTATTATGTAATATACTATTTTATTTGTCAGATGGAAAAATTCTACTTATAATTTCGAAACAAATATATCTTGTTGAGATGAAATGTTGTGGATAAAGTACAGTATTCTACTCGCATGTAATGGCTCATTCGAATGATTTACATTACTCGCATTCGCTCGTGCTGTAAACTTCATTTTCATGAGTAATAGCATGCATTACATGCTTACTGAATAATATACTATTTATAGAACTCCAAAAGTCTGTTATATTTTTCTTATGAGTTCTGAATGTTTTTTCAACTTACTATAATTAGTTACTATAATTTAGTTTGAAACAGTGCCCTTGGGGTTTTTAAAGAATGGTTATTTTTTGTATCTATGGATTACAATAAAATTAGATTAAAGGTCGGTTTTCACACATGAAATTTGTTCTATGTGTATTATTTAAAAATACCAGCAATTAGTAAAGAATTTTAAGTGTTTTATTTATTTGTAACAATATTCTAATGATAGTCATTTATACAACTTGGAAGAAATAAAATAATATCTTTACATTTAGGTCTACAATTGTTAGCTATGAAATGTAAATTATTACGAGAAATGTACGTCAAGACATAAATTTGTGAAAGTAAAAACAACGAATACTTTACACAATTAGATAGCAACAGAAACGACAAAAGAATTTTTAACGGTGACGAAAGAATAAATAATACTCTAAACTATAAAACATAACTTATTATGTATTATAAAAATATTCATAATTGATTAAGAAAAACTTAAGCGCTTGGAATTTCGTAATAAATTTTCATTTTAAGTAGGTAATTAAATTATATAAAAAGTATTATACATAAACAAGTAGGTTCATAAAAGGGATTCGCGCTAACTCCATTTTTATTACTCTAAACTTCATTTTCTATTTTCAGAACACAGAACATTATTTATTTTAACTCAGGTTGTAATCAAGATTGCTTCGCATAAAATTAGACACATTTTGTTTGTTTATTTAATTTAGAAACGAAGTTACAGATGATGAAAAAATGAAGTTAGCTTTAATTCCTTTTGTTAATCTTCCTGAAAGATTTTAATACCTTCATATTTATTTAATTTATTATTTTTAGTTTAGACCAATAATAATTATCAAGACAACAAGAAAAATTGGTAAAATCCATATAAACAATTGTCCTTTCATTACTATGTTAATTTGGCAAAAGTTGATCACGAAAAATGAAAATTTTCCTCCAGTAGCGATAAAACTAATATTGACCCGTTGGAAAAAATATATAAATTTGTCGTTTATTGTTAATGTTAATAAATGTTTAATTTTTAATTACTATTATTATTCATGGGCAATAATAAACATTATTTTACATGAATATAATGGCCTATTTACTAGCTTAAAATGAGTCAAATATTGACAACTTACTGATTCAATAGTAGAAAAGAATACTTAGTTGAGTTAATTTACACTTTGGCCGCTCTTTGTTGACCGGTACGTCATTAGTTTCCGAACTTTTAGTCTGTCTTTGTCACATACAATACAAGCTTGTTCAATCGTTGGTTAAGAGGCTGCTGCTCGAAACTTGGCATTTTCGGGGGGATATTTTGACTCTATTTTACATAACAAATTGTTTAAATTTCGTATATTGAACAATAAACATTTACTTTCACGGAGTACAAAGCAATTTTTTTGAAATTGTTTAAAATAAATGAGTAATATGTTATCAAATTCTGTTAATTTGTCGATATTTACACATTTCAAAAAAATCCTGTGACTGTATTATGGTACCGATTCCGTTCAAATTATGCATGATATATAAGCAAACTTGTATAATCATTTGTACAAAGCTATATTTGTATTATTATTAGTTATAACAGAATAAATTACTGTCAAAGTTCTTAAATTTAGAGTATAATTTTCTATGCTTTAGAAGACGAAATTTTGAAATTTTACTTAACAAATCATTAATATACGCTTTTAAAAACAAATTTCTTATTACTAATTGCTAATTTATGTAGTAATTATAATGTTATTACGGTTTAAAGTTGGTTAAATTTTCGTTTGTAATGTGTTCAATAGATGTCTCTCGCGGACAATTCACTGAGTTCACAGTTGAGTACATCCCACTTATAAACGGTACTGCCGGGATTGGTTTACCACTCTCTCCACTAAATCTGTTTAACAGGGGGTATATTTAAAAATGGTGTCCCCGTCAAAACTAATAAAGAATGGTTTAGAAATAAGAAAAAATAATTCTGATATTACAAACAAATTATCAGCAGCCTCTTAATCTTACGTGTGTTTAATATGTCCATCTCTTTTCCAGTACTTGAAAAAAAGATCTGTCATTTCAACATCAATTTTAGGTTATATTTTGAATGAAACTACGGTTTAAAATAAATATATAATAGTTATATTAACATAAAATATAGAAACTAATAGATGTTAATTTGAAATTCATAAATAATATCAAATCACCTCGAGCTCGAACTGTCAAATTCATACATCAAAATAATGTCATCAAATCGTTTATTCTAAAACAATGATTTTCGTTTGAAATTATTAAATTATCCATTGTCATAAGTTATCAATATAGAAGTAATTTATGACAACGTTAGCATGAAAAAATTACTATTTAACTCAAACTGTTTTCTTTTAAATTTCTGCTCTTAATTTGTAAGAATAAAAGTATGCTACACTTATTCATCATAACTATTTGAGAATCTGTATGTCATGAAATATCCCCACCATACAAGTCTTAACCCATACGAATATTTTTGATGACGCACTGGTCACCACTCCGCGGAAAAAGTGTATTACATCTTCATAATGCTGCCATACGGCAAGAGGCGTGTTTCTTTGGACTATGATTCGTAATCAAAGAGATCAAAGTGAACATGATCTCGAAGAATCATGTTTCTTCGTTCGTTATTCATTATCCCCACTCTTTCATTTTTGTGACCAAGCACTGCATTCCCCTTTCCCTTCGAATCATACTTTTTTCGCGATTACTATGATTCGAATCACAAATAAAATGGCGGGAAGTAGTGCAAAACTGAAAATAATTTTTCAATGTGCATTATGCTCAATTCAAGGAGATATAAATTTTATCATGCAACATCAAGGAATGTTTCACACATTTTCTAATGTAAACACTAATGGAAATGCTATTGGTAAGGAATATGTTAGGTTATGGATTGAGTTTAAATCATGATTTATTTTTACTTGTTTCTTTGGTATTCCAATTTAATCATGATTCAAACGAATCATGTTTAAGCGAATCATGATTTAGAAAATCACAATCAGAGGAGGAAGAAACAAAAATATATTAATAAAACTTTTTGTTTTTTTGGCTGTGCTTTAGTTGTTGTTGCTGAGGATGCTACTATAGTCTATTCAAGAGAGAAACGAATTTATAAACGATTCGATAATTATTGGTGAATGCAAATATGAGAGCATTTTAAAATAAATGATGTATTGCATTTTATGTAAGGATATTTTGACGTCCGGAGCTACTTCCAAAGTGTTTATTATAGTAATAAAATGACTAGTTGACACAGTTTCTGTTGATACAATCTATAAATTATTTCTTCTTGTGTTGGAAAACATCACTTGCAAAATTATATATTCTCTTTCATAATGGAATGAAATTACATATTGTATAAATGATTTAAGTAAAAATGCAAGACTAGGAATAAGCTTCAAATGTAAAATTAATGTGAGATAACGACCAGTAAGGCCGGTGATTTTTTTTTCTTTTTCTGTGAAGAGAAAGCTGTATAACATATTCTTTTTCTATTCAGTTTTGGCTGTACGAATACTTCTCAATAATCTTATAATGTATAGGTATAGGAAATATTGAAAATCAGTGAATTCTTAACTAAATAATAGTTTTAATTTTGCATGTACAATGTGACGTGTTTACAAACTGTGAATGTTGAATATTTGTGTCGTTAATAAACTTAATTTAAATATTAAGAAAAAAACAGGTAATTCATCGGATCGTTGATTATGATATCCTCGGTTCGGATCCCACAGCTGAGAATTGTCTTTTTAACTTTACTTTTATTTATTTATTTATTTATTTAAGGAAATGGGAGAACCAACAGCACAATAAAGGCCAAATAAAGGTTCTCACTAATTACAATCTGTAGCATACATTAAATACAGCAAATAGACACCAAGAGTCCATTATATAATTACAGTACATGCGATTTTAAATATTTTTTGAAAGAGTTTAAAGACATATTAAACAGATCTAAATGTATTAACTTATTGTTGTAAGTAAACATAATACGGTTAACACAGGAGTATTTGTAATTATTTGTGTTACTTTTTGGTAACTTAAAAAGTTTGCAAGATCTAGTAATTTTTGGTGGAACATGAAAATTAAACCATGAAATAATATTATGACAGTAAAGCAAATTAACGAAAATTTTATATAAGAAAAGCATGTCAAAATATGTTCGCCTGTCTTCTAAACTGCTCATATTGAATCTTTCTAGTTTGCTTATATAAGTTGAACAGTTAATATTAAATTTATAACAAAGTAAATTTACAAACCTTTTTTGTACATTTTCAATAATATTAATGTTTTTTCTGTACATTGGATTCCATACTACGGAGACATATTCAAGTTTGGAGCGTACTAATGAATTATATATACAAATCACCGTACCTGGATTCTTAAAAACTTTACAGTGCCGAAATATAAAGCCCAATGTACGGTTTGAATCCGTACTGATGGAATCAATATGAGATTTCATCAAAAGTTTAGGGTCATAAAGTACACCTAAATCTCGTATTATTGATTTCAGTTCAAGAGACACATTGTTGATTTTATAGTTAAAGTTGATTGCGTTACGATTTCTGGTAAAATTCATAACATAACACTTAGATGAATTGAGATGTAAATAATTTTGTTGACAATAAAGGAATAATTGAGTGAGGTCATTTGGTAAAGCAATACAGTCATTTATGTTTGTAATGGTTTTAAATATCTTCAAATCATCCGCATATAATAAAAATTGTGAATGATTAAAACATTGTGAAATATCATTTATAAATAAGTTGAATAATAAAGGGCCCAGGTGGGATCCTTGCGGTACACCAGAAGGAACAGATATAGAATGAGATTTAAAACCATTACAATAAACTAATTGTGACCGATTGGTTATATAGGATTCAATCCATCTTAATAATGTACCATGTATTCCAATAGTTTGAAGTTTGTAAATCAGAGTAGGATGATGTACCCGATCAAACGCTTTGCTAAAATCTGTATAAATTGTATCAATTTGTAGTTTTTTGTCCATGTTAGAACTAATGAATTCGGTAAACGGAACAAGGTTTTACACTTGTCGTTCTCTAAACAAACATCTTTGGGGGCCACAAATTGACGGCTCTTAATCACACTTCATACACAAAAATGTCACATACCGATATCTGCGAAAGCAGAGCGCCACACCAAAAATTGGTAAATAACGCGATGCTATTTTTATGTCCGACCGTTACTTTATTTGTTATCATTACAGCCCTGCTATTAGGCTGACCAAATAACAGCCCTAGGACATCTTATAAATTTGACGTATGCTATTAGGTACAGAATACACAAACACTGACTTCTATTGGCAGATAGAAATATTGAAATAAACAAATTGGTATTGTAAACAAATAAGAATATCGCGTTATCTAGTTACAGTATTTGCAAGCAAATATATTAATCTCTCTAACACAATGAAAGGACAAAAATCTTTAATCTTTAATAAAATAATATATCAGTCGGACATTAAACGTTGAACGCACCACGGGTGTTAAACGGACAATACATCTTATGCCTGTTTTACATGACGCAATATATTGGTCAATAAATTGGACAAGTTTTTTGTCAATTTATTGTTGTGTGTAATGCGACATTTTGCGGCAATTTTTCCTTGGACAATAAATTGGTCAATTTATTGAAGCATCGACAATTTTTAAAGGAATTCTAGAGGGTTTTTGTCCTTTATTTTTACAAGGAAATAAGAGTATTATATAATTTACCGAATTATGCGGTAAATACTTCAAATTGCTTGGGAAATAATCGTGTTTATTTTTTTAATTACATCCCTAGCTTACCGAATAGATTCATTAAACTACGGTACTCTTTTTTCCGTGTACCAACTTACTATAATACTTCGTTGTGGTGTATTACGCACTTCTTCAACTTTTCATATATTTCGTTTTCTTCTAGATCCCCAACAGTGATTTCTTGCACTGAATGTTTAATGAAATCTATTTGAATTAAGCTAAAACCAATGACAACTGCATATAGGAGGTCTTGCATGCTAACTCCATATATAGCAATGATGTAAAGTGAACTAATTTGCCAAATTAAACTGATTTGGTAGTAGGGCCATTCTTTTACAATGTTGATACATGGAAAACTTATTTCCATGGGATATTTGCCTTCGAAATATGCATATGGATTCAAAAACCAAACGATCATGCAAACTATGGTGACAATTTGGTACAATGTAGACACTTTGGACAACATTTTATAGTAAAATCTGTATTTTTCAAATACTTTGTTTCCTAATTTGGTTTCATCGTAACAGAAATTGTTTTGCACAGAATTCAAAGTTTGCGATAGAATGCCTTTATGTAACCACGCTGATATCAATCCACATACAAGCTAAAATATTAATAATTAATACAAGCTAATTCATAACATACGGAAAAGATTGAAAAAGTAGATTGGGGTGCCAAAATAAAGCTTTTTCCTTAACCCTTAAGTACCATGGCAGGGTCAAATTTGACCCCAACGAATTTCAGTTCGTAGTTTCTCTATCTAAAAACAGATGGCAGAGTGCGTGCGTCCATGTATTCCTCGGATTAAGTGTACTGTACAGTCATGGCCTATTTATCTCAGTCTGCGTGTTACCAGTCTAGCTAACGGTCGCAAGAAATAAAATGCAGGGTCAAATTTGACCCTGCCATGTTTTAAGTGTTTGTAAATTAGCAAGTGCAAGTTTATAATAATGGCAGCTGCTAATAAATCTACAAGAGCTTTATCTGAGCAAGAACTGGAAAATATGGCTCAAGAGGTTATGGACAAGGGATTGGAGACAGATTGCAGTTTCTCGGACTGTACTAGTGAGCATAGCGAGCATAACAGTATTTCGGAAGAGGAATATAATAGTGAAAATGAAAGTATGGAAATAGAGACGGAGGAAGAGGACGAAGAATCACATAGTACAAACTATTTATACGGGAAAAACAGATTCAAATGGGCTAAAATCGCACCTGCACCTTCTCGGACACGCGCTAAAAATATAATAACTCATTTACCAGGAGTCATAGGAGAAGCAAGAACAAAAAATCCAAGCAAACCGATTCAAGCTTGGGAATGTTTTATTGACGAAGACATTCTAAATATAATGATTGACAAAACCAATGAAAAAATCACGGAAATGGCAGAAAAGTATAATTTTCATAACCTTTCCTGCCAATACAACAACCATGTGGACAGGATTGAAATGAAGGCCTTTCTGGGGCTCCTATATCTAGCAGGAGTTTTTAAATCAAACCACGAAGACTTAAAATCATTGTTTTCACGAGATGGTACTGGACGTGACATTTTTAGAGCTACGATGTCCATGAACCGATTTAACTTTTTACTTTGCGCTCTAAGATTTGACGATAGAGATCGAAGACAAGAGAAGATAGAAAATGGTGATAAACTGGCTGCCATATCTGAAATTTTTAACATCTTTATTACCAACTGCCAATCAAATTATAGTTGCGGGGAATATGTCACTATAGATGAGATGCTCATTGCTTTTCGAGGAAGATGTAAGTTTCGTATGTACCTCAAAAATAAACCTGACAAATACGGACTAAAAATGCAGTGCCTATGTGATGCAAAAACTCATTATCTTGCCAATGCATTTATATATACCGGCAAAAATTCCAATAGAGATAATCCAAGGAAGCTATCAATTCCTACGCTGGACGTTCTTTCTCTTGTTCCGCCAATAATAAACACCAATCGAAATATTACTGCTGATAATTGGTTCACATCTATGGAGCTGGTATCAGAGCTAAATAAATATAATTTAACATATGTTGGAACTATGAAAAAAAACAAACGTGAAATTCCATCTCAGTTTTTGCCACATAAGGACCGACCAGCTAATAGTTCTTTATTTGGATTTGGTAAAGGTACTACTTTGGTTTCATATGTGCCAAAAAAGAGTCGTGCAGTTATATTAGTTTCTTCCATGCATCATACAGACTCTATTATCGATAATAATAAACCAGAAATCATCGAATTCTATAACTCGACTAAAAGTGGAGTTGATTCGCTTGACCAGAAATGTGCCTGCTATAAAGTTGGTAGACGGACAAGACGTTGGCCCCAAGCAATATGGTTTCGCATTATGGATATTGCGGGTGTAAATTCCAATGTTATTTTCAACGGTTTGGTTGAAAATAAATGTATGGATAGACGACCTTTTCTGACTTCCCTAGGGCGTGACCTTATTCAAGAACATCTATTGCGTAGAAGAGTACAAAGATATATTCCAAGGGAACTTCGAAGTGTGATATGTAGGATTTCTGGAGTGTCAGAAAGTTCTCAAGTTCAACCTGATAATAAAAAAGGTACCAAAAGAGGAAGATGTCATATATGTCCCTATTCCCAAAAGAAGGAGAGCCTATTATGTAACAGTTGTCAGCAGTTTTGCTGCAAAATTCATGCAAGTGTACGCACAATGTGCAACATATGTGAAGAATCGGATAACTAGAAATGTACTTGTCATTTTGTGGTGTAATTAATTTTATTTTTTGTTTTTGCCTTAGGGATCATCTTTGAAGTCATGAATTGCCAAATTGACATAAAAGAAAACAAAAACTTTATTTTTGTAATTTAAATTTAGTATTACAATCAATATGGTCTGTATTTACATTTTTTACAATTACCGGTTTTCGTAAATAAAATATTATATTTTTCACCTATTTTTGTGTTTATATAACTCCTAAATCTTCATTTTACGCATACATTCCACAAAAGAATTTTTAAATAAAGTAATTGCCTATAAACAATAGGGGTCAAATTTGACCCTGCCATGCTCTGAGTGTTACAGTTTTGAGCCATGGTACTTAAGGGTTAATAAACTTTTCACGAAAAATCAATAATCAAAAAGTTACAGTAAATTAATAGTTATTTACGATACAAGTACGTAAAGTCAATCTTTAGTTACGAATAGGTCAATTAAACCACGAGCGTAGTGAGTGTTTTAAAACTTCTAAGTTACACAGTAAAAAATTTATAGTCAAAATTGACAAAATTTTAACAAAATTTTTAGTCCATGACTATACACCGTTAATTTTTCTTAATATTAGCAAGTAACAAATTATTTTTGTGTACTTCGTAACTAAATATATTTGAGAATATAGTAATTATTAACATTAATTCTTATGTACTTTTGACTAACTAAATATTTTATTAATTATATTGAAGCAGAACAATAAATCATAGTTATTATAACAAATTAAGTTGTTACGAAGGATACAAACTTTCTTCAACAATTTCAAATTGATAAATTTACTTGTTATTATTGTCGACTCTATTTGTTTAATTTTTAAAATGTAGCAATTAAATAAAAACAACAATTTTTCTTGTAAAATTATAATTTAACAAATTGTCATATTTGTTCAAATTGTTAATTTAGCGCAACATATTTGTCAATATTAACTAAAAATACTTAACAACTGCAAAATTTACAAATCGCAAATAAAATTTTTTACTATGTATGGTATCAACCGCGAAATCCAAAATGACCATAACAACAGCCGCAAAATAGTGTAAAAAAAATCATTTTTACACTTTTAAAGTCTACTTTCTAGTTACACTAAAATTGGTTAAAAATTAATAAGATTTGTAATTACATATTTGTGACGGTTGCACAAAAAATATTGGCTGCTACCATCAGCTCTGTTTTTGGGTGTTTTAATAGGCTCAGTTTTAACGCTGGCCAATGTTCAAAAATTATTTTATAAAAAAAAAAATTCAAATAAACATAGTAGATAATTCATCTCGGATGATTTGCTTTATCTTCGTGAATAATGACTATCATAATAACTCATATAATAATATACTATTAAAGAATAGGAAATGTGTGTTGGATAATTTGAAAACTTTGTAACTACTTAATTTTTACACCAAAAATTCGTTTTCATATGCCATTTTGAAGGTAATTGATTAAACTTTTAAAATATATTCATACAACAAAACTTTGGGTGAGCGTTGTGGTTATGGATGTTAAAAAAATATAAATGATTGTTTAACACGATATTAAATTCGAGTGAGCATAGGTTTATTTTGTTAAACTGAAACTCATTTTCTATGCACAAGGACCAATTTTAGAAGACGCACGCAAAAAAAAATATTTTCGCATTATAAAAACCATCCTAATGTCTAAAAACTCAAATTCATAACGAATAACGTTAACATGTACATACTTGTACAAGACCATTTACTAAATCTCTCCTTTATTCTTCTCCAGTACAATAAATGACAATGGGTATAAATAAAATACTCCTTACCTGCATCAAGCAGTTTATGTTTACAACAGCTTTGACTAAGTCTTCCAAGTTGTTCAAATAAAACATACGCACAACAGACAAAACTAGCCACATAATCATTGAGAATACTAAGAAACTCCACCAGATTGTTGCCAGTGGATTAGAACTTTGCGGATGGCACCCAGAATATTTTAATTTCGATATAAGGGGTAGTATTATATCAACAGGACTCTCCTGAAATCGGTATAATTGTATTTAGAGAATATATATATATATATATATATATATATATATATATATATTCCAATAATATTTTACCTTCATGTTGATGTTCCTTCAGTGTTACTCTTGTATGCGGAATATTAATTGAATACATGCCTTCTGTACTTTATATTACACGTAGAAAGACGGTTTTGCGCAGAAGAATATTCAATACACATTTAAATTATTCGTAAATTTCTTGCAACACCGGTTGCAAAATTAAATATTCTGTTTATTATTTCCTGTAACTGTATTCAATTTGTGAAATATTTATAATAAATTTTACAATGTACAAGCAAAGACCTTCCGGAACAATACTTCACTTCAAAAATAAAATATTTCTCACTTGATAAATTCTTGCAGTTTGTAATTCAAAATATTTTTTATATTTATACTTTTGGTTTAATATAATTAAGGAATCTACAATCTCTATATTAAAACCAGCATTGAATTCGATAATTATTGGTGAGTGCAAATATTACGAGAGCACTCTAAAATATATGGTGTTTAGAACCGTTGCTACCTGGGGGTACAATTGGTGCACCGCAAGGGGCGGCAAATTTTCAAACGAAAATAAACACTCTTTTACCATAATTAAGTTTTTGGTTTTAAAATCAAACATAAGATAATACTATGACACGTTTTTTTGTGTGTACAAACTTACATAAACGTGAGATATATAGTTGTACAAAATAAAATTAGAAGATGTAATATGTTTAACAGACTTGTTTACACTTGAAAATTTTGTAGGAGTATAAAAAGTGTGGTAATCACTGAAATATACACAGACCAAAAAGTCTTACCTGCCAGTTGCCGCGGATACCGTGCGCCGATAGAGAAAGCTGTCGGAGGCAAGAGATAGATAACAAAGAAAATGGAATACTGAACCTGGCTCATTTACACGTTTTATAAAATTAAAAATAATAATAATAATTTTTCCGGTTTGACTATTTACCGCACGGCCTATTAATTTACTTTTAAGTTTTAAATCGTTGAATAGATATTATGTATAAATATAAATAATGTTTATTTTCCTTGTTTTTGTTGTACAAAATGTTTCCATTTTGTTTTTATTTTGTTGTCTGTATAACGTAATAAAATTTACTTATTTATTTATTATTATTCATGTCATTTATTAAATTGAACTGATAAATTCTTAATATTATCTGAAGGACAATTTCTAAATCTATTCTTTGTTACCTTATCAGATAAAGTTAACCGGCAATGAAAATGTCAACCTATAATTAAATTAACAATTAATTTCTTTTTAATAAGTGCAAATTATTTGAAAATTTTACGACTTACTTAACATTGCCGTCAAATTTTGATTGTAATTTGGATAACTTGATGTTTTAGTATGGAAGTTTTAACTATGGAGTTTAAATTTCTTTATAAATACGGACATTAATCTTTCATTCATAATATAATATAAATAAAGTAAGTTATAAAAAATAATATGTGTAGGTTATGTTTGTATGTTGTTTGTTATCCATTATATCAATATAATTTGCGGACAAAATTCAGGAGGCGACAAATGTGTTATTGCACGCTGGCTGTCAAACACCTAGCCACAGCCCTGATAGTGTTGTATTGGATTAATTCGAAATGATTACATTTTATGTAAGCATATTTTGAACTCCAAAGCTACTTCCAAGGGGTTTATTATAGATTAAATAACAAGTTGACACTGTTTCTGTATCTCTAAATTATTTCTTTTTCGCAAATGTTGGAAAACATCGCATGCAAAATTAAATATTCTCTTTCATAATGGTATTATTGTATAAATTATTTAGGTGATAATGCAAAACTAATAATACATTGCTAGTAATAGAAATAAGCATAAAATTAAAAATTAATGTAAGATAATGACAGCTAGACTGTTGAAAAACGTTTTCTTTTTCTATGATGAGAAAACTGTATAACGTATTTATTTTTTCTTTTCAGTTTCTACTATACGAATACTTCTCAATATTTATAAATAAAAAATATATGTTTTAAGATCCTTTTAAATTACAGATTGAAGTTAGAATGGTAGGCCTTAGGATCAATAAATAGATAAAATAAAATAAAATTCTAACCTCTTAATATTCTTATATAATATAGTAGGAATATTAAAAACCTCAATTACTCGATTCTTGATTAAATAATCGTTTTTATTTTGAAAATACAATGTAATTACAAACTGTGAATACGTTAATAAATTTAATTTAGATATTCAGAAAAACAGGTAAAGCATGTGCACGTCCACCATGAACGGTAAGTTTCACTTACCATCCACCATGAACGGTAAGTAAATGATGTAACCATGAAAACCAATTGTGCAATAAAAGTTCCACTTACTGTGTTTAAATTTTGTTATTAATGGGTAACTTACAGAGCAGGTATTGCAAAAATATATTAATCTCTCTAACAAAACACAATGATAGGACAAAAATCATTAATCTTTAATAAAATAATATATCGATCGGACATTAATCGTTGAACGCTCCTCGGGCGTTAAACGGACAATAATGCCTTTGGTCAACATACACACCTCGGGTCGGAGGCCCTCGGCATTATTGTCCTTATAACAACACCATTGATACGTTAATTACTATTTATTTATAACTACACATTGAACAATTTATAAAGTACTTACAGCTTTAATATTATATATCTATTATAATTATTAAAAAAGTGCATTTTTTGTGTTAATGTAATAATAAGTAGATGTTTATAAATTGTTTATTAAGGAAAATGTAAAACGAATAAGCCATTTTAATAAGCTGTAAAATAAATATAACAGTGACTGCTTTGGAGGTTCTTAAATGCTCATAATTACCGCAAGTAAATTGGGCAGCGACAAGATCATCATTCCTCCAGCTGTCATGTGTACCGGACATTGGGCTCGAATAATCATCATAGATAAACCAAAATTTACTGACTTGTAGCCAAAGTTCTCCCAGTTTACGTTGTAGGCTTCGTCGCCAATACTCGTACACTGTAAATCAGAAATCAAGATAAGTAAATGAAATTATAATTATGAAAAATAATAACAATAAATTATTATGCTAATATAAAAGATGTGATAGAATAAAATGCATACTTCAGACGTTACAATATCTCCAAAAAAATTATATAGAAATATTTGACACACTGCAACAAAAAATATAAATACCCATTTCAGATTTAGGTTTCTGTAAATATGAAAGGATAAGTATTAATCTATGTTGTATAAATAATACAGTTAACATACTTACACATCTGATGTATTTATGTAACCTGCACAGCATAAGAGAACAGTGTCACAAAATACTTTTGCCAATATTGCATATTTATAAATTTGTTCGATATTTGCTAGTACACTACAAGTAAGAATATAATAATCAGGTTTAGATAGTGAAGTACAAAGTTAAATAAGTTATTTTTTATATTCGGCGTGCATAATGAAGTCATTGTGAAACCAAATTGCTTATTAGGATTTTCTAAATTTACTTTCATAAATTAGAATTGACCTGAACTTCCTAATAATTGAGACTCACGTTCATTTCAATCCAAAGCTAGCAACTATAACATTTCCCTAAATCAACTTGGTTTAGTTTTATATTTTAGTAAATGAAAAGACAAAACATTTTATAGGGGATGAATTTTTTTGCACTTGTCATTAGAAAATACACTAAGGCTTGTTTACTAAATTTTGATACGTGCGAAAAAACATCTTATGCCTGTTTTACATGACGCAATTTATTGATCAATAAATTGGCCAAGTTTTCTTGTCAATTTATTGTTGTGTGTAATACGACACTTTGCGGAAATTTTTCCTTGGACAATAAATTGGTCAATTTATTGATGCATCATAACATGTTCTAATTTTCGACAATTTTTAAGGGAATTCTAGAGAATTTTTGTCATTGCCAATCAGACAAACCTTTTACCTCCCGGCTATCTCTAGGTAAAAGTGGTATTGTTTTTGGTAAAAAAAAAATGGGTTGTTAGTTTTCAATGTATAAGCATGTTTTAGGGTCCCTATAGTACGATTTTACTATTTTGTCACGGAGCTATAGGTAAATCATAAACTTACAATTAAGAAATGTATTAAGCAATAACTTGAAATACTTTGTTTTGTGCATGCATTATTACGCATTCACTGCTAAATATAAGAGTATGACATTATTATTGGAAGTTATAAAACATGAGTTATTAACTAGTACCACGAGCTCTGTTTTGGGTATTTTAAGAGAAGTGATTTAACTTCGGTTTTTGCGTTGTACAATGTTCTAAAAAGTTGTTGTTATTGAAACAGCTTACTTATACAATAAAATTATAAAATAACAGCTAATTGCTACGCAATGGAATTTACAAATAGTTTATTAGGTATCAATAACGGTAAGGAGTAGGAATGTTTACCGATGGAAGACAATTTTATCTGACATCGGCAATTCCACGTTCGTGATGCTTATACTATATTTTTTTGCACGATAGTAACATTTATTTGAAAATACGCAGATATATATTTTTTATAATTAGTAATGCTGAACTCAAATATATTAGGTAGCTTTTCTGTAGTTGCTATTGTTTGACAGATGTCAAAAATTTGTTTATATGCATTTAAATGACAAGTAATTTAGTGTTGTGGTGTTATTTAAGCTATTCTTTTCGAAAAACAAGAAAAATAATTGCAATAACCGATTCCGATAGTGAAAAATTAGACAACGAAGAAACGTAGAGAATAGAATGATTGACAAAAATACCCGAAAAATCCACATTTCGATATGAAAATATTAACAAAATTTTCAAGACAATTAGCCTACCGTTCAGTGAACGATAAGTATAAGCAAGGAGCACCAGAAGGTTGCACTCAAAGGTAAAAAAAAGAGGTTGTTGTCATGGCAATTATAATTGCGGCCACAACCGTTAGAAGCCACCACATGTATTATTTATACCTATTTTAAAAATATTTATTATTATTTTATTCAAGACAACAAAAAAGTCACATATGACAAAAAAAAATATTTTGAAAGAATTATTAGCAAATTAGCACGCACACACGCACAAGCACACGCACATGCACACGAAAACACGCACATGCACACGAACACGCACACACAAACACACACGCACACACACACGCGCACACACACACATGCACACACACACGCACACATACACGCGCACACACACACACACACACACACACATAAGGGAGAACTTACATGCCCTCATTGTGAAAAATGTCATAAATTAAGCGGCTGTAAGTCGAAAACGGAGGAATACAAGTGTATTAACTGTTTTAATTGGAATAAATATAAGAAAAATGAAAAAAATTAATGAAAATCATTCGACGCTTGATAAGACATGCCCTTTGTTATCAAAGTGCTTTAAATAAACTTATTCATAATACTAATTATTAATATGGTGCAGTAGAATTATCAAGTCAAAAATGAAGAAGGGAAACTACTACGTTTAATGAAATAAATTAACACTAATTATTAATTTATTTAATTTATAAAACTTGTTATGGTAGAATAATTAAAATATAATAGTTACACTATTATATACGATAGATAAACATATAGAATGTATTTAGCTATAGCATATATCTATATATTTTATTTACGCACACACACACGCACACACATACACACGCACACACACACACGCACACGCATATACACGCACACGCACACGCACACACACGCACACGCACACGCACGTACAAGCACACGCACACACACACACACACACACACACACACACACACACACACACACACACACACACACACACACACACACACACACACACACACACACACACACACACACACACACACACACACACACACACACACACACACACACACACACACACACACACACACACACACACACACACACACACACACACACACACACACACACACACACACACACACACGAAAATAGTAAAATCGTATTATAGGGACCCTAAAAAAATATATTTTGTAAGAATACACATGAGAAAATGTTTTTTAATAAACGTATTTCCATTAATAGCAAAAAAACATAAAATAGAATAATAATTACTCTACGTATGTACTCATACTGTAAAATTTACCGAACTATTCGATAAATAAATCTAATTGATTAGGAAATAATCGTAATAATTATTATAAAATTTTCAGAAAATATATCTTATATCCCTAGTTTCGTAAATTCTACAGTGCTCTTCTTTCCGTGTACCAACTTACTATAATACTTCGTTATGGTGTATTACGCACTTCTTCAACTTTTCATACATTTTGTTTTCTTCTAGATCCCCAACAGTGATTTCTTTCAGCGAATGTTTAATGTAATCTACTTGAATTAAGCTAAAACCAATGACAACTGCATATATGAGGTCTTGCATGCAAGCTCCATATATAGCGATGGTATAAAGTGAAATAATTTGCCAGATTAAAATGATTTGGAAGTAGGGCCATTCTTTTACAACGTTTATATATGGAAAACTTATTTCCATGGGATATTTGCCTGCGAAATATGCATATGGATTCAAAAGGCAAACCATCATGCAAGCCATGCTGACAATTTTGTACAATGTAGACACTTTGGATAAGATTTTATAGTAAAATCTGTATTTTCCAAATACTTGGTTCCCTAATTTGGTTTCATCGTAACAAAAATTGCATTGCACAGAATTCAAAGTTTGCGATAGCACATCTTTATATAACCAGGCTGATATCATTCCACCTACAAGCTAAAATAATAATAATAAATACAGTATGAGTTAAAATGTACGGAAAAGATTAAAAGAGTAACTAGGGGGGCTCAAATAATGCTTTTTTCTTAATAAACTTTTCACGAAAATTCAATAACCAAAAAGTTACAGTAAATTAATTGTTATTTACGATACAAGAACGTAAAGTTAATCTTTAGTCACGAATAGGTCAATTAAAACCCGAGCGTAGCGAGTGTTTCAAGACTCCTTTGTTACACATTTGTAGTCAAAATTGACAAAATTTGAACAAAATTTTTAGCTCCAGACAATCCACCATTAATTTTTGTTAATTTAACAAGTTTCCAATATGTTAGCAAGTAACAAATTATTTTTGTATATAGTAATTATTAACATTTATTTTTATGTGCATTTGACTAAATATTTTATTAATTATATTGAAGCAGAAAATAAAATCATAGTTATTAAAGCAAATTGTCACAAAGGATATAAACTTTCTTTAACCTTTTCAAATTGATAAGTTTGTTAAATTATTTTTTCTAATTTTGACATATAAAGTGTCACTTTTCAAAATTGATTGACGTTACGAAACGTCATATTTTTCGTAACTAGTTATGAAAAGAAAAATATTTCACAACTGGTGATGAAATGAATGAAGCATAAACAAAATTTCAAACAAACAAGCGAAATATGCGTAGCTACTTGATGTCAATAAAAGTTATGAAATTAATAATTTAATAATTAAAAAAAACTGTTATAATCAAAAATAGAAAAAATCTTGTATGAAACACGATAGGAAATGCGATTTTGTGTAATTCGTGTGATTTTGCGGGAACTCGCTTCGCTCGTCCCGCAAACATCCCACTCGTTACACAAAATGATGCATTTCCTAACTGGTTACATAAATAGCTATTTTTTAATGATGCGACTTCAACTATTATGGTTATTTGCCGGGGTGATGGGCGATATGAGGATGGCGGTGTCTGCATGTATTCATCACAGACACCGATTGGTGATGATGAAGATGGAGGTGCCTGCGTGTAGTCACCAATTTAATGCCAGCCCTGTCCGGGAATCGAACCCGGGACCTCCGGGTCAGAGCCTAGTACTCTAAACCATTGAGCCACAGAGGCGGGCTTTGTTAAATTTTATAAATGTAGCAAATAAATAAATACAACAATTTTTCTTGTTAAAAATTCAGAATTGACAAAATTTTAATTTAACAAATTGTCATATTTGTTCAGATTGTTAATTTAACGCAATGTCGGGCCTATTCTGTAACTTACCTGTTAATTTTTAACGACCTGTTAAAAATTTTAATTAATAAAAATATATGTGTCAAATGAAATTTTCAATTTTTATTCAATGATGGCTGTTATCATAGGTTAAAATTTTTAACAGGCCGTTAAAAATTAACATGTAAGTTACAGAATTAAAAAACAACCGCAAAATTAACAAATCGCAAATCAAATTTTTATTGTAGGGGAACGACCGTGAAATCCAAAATAACCATAACAGCCGCGAAATAGTGTAAAAAAAACAATCATTTTGACACTTTGAAAGCCTACTTTCTGTAGTTACACTAAAATTGGTTACAAAGTAATAAGATTTGTAATTACATATTTTTTACGGTTGCACAAAAAATAATATTTGCTACCACGAGCTCTGTTTTTGGGTGTTTTAAGAGGACCGATTCTAGCGTTGGACAATGTTCTAAAATTATTTTATAAAGAAAAAAACTTCAAATAAAAGTGGTAGATAATTCATCTCGGATGATTTGCTTTATCTTCGTAAATTATGATTATCATAATACCTCATATAATAATATACTATTAAAGAATAGGAAATGTGCTTTTTTTATGGTTGAATAGAGATTTAGATATTTTGATAACTACTTAATTTTTACACCAAAAATTCGATTGCATATGCTCATTTTGAAAGTAATTGATTGAACTTTTAAAATATATATTCACACGACACTACTTTGGGTGAGAGTTGTGGGTGTTAATTTAAATGATTAATTGTTTAAAAGTCGTTTTTATCACGATATAAAATTCGAGTGAGCATAGGTTTATTTTGTTTAACTGAAACTCATTTTCTATGCACAAGGATCAATTTTAGAGGGCGCCGGCAAAAAAAATTTTTTCGCATTTCGTTCGTAAAGAATAACGTTAATATGTATTTGTACAAGATCACTTACTAAATCACCCTTTTCTTCTTTTCTAATACTTCAACAATAAATGACATTGGGTATAAATAAAATACTCCTTACCTGCAGCAAGCAGTTTATGTTTACAACAGCTTCGACTAAGTCTTCTAAGTTGTTCAAATAAAACATACGCACAACAGACAAAACTAGCCACATAATCATTGAGAATACTAAGAAACTCCACCAGATTGTTACCAGTGGATTACAACTTTGCGGATGGCACCCCGAATATTTTAATTTAGCTAATAGGGGTAGTATTATATCAACAGGAATCTCCTGAAATCGGTGTAAATGTATTTAGAGAATATCTGTTTTTTTAAATAATATTTCACCTTCATGTTGATGTTACTTCAGTGTTACTCTTGTATGCGAAATATTAATCAAATACAAGCGTTCTGTACTTTATATTACACGCAGAAAGATGGTTTTGCGCAGAAGAATATTCAAAACAAATTTAAATTGTTCGTAAATTTCTTGCAACCTCGGATGCAAAATTAAATATTCTGTTAATTATTTCCTGTAACTATTCATTTTGTGAAATATTTATAACAAATTTTGCAATGTACAAACAAAGAACTTCTGGAACAATATTTTATCACACTTCACAATTCCACAAATATCACAATATAATATAATTTAAGTAAGAGAATTATGACGAGTACCTTAATCAAAATTTAAATATTTCTCACTTGATAAGTTCTTTTCATGTATGCTATCATTATAGGTGAATTAATCGAAATGTGGCCATGGCAAGAATGCGCGCAAAACGAGCCGAGAAATAGATGTTATGCCATCCTCCTTTTTTCTTTGTCTAACACTTGTTTGTAGAGCGGTTGCTATGTATATACAGTGTGTCCAATTACGAGATTCAGGTTTGCACTTTCTTATAACCCTTTTTACTTTCTTATACAAGTATAAGGAAGTTTGGAATCATGAAAAAAAAACGCGGACGAGATTTTTGCGGAAATATATATTTTGACGTCCACTGAATCCGTTAAGATCAATTTCTCAATGATGTCTGTGTGTGAGGATGGATGGATGGAAGTCCGTGTGCGCAATATATCTTGAACGAGACAAGATATGTAAACGAAACTTGGAATTTATAAGTTTAATGAAAATATGAAGAGCTGAGTTGATTTTAAATGAAATTGATAAACCGGAATAGAAAGTTTACTGAACAATAAATTTAATTTTTTTCAAAAATAGAATCAGCTGTGAAAAAAAGTTTCAAATGTAAGATGTTAGCAAGAATATTTGGAATATAAAATGTTATTTGCACTTTTCTTGTACATGCTTCTAATTGTGCGAAAAACTAAATTATATACTTAATAATATATTTCAGTAATCTTAGTTACACTGGGAACAAAAAATAAAATATTTTAATATCATGTGTCAAACGTGACAAATAATTGTGCAGTGTCAAAAATATGTGTCGTTTGAAATATTATAAAAGCAATATTTGTATTATTAGTTGGAAAGTTTTAAAAACTAGATATTAATTAATATTTTAAATTAAAATCATAGATGAGAACACAAAATCAAACCGGTATAACTTCTATATGTCAAATAATTGTCACAATAGTTATGCGCAAGGAACAAGTCATACATGTTCAGTTGGTTTTATTTGTATAAGAAAGTAGTGTGGTGCCCACACCAGATTTTTTAATGTTGAATTTGCAGAAGTTTTCAATTTCAATTTTTATATCTAAACATTTACGAGTTGCTGGTATCAACTTTTATTTTTCATATAGAGGTCATAGTAAGCCATGACATTTTTGAATACAGATTTTTTTTGCTTTACGGCGATACAAAACAATAATAATAAATTTTTATAATTAATTGAAAAATTAACGAAATTTGTTATTTATAATAAAATTGAAATAAAAAAATTGAATCTTAGGCTGCTATGAAAAAAATTTAATACTAAATAATAAAATCTCACCACGAGTTAAATTTAATTTCATTGTATGGTGTGGTAAACTAAGAATTCCACTAATTGGCCCAATCATAATTAACGAAAATTTAAATGGCCCTAGATATTTAAATATGTAACAAAATGATATTGCAGATATTTTGGATACATTGCCACTTCGTGAAAGGCGCAGAAGTGCTTGGATCAAAATAGCCAATTAATAGAATAATTATGGCAAAGTTTTCGTAAATTATATCTGAATTGTCTGAAATTGTTATTTTCTTTCAATGTAGCCTATGATTCACTATTTTCAATTCAATTTTATAATAAATAACAAATTTTGTAAATTATTCTATTAATTATAAGAATATTATATTAGTGTTTTAGATCCTTATGAAGCAAACAAAAAATCTGTATTCAAAAATGTCATGGGTTACTATAACCTCTATTAGATATAAAAAAAATTGAGTACTTCTACAAATTCACCATTAAAAAGTGTCATAAGAAAGTGCAAACTAATATCTCGTTTTATGACATAAATTGAATTCATCAGCAAAAAAAAAACCCCTAATTTTTCATTTTAGCCAATATATAGTGACCTATACATTCAATTTGAAAAACAAATGCATTTTCAAACTGCCCTACTAAAAAGGTAACTTTCGTCTAATTTAACCAACATCGTATCTCTTACGGTTCTCGAGATGGGACAACTGTATATTGTTATAAATTTATTATGTATTATAAAGTTCAGTTATTAGTTTTAAAAATATATGATCGTAGTATATAACGTATTGATTAAGATTGAAAGAAATGCATAAACTATTGAACACAAGGGGTTGCTGAATTTATTGTTAGGTCACAATTAAGCACAAACAAAGCACAATCCTTTTTTATATTGTTCATCGTTCCTGGTGGTTGCTAACTTGACGGACTCAGAAAAGTTATAAGCAAATATAGAAATTAGGAAAATTTTTATTTTAGCCATTATCTAGTGTCCTATGCATTTTAGCATAAAAACAAATACATAAATAAAAAGGTCTACTGATGGGGCAAATTTGTCTAATTTAACCAACCTTGTATCCATTACGGTTCTCTATATCCCCATGTTAGCTAGGCTACCTTCCTTGAAACATCCTGTGTATACCGGGAGTTTTAGCTAAAATGCGACATTTTACTTTTCTGCCATGAACTTATTACTGGATACCAGTTTTATATTAACCGTATCGCTCCCGGCAACATATGTTAAATAAACTTGTTTAGGAGGTGAATATTTTTTGTTTTTGCAAATTATTACGCCAAAATTTCGCGATTCAAAAATTTCGTTAAAAACACCACGAGACCGAAGGTCGAGTGGTATTTGAGAAATTTTTTATGAGCTAAATTTGTAATAATTTGCAAGTTAAAACAAAAAAATTTCTAAAGAAAATATTTACCACGAGTGGTATTTGGATAGATTATTCAACAAGATACAATATATTCATTAATTTTAATATTGGACCACTTCCAAAACATAAATTATCTCATATTTTGCGAAAAAATGACACTGACGTTTAAATGAAAAGGATTATTTATTTAAAAAATTGTCATGGTAACGGGATATATTGCTGGGACCCGTATATTCGCTGATATACTGCTTTGATTGGTCAAAATATAAGACGTATTCAGCTTCTTATTGGGTTATTTACTATGGGGTTCCAAATAAATATTTACATGAATAAAAAATGGTACAATAACGTGATCCCCAATTAGTTTTTCTTTAAATAAATGTAAATTATGCCTGCTCCAATATATACAAATTTGTAAAATTTCTCTACAAAATTTTGTTCTTAAAGCCCAGATTGAAATTATTTTCTCAGAAAGAAGTTCATAAAAAGCAGTTTTCATAATCATTGTTTCTTAATTCTTGGTGATTTCGACAAATGATAAGAATGAAATTTTCCGTGTTTTAATAGTCTAAATACATAAGTTTTGCTAATATTTAAATGATTTGCTAAAGCCTTTTGCAGGCAGTTACTTATACTGTTTATAGTAATTTTTTTCTTCATTTCGCGTAGTTTTCATTCTTGTCCTTTCTTATGATTCTTATCTAAACATCCGTTACTTTTTAATTTTGTAAATATTTTCGAAATTGTGCAAGATGTTAACTTAATTATACCTGCATCAAAATCTTGGAATTGATTAACATTTATTGTTTTATTTTTTTACAATTTGTCATGACAGTTTTGACAGATATTAATTTGTAATTATTTATGTTGTTGCTTAGCAACCTTTAAAGCACGGCGTGTTTTAATCTTGTGTTTATGCACGCTGTAGCGTGTTTAATACACGGATTATGATGCAGGTATAATAAAAAATGAATTACTGTGAGCAGTAAATATTCCTTGTCTGTTTCCGATACGCGTATTTTTTTATTTTTTATTGTCACACCACTTGCTGAAAGTTTCGAATTGTTTTTAAATAATTTACTAGATTTTTATCGGCAGTATTTCCACTAGGGCTTCTACTTTAAATTATTCATATTGAAACGTCACTCAAAATAAACACAAAATTTTTCACTTTGTTTATGATATCTAGGCAACCTAAAAAAATTGCATAGTGATATCGTTGTTATCAAAGCCATCCATTTTCAAGTTGTGAATTATATGAATATATTTTTTAAATACTTTAATATTAATCATTAAATGAATCTTTTGAAAAAGGGCTGGAAGTGCAAAAAGTAGTGTATATCACAGGATTGAAGTGCCTTTAATCCCTCAGGTTATTATCAGGATTATACACTTCAGTCCCTTGGTATACAAACTACTTGTTTCATTGTTTTCCACAGACTTTTCAGTCCGTAATTTTCTTGATAAAATCAGTTTTTCGTTTGATTGCTACTTTTGTATAATAAAGAATTAGCACGTTCACTGTCCCAAGCACATTGCTTTATTAAGTTATCACATTTTGTGAATGCTGCAACTTTATCTATTTACTGTGGGTGCGGAGAATGAATAATTTTCAACAAATATATGTCATACACCAATCTAATCCAGTAGATTCTTGTTGGATGCATTTGTAATTTAAAACATTTTTTGTATTTACATTTTTAGTTTAACTTAATTAGGGATGCAACAGTCTCTATATTTAAAAACTAGCATTGTATTCCATATGTAAAATATTTCAATTTAACACCCGGTATATTCTTATCAACTTGTTATGCAAACTGTACGACAAAGATAGGTTGGCTACATATTGCTTGTCTCTCTCGGCTCGCATTTTCAACGTCTGTGAGTGTATTTCAGTATTGCCGCTAGTAATGCTATAATAGTTTATTCAAGTAAGTAACGAATTTATGAACGGTTCGATAAAAAAAGCCCCCCCCCCCCCCCCCAAAATATATTTTTTTGGAACTCCTATACTCATAAATAATTTCTTGTTTCAAGAAAAATTTCAATTTTTGTATGTATGCATTTGTTGAAGAAAAATTTATTTCTTACAAAATGATTACCTAGGTTCTTTTCAAAAAAATATTAATTTTTAATATAAATAATATTTATCTTCTTTTTTCTGCATTGAAAGAAAATGAATATATTTTAATAGGTATATGTTTCAGATCAAAAATTACCCAAGTGTGAAGTAAAATAAATTATGCTTTGAAAATAATGAAAAAGAAGTCATTTTAATTTTAAACAATAGTTATTTATGTACAAGTATCAAGGCACTGAAGTTTAACTTTTAACTAAAAAATGTATTGATTGCAAAATAAAATCTTACGACACTCACTTTTTATGGAAAGAGTGAGTAATTACATTAGTCACGATGCAATGCTCAAAATCTGCCCTCATAGAATGGCGGAGACTACCCCTAGATTAAAATTGCAAGGAAAATCAGGTGGAAAATCACGTGATTTCTATTTTAATATGAGCTCAAATTGGATAAAAATCTGCAACACTTAAGCTTAATTATAAATACAACTTTATTCTGTGACACCCCCACAATGGAGGGTGAAAACTACCCATCGTACATGACGCACCTTGGAAAAACTGCAGTGAATGTAATAAATGCTTACAATTAGTCTTGATGCGACAGTTGAAAACTATTCCCATAGAGTGGCGAAAGCCACCCCTAAATTTAAATTTGAGAGAATACCGATGAAAAAATTTTGTAATCGTGATTTCTATTTTAATCGATGCTAAAATTGGCTAAAGATATGCAACACTGCAGTTTTGCATTACACCAAAGTCATACATTGACATCCCCATGAGAGGGTGAAAATTACTCCTCACATAACACGAAATTCAAAAAATAATTGCAGTAACTTTTTGACTATTCATGGAGCGGTCATATTTACCCTGTTTATTTTTTGCGCTAGGGGTTGATTTTGGGGGTGTACGATATTTTTTGACTTCGGATTCGGATTCAGCATCGAAAATTACAGGGATATAGTTGTTACCATAGCAGTACCAAAAAAAATATTTTTTTCTGGGGCTGTGAATTATTATTGGTGAGTGAAAATATTATGAGAGCACTCTAAAATAAATGGCGTTTTGGTGTTGTATTGAATTTATTCGAAATGAGTGCATTTTATGTAAGCATATTTTGAACTCCCTTTCCAAGGGGTTTATTATAGAATTAAATAACAAGTTAGCACTGTTTCTGTAATTACTATCTCTAAAACATCGCATACAAAATTAAATATTCTCTTTCTTTATTATTGTGTAAATTACTTAAAATGCAAAACTAACATTTAAAATAACAGAAATAAGCATAAAATTAATAATTAATGTAAGATATTGACAGCAGGAAAGCTCTTTCTTTTTCTACGAAGAGAAAACTGTATAATATTTTTCCTTTTTCTTTTCAGTTTTTGTTGTGCGAATAGGTTCTTCTCAATATTCATTATACATTTAAATAGGAATATTTAAAAATCTCAAATCGTCAATTCTTGGCTAAATAATCGTTTTTATTTTGAATATACAATGTAATTATATACTGTAAACATTCATGTGCCGTTAATAAATTTAATTTAGGGCCGATCTTTCTATCTACTAATAACATACTGAATAAACTATTCGCCGCATAGATAAAAAATGTCGCATCGAAAATCCAGCTAAATCATATTTTAATTAATATACTCACTTCAACATTTCATTATTAATATACTACATTTATTAAATTAAATACTTCCGAAATATTATTGTTTTTGACAGTGACAGTTCTCCAATAAACAAATTGTTTCATAATTTACAGAGTACCAACATTTGGTAAACTTGCAGTTAGTAAACTTTCATTAATAAAATGATTGAAAAACACTTCCCAAGTAAACTCGAAGTAAACTTGCAAGTTAGGTTCAGCCATCGATTGTAAAACCGGGCCTAAGTGTTGATTAACTTCTAGTTTACTAAAAACTCTTAGTTAACCTTCGATTGTAAAACTGGCCCTTAGTGTGCAATTATTTGCTCCCCTAATTATTTTAGAGCAAAAGCTTATTTAGATTTTATCTAGAAAAAAAAACTCGTATGGCTTATTCTCCTCGGATGTCGCCTCGGAAAATAAATTCCATATTCGTAATAAAAAAAATATATATACTTTAGTACCTTGATATACAAATAACTACCATGAGAATTTCAATATAGGTCATTTCATTTCAGTACGGGTGTCATTGCTTATTACTTATTTAGAATTATTGTCAAATATTGGAATGGTGAAAGCGGAACAGATTTATTATTAAAATATAAATTAATTAGGAAATAATATCATGGTCGTAGAAAAAGGATAGTGTTTAACTCGCATGGAATGTCCATTTCATACTCGTAGGAAATGAGAAACATTCCATGCTTGTTGTATAAATAGTATATTCAGTACAAAAAGTGGTTGTTTATTAAAACGTACCTATATAATAAAATTATAATTGCATGTTTTTAATAGCAACCAATAAAATAGAAACCAAAATTACAGTTAATTGCTAGGTGTGTGATAAAGAAAATACTAACATACAACAGAAAATACTAAAATACTAGCGTCCCTGTTCGGGCGCCATTTTGTAATATTAAAAATGCCAATTATTGTGACATGTGAGGAAAAGCAGCAGGTAAGTATTTAAATTTTTGGTAGATTTAAAATTCCCGCCGATAAAAATTAAAACTGGGGAGATTTGAATTTGCCAACGGATGATTTCTCAATGATAGAACAAAACTAAACTTCACTGACAGCTGATTATGTAGATTCTTCGGGCACCATTTGTAACTAATCTGAGTGAATGTAAAATCAACTATCCTGACTAGGGTCCGGTCTCTCCGTGAACGAGTTTTTAGTGAAATAAAGACATTGGGTTTAATAATGGTAAATAAAATTGATTATTATTGTTCAAAAAAAGGTAAGTTACAATTTTAAGGTTAGCTTAAATTTATTTGAACATTTTGCAGTGAATATGAAATATGGTGAGGATGTAAGGAAATACCTTGGATATGTAGAGGAGATTCACCTGACAGTGCAAGTCTAGGTGAATCGTGAATATGTGTAGGTGACTTGATTTGTTTCTTTGGGTAAAAAAACTTTCACAATTCGTCTGACAGTGCAAGTCTAGACGAATATGATCTGGAGAACAAAGATGATTAAAAAAACTGACAGGCAAGTCGAGCTCTTGAATCAGGTGAACACTACAACTTTAGCATTCGACCTATTTGAGAAAAATATTATTTAATAACTGACGGACAAGTCGAGTTATCAAGATGGTCTATCTTCGACATAAGATAAGACAAAAATATTATTTAATAACTGACGGACAAGTCTAGTTATCAAGATGGTCCATCTTCGACATAAGAAAAGACCAAAAATATTATTTAATAACTGACGGACAAGTCGAGTTATTAAGATGGTCTATCTTCGACACAAGAAAAGACCCAAAAATATTATTTAATAACTGACGGACAAGTCGAGTTATCATGATGGTCTATCTTCGACATAAGGTAAGACAAAAATATTATTTAATAACTGACGGACAAGTCGAGTTATTAAGATGGTCTATCTTCGAAATAAGAAAAGACAAAAATATTATTTAATAACTGACGGACAAGTCGAGTTATTAAGATGGTCTATCTTCGAAATAAGAAAAGACATCTTATTTGTACCTTTTATGCCGAGTTATCAATTCGGCATTGGTAAGTGTCCACGAGAGGTAATTAAAGACGGTGCGAGCCATCTGTTGGGAAACGGCCGCATTTTGGAAGTTCGACCTTTCTTTCGCAATAAAGTAACTGTCAGATTTGACGTGTGGACATAAAGTATGGTTAAGTGAATGTGTTTGTGTGACAATTTAAATTTCAGATCCTTTTCTTAATTAATTAACCTAAGTAACAACATATTTACATGAGTTGAGGCAATAGGAATTGAATATGAACATCAATAATAAAAGTAAACATTTACAATACTGTAATTACTTTGAGGTAAGTTAGTTGCTTAAATGTAAAATGTTTATAACCTATACAAATGTTTATTTTTGTAGGAAGAAAAGAAAGGTAACAAATCTGGTTTGTCACACCCCCTCCCTTCTTCCTCAGAAAAAAAAATAAGGGCAGCTTATTTTTTTTTCTGCACAAAAAACAAAAAACAAACAAAAACAAAACACGAATTATTAAACGTCACTTCACTACTCACACAAAGCTGTCTAGTTCAGCCGGGAGGGAAAAATTCACTGCGGACGGAGATCTGGCACTTCATACCAGCGTCCCCGGCGACGTACGGGAAATGATGATCCTGGAGTCAGGTTGGCGGGCCGGTACCGCTGGAGGAATGTGGCCATCGGAGCACTCGGTACCTCCAGGTGGATAGGGGAATGGACTGGAACTGGGCTCGGGAGGAGCGGGGGTGTAGGCAGCAGTGGCCTACTAATGGTGACTCTTGGAGTGTGTCCCGGCCGTGGTGGCCGCGTCGGTGGCCGTTTAAGGCCTCCTGGGGCGATCAATTTCGGCGGGATTGCCGGGATAGAGTCTACATGGCCTCAGGTAGGACCATCGGATCCTTGGAGCTCTGTTTGGGGAAGTCCTTTGGCTTGGTGTATGGAGTTGGTGTTGATGGCTGTTTTACTATCTCGTAGGGACCGGAATATTTTGGAGCTAGTTTGGCGGTGAATCCTTGGACTGCTGATGACAGTGGATGTTCTTGTCGCCAAACTTTTTGGCCCACTTTGAACTCTAGTGGTCTTCTTCGGAGATTGTAGTGATGCGCCTGCGAGGTGGCAGCGCGGGCCAAATTGATTTTGACCAACTCTTGAACTTCCTTGAGCTTCTCAACTTGGGATTTCCTTCGTGCAACATCGTGGTGAGTCAAATTGATGTTTGTCAACTCCTGTTGACCATTATATTCTGTTTTGGGTAATTTTAACTCTTTCCCTAGGTTCAACAGAGCCGGAGTGAACCCAGTGGACTCTTGCTGAATGAAGTTGAGGGCGAGTCTAAAATTGAACAGTTCTTCGTCCCATTTCTTATGATTTCCATCGCAGAACTGATCATGGGCTTCAATGTGCGATTCACTCTTTCCACAGGGCTTGCTTGTGGAGTATATGGAGGAGTGCACTTATGTTGAATCCCCATTTTCAGAAAAACAATTTTAATCTGTCTTGTTGTTCAGTCAAAGTTCCCGTCGTTGGTAATTGAAACTTTCGTAATTCTTGGTTTAATTCAGTTTTTGTAAGTGTTTGTATAAATATGTATTTTTCAGATGAAATATCTGTGTTATTGTTTTTGGAATTTTTACGGTTCTTGGGAGCCATTATGTTCAAATTTGTACTTTGATAAGAATAAAATAAACTGTTGTCTTTATTTTCCTAAAACTCCTTCACAAGTCCCTGTTCGGGCGCCAATTTGTGATAAAGAAAATACTAACATACAACAGAAAATACTAAAATACTAGCGTCCCTGTTCGGGCGCCATTTTGTAATATTAAAAATGCCAATTATTGTGACATGTGAGGAAAAGCAGCAGGTAAGTATTTAAATTTTTGGTAGATTTAAAATTCCCGCCGATAAAAATTAAAACTGGGGAGATTTGAATTTGCCAACGGATGATTTCTCAATGATAGAACAAAACTAAACTTCACTGACAGCTGATTATGTAGATTCTTCGGGCGCCATTTGTAACTAATCTGAGTGAATGTAAAATCAACTATCCTGACTAGGGTCCGGTCTCTCCGTGAACGAGTTTTTAGTGAAATAAAGACATTGGGTTTAATAATGGTAAATAAAATTGATTATTATTGTTCAAAAAAAGGTAAGTTACAATTTTAAGGTTAGCTTAAATTTATTTGAACATTTTGCAGTGAATATGAAATATGGTGAGGATGTAAGGAAATACCTTGGATATGTAGAGGAGATTCACCTGACAGTGCAAGTCTAGGTGAATCGTGAATATGTGTAGGTGACTTGATTTGTTTCTTTGGGTAAAAAAACTTTCACAATTCGTCTGACAGTGCAAGTCTAGACGAATATGATCTGGAGAACAAAGATGATTAAAAAAACTGACAGGCAAGTCGAGCTCTTGAATCAGGTGAACACTACAACTTTAGCATTCGACCTATTTGAGAAAAATATTATTTAATAACTGACGGACAAGTCGAGTTATCAAGATGGTCTATCTTCGACATAAGATAAGACAAAAATATTATTTAATAACTGACGGACAAGTCTAGTTATCAAGATGGTCCATCTTCGACATAAGAAAAGACCAAAAATATTATTTAATAACTGACGGACAAGTCGAGTTATTAAGATGGTCTATCTTCGACACAAGAAAAGACCCAAAAATATTATTTAATAACTGACGGACAAGTCGAGTTATTAAGATGGTCTATCTTCGAAATAAGAAAAGACAAAAATATTATTTAATAACTGACGGACAAGTCGAGTTATTAAGATGGTCTATCTTCGAAATAAGAAAAGACAAAAATATTATTTAATAACTGACGGACAAGTCGAGTTATTAAGATGGTCTATCTTCGAAATAAGAAAAGACAAAAATATTATTTAATAACTGACGGACAAGTCGAGTTATCATGATGGTCTATCTTCGACATAAGGTAAGACAAAAATATTATTTAATAACTGACGGACAAGTCGAGTTATCAAGATGGTCTATCTTCGACATAAGATAAGACAAAAATATTATTTAATAACTGACGGACAAGTCTAGTTATCAAGATGGTCCATCTTCGACATAAGAAAAGACCAAAAATATTATTTAATAACTGACGGACAAGTCGAGTTATTAAGATGGTCTATCTTCGACACAAGAAAAGACCCAAAAATATTATTTAATAACTGACGGACAAGTCGAGTTATCATGATGGTCTATCTTCGACATAAGCAAGGAGCAAAGGAGAGTTCGCTTACATAGGCGAATATGGTGCATGCATGTGGTGACACCTACCGGATCGGGCAGAGACTACTGTTACTTATATTTGGGATCTAGATATCGCGAGTGTTTGAATTGTATCTTGTTTTTGTGATGTTTTTGTCTGCTGTCAAATGTGTGAGAAGAACGACAAGAATAAAATAGTTATTGATAATTTCAACTAATATTTATTTATTTGGATTCTTTTAAATAGAGGTAAGTACTTTTAGCAATAACTGCAATTATTAATATGAAATTTAATAGTTACAATATACATGGAAATAGTTTACCTCATGGCGACTCCGAGGCATTAAAATTCAAATACGGAGCATTGTTGTGGGTGTGTGTGAATATATTTATTTATTTCTTAACTTTTTTTTAGATGTCCGATTAGCAGAACTTCATGTTGCTTGAGTTATGAAGGAGAAGCGTTTGTGCGGTTTTTCAAAGCAACTAGTGTAGTTCATTGTTTAGTTCAAATTAGTGAATACTACATCTCTCTTCGAGTGCTCGTTCAAAAATTGTACGCATCATACTGTTTTGGATTCCATACAACGATTTGTTGAATACAAGGAAAAGTCATCGAAGAGCAAGTTTTGCAAGTAAATTGTAGGTAATTTAATATGAGTATTATTTTGCTCTATTTAATTTAATGAAAACATATTTTTGACAGCCTTCCTCTCTTCATTTTACAAGTTTTGAAGTTCCTGGACGTAATGGAATTATGAAGATGCGTGAACAGTTATTACTGTAGAAGATTGGCTACACTCTCACTTGCATTAGCGATAGCAGAAGCAATAGAACATATTCTAATCTTCAAGTTCACTTGCGTTACGAACAAGAAGACAGTATTTATGTTAGAAGATATTCTAATCTCCAGGTTCACTTGCATTTTGGAAAATTCATTAATAAATTCATAAATAATTTCTTTTTAAAGTAGGTCAGTACAATATTAAAGTAACTGACAACTAAATGGCCTAATTTGATTAAAAAGAATTATTGATAAATTAAATCGGTCTAACCTAAAAATATTTGCAAATATGAAGATCAAAACAGATATATTTTGTTTGACAAGTTGTGACGTACTTACGTCGAAACTAATTTATTTAATTTGTAAAATTATAACAAAGTTTCTTCAAAATATAAGAAGATTTGTAAATATGAACCTCAAAATTATTTATATTGTTTGTAAAGTTGTGACCAAAGCTTCTTCAAAGCAATTATCTGAACATTTGCAAATATGAAAATCGAGACTGAATTATTTTGTACAAAAATTGTTACTGAATTGTTTCTAATAATATTTGTACTTATATTTGTATAATATAATATTAGTTATTGCATGTAACATTTGTTTTCATTTTTAAATTAATTAAAAATAAAAAAAATATTTGGGATCTAGTAGTAGTATGAAATGACTACTAGCGCCTACATAGCGGATCGGGCAGAGACTAAAAGTCATGGACCAAAAAATTAACATTGAGTGCGTTCTCCAGTACTCCATGGACATAAGATAAGACAAAAATATTATTTAATAACTGACGGACAAGTCGAGTTATTAAGATGGTCTATCTTCGAAATAAGAAAAGACAAAAATATTATTTAATAACTGACGGACAAGTCGAGTTATTAAGATGGTCTATCTTCGAAATAAGAAAAGACATCTTATTTGTACCTTTTATGCCGAGTTATCAATTCGGCATTGGTAAGTGTCCACGAGAGGTAATTAAAGACGGTGCGAGCCATCTGTTGGGAAACGGCCGCATTTTGGAAGTTCGACCTTTCTTTCGCAATAAAGTAACTGTCAGATTTGACGTGTGGACATAAAGTATGGTTAAGTGAATGTGTTTGTGTGACAATTTAAATTTCAGATCCTTTTCTTAATTAATTAACCTAAGTAACAACATATTTACATGAGTTGAGGCAATAGGAATTGAATATGAACATCAATAATAAAAGTAAACATTTACAATACAGTAATTACTTTGAGGTAAGTTAGTTGCTTAAATGTAAAATGTTTATAACCTATACAAATGTTTATTTTTGTAGGAAGAAAAGAAAGGTAACAAATCTGGTTTGTCACAGGTGACATAATTTACAAAAATAAATTTCAATGGGTGCATAAGCTATAAACGAAATATGACAAATTTATATAAAAATCATGCAGCACTTATGGAACTATTAATAGTAAAGTTTTTTTTTTGTTTTAAATATTCGGGAGTAAAGCGATATAACGAATTGAACATATTTTGACGTTACGGGTATTGCATTGATGGTATTGGTCAGAAATATGAAATGTGCAAATTGGGCGTCTGCCGTGGCGCCCAACACCTACTGTGGGCTAAAATGGAACTACGAAATGTCATTTCATTTATTTTGTTTGTTGGTTTTTTTTTTTTTTAATTACGAAGATGAGAGGCGGACTAACTACTATGGTCATATGCCGCCTCATGATTGGATGATTGTGAATTTATGTAAACATCACAAACGACCATGCTCTTCAGTGGGATTCGAACCCACGACCTCTGGCGTGCTAGGCTAGTGACATAGCCACTACGCCACCGAGATCGGCATTTGTTGTTGGTATTTAAGATTATAATTGTTGAGCTTCTATTACTTGTTTTATAATTTCACTGTTTTATTGTGCTATGTTGAAAAACTATTGATTAAAATTGTGTGCTGAGATTATGTTACATTACTACCAGCGCCACTGTTCTCAAAATTTCGTATATTACTTACTCAAATATCAAGTAAAATACTCTAAAGTTGCCAAAGGAATTTTATCTTTATTTATATTAAGTTTAATTGTTGTAAATAAAGGCTTACAATATGCAAATATTAATTTTACATTAAAAAATATGTAATATCTACTATCATGAAATATCGTTGTTTAAAGTGCTACTGGAGCAGTACCCGTGACGTCACACACACTTTAAGAAATCATATCTCCGGTAATATATGGAATTTTCCCTTCTGATCGTCATATATGTTAATAAAGTTTCATAAATTTTTTTTTACATTGGTTTATGGGCCCATTGACAAAAAAACTTGAACAATTTATTGAGCAATAAATTGCGTCGTGTAAAACAGACATAACCGTGAGTAAATGTTTTTCAATAACCGTTTTCCATTGCAGCCTGTATTAAAATGCTGTATGTAAAATAAATTAGTAATAATTTCTCCACTGTATTTCTACCAACTTACTATAATACTTGATTGTGGTGTATTCTTCAACTTTTCATATATTTCGTTTTCTTCTGGATCCCCAACTGTGATTTCTTTCAACGAATGTTTAATGAAATCTACTTGAATTAAGCTAAAACCAATGACAAGTACATATAGGAGGTCTTGCATGCTAATTACATATTATGTAGCAGTGAAATAAAATGAACTAATTTGCCAGATTACAATGATTGGGAAGTAGGGCCATTCTTTTACATAGTTTATCTAGGGAAATCTTATTTCCACGGGATAGTTGCCTTCGAAATATGCATACGGATTCAAAAGCCAAACCATCATGCAAGCTATGGTGACAATTTGGTACAATATAGATACTTTGGACAAGATTTTATAAAAAATCTTTGTTGCCTAATTTGGTTTTATCGTAACAGAAATTGTTTTGCACAGAATTCAAAGTTTGCGATAGAACGTCTTTGTATGAGCGGGCTGATACCAATCCACCTACAACCTAAAATAATTAATAAATTTACATTAGAAAACGTATTACTATATTGGACCCAATACGTCTTAAATTATTTTAGAATTTAGAGAAAGAAATTAAATAAGTACATGTAAGTTCACTAGGATGGTCCTTGTCCTTATAAAGTCAAAACTTTTTTATTGCAGTTGCCCCCAAGAAAAATTTTTTAACAAAATAAATCAATGCCCACTCGAATTTTATACAGTAAAATACACTGTTTGTGAAAGTTGATTATTGTACTATAAGAAAATCTTCCGAAAAGATTGAAATAATTAGGCTAGAGCATTTTTTTTTCGAATATAAAAAAGCTTTTGTTGTATTTTTTAAAGATAATTTTAAATCGTTATAACTACTTTATTTTTACAACAATTAATTGAAGGAACGTTCAAAATATATTCATACGATATAAAATTCGAGTAAGCATAGTTTTATTGTGTTTTTCTTTTTTATATTTCTTTTTTATATTTGAAACTCATTTTATGTTCTACTATATTATAATCACTTGTTTAATAATATTGCTTAACATCAATAAAGTGGTTCTTTACGGGCTGGTCCGATAAAGTGAAAACAATGAACAACATAAGCAAGTACACTTCCAAATTATCTAATTTTTTCATGTGAACGTTATGTGTCAAATATAATTGCCAGTCTAAGAAAAATCTGCAATGCAGTCGAACATAAAATATTGTAGCTAATACGCTCATAACAGGGTTTTATCGTCCATAAAACTCTCAATTATGTACTTGTTACTTAAATATATATTTGAAATGCAAGGCACAAACCCAAGTTCATAACAAATAAAGTTATCGGGTACACGATCACGAACTTATTCCCTCTTTTCCTCTTCACCAATATTTCAACTATAAATATCTACGGATATTAATTATATACTCCTCACCTGTATCAAGCAAATTATATTTACAACAGCTTTGACTAAGTCTTCAAAATTGTTCAAATGAAACATACGCACAAAAGACAAAACTAACCACATAATTATTGAGAATAATAAGTAACTCCACCAGATTGTTGCCAGTGTATTAGAACTTTGCGGATGGCACCCCGAATATTTTAATTCCGATAATAGGGGTAGTATTATTATATCAACAGGACTCTCCTGAATTCAGTGTAATTGTATTTAGAGAATATTTATATTTTTCAATAATATTTCACCTTCATATTGATGTTCCTTCAGTGTTACTCTTGTATTCTGAATATTAATTAAATACATGTCTTCTGTACTTTATATTATACGTAGAAAGATGGTTTTGCGCAGAAGAATATTCAATACATATCTAAATTATTCGTAAATTTCTTGCAACGCCGGCCGGTTGCAATATTAAATATTCTGTTTATTATTTTCTATATCTGTATTCATTTTGTGAAATATTTATAACATATTTTTCAATGTACAAGCAAAGAACTTCTGGTACAATACTTCATCACTTCACATTTTCACAATTGTCAAAATTTAATATCTATTAAGTAGGGGAATTAAGACGAATGCCTTAATTAAAATTTAAATATTTCTCACTTGATGTAAAGCAGATTCAGCAGCGAAAGAAGCAACAAGCACACCAAAAATAGACATCCCAATACTACTGGAAGATTTTAAAAACTACATAAAACAACAAACACAAAAGTATTGGTAAAAGAAATGGACAAGAATAAACTCCGAAACATCCGAGAAAACACAACACCTTGGATATCTATTGGAAACAGAAGAGACCAAATCACAATGACCAGACTCCGCATAAGACATACCAGATTAACACACAGTCGTATCTTTACCAAGGCAGATCCAGTCAAATGCGGAACATGTGACGAAACACTAACCGTTGAACATGTAATCATAGAATGTAACGAACACACAAGGGAAAGAAGAACACACCAGATCTCCAACAACTTTAAAAAAGCCCTATCCGACAAAAACATAAAAAATACAATAAACTTCTTGAAAGCAATATCATTATATAGGTAGTGAAATATAATATTAATACTTTGCACTTGCACCTATATTCAAACACAGATAACCATCCACTGAAAAAAATTATTGTACCCAGATAAAAATAGCCAAAGTAGCCGAAGTATCTACTAATACTAATTAACTAAATAATAAAAAAAAATATTTCTAACGTGATTAGTGCGTCGAAAGAACGAATCCTTAATTTAAAAAAAAACAGCAAATTCTATATTCTTCTATTATTTTCATGTTCTTTATCAGGGACGGATGGGACGACCGGGACACCGGGCATTTGCCCGGTGGGCCGCAAGATTTCATTGCCGCCGGGGCCGGTGTCGCGGTTAGTTAAATAATTTTCATTTCAGTTAGAATTGACAAGTGTAGAAATGGATAAGAGTAAAACTAACTTTAAATTATTGTTTTATATACCTACTTATACAGTAAACCTTCATGGACAAACTCTTTAATAATTCATTCTTTTAATTCATTATAAATTTTCTTAGTCAGGACTAGAACTTCAACCTCTTGTATTTTGGTAACTAGAAGGAATAGGACCTGTGTTCATATGACATTTTTATCTCAAAATGACCTCAGGAATAAGCTGTTAAAGTTTGTTATAATAGTCCCGAAGCATCCGGTATTCAATTTAGTACCAAAAAGAGCCTAAAATTATTTATTATTTACCAAAAATTAACAGTTTTAATAAATAATGTATAGATAAAACTATATTTCAATAAAAACAAAAAAACATTAAAATATTTTCGTTCAATTAAAAATACAAACGAAAAACAATGTAAAAAGTAATATTTGTTTCTTTGTTGGTAAGCTAAGTATCAAAACTTAAATAAAAATAGTTTCTTAATAAATTCGTGTATAGGGTGGTGAATCGAAGGACATACCATAGCCAGCGTATTCAATGTTATTTTTGATATGTTTATTTATTGGCTTCCCTAATTATTTTACATCAAAAAAGTTGCATAGCTTATTGTAGAGAAAAACTATCTATTTTTTACATTAATATTTACAATTTTGCTCTACCTGGAACCGAAAAAATGACGGAAATGTGTATTAGTAATTTTATTAAAATCGTCAGTTTCATAAAATAACAAAATAAATGTGATATTAGTTAAGAGTTTATTTTTAAATACATTTTTACGTGCACTATTTCAACTATAAAACAATTTGAATGAATCTAATTTTTCTTCCAAATTATACATTTTTAATTAAGACACTTGAAATCAAACAATGATGAGAGATAAATGTAATATCTTTCAATTGATACATTTGTTTTGAATATTAGTATAAGAAATTACAGAATTTCTGCCTTTACAATAAACTATTTAACTATTTTGATGTAAAATCATTAGGGAAACCAAAAACTTAACATTTCAAAAATAAAATTGAAAACGCTAAAGTGCGTCCTTCGATTCACCACCCAGTATAGGAAAAAAAAATAGTGTTGATTCTGGGGCCGATTGCTCTTAATTTCCCGGGCCGGTGTAAGTTACCCCATCCGTCCCTGTTCTTTATGGTCCATCAACCTCCATCTGTCAAAATTTCATGGATTTTTTACAGTGACTTGTACATTGCAATGTCAGATGAAGTTCAAATTTTCAATTATTACATTAAGGTCTTTGAGTATTCTAGAATTTATATATGTGGATGAAAAAGATAGCTAAAACATTAAACTATAAGAAAATATTCGTTGAAGTCTAGTTGGTCAAAAATTCAGAATTTTAATACTGTATTTCTCATTCTAATGAACGACTACAGTAACGAAAATAATTCCTATATTTATAAATATAATCATCTATTACATACTAAGTTTATTTTCAATTTGAATTTACAGTTTTTGAGAAACAAATAAAAATATACCAAAAAACGCACTTTTTGGTATATTTTTATTTGTTTCTCAAAAACTGTAAATTCAAATGAAAAATAATCTTAGTTTGTTATAGACGATCATATTTATAAATATACAAACTATTTGCATTACTGTAGTCGTCGTTGAGAATGTGTGGAATATATTTTAATACTTTGAGAATGTTCATGTATAATTTGTAAACAAAATTAGCTTTTTAAAATTTATTACAAAACTTTGAACTTTAATCTACAAATGCAGGTATAAAACATTATATGTTTCAATAATACATATATATTTGTAAATCAAGAAGAAAGACTTATTACAAAATAATAGTGGTAACAATATAATATTACAGGCTATGTATGTGTGATATGACATGTTTAATAAATCTGATCGCATTTCTAACATAATTGTAACAAAGTTAAAGATAGCATATGAATATGGTTTGCTGGAGACATCTGAGAGCCGAGGTTGGGTTCGGTTGGTAATAAAACAGTTCCTGATTATTGTGTAGATTGGACATCTGTACAAGAAGTGACCCAAGTCATCTGGTTCGAGAAGTTTGCATAATGTATAGATTTCCTCTTTGTCTTTGTACCTAGTTTCAATTATTATAATAATTGTTTCAAAAAAGTCATGTTCGCTATCATCTTCAGCCCATATGGTTGACCTTAACTGTTAAAAATAATGATTTCTACGGATATATATATATATATATATATATATATATATATATATATATATATATATATATATATATATATATATATATATATATATATATACATTAAATCACATTTGCTTTCCAAAATAGAAGCAAATGTTGCAAAAATTTATTTTTATGCTTTACGTCTAATATTTATATACGAATTAAATAAAATATTTAATAACATCAAAATATCCATACAATTGTGTATTTTTAAATTGAGCATTGTTTCTACTTGTTTTTACTCGTAATATATACTTAGATAATATAATATTAGTAATTAAATATGTGTTAATAGCAGTTTACATGTGTATTAAATAATTATTCAAATACGTTAATATCATATTGCTACGCTGACGATGCAGTACTTATTGCAGAAAAACATAAATGTCATTTAAATACCGTCAACATAACTAGTAATAGATACCTCAATGCAGAATTATGACTGGTTTATACTAGATTTAATTTACAGATTTAATTTTAGAAATATAGACTTGAAATTTGCGATTAGCATCCTGGTTCATACTGAATTTATTAAATTTGAAATCTGCCACTCAAGATTAGGATTCAGATTTTTGACATATACTTTAAACAACAACAAAATAACTTTAACTTATTATATGTGATGTTCTTCAATTAAAGATATTTAATTAATATTATGTTGAACATTCTCCGCATCCATGAACAACAATATATTATGATGGTCACAAATAAATCAGTTTGATTGACAATCTTGATATATTTTACTGCAGTCAAATTTATTTTTTGTTTACAGTCAAATTGATTGTTTGGATTTAGAAATTTAGATTTAGAATATAAAATATGTTGATATTTTAATGTAAATTTAATTAATTTAAAATTTAGGTATTTCTATGTATTTTATATTTTTTAAATTAAATTTATAAATCTAAATTTGTAAATTAAATCCAGTATGAACCAGCCATTAGAGAGCAGGTAATTAAAGGAGCAAGAATATTAGGTAACTGATGGTAAAATTATGGGCACCACGATACCTCCCGCCAAAGATTTCTTATCAAACAATACATACGGACCACCACTATCAAGAAACGCTCATCCTTTCAAAAAATTAAGGTTTCACTTATGACAAATGTCAAAAAATGATATTTTTCAACCGATGTTTTTTTTTCAAAAAGCATAGGTTAGCAGACTTAAAAGAAAATATCAAAATATAATTGATTGTCCGACCGTTACGTTATTGTTATCATAACTGCCCGGCACAGACCATACAGGCTAGCAGTTATATACTTGACGTTGTTGCTATTGGATACAGAATACACAAACACTAACTTCTATTGGTAGATAGAAACAAACACTGACTTCTATTGGCAGATAGAAATTGTAAACAAATAAAAACATTGCGTTACCTAGTTATAGAGTTTGCAAGCACATAAATCGATAAAAATTTTTATAAAATAATATATCGGTCGGACATTGGGGTCTATTCGGTAACTTACCCGTTAATTTTTAACGGCCTGTTATAGTTATTTACATTACAAGCAAGGTAAAACAGTTTTTACTGCTGAATGGAGGAAATGATCGGCGAGCCGATGCCTCCTTGAAGCAGTAAAAATAGTTACCTTGCATGTATTGTACAATATTTTACTTGTTACTCATTTGTAAATCAATTTTAAATATATAAGTCCTGTCTGTTACACACAACTGTTCTGTCAAAAAATATTTCAAATGATTTCTTATGAGCCTCGTAAGCATTTCTGTGGCAACATGCATTGTTTACCTTGTTTACTAACTTGTAAAATTTTTACAATACAGCTGTCAATTAGCAACTTGTAAATATTTTCAAAGACAGTGGAGGGCTTGGGTAAATGGTGTTTACAAGTGAGTAACAAGTATTAGTATATTGAACAACTAGTGTTACAATGACCTTTATTGTAATACGAGTATAGTTGGTGTAAACGAGCCGCAGACGAGTTAGACAAAATACGAGTATAACAATTAGGCATTGTAACACGAGTTGTTCATACTACTTTTCCTATTTCACGTTCATAAATTCAATAAAAATAAAAATAAAATAAAATTGTACGGCATTCATCCGATTCAATAATTTTACGTGAGCAATGAAAGCCCCAAGTTTGACAGACTGTTAATTTTACAAAAAATAAATTCCCCAAAAACACTTGCACAAAATTAAATTTTGTAGCATTGTTTTTGAGAAAAACAGTGTCACAAAATTGACTTTGTGTACGTGAAATAGGAAAAAAAAATTAACCAATGATAATAGACGGCACTGAATAAAAATTGAAAATTTCGTTGATACATATATTTTTATTGGTAAATTTTTTATTATTAAACGTTGAGCGCACCACGTGCGTTAAACGGACAATAATGCCTTCCGTCAACGTACAAACCTCGGGCCAAAGGCCCTCTGCAGCACACTGTTGACCTCACGCATTATTGACCTTATAACCCTTGATACGATAATTACTATTTTTTTAACCTGTTGTAATTCGTAAATGGAGACAGTAAGAGAAAAATGTATGTTTCGTTGAACTATGACATTTGGTAATGTTCACTTTCGACAAATGTATTTTCGAGATTTATAACATTCGACATTTGTAATATTCGAGAAATGTATTTTCGAGGCTTGTAATATCCAAGCGATTCGGCAAATGTATTTTCGAGATTAGTAACATTCGACATTAGTCATATTTTCAACATTCGACATTTGTATTTTCGATAAATGTACAAACTTTAATTTTCGACATTTTCAAGAAATATATTTTCGTGATTTGTATTTTAGTAAAATGTTTTTTCGAGAAATGTGTTGTTGCCCCACTGAAAAAATATTAAAATGAATGAGCATAGAGACAGAACAGAACCATCTACTAAAAAATACCTAAACTCTAAGAACACACACCATATAAATATGAAGAAATCACAGGCGACAGCCTAATAAAGCAAGAAAAAAGATGATAATTAATATCGCGGTTGGACTAAAAATTTGGTTACTCCTTTCTTCTTGACTTGCTTGGTAGACATGGGCCCAACTTGTCTTCCTTGAACGAAAGCTAGAATGATGCTCTTCACCAGATAATACACACATTCAATTAAACTAATTAATGATCCTCCCAGGCACAGTCCAAAGATTCCACCTAGTGAAGCTGGTGAAAAACAAATTAATCAAACTTTCAATAGTGTATCAACATCTACTATAAATACCTAGTAACATATCCCAAGTTAAATTTAAACTCATGTTGTATTCAACGCACCATGAATGATCAAAATAAATTAAGATCATAGTACTGTTTCTGTAATTAAATACTTTTATTTATTCATATATTCAATGCAAATAAATAATTTCTTACCCATCTGGCATACCAGACCTAATGGTATTTACGTAGCCATCATATGAAACGTCTTGACATTGCGGCCAACAATTACACATGGAGGAATTATCTATATTACCTACACGTTTGTAATTAATTATTGTTGTAGTAGAAAGAAAGTAAATTAATGCTACCTGCTATTTTTATGCTGTTGTAAACCACTGAAATAAAATTAATATTAAAATAATGTTTGAATTAAATAATAAATATATATATATATATATATATATATATATATATATCTTACATTCATATTTCTTCAAGCAAGGCACATCTTGAAGAGTGCATTGTCTACGGTAATCTAAAACATATTAATAAAATGATACTTAATAAACAGAGTGGTAAATAATTCAACCGATCATAGGCGTCTTACATGTTAAATAACACTTATGCAATTTTCTACTTTCGTAATCATTTTGAAAAATATTTCAAATTAAAGTTAAAGAGATTTAATAACTGGATCTGAACCAGAAAACAAATTTCATTTTACTTTTTTAATAAAGGTTAAAAAGACGTTAAAATATCAGAAATTCATTTTTTATAATGAGTAACCATGGAAATGGAATTGTATACGAGCCATAGATTTCATAATATATATGGATAGAGCGTTGGCTATGCTTTTAATACAGTAATCTGTAACCAACATAAGAGAGAGATAATCATATCTAAAAGTTCGCAGTGGAAGAAAAAGAAAAAAGTGGCATATTTACCTGTCAAATGGAACACCGTCTTTTGTATCCCGTTTTTTTTTTTTACAATTATATGCACAACAGGATTTTACCATATTTGATATATTTCAATATGACATAAATAATTGACAAAACTATAAATTAGGGACAAAAGCTCGCACAAAAGTCTATCAAAACAGTATTCTACTCATACGTCAAACTTCAAACCAAGTTCTTATCATCTTGAGATGAAAGACACGTGACAGGTGGACTTTCATCTCTCTATCTATATCACGCCGTACTGGTTATAGACTATATTTGTCTATTCTCCTTCCATACATTTTATTAGATCTATGAAATAATCCTTTTCACTTAAACGTCAGTGTAATTTTTTCGCAAAACATGTGATAATTTATTTTATGGAAGTGGTCCAATAATAAAATTAATGAATATAGTGTACTATCTTGTTGAATAATTTATCCAAATAGGCAAATACAACTCGTGGTAATTTTTTTTTAAGTCACGTGACAGGTGGACTTTCATCTCTCTATCTCTATTACGCTGTGCTGGTTACAGACTATCTTTGTCTATGCTCTTTTCATACATTTTATTAGTTCTATGATTTGAGCACAGACCAAACCGCTGGACGTAAAGGGCTGTAAGTTTGACAGTGCATTCCTATAATGACATGGATAACCACTCTAAATTTCATCCCTATGGGGGTAAATTGGGACACTCCAATACATTTGTGGATATTTTGAAAAATTGTATTTTATGAACAGATTTGGGTCATATTCAGAATACATATTAATTACGTGAAAAGAATGGAAGCGAGGAACGAAGTAACGAGCTTGCTTCGCCAATGTACTGAGTACTGACATGGAAGCCAGGAACGAAGTGATGAGCTTGCTTCACCAATATACTGACATGGAAGCGAGGAACAAATTGCAAGACATTTAAGAAAATATCTTTCTTTGAATGGCATTGCAACATAGCCGAGAATTAGATAGTTTTACATAATGTTCAAATTAGAACCTGTCAAGTTTTGATTTTTCTTTTTAATAGTCCACAACAGCTGAGTCATCTGTTTTATAGTTATGAAACTTATTTAATCTTTAAAAGGCAGTTTTACCATCTACGATTTAGGGTCGATCTTTCCATCTACGAATAAAATACCGAAAAAATCATTTGTCAAATAGATGAAAAATGATTAGTTATTGTTCTAGCTCTCATTTTTTATTTATGCAACGAATAACTTATTCTGAAATTTATTCGTAAATGGAAAAACCGGCCCTAAAGTACCTAATTACTTAGCTTCCAGTTAAATAAAAAAATATCGCATCGGAATCATTACACAAATTGTACACTATGTCAACTGTCATGTAATGATGCGATATTATTTATTTAACTGGTAATTATTATTTTTGGTACTGCAACCGTAGATTAAGTGTCAGTGAAAAGATTCAAATTATTGTCTATTATTTTTGAAACTTCAGGTTCATCTTCTTGCATACAATATATAAACTGATTTATTACACCTACCGTGAGGATAATAGAACGGCACACATTGACAAAGTTCGTATATGGCTTTCTTCTTACACTCTATCACGCAGTTACTAAAGCTGTAATCCGTCTTTAATTCCAAATTACCCTGTAACAAACTTTACAACTTAATAAATTAATTGAAAATAAATTATTCTAAAGTTGAATCGAACTCTAACAGAACTTGCTAAATAATTTATTTCACATACAATGTGTTCAAAAAGTTCCGGGACGGTGAAATATCTCGAGAAATATACATCGAATCAAAAAACAAAAGACATGTGTTTAATATTTTTCAAATCTTATCTTATGTCACCAAGCACGATCCTCCACCGCCACCCCCTGGGGGTAGGGCGGGGGGCACGTTGAAATCTTAAATGGGAATCCTCATCTTTTTTTATTGTACATTCAGAGATAGTACGGCTAAAACTAAGTAGATTTTGTATGAAACTTTTTCCCATTCGCGATAGAAGGCGCTGTAATTAGAAAAATAATAAAAAAATGAATTGTTCATATTTAAATTAATCTTTTGTATACTTGTTTACGAATGATCGAATGTTACCAACATAAAAAATTTCTAGTATTTCATCTTTGAAAAATTTACTCATTAACTGTTTTGCCAATGCTCGAAATTTGCAAGCCTCGCCTTCGGCTCAACGTGTCAAAATATATTAGCAATCGCAAAAGTGCAGTTTCTGGACTAGTAATACAAATTACTATTAATTTAATCATTACCTCATTTTCAAACCAACAGTTTCGTTTATCAACTGACACTGATCGAAGGTTTTCCTCAGCCGTAAAAACCGTTGGAACTAACTGCATCAATGCGAAATCACCTGGTTGTAGAGTAACGGCAAATGTTGCTAAATCGCTAAAGTCCCTAATTGGATGAACCATTACCTATAATACACAAAATAAAAATGCTTTTATTATCTTAGTCAGAAGTTCATATTTTATTTCTTTATTTTGATTATATTTTCAATTAGTCGTAAATATTTAGCAGTTGAACTTACAAAACATGCATGAAAAGGTAATACTGGAGATAAATATTCTTCGACTCCAATTTTTAAAGCCATACTGAGGCCATGAGCCATGCCTGCGCCATCTGCAATTATTGGTTTCTTGAACAATGCTGGAACTGCAACACTGCTTCTGCAACAGACAGTATGTAATACTCTCATTTCATCAATAACCTTGTTTATAATATGAATATCTTATACTTATAACAGGTGTTTTTTTAGAGGTTTGATTTTCGAATTGGCAACACTTTTTTCAGCGACAACCAATTTCCCAGCTGACAGCTGTTTTATGTTAGGTTTGCCACTTCACAATAAATAGATTTACGCCAGAATAAAGGGACACATTGGTCAGAACTACGATTGCAAAAAGTGCAAATTTATTTTGAAAAATGTATTGAGCGAAGAGGCTTTTTTTTAATTGCTATGTCATTAAGCAAAATTGCTGCCTTTGACGTGAAAAAAATCCACAAGCCATTATAGAAACGGCATTACAAGAACAAGAAGTCACTGTTTGGTGTGCTTTACTGGCTGTTGGAATCATTGGTCTATATTTTTTCAAAAATGATACCGGCCAAAACGTTACAGTCAATATAGAGGCTGGACTATCTCGAAAAGTGATCGAAAATTAGAATTCCAGATTGCACTAATTCGAGCCAGCCACGCCGTTCCATTTTTTCGAAATCATATTCAAACACAAATGGCATAAAATTATCTTTCCAAAAAGCCAATGCCATGGCCATTTCTACGATTTTAATGTGTTTTATATCATTTTTTATTATACCTGCATCTTAATCCGTGTTTAAAACACGCTACAGCGTTCGTAAACGAAAGATTAAAACACGCCGTGCTTTAAAGGTTGCTAAGCAACAATAATAATAATTACTATTAATATCTGCCAAAACTGAAAACGTAAACAACAAATGCTAACCAGTCTCCATGTAAACGATATACGTCAAACGTCACACGCGCAAAATTATGAAATGAACCAAATCAAAATGTTGCTTTTCAGTTTTTTTCAGAGTATGATGCAAGTATAATAAAAATAGCGTATGACACACGTGTATAAGTGCTTTTTTATTATACCTGCATCATAATCCGTGTTTAAAACACGCTACAGCGTTCATAAACGCAAGATTAAAACACGCCGTGCTTTAAAGGTTGCTAAGCAACAATAATAATAATTACTGTTAATATCTGTCAAAACTGTAAACGTAAACAATAAATACTAACCAAACTCCATGTAAACGATATACGTCAAACGTCACACGCGTAAAATTATCAAAATCAAAATGTTGCCTCGCGTCGTGCTCTTAAACTCGCCGTACGTGCTTTAAAAGCTTATTTATACACTTGTATCATAATATACTATTAAAGCACTAGCGACGTTAAAAACACTCCGCTTCGCGTCGTGCTCTTAAACCCGTCGTACGTGCTTTAAAGCTTACTTATACACTTGTATCATAATATACTCGTATTATTAAAGTTCTATACCTCTAAAAAAAAATCACCTGTTACTTATTTTTAAATGAAAATTTTGTATGGTAGCCACATAATATAGTAAGTACTACTTGAACTCCGTGGTGACGCATCGCAATGTTGATCGTGAGATCTTCAGTTCGATACCCACAGCCAACATTTGCCATTTTAAATTCACCCCTCTACTAAAATCTTTGGGGGTTATAGCTTAGCGGCTGATAACCGCAATTCGTATGTAAAAATATATCACTTACCGAGTTCTGCGGGAACAGAGTGCCACACCCATAATGGGTAAAAGGCGAGATGATGATGATATTTTGAACTTGCCATTGTTTCAAATGAAAATGTGTTGGGTACTATCACTGCAATATAATGATATATTGCAACGCTAAATTAACGTTGAAAATGCGAGCCGAGAGAGACAGCTAGTTGTTGGGCTATCTGTCTTTATTGTACAATGTTTTTATACATCAACCGTTCAATAATTGCATAGAAACCGCTCTACAAACAAGTATTAAACAAGAAGAGCGGTCTTACAACATCTATCTGTCTCAGTCTAGTTTTGCGCTTTCATAAAAGCATACAAATTTACGTTACAGTATTACTTTATTTCAGTTCAAATTAGGGTTTGACAATACGGTGTTATACTAGTAGTCCTGTATGTTGCTAAGAAATTGGTTTAATTTATGTATTTTACTGTCATTCACAACATGATTTGAAAGAATTAAAACTTACATTAGTGAGTAAATATACTTATAGTTTGCCACTTACTGGTCAGTCAAATCGTTAAAATAATTAAATGAACAGCAGAACCCTAAACCCGTCTTAATAGGTCTAAACATTTGGGAACAATTGTATTTGATGTTTGCCCAAGTGCAATTTTCAATCATTTCGCTGCAGGGATGCATAATCTAGAACAAATTTTATTAGTACACCAAATATTAGTATTATAGCAATTAACGTATCTAAGGACAATAATGCGTGAGGTCAACAGTGTGCTGCCGCGGTGTGTACGTTGACCGAAAGCATTAATGTCCGGTTAACTCCCGTGGTACATAAGTTCAATGTTTAATGTCCGACCGATATTATTTTATAAAAGCTTTTTATCGAATTTTGTCCTATCGTTGTGTTTTGTTGGAAAGATTAATATATTTGCTTTGCGAACACTGTAACTAGGTAACGCGATTTTCTTATTTATTTACAATACCGACTTGCCAATAGAAGTCAGTGTTTGATGCTATCTGCCAATAGAGTAAGTGTTTGTGTAGTCTGTGTCCAATAGTAACAACGTCAATTAGCCGGGCAATTATGGTAACAATAACTTAACGGTCGGACATTAATAATTATTTATGTATCACGTGCAAAATGTACATATTTACTGCACGCGATGTGGGGACAAGGGAAAAATACACTTCTCTCCTGCGATGTATATACTATTTTTTTCACGACCCCAACATTTATGATGGTTTTTATGTATTTCAAAATTATATAATTGTAATATAATTTATGATAGTTACCTTTTGATTTGTTTAATTTTGTTCATTTTTCACATTATTTGAGCAGTTTCTCTCACGACGGGAGAGAAAGTGCACAAATCTCCCGTAGATAAGAAATGGGCTGTTTCTGTCATGATTTTGGTATCATCATAGAAACCGAATTTCTCTCCCGGCCGTGAAAAAAATATTTATTGATAAAGGTTCAGTTACGTGACATTTTCAAGGAAGGGTGTCAGCGTGCCTTAAATTCAATGAATGCTATCCAGTTTGCAATCTTTTGAAACTTTTCTAATGTTCATTTGTCAAATATGCAACGATCTAAAAATACGAACCAAAATTCTTTTTTAGGTTAGCTTGCTTCGCTCGCAATTTTTCTGAACAAACCCTAATCCCGCAGAACTCACGCCCGACAAACTCGAATCACAGTACTGATATTTATTAGAACCTTTGAATAAATATTAACTCATTTGGTTCATTTCTCTGCTAAGTCGACCATTTTACATCGTTACACATTTGACAAGTAAACATTAGACAAGTTTCGAGTGATTGGAAATTTGATAGCACTCATTGAATTATAGCAGATACATGCTCTCCCATTTTTATTTTTAGTACACGCTGACCAATAAATACCTTTTTTGGTTATTAAAAATGCTTATGTAATGGCCTGTTTTTTGCACGATTGTAGAAAAATATAATTTATGTTAAAGCTATGAAATGTACTCACATTCTTCATTAATTTTTCGCTTGTAATGTCATACTTTTGAAACAATTTATCTATCTCATCAAACTGAATCATATCTGTGTCAGCAGCTGAACTCAAATAAATTAAATGTTTCAAACTTTTGAAAAAATCTCTTACTGTTGTTTCATTCGCTCCTTCTCTAACCCTGCAATTAAAAATTTATTTAAAAAAAATAGCGCATCCAAGCATTATGCCCTCCAGCTAGACAAACGAAAGCGCATGCATCTGCCTAAAATTCAATGAGTGCTATCCAGTTTTTAATCCCACGAAACTTGTCTAATGTTCATTTGTCAAATGTGCAACGATGTAAAATGGCCGACTTAACAGAGATATGAACCAAAATGAGTTAATATTTATGAGAAGATTCCTTTAAATATGCGTAGTGCGATTCGATTTTGTCGGGCGTGAGTTCTGCGGGCTTAGGGTTTGTTTAGAAAAAGAGCGAGCGAAGCGAACTATCCTAAAAAAGAACTTTGGTTCGGATCTCTGCTGTTTCAGCCATTTTAGCACATTTGACAAATGAACATTAGAAAAGTTTCGAAAGATTAAAAATTGGATAGCACTCATTGAATTTTAGACACGCTCACACCCTCCTAAACAAACCTCGACATTTTTAGTTAAATGTGGTTTTCAGTACCGTAAAATGGGGTGACTTTGACCACTGGGGTGAACTTGACAAAAAAATGTTCCCGGGCCTCATAATTCATACATTGATTTTTATAAAATAATTTTCATTACGATATTCCGAGCGATATTCTTAAAGGAATATTATATTCGTTCACAACATAATATAAGTAAAAGTAAAGTATATCATTAACTAAACATGAGTAAAAAAAATTATAAAATTACAACTGCATTCTAACACTAAACGAAATTGTTATATCGAAGTAATAAATGTTTTTGAATAAACCAATAATTTAAGATAAAAAGTTTAATATCGTACTTGTAATAGATTACTTTACCTTTCATTGTACATTTACGCACTTTTTGAACTAATTTGGGGTCAAGTTGACCTAATGGGTAAAGTTGACCATTAACATTATGTTCTTTTACAAGATAAATTCATTCAGTTGAATACGAAAGTGTGCAACAGATGCACGTTATTTTACTATTCCGCGGGTGTATAAACATAAATATGACAATAAACGTCTTAAAGAAACGTTAGAAAAATGTTCAGCATAAGTGCTAGACGAAAATTACGAAAACCTTAATTGCGCTTCAAAAAAGTAATAGCATTTCGAAAGGTACACTTGTACATTGAGTTATTTGATCGAAGGTTCAATAACGTCTACATCTACATTTAACAATATCAGTAAAATATATAAAAAATAGTTAAGTGGACTAATTGCGTCGTAGGGGTGAACTATATTTGATGCTTGCAAGCTAAATTTTAATTTTAAGTAAAATTTAATCATTCTGTTCGCAGTAAAATTAATAATTTTATGATAAAAAAAATGATATTTTTCAACCCTTGTTTTGTTTTTTCCAAAAACAGATTAGCAGATTCAAACGAAAATATCAAAATATAATTTTTCTTTAACAAGTTGTAATTCGTAAAAGGTGTCAGTAAGAGTAAATGTTTCATACACTAATTGTAGATAATAATATTTGAAACATTATTCTTATAACAAAATTTTCATGAAACCATAATTTACTGAGATATTTTAAAATAACTTAATAGGGCTTTAAGTTAACTACCACTTCCGGTTATCACCAAAAACTAATTAGCTCTTCCAAAGGGTATACAATTGATATATACAAAATATCAAAATTTTCAATGTAGTAGTTTTTGAGAAACCGTAACTCCCGAGATCCACACAGACTGACAGACAGACAGACACACACACACAGCCATCATCGCGAAACTATTAAAATCGTATTCTAGGGACCCTAAAACGTGCTCATCCACTGAAAACTCACTACACAATTTTTAGTATGATTCCTATACCTCCCTTATGTGGCGGGAGGTAAAAAAAATATGTAGGATTTTGAATAAAGAATAAGTTTATGCTTTATTTCAGTAATCTTCGCTAATGATGGTGAACGATGCGTTATGTTCATTTGAAAGTCATATGTTATTAAAATATCAGTTTGTATAAAATGTAAACAATGAAAATTAAACTTACAGTAATTTCTCATAGTGCTCAATTTTATTTTTATTGGCTACATTGCTGTTACAAACGGTGACTGCCGGAAATGAAATTTCCGAAATAGGGTACGCGGTAGACTTGATCGTGGTGACTGTTGGACGCGACTGGTAACGCAACCAATGAATGGTCATCAGCCATAAACAAAGAACGAAACACAACGTTTGCACACTGAGCCAAAACATCATTTCCCATGCGGACTTCGATTCCGAAATGTTTATACAGCCATGTAGAGTGATATTTCGGCAAGTATGTTTCATATTCTTTGCGAACCTTGATAACCACATCTTTATGTTTAACAGAAACGATAGAACTAGACTGAATGTAATGTTTACTTACACTTACCTACTTCTAGCTTTGACAACAACCCAATTATAACTTAATAATAACAACTTAAATTGCTTTTTGTAAGTTTTATTTTAAACTGACGATTTGTTATTAATTATTTAAGTATAGATTTGTGCCTGAAAGTAGCAATCAAGTAAAAAACCTAAATCAAAACTTGTAAAAGTTTTAATTATAAGTTTCTTCATTGTAAATAATTAATTAGGTTTTACATGAGTTTTATTTAACATTGGTGTATGTATATGTCAAGAATAGTGACAATTAATTGATTTAAATTACTATAATAAAAAATAATATTATTTCAATTGACATGTACATAAATAATTAATTTTTATTAGTAATTACTTTTGTTAAAATCCAAAAAACTCATTAATATATTTTAATAATTAAGAATATCATAAATATACTTGTTTACATTACTTTTAGAAGTACAATTATTATACATACAAATACAATATCATTTTTGAAAGGCGCCATTACTGTTTCGATTTATGCACTTGTCTGCCATCTCGTGTACTGTAGTTACACCAATGTTCTCACCAAATTTTATTTTTGGTTTGAAAATACACCAGTTTAAACTCAAAATTATTTAATAAATTATAATCTGCACATAACAAATTCCAGCAATATTATAAATTTTATTTTAAAATTTGAAAAATGAATATAATCATTTTATTAGTTACGCCTCCTAGGTCAATTTATAAACAAACACTTTCCTATGACCAAGCAAATATAATTTAGCATATTCATCAAATAATTTATACGTAAAAATGTGTTCATGTTTTCCGGGTGTAGCTTTAACAGTTCTTCCTAATTTAGGAGGACTTGCCGGTGGATACTTTGCTAGAAAAAGCATAAAAACTTGGTACGATGTACAACTTAAAAAACCAGAATGGAGGCCACCAAATTGGGCGTTTGGCCCTGTATGGACAACTTTGTATACAGGAATGGGATATGCATCATATTTGGTTTATAAAGATGGTGGTGGATTCAATGGTAATTCAATAAGACACAAAATATTGAAAAAAATATTTATTTAATTCTGAAACATGAAAGCCACCAGTTTATCTTGTTAATAAAAAAATTAATATTGATTTTAATTAACTATAGGACCAGCGCAATTACCCTTGCTAATGTATGGAACTCAACTTGCTCTGAACTGGGCATGGACACCAATTTTCTTTGGATATCATAATATTAAATTGGTAAATATAAGCATTAATAAAACTAACACAAATACATTTATTTTCAATTATTATAGGCATTTTATGAAGTACTTGCCTTGGATGCTGCTGTTGTTACATGCGGAGTAATGTTTTACAAAGTAAACAAAACTGCTGGCCTTTTGTTTATCCCGTACGGCCTGTGGCTATCGCTAGCCACGGCCTTATCTTACCGTATTTACAAAGATAATTCTGAAAAAATTAAAGAAATATAATTGTTTTTATATGCAAACATAAAGATTATTCTTGCACATTTAACATATATAGGGAAAGGTATATATTTTGTAATATTAAAACTTAAATAAAACTAATAATTAGAACCACAATTTAAAATTTTTAAATGAATCCCAAACAACTGTTTTTAGCTTAAAGGATTGAATTGTCACACAATTAAAACCATTACGTAGTAATAGAATATCATGTATTTTCTATCAAATATTCTATACAGCTGACTACATTCTCTTAACAAAAACGTTGGGTAGTACAATATCTTTGTACATTTAAAAATTGAGAAAATATACATTATTGAGAAACTTGTGTTATCAAATAAGTTCAAATGTAGTTTGTCGAGACAAAAGATAAATTAGCATACATTGGACAAAACGCGACTTAACAACTATCTTCAGTTTTCTTTCGGTTTTTCTTCTTCAGTTTTCTTTGCTACTTCTTCTTTAGAAGCTTCGTCAAAATTCTCAACAAGATCGGGTACTTCATCATCTTCGTCAGCCACAAGTTTACCACCAACACCAGAATTCGCTACGCTACTAGCGAGTCTTTTTAACTGATTTAATCCCTCAGGACCTAATTGACTTAAAATGCCTGGTAACATTTCAGTGATCTGTTTATTTTCTCCATGTCCAGTGATAGCGAAAGTATTCGCTGCCAACGACGCCTGAGCTTTGGGGTTGTTAAAGTGAATTACCGTGCCATCATCTTTAATCATGTTCACCTCCTCGATTCCTGGTATTGTGTTCACGGAGAGCTTCTTCAGAGAAGACTGTAACTTCTTGTCATCAGTTGCTTGTGTTGAATGCACTACCTTCTTTTTACGACGAGGGGTGCCTTTTCCACCGATTCGAACTTGAGCTTGCATTTTCTTAAGTTTTTCAGTATTCATTTTGAAGAGTTATTTTATGGTCAAATTACTATAACAACTCACTGAACTTGATGTATTTATATTACTTTCATGTAAGATTCACACAAGCACATGTGCTCGCGAACCGGTCACGACAAAGAGAAGATGGTTGACTTCCTTTCGCACGTTCAAAATCATTGCGCAAGTCACAGTCTGAGCTTGATTCACACAAACATATGAAAACAATTGCCATATGTTGTAACTTTCATTTTCTTTTAATTTACTTAATAAAAAATTTAAATTACATAAAAAACTTCGTAAATATGATATAAATTTTAAACTATCAATTATAACTTAATGAATATTTGGTTGCAAGTATAATTTTTTATATTTGTAAAAGTAAATTGCTCCTATGTGAACTGGATAGTTATCCTTGTCCGAAATTCAGTTGTCTGTCATTGGTCTACAAATGAGCGCTAATATCGTTTTTTTACAAAAGAAAAATAAAGGATGCAAATATGTTTATTTATATTTTTATCATACATTAAAAATTTTATCAATCATTCAGTAATTAAATATTATTTTGCTTTATTTTCGCCTAATCTTTTTTGTTGATTTTTTTTCATTTCAGACTGATATTTATAAAATGCAGATTTTTGATGAAATTCTTTTGATTCTTGACTGTCAACTGGTTTCATTTCCGAGTAATTCATTTTATCTTCAATGCACTGCAAAAAATATATTTAATTTTGTTAACTTTCTTTTACATTTTTGATATTTTGTACCTCAATAATTTGTTCTGTTGACGGCATTTTAATTTTATAAGTAGCCATACAATAATCTGTAAAATCTTTCATTATATTACTTTTAATTCTGTGATATTCATCTATATTTATTTTCATTTCAGATTGCATTTTTAATAATTCTTCTTTTAGTTCAATTGTATCATTTATTAATTCGACGACACGCATTGCTAATTGATCTTGAGCGTCATTCAATCCCATGGACTCCACTGAGCCACATTGCAAATTTGCTTCTTTAAATATTTCTATCTGTAGAAATCATAATTAAATTTTGCTTCAATTAGAAATTAATAGTTACCTTTAACAAATCATTTTTCTTTATGTCAATTGTTTGCACTGTTTCTTGCAATTTTTTTATGTGATCATTAAAATCTCTCAAAATATCTTTTGTAGTTTGCTCGATGTATTTTAAAGTACTATTTAGTTTTTCAAAATTATAATTTTGATCATTTCTATAAATGTTCCAAACTTCGTCAAAGTCATCGCCCAGTTCTGTTTGCAAATTAATTTCACTTAGTCGTATACTCTTATTGATGGAAAGACTTTTTTCGCTCATTTCTTCATTTATTCGATCCACTGATTGTTTTGAAATCATTTTTTGCTTTAACTTCAAAGATTTAGTTGCATCTCCTTCATATTCGTAAGCCATGAGTTGCCCAACAGTAATACCTGATAAAATAGGTGGCAAATAAATTAAAATTATACTATTATTTACAACGGCAGGAAACTAATTACCTGATTTTGTTAAAGTACCAGTAGAATGTATTTTATTTTTACTTTGGATACTTAGTTTACTGTATCTAGATGACTTATCAGTAGATTTTCGTTTCTTATTAGAAATATTTGAATCTCGGCCACGAATAGGTTTACTTCCTTTGTAAACCTATAACACGCAACAAGAATATGCATTGACTCCATCCATTTATATGATTAACGAATATGGTTAATGGCAACAATTGCAAGTTTAAATGATACATTCTGAGTCAAAATTTCAATATATGAAAAACATAGTGCGAGCCCCCGTCATAATGATTTATCCGTCTAGTTTTAGTTTAAATTTTTGCTACACTACAAAAACAAATTGCAAGTTGGTAGAGATCAGCATATTTCATAGACAAAACCATCCAGCAGCCATATCTGTCACCATGTCAGCAATAGAACATTTGTGGGGAAAAATAAAGCAAGATTTGCGCACCCATTGCTCGGAAAGAACAAAAGAAGAATTCCATGAGAAAATTACAAATACAAACTATGCCAAAATGAATTAATACTGTTTTTGTAAAATAAGTTTACTGCAGTCAGTGGTAAAACCTATGAGAGCAAAAATTAATTTTCTAGTTTTAAGTTAAGAATTAAATTTTGTTTCAATGTTGATATGCAATAAATAATAATTACTTTACTGTATTCAATATAAATTTTCTAGTATTTTATTTCAAATAAACGCATTTTTTAAATATTTGTATAACTACGACTTAAGGCGCACTATTATGATGAGGGGCTCGTACATATTCGCTGAAGTATAAGCAAATTGATTGCAAGAATTCATACTTTTTCCTCTATTTTCTGAGCTGAAGTCACACTGCCTTTGCTGACAGATTTAATCGATATATTTATATTAGACGGAATTTGTTTTCTCACTTCAATTATTTCCTCTGCTAATTTGGTACAAATTTCTTTAAATACATTCACAGCAATTTTAGCATCCGTGACATTCAGCATAACTAAGTCATTAGATTTGCTCTTAATATAATCTTCTACGGCGTTTTCCATTTGTTGTATTCTTGATTGGGTGATATTATACGACAAGTCGTCATTCATCAACATAGAATTTAAATCAATTTGTTGCTTTAGTTTTGTTAGTTCATCCTGTAAATTTCCAATCACAAGTTCTGGTGATTCCGTCACCAATGGTTTCAATTTTGCTGATTTGACTCGTCGAGCAATATTTGTAAATCTTAGAGTTGATAAAGTTACTGAAAGATCATCTCTAGAAGTGCGAATGTGTCCTATAAATCTATTACCTCTCAATTAGTATTTATTCATTAAAAAATAACAATAAACAATTCCGAAGTAGGAAGAAAAAGCTCTATTACAATATTTAAAATTTGAAACCAACATACGTCCCTGTCAAGAATTCGCGTAAATGTATTTCACTCAAGTGCATAACAAATGGCTTCGTCTACTTGTAGAATTATAAATTGTGCATCATTTTAAGTGGAAACAAATTTGTTTATTTTGTGTCATGTTTTAATTTGAATACAGTGGAATTAAACATACAGAGACGCATATCAGTTAGATTTTTCGTAATATTGTTAATAGAAAATTACTTTATTAAGCTTTGCGCTGATAAACTGCGACCTAAATAATCGACTAAAGCTCCAGCATCCTTGATACTATTTTTTCTCTTTATTACATCCATGTGTATAGCCATGAGACACTGTTCTAGTTGTGATTTATTTAAATTTCCAATTCCAACTTCTTTTGCGTTCTTCCACTGACAAGTAGCATTTCCATCTGTATCTATACCGGCCATATCAATAATGTGAATCTAAAACAGTATTCATTATGTATTTTAGATTAGTTTTTAAATTAAATGTAGGTGTTTTATTAACTTTTGAATGCTTTATATTTGGGTTTGATATGGAACGCGAAATACTTCGAACATGTATGGTATAGACTGAAGTTAACACATTAGAAATGTGCGAATTTTGGCATATATAACGTTGACCTTCACCTATAATAATAATTAGATCATATTTATAGTATTAAAGCTTTATTATTATAATTCGTTACCTTGAAACAATAGTTTTAAACCATCGTTTTCCGATTTTATTTTGACGATTTCTATTTTTTTAAATGGATTGTGCAGAATACGATTCTCATTAATTTTTAATAAATCTATTACATAAGATCTAGAAACTTCTACGTATGATACGCTAAATTTCATGTTTAATTCATTATTGAAAGTATCTTTTAAATTAAATAGTTCCGTCAATATTCTAGGAGTTAAGCCACGAGTCTAAATATGTACGTATATATAAAAAATTAAATATACTACTATATTAATTTCATGTAATATATACTTCAAAACTATTCTGAAGACCATTTATGGTGGAAGTTTTACCAGTTCCAGTTTGACCATAAGCAAAAATCAATGTATCAATTCCCAGTACTGCTCTGAAATTTATATAAAAAATACTGTATGAAATTTAAATGTGATAGACTGTTCATACTTCTTTAAAGATTCTTTAATATATGTATCAAAAACAAGATGTTGATTTAAATCATGTAGAACACCATCGGTTACAAAAGTCCAATAGTTCGGAATAACATTCAATTTTCCCTTTCCAAAATCCTGTAAGCATCGAGCATAAATGGTTTTCTTATCTTCCAAAATTTTTATGTCTTCCCAACATTCATTTAAGTTAGGTAATATTTGTATGTATGCTTCTACGTTTTTTGTAAATTTTTGTTCCATTCTGTGATATTTTAAAATACGTATTATAATCTTGACATTTATACTTTCGCGCTCTGTTATATATTTAACTTCACACTCGAATTTGACATTTAGAGTACATGAAATTAGTTACAAAACAAATGTTTTGTCGGTTGGGCACGTGTTGCATAACCTAAAACTTTTAATTTGGAGTTCTTTGCATCAATTAATAAGTAAAGAGTTATTTGTATACAAAAAAATGCCGAAAATAAAAAAGAAACTTGCAGAGAAGGTATTTAACAAAAAATCAGAAAAGTCAAAGAAATCTGTAAATCCTTTTGAAGTTCACATTAACAAACAAAAATTTGAAGTTCTTGGTCAAAAATTAAAAAATGATCGCGGATTACCAGGAGTTTCAAGAGCAAAAGCTATTTGGAAGGTTAGTTAGATATTTTTTATTCAATATGTTTCATTAACTTCAATAACTTGTAGCGAAAACATACACTTTTGCCGGAATACAATGTTAAACATAAATCCAATAAATTCGTTGATAGACGTATTGGCGAAAGAAATTTCGCCATGACTGAAGAAGATCGTACAATGGCTCGATTTACTGCTGAAAGAATGAAGCATCATAACAGAAAATCCATTTATAATTTAGCTGACGATGAAATTTTGACTCATCGTGGGCAAACTTTGAGTGAAATTGAAAAGTTTGATGATCCACGTTCCGATGATGATGACGATGAAGATGATGAAGGCAGAAAGTCTTCGGGGAAATTAAATGGTATAGTTTTATTGCTTGCATTGTAATTAAATTTATATTTCATTAATTTTTGTAGATAATTTTGTTGGGGACGCTCATTTTGGTGGAGGAGTCTTAACAAAGACTGGAAAAGAGGGGGCCAAGTCCCATAAAGATCTTATAGATCAATTGATTGCGGAGTCAAAAAAACGCAAAGCGGAAAAGCAGAAAACTAAAGAAGAAACTTTAGAACTTACGGAGAAATTGGACAGCGAATGGAAAGATTTGTTACCGCTTGTTAGTAAGAGTAAAAAATCAAGTGATGACCAACCGGAAGTACAACAAAAACAGGATGATTACGACAAAGTAATGCGAGAACTTAAATTTGAAGCGAGAGGAAACCCAACAGATAGGCTGAAAAGTGAAGATGAAATAGCAAAAGAAGAAAAAGAACGCCTTGAGAAACTGGAGCAAGATAGACTTAATAGAATGATGGGAATTATAGAAAAACCAACTAATAAACGACAACATCGAAGTGCTGATGACTTAGATGACAATTTTAATTATGATTCTGATCCTGAAGAGGCACTTGCTTATGATGAAGAAGGAAAGTTAAGAAATGGATTTAACCAGGAAACTGAAACTAATGAAAACGTTGAGGAATCAGAACACGAAGCTGAAGCTGAAAATGACGGGGAAGAAGAAGTCGAAGATGAAAATTGCGAGGAAGAAGAAAGCTCCGAAGGAGAAACAGATGATGATTTATCGGATTTGAAAGAGAGTGAATCTGAATCAGAGGCCGAAGAGAAAGAGCTAAATAAAGCTGAAAATAAAATTGAAGAAGACGTCGAAGAGAAAGAGCAAAATAATGCTGAAAATAAAATTGAAGAAGTAGAGGAAGAAGACGTCGAAGAGAAAGAGAAAAATAATGCTGAAAATAAAATTGAAGAAGAAAAGAAAGAAATAAAAGTTGTAGAAAGAAAACGTAAATTATCAAATACAGAACAGAAACAAAAAGAAGTCAAAAATAAAGTAGAAACAATAATTATAGAAAGGAAAAGAAAATTATCTGAAGCTCTTCCTGAAAATACAAGTGTTAAAGTTCAGAAAACAGAAATTAAACAAGAAGAACCAAAAATTGATCTTGTCGCTCAAAATGAAATGATAGAGAAAGCAAAAATGGAGCTGCCATATACTTATTCACTACCAGACTCATACGAATCTTTACAAACACTTCTTAGTAATCAACCCCCAGAATATCAAAACGTAATTATAGGGAGAATGATCAAGTGCAACCATCCAAGTCTAGCACCGGAAAACAAGGAAAATTTAGGGAGATTGTTTGTGTATTTGCTACAGCACTTAAACGATGTAGCCCCGGATAAAAATATTGATAATAACGACAGTTTTGAATCTTGTTTTGCGGTGTTAAATAGTTTAACTCCGCATTTATACACATTAACTCAGTTAAATCCACAGAACGCAAAAGATTCTTTAATAGAAGTTATCAATGAAAAACAAAGTGACTATCGCAAAAAACAAAAAGAATATCCAGGAATTGATGTTCTTGTGTTTTTGAAATTAATCAGTTGTTTATTTTCTACTTCAGATTTTCGACATCAAGTTGTCACACCAGCGTTTGTTTTCATCAGTCAAATGTTAACAAATTGTAAAGTTAGAACACGATACGATGTAACATTTGGATTATTTTTAGTTACATTATTTTTAGAGGTAATAATAATTTGAACCTTCCAGCGATCTCAACTTATATTTATTTTATTTTCAGTATACAGCTCTTTCAAAAAGATATCTGCCCGCTGTTATTATATATCTGATAGGTATTTTGCACATGGCAGTACCAAAAATAGGTGTACGAGTAATAAAGATATATCCTCCGTTTAAATCTAATTCAGCGGCATTAGTTTTAACAGAACCATGTAAGGAATGTAAATTCGAATTAAAGATGTCTGGGAAAGATTTTGTGGAAACAGAATTCGATAAGGAATTTAAAATTAGAACAATACACGTAACATTACAATTATGTCAAGAACTTGAAGAATATTGGAAAAATTTATCGTCTGATATTAATATTTTTAATCCATTCTATGAATTATTAGGAAAACTACCTAAATCAAATTATCCCAAAAATATTAGAGATCAAATAGCAGCAATGGTCAATAATAACATAGAAGCTAAGAAAAATAAAAAGTTAGAATACATAATGATGGAACAGAAAAAACCAAAAGCTTTAAGATTATATGAACCCAACATACAAGAAGTCCTGGAATACAGAAGAGCCAAACCAATGTCTCGAGAACGAGCGGAACGAGAAAAATTGATGTACAGATACAAGAAGGAAACGAAAGGTGCTCTCAGAGAAATTAGACGAGATAAATCGTTCTTAGGAAGAGTTAAAATCAAACAACAAATACAAAGGTAAGAGATAAACGTGAATACTTCTCGATAACCCTGAACAAAGTTAATTTTTTCTTATAACCTTTTTGTTATTATTGTCAAGGCAAAAAAAAAAAACCATGACAAGAAAATAAAAAAGTAAATTTATGATAAGCAAATAGTATATTAGGTCGAGTTTTATACGACGTTCTTTTGCACGATTCAAAAAGTCATGAGTTCGTTATACTATTTTTTTTTTTATATTTTGTGTCTTTTATATACTAATAGCTATTTATTTAATAATAAGCGTAAGTCGAGTAGTTACTTGGCGACGTCAGAGTCTATTGTGTATCGTTAATATTCGTGTTAAATAGAAAGCTTTATCAAAACACTATAGTCAGCATTGATTTTTGTCAAAAAATTATTTTTTTTATAAAGAAATATAACTGTCAAATAATCTTTTGATGGAAAATATTGGATATATTCCTGATGATATTTTGTTGGAAGCGGAAAAAATAACTTCGTATTCGTTACCAAAAAAATCTAGACATTCGAAACTATGCAATTATGGCTTATTATATAATAGTGTGGACTGTGGACTCATAATATCATAGACACAGTATTGCGTTGTTATGGTCAACTTTATATACATAAGAACAATAGTAAAAAACGATATTAAATATATCATAATACCTAATGTTTTGATAAAATATTTTACTTATTACTCACGTATAAAAACCATTTACCCAAGCCCTTTATTGCCTTTGAAAATGAATCTTTACAAGTTACTAATTGACACCTGCATTATAAAAATTTTACAAGTTAATAAACAAGGTAAACAATACACGTTGCCACAGTAATGCTTACAAGGCTTATGCGAAATCATTTAAAATAATTTTTGACAGAACAGTTGTGTGTAACTGACAGGACTTGGTCATAATTTGAATTTGTTTTACAAATGAGTAACAAGTAAAATTTTGTACAATACACGCAAGGTATACTCAAAATGATTTTGGAGAAGACGCACGTCATTAACCTGAAAAAAAACTTTATAAAGTGAAAAATAATAATAAGTAAAGTTTATTGAGGTATGCTAATGTTTAAAATAAAACGACGTAAAAAATACTAGCATTAAGAAAAGTATATATTAATTCAATGTACAGTGATTTTATAGTCAATTTTATTCATTTAATGGAGTTTTAAATTATTAAAAATAATTGTAGTTCATTTTTTGTTCTCCATGTTGTTGCTATTGGTAAATTATCACGTTTACATACAAAATTCATATCGAACTGTCGCTTTACTGTCAGATTTTACTGTATTGTTAAAATTTGTGCTCCTCGTGATCCAGTGTTTTATAATATGTATGTATTTATGTATGTAACAAATCACGTCTAAAAATGGCGGCAGGTGTGATGCAACACGCATTGCATTTTCATTTTAACAAAAATTAGTATCCCATATAAACGTTGTTGCATAGTGACGTTATCTAGTCTATTTTTGATGACGTGCGTCTGCTCCAAAATCATTCTGAGTATAACTATTTTTCCTGCTTCAAGGAGGTGACAAACTCGCCTAATCGGCTCGCCGGTCATTTTCTGCATTCAGCAGTAAAAACTGTTTTACCTTGATTGTAATGTAATTAACTATTACGATATACTAAATCGTAATCATACTATTATTGAACTGTGGTAAAGAATTTTTTACGGGCTATTATCTTCAAAATCGTAGCAACATACATATTTTATTGTGTTTTCAAATATTATTTCGATCGAATAGATTAATGTGCAACATGCTTTTTAATATTTGCGATTCAGTATATCATCAAACATTGTAAAATGCTCAACCGAGACCCGAACTTTACATGCGGTTAATAAGCTCGCATGTACCGTTAATTTAAGTAAATGTCATCTAGTAGCAGCCTTCTAATACAAAAAGGATTAAACGAGAACTTCTGCTTACACACAAGTACAACAGATCATGGATATGTATCGCGCCCTTAAAATGTGTCCGCCATTTTGAATTTTACAATTTTGCCATCAAATTCTTAATCAGCGACCCAAAAAACCCTATTATACACTTTTATGGCTGAATTTAGTGAACTTTCCCAGAATGTGTCCGCGATATTGGATTCGCCATTTTAAATTTTGACATCATATTCGTAATCAGCGACTCTAAAACTAATCCCTCTCGCACTTCCTTTCCACGCTGAACGTGACACACTCTTTTTTCCATAGGTCAGTGGTGACATATCCATGTCAAAAATTACGTATCTAAATGCAGACTTTTACGATACGCAATTGAGTCTCATAATGACTTCATTATGAACGCAAAATATATTTGGCTTTTAGACAAGTATTAATTAATCTTTTTTTTTATAGTGACTATGACAGAAGGGAAAAGGTCAAACGAATTTATGCTGAAGCGTCCGTACAGCAAAGTGAGCTTAATGCGTTGGACAGACAAAAGAAAAGGAAGTAAAGTTATTTATTTTTATATTCTTTACAAACTTTTTTGTACATATTTTAAATTTTAAAATAAACAGGAATTTTTGGTTTCAGTATTTTTGTGTTCAATTCAGACGATATAATCAACGGTTTTTTATTAATCACGTTGATACAATGATTTTCTTTATTCCATATTATTTTTTTCCATTTTTTGAAGTAAAATAGTTTCATAAAAAATATTTCTTTTTTAGTTTCCAAAAGGTTTTTATATTTTAATGCCATTTTTTTATTCGCAGAAATTATTAAATGTTGCAAAGCTAGATCAATTGTGTAATTATTAAACATTTCTTTAGCTTCACTTATACGTGATTTTAATGTTTTTGCGTTTTTAGTATAAAGTTTCCAGTTTTCGAAATATATTTTTATTGTTAATTTGTTGAAAAGCATTGTTGCTTTAACTTCTTTACCGCGTAACATTATTTTATACTTTGTCCAATTATTCCAGTGCGATATATAAAAACTCTTAATTTTTAATTCATGTTTCATTTGAAATTTTTCAGTTTTTAATTTTATTTCATACTGCAAATTACGATATTCTTTCAACTTAGCGAAACATAATTTCATTAAATGTAATATTTTATTTTTGAAATGTGTTTCAGCTTTAATTAAATCTTGCTGAAATTTTATTTGCTGCATATTCTTATAATCTATTAAATTAGAGAAATATTGTCTCAAAATTTTATCATTGAAATAATTCATTGCAAACCATTTTTGTTTTTGTTCAAAATGAAATATTTTCCAGATTGCAATCATGTTTTTTGTTAATTTTAAATTTCTTTTGCACATAAATAAATCAATATTTCTATGTAATTCCATATTTCTTCTATGTACAGATATCCATTTAATCAATATTTTAATTTTTAATTTCTGGTTATAATGCTGTTCTGATAATTGCATTAAATAATAGAATCTTTGTTTTTCTTTCGTAAAATTTATCCAAATTTTAAGTATTCTTTTAAAAACTTTATTGTTTTGATGTCTTTCACTAATTTTCATTTTTCTTCTTTGATCAACTTTGTATCTTGCATGTTTTAAAAAAGAATTAAACATGTTTTTCTTTAATTTTAATCTATACATATTTTCAGCCAGATTTAATTTTGCTTTTATTTCTTTTTTGTATTTACAATATTTCTTCCAATTATGAAAAATATAACGATAATTTTCAATTTTATTTTTCATTTTGAAAAATTCTGTAGCTTTCATTTTTAATTTTTTTTTGTGTTGGTTTTTAAAATGGAAACATTTTAGTAATTTATAATATTTAGATAATAGGATTTTCTTTTCGTATTTATATGCTATAATTCTACAGAAATATTCTTCTTGTAATTGCGATATCCAAAGCATTAATTCTTTAATGTACAAAATTTGATAAATCAAAGAACGATGAATATTACTATGTCTTCTTAAATGTAATTCTTTTTTCTTAATCAAAACAAACGTTTTAAAGTTATTAAAATAATTACATTTCAATTTCTTATTGTAATAAGATTTAACGAACATACATTTTATTGCCAGAGATTTTTTATTTGCAACATATTTTTTCCAAGTGCCAAAATAATTCTTTTTGCATTTAAAAGTATAATGAACTTCTGCTCGCAATATTAATCGCCAATATATTTTTTCCTTATACCAATATAGTGACCAGAATTTAAAGCATTTTTGTAAAATATATTTCTGATGCCATTTTATTGCAAGTGAAGGTAGTAATCTTCCATGAGTTTTTGTTAAAAACAAGTACCCATACTTTCGCAAAATAATTTTTTTACGTATGTTGTCAATTTTTCTTTTTTGCAGATAATATGGTAAAGAAATATTTCTTTTTTTATTCAATGTATTTGTTTTATTTCTTTTTCGTTTCATATATGTATTGTTTTCAATAAATTGCATTCTGTATATATTTAAATAGTCAAATGATGACGCGTGCAATTTTTGACAATGTTCTTGTCCACGGTCTTTTTGATTGTAAGGCGTACCAACGTCGCAACGTCACTGACAATTAAAAAAAAACCATAAAACAGAAAATAGATCATTAGGCAATTTTATTTTGACGAAATTTCTGGTAAAATGTTGTAATTTAGTTTAAAATTTATAATGTTACCTCATACGGATAAAATTCGGTGTTATATTTACTTTTAATTATTACAAAATTCAAGTGCGCATTCCATTTCACACATAAATGTAAGAAAATTTTAACCTTAAAAAATCTGTGATTAAAAAATTGACTAAATATGAATATGGAAAACGAACCAAGAACAGAGACTGATATTTCAGCAGAAAGTCGCAGCGAATCACAAAAATACTGTTGGGTGTGTTTTGCTACCGACGAAGACGATAGAGAGGCTCAATGGGTTCAACCTTGTAAGTGTAGAGGAACTTCAAAATGGGTAAACTGTTGTTACAAAAAATATTTCAAATATATTCTTTTGAAATTAATTATAGGTACATCAAGCTTGTTTACAACGATGGGTAGACGAAAAGCAGAAAGGCGGTACAGTTGGAAAAGTTTTGTGTCCGCAGTGCCAAACAGAATATATTATTGTTTTTCCTGATATGGGTACTTTAGTTTTAATATTGGATACGATTGACAATATTGTATATAAAAGCTGTCCCTTTTTGGCTGCTGGAATTGTTGTCGGCGCAGTTTATTGGACTGCAGTTACTTACGGCGCAATTACTGTGATGCAGGTTATGATTACATGATCAAGTAACATTGTTAGAGAAAATATAACACAGTATTACATTATAGGTAGTAGGTCAGAAAGAAGGTTTAGCTGTGATGGAGCAAGCAGATCCCTTAATTTTATTAATAGGTTTACCGGCCATACCAGTAGCGTTAATAGTGGGTAAAATGGTTCGTTGGGAAGATACAGTTTTAACTTTTATTAGGCGCCATTTGGTTAATATACCTTTGGTAAAATATATATTGCCTTTTCGGTAAGTTATAGGTAGACAAACAGATATGCGCTCTCTGTAGAAATGTGTGTTAATAACGACCTCTACAAGTTCAAATTGTATTTTCAAAGTTTATAGTTCATTATTGTAATATTTTAATATATTTTTTAAACAAATTAATATAATAGAAATCACACCTATCAGGGACGTATATCGTTATAAAGTTTAGAAATGAAAAATGAGCTATATTATAAAATAATTTCAGAATTGATGTGAACCCCTCTATGCCTAGTACAGCAGAAAATGATTTACCGCCGTTTACAGATCCGGTCTCTGCCACCAGAGTTTTGTGTGGAGCCCTTTTGCTGCCTACACTTGCAAATGTTTTTGGAAGGATATTTTTTGATTCAGTAAAATCAAATTTTCATAAAACGGTTTTGGGGGGAATTACTTTTATTGCTGTGAAAGGGGCGTTGCGAATTTATCACAAACAACAAAAATATATAAGGCAGTGTCAGCGAAAGATATTGGACTATACTGACGCAAATATAGCAACTTATTTGCAACATGGCTCTAATAGACAACCAAATCAGAATGAGTGACTATTTTGTCCAGGATTACTTGTATAGATAGGACGCTGTTAAATTAAACATTAATAAAACAAATAATTTATTTTTGCAATGTAATGATTTTGGTTTATTGAATATATAGTTAACATTTCGTTGTTACAGCAAATATATTCTTATAAGAAACTCACATCCAAAGTCCCAAAAATTGCACAGATTTACAAAGCTATAAAATTATAAACACAGAATTTTTTAAATTACACATCTTTGATTTGCGGTCCAGTATATGGAAACGAATCACTCCAAAACCAATTTGGAGTATTAATTTCTCTTAATTCAAACACTCCAGGTTCTAATTCTTTTTCTACTCTAAAATAGCTGCACTTCCTTTCCCCTATACCTGGTATATCTACTTCGTAAGGTGGCGATAGAATGTCTATAAATGCTGCAGGGCCATTTACACTTTCTATTTCATGAATATTACCTAAATTAGGATCTAAGACACAACAGTTCGACACCGAATCGGCTGCTATGTCGTCCATTCTTTCAGCTATAACACACAAGGGGTCTCCATGATCTGGTTCTCTGTTGTACTTTTGAGTTTTCTTGGTATTTAATGAATAGCTTCTAATATTTACTGTACCAGCTATTACTTTTAAAAGGCCAAACATTTCTGGATGATTATGAAGTGGTAGCTTCATATTTGGCTTTAAAACAAAAATTCCAACGTTTATTATTTCATCACTGAATATGTGAATGTATGTCATCGGAGCCTTTGTTTTTGGAGTCCATGTATTTTCCTTCATAAACATTGGATGCAAATTTACGTGATTTGATGTTGTTCTACTAAATAAATTAGTTAACTGTTCTAGATTTTTTCTAAATAATTCCGGTGTACTTGAAAAGGTGTTGATAGCTTTCTTTAAAAAGGTAGAAACATGTAAAGATGACATGTCGTCCGATTCTGTGGACATATTTTGATGAATAATATAACTTGCTCAATATTAAATTGTTTAAAAGAGAAATATAAATTTCATTTTGCTTAATTTAAATATCTTCCCATTTAAACTTGTGTACACACTTGACACTTCGCACGAACGGTTCTTGTTTAGATCATTTAATTTTAGAGGAATTCTTTTTCTAAAATTATTAAATAATTAAATTAACTCGAAGGGTTTTTTAAATGAGTTAGTATATTCTGACACACATTGTGTTAATATAGTAAAATATTTTGATTAATTACAACAATCTGTTCAATGTAGATCAATAAAGTTTAGAATTACAAATCTTGAGAGGTGTTGGTAAAGGTGGATTAGTGGTGGATTACGTCACGTCGGCTTGTCAAATGTGGCTGTCATCTGTCAATTTCATTTTTAACAATTTTGATAACTATTGTTAATTTAAAAATTAATTACATGGAAGCAATAATATCGTTTAAACTATAATTGTTGGTGTGAGTTTTTATGTATACATAAAATTTGAGGTAAAATATTTGAACATACACCTTGTGTACATGCATATATAATATTCATTATTTACACATGCACAGAAATGTCTGAACCGAATTTAAAAGTTGGGCAGCGAGTAGAAGTTAGTGGTAAAGATTCATATGGTGTAATAGCTTACATAGGCCATACTTCTTTCGCTGCGGGAAAATGGTTTGGTGTGATATTGGATGAACCGAAAGGAAAGAACAATGGTTCAGTTAGAGGGCAAACTTATTTTCAGGTATATTATTCATAATTTTTCATATAATATACGATGTATTTACTTTTTTATTTGTTACAGTGTGATGAAAATTGCGGTGTATTTGTTCGATCAACCCAGCTAGTGCCCGTTGATGAGGCAGGAAATCCTATAGTTTTGAAGCGAGCTTCTCCAGCAACTACTCCAGATGATGCTAAAGCTCGCAGTCGTCTTAGCAGGTATCACAATAATTTTATCATTTAACAGTGTACTAAATGTCTAATTTGAATAATTAACGTATTACATGCTTGCTAGTATTGGTGTAAGATCTAAACCAACAACGTAAGTTTTATTATGTAAATTAATTTCTATACCATTAATTCTATCGCATATTTTGCTGCTTGGATAGTGTTAGAAGAAAATCTTCTCCTCAGAAACAAATGACTTTATCAGCTTCGAGGTAATAATAGGGTATCTGTATTAGGGTTGTTGGTAGTTTGTTATAGATATGTCTTATATGTAGCAGTAAGTTGTTTGTGTGAGTATAACTATTTATTATTTAGTTAATTTCTGCGTACATACATTCAGTTATACTTATACTGTAGATATATCATACGTTACATTCCAATAAGTTGGGTAGAAGGATATATATTTATACAATGGATAATAGCAATGATATAACTGTACCTTTGTGCCTTATCCATATTCATAATTCCTTTTTGCTGCTACTACTTTTCTGCAAGTTATCCTTTACCAATGATTTGTTTTCTAAATTCGGGCTTGTATTTTGAACATTTATTGAAAAAAAAAATGTATAATTTTAGCTCGCGTATTTCTCTGGCAAGTAGTCGTCAATCTTTAGCAGGGAGTAGACAGTCATTGTCGGGAAGTCGAAGCCATTTAGCGTCACCAGCAATTGAGAAACCTCCAGAACCTGTCGATCATGTTAGTCAGATACCAAAACGAGCATCATTTGTTGAGGTAGTAATATAAATATGAATAAAATTATCAACGTAATTTATTATTATATATATATATTTAGACTGGCTTCGTGGAAACTTTGAAGCCCCAGTTTATACCTGGTCAAAGTTTAACATCTCCAAGTGTTACACAAACAACGTCAGTCGAAGAAAAAATTACAAATATGCAGTTGCAACAAGAAATTGATAACATGAGGGCACAAATTCGTGATTTGAATGAAAAACTGGAAACACTGAAATTAAAACGGCAAGAAGATCGGGAGAAACTTAAAGAATATGATAAAACTAAATTGCAACTGGAACAGTTAATAGAATTCAAGACAAAAATAATGGAATCTCAAATCAGTCTGCAACGAGAATTGCAAAAAGCGAAACAAGATATGAGAGAAGCGATAGAAGCAAAGGAGGTTCATGCAGATGAGATGGCTGACTTAGCAGAAACTGTAGAAATGGCAACTCTTGATAAAGAGATGGCCGAAGAAAAGGCCGAAACCTTGCAGATGGAACTGGATGCTGCTAAAGAGAAGATTGAAGAAATGCAGTTGGATTTAGAAATTCTAAAAGCGGAAATGCAGGATAGAGGAACTGGTGAAGGCACTACAGAAGCTTCTGCATACGAGCTAAAACAGTTGCAGCAGCACAATGCTAGATTGCGTGAAACTTTAGTGCGTTTAAGAGATATTTCTGCTCATGAAAAACATGAATATCAGAAATTGTGCAAGGATTTAGATCAGAAGAAATCAGAAATTACTGAACTAGGCAGAACTAAAGAAAAACTTAGCACTCGAGTCGAAGAATTGGAACATCAAATCGTTGATTTACAAGAACAGGTAACAAAATTATATATTATTTAAGTACCAGCTTTTTACAACAATAATTTCCAGGTTGATGCAGCATTAGGAGCAGAAGAAATGGTTGTAAATCTTGGCGAAAAGAAAATGGAGTTAGAAGAGAAAGTAAAGAGATTAGAGGAAGAAGTTGCGGAACTTGAACAGTTGCAAGATATGAACGACCAGTTGGTTGAAAGTAATGCAGAGCTGGAAATGGAACTCAGAGAAGAACTGGACATGGCCAACGCTGCAACAAGAGAGGTATGTAAAAAAATCGGGTTCAGGAGACCACAAAATACGTATACTTTAAATTATTGTAGGCACAACGAGAAAAAGAGGCTGCTTTCGAGACAATAGCAGATAGAGAGCAAACTATAAATAAATTCCGAGAACTGGTTCAAAAGTTACAAGAACAAAGTCAAGATTTACAACGACGCTTAGAACAAGAATCGTCTAAGCCAGTTTCAGCCTTGCCCGAAATTTTGGACTTCAAGAAAATGTTTACTGAAACCAAAGCTCACACTAAAGCAATTGATCTCGAAATTCGTAGAATTGAAGTCCAGCAGTCTCTTCAACATGTCAAATATTTGGCTGCATTCATGCCGGATACATTCATGAACCGTGGAGGTAAAAATCAAATTCTACATTTATAAACTTTAAATATGTATTTTTAAATGTTTTTGTAGGTGACCATGATGCAATCTTAGTTTTATTATTAATCCCTCGTATGTTGTGCAAAAGTGAAATACTGTTAACTCAAATTCGTGATAAGTTTCCAAATGTGGAGAAAATAGATCGTTCGGGTATTTTGAAGGGCCATGCAGTCGAACAATTTGCTTTTAGGGCCCGCCTATCCCATTATATTTATGCTTTACAGGTGGGTGCTTTTTAATTATACTTGAAAAGAATATTTTTTTGTCCAATTTTGAGATTAATAATATATCTTTTAGGCTGTTCTGCACCAATATCTCTATTCCCTAAACACCTGTTCTTCCGAATCTTTATTGAAAGTTGGAGCAACTTTACCAGAAATATCCGCTCAAGAGAAAATCATTGATAGCTACATAGAACTATTGAAACGTGATCAATTGGATGAAAATGTCCCATCTGAAGCTTTGGAGCGTTGCGTTGGATATTTCAATACGATGTATCCAATTATTTTAGGAATTAACGGACATTTGAATCATAATACTTTATTGAGTGATCACGTAAGAGCTTTGAATAGCGCTTGCGAAAGCATCAATACTGATTCAGTGGCTATTCGATCCTTGATTGAGGTGGGTACTAATGATGAAACTAGTTTAACCCTTCACTAATATAGTGGGGTCTTTATTGCCCCCACTGCAAAATGTATGTAAAAAATGGAAATTTAGGAGAAAACTTGGTGTTATATCTTTATTTACATCTATTTAAACGGAACATGCATAAAAATAAAGAAAATAAAATTAATATTCAGCAAATAAACAATATAGAAAAAAAAAGAGATCCACTGTTGCAGCCTCTTGGTTATTGGGGCATTCAGGGGCCAAATGGAAAAAATTACAAATTAATATACCTATGATATAAAATTAATATTTTAGGGTAACAGTAAAAATAATAACATGGGTGTTTTTTACTGACATTTGCACCTCATTCTGAATCTGTTTCATTTGAAATGTGTGTTTGCTTTCTGCATTAGAAATGTTAGAATCAATCTCTTGTATTTCGTCTTCCGATTGCACTACATTTTCATCTTCGCTCTCGATAATTACAATATCAGACAACTCACTTCCAGTTAAATAACACCGAGATATGTTAATTATAAAATCAACGTAACTGGTACAGTGGGATCGAAAGAGACCCCAATTGTTATTATCTACTTAACTAAGAAATATATAGATTCGTATGACCGTCACTAAGTTGAGTGTGTCGATTCATGAAGCTACTGAAAAATTCAAACATTTAGTTTAAATTTATAACACTAAACAAGTAGATTTAAAAACACTGGTGTCTTCAAAGACCCCACTATACCAGTTAAGGGTTAAAAAAAAACTTATTTTAATTTTATTTTAGGGCGCTGAAATAGGCGATGTTGGTTTATTAGCGCAACACGCTATTACAACTGTGGAAAATATACAGCAACAATTAAGATTAGTAAAACGAAGAATCCCAACTGATAACAGTATTACGAACTTGGGATTAAATAAAGAAATTTATGAAAATTTGTATCAGTGCTATGTACACGCTTGCAAAATTGTTAAAACCTTCCAAGATATTGTTAAGAGTGCTACTCAGGCCATTGCTGTGGGCGGAGGTATAAGTTATATTTTAATTTGATTAAAAGGTACTATTATGTGTGCATTGTATTTTAGAACTTGATAAGGGACTATCCGCTGAGAAATTCAAGGAATATGCAATGAATGCAAGTGACAAGATTTACGAACAAGATGATTTGGGTCCAGTTCAAAGTATCAAAAATTCTCTTGGCTTTATTTTGACACAAGTATCTCAAATAGCCCAATTCCTTCAAGACAACGAATATGATATTAACGTATCTAATAGAAACGAAGAGAAGGTAAACACATTTACTTAACTTATAACAATTTCATGACAAAATTAAACATTATTATTTTAGCCTACTCCTCCAATTGTTTTACGGTCCCAAATAGTCAAGAAAGAGTTAGAAGAAACAAAGAACTTGACCAATAAGTTAGAAACCAAAGAAGCTGACATAAAAGAAATTCGCAAAGCTTTGAAATTGAAGCAAGAGGAGCTCTCTGAAATGACAATCAGGAAAGAATTGGCAGAGAAAAAACTGGGCAATGTGAACAAAGATTACGAATTAACTATTGAGAAACTCCAAAGAAAGCTTGAAGAAGCCCAAAATAACTTCAAGAAAAAAGAAAAAGAATTTGAAGAAACTCTAGATCACCTGCAAACAGATATTGATTCACTAGAAAACGAGCGAGGAGAAATGCGAGAAAAGTTGAAAATGTACTCAAAGAAGGCTATTATTGAAGGGATGTCGAAGAGTACATCTGGAACTCAGTTGTCTCAACTCACTTCATCGAATAATGGACCAAGTCTTCCAGCTATGGTGCGCGATTCACCTTTACTTTTACAGGAAATTAACAATTTGAAATCCAGTTTGGAATATGAGCGCAATGAAAAGTTACGAATTCAGTGTGCGGATCTTAATAAGAAATTGACCAACTTGAAACCTTTGCCGACCTTCAAGAAAGAAGCTAATGACAGGTTAAATGAACTGTTCAAGGAAGCTACAGTTTTGAAGCATGTAAGTTTTTTTTATTTGAAATCGGCATTAAAGTGCTCAAGCTCAGAAATCGCCGATTTTGAGCAACGCAATGTTGGCAACCGTTAAATAATTATTGTACAAGTAGGATGATTTTAACAGATATATGACGTATTGTAGTAAATTTACACTTAAAATGAAAAAATATATGTAGAAGAAGAATTAACCAATTAATTCCGATAAAGAAATTGAGGACAAAACACATAATTTTGAGTGTTATTATTTACAATAACTTCAATGTTCCAGTTTGGCAACACTATGTATTAGTTCCAATTGACAACTGACATGGTCTATATTCCTCGGCCCTATGGGCCTCGGCAAGTAAATTCTATATTCGTGATAAAAAGTTAAACTTCAGTGCCTTGATACATAAATAATTATTTTTTATATATAAAACAAAACAATTTATTATTTGAGTTATTATCAATAAATTTTAATAAATTTAAATATGGGGTAAATAGCTCCGAGGTAACGTGTCGGACTGTGGATCGTGAGATCCTCAGTGCGAATCCCACTGCCGACAGTTACAAATTTAAATTTACCCCTGTGGTTCCTCCTCCACTAACATCCTTGGGGGCTATGATTTGACGGCTGGTAACCGCACTTCATACGAAAAAATATATCACTTACCGAGATCTGCGTAAGCAGAGTGCCACACCCGTAATGGGTAAAAGGCGTGATGATATATTTATTTTATTTATTTAATAAATTTAAATTAGTAAGTACATTTTGTAGTACTAAACTGTGTTTAAATAATCTAAATACTTTGGCAATATAAATGAAGAAAATCTATTATTTATAAATAAACAACTATTGGTTTTTAGTTGTCTTTTTCATTTAATAATTCGATGTTTCAACGTACAGTACGTCATTTTACTATTGAAAATTAGTAAAGTCGTGTTTTTAGGGTTATTTGAAAATGTCAACTTTAGTTCACATGTTAATCTAGGTTTATGCCATTAGCTTATCTGTAAATATTTTAAAGTATGTAGTTGCCCGCAATTGAGTTTAAAATTTAAATTTCGTGGCTTTTTGTTAATTATTTTCAGTTTTATATCGATTGAAATAATCACCTGTATTTTGTTATTGTTGCAGGACATTCTCATGACATTGGCTACTCCGAAAGTCGTGGACATTTCAAACAGAAAGCCCGGCACGAAAGCCTGGTTGGACAGAGCAGCCCCCAAAACTCATATGTTGAATGAACTGAACCGACTGCAGTGTCTCAAGAAACGAGCTGATGATTTGCAGAATAAAGTGACTGCAGAAACAATCAGTCGCCAATTTGGAGGAAAAGTGAAGGCTGATTTTGCTGTTTTCCCCACGAAGGAGATGACTAAGGTAAGTTAATATTATTTTAAATTGATTCCGTTCTACGTTGAATGTTTCAGGCGATGCTTGAAACTGAGCCAGTAAACATTGGCGAGATTAAAATTCCTTTGAAACATTTTAAATCTGAAAAACCAGCCAAAGTACCAGTGGAACTTAGTTATCCAGATTTGCAGAAATTACTCATGCAGCTTGTTGCTTAAACTGCCTTAGATACAACTAATTTCTCTTTGTGATTCATTATTTAATTTTATATTAATTAGCTGGTATGTATATAATGAAACGTAAGTTGGGTTACGGATTTAATTTATTATGTTTACCGCAGCTTTACTATAACAAAGACCAAGTCAAATATTTATTAATATACGTCAAGTATCTTGTGCTTTCGTACTATTTAAAATATATAAATGTATTAATCAATTCCTGTGTTATTCATCCTGATACCAGCACAAATAAAACTAATACGTGTTGAGTAGTCCTATTTATCAATAGCTTTTTCACTGATAAGAAAAGAATTTAAACACATGTGCAATAAGGCAAACTATCGCTTGTCAACATATCAGGTAAAGTCTCAAATCACAAGCTGTCCATACAACATTGCAATATCTATGTGGATATTTGATTGCGTTATCAGGGATAAGATTATAACACATCTGTAAGTGCCTACTTCTGTTCGCATTTCATTAGACAAATATATCGTGGAGTGAAAACAAAAAAAATTCAAGACAGTATTATCGACAACAATATGCAGTGCGGTATGGCGCGCGTCTGAAGCAATGTTTGATTATTTTGCTACAAAGTAGACAGCGAAAATACACACTCTGTCGGTGGCTCGTTTAAATTCGGTACTCGTTTCAAATTGTAACCTTAAATATTAGTATCTTAAGGGTGAGATAGGTGCTCCCGTTGTCTTTGTTCAAATGTTTTGGCGTTTGTCTAATATAAATGTTTATACAACCTGATCCAAACCAGACATAAAACTAAAGTAGTGTATGTATACATAAGAGTGGGGCACTTTTATTCACCTTAAACACTCCTTAGTATTCTTTGTGGCTTCTATAAAATGAACCGCTTAAGTTGTATCAGCGAATTCAGATTTACTTTCAGTCGTAAAAATGTAATAGTTGCTTTAACGTTTATAGTACATTTAATTGCAGCAAACAGCGCACACGCACAGATTTTAAATGGTAAGTTTTTATAACTTTTTTTCCCATAAATATTTGAATTCTTAATGTATATGCATCGTAATAAATCAACTTGCATTTATTGCGGATATATTACAGACATACATCTGAAATTTGTATATTTGGATAAACATGACGCATGAAAGAATGAATTCAAATATGTTTGATGTTCATGTAAACTAAAAACTATTAGATGTGTTTACAAAATTATAAATTATTCCCCTTTGAAAAAATTTAGACTTTTACTTCGAATCGTAATAAAATATTTATTGCATTTGTTTGTCAAAATATAAATTCGTATGCATATTATTTTAAAACCGATAATACATGATGAGCTGTATTATTTTTCACGTTGCAAAGCAATGAATCAAGTTCTTGTTTATCTGCATAACTTCATCACGTGTGTTATCGTTTGTTTGTCATTTATACAGATTACCCAGAAGTTGCTTCGCCAAAACCGGAAATGGTACATGAACCCGCCGGAGCAAATATTAAATTAAAGTGTGATTTGAATCCTTGCGATAGTAAAAATTACATCCTTAAGTGGGACTTTAAGGTACGGAGAGAATTTCTAAAATATTCTAAACTTTATAACTGATATTGCATTAAGTTTGTATTTTTTGTAAGATAAAAAAAAAATCAGTTAGGGTCAGAAATTAAATATGAATACAATAATTGTTTTGTAAAACAACATATATTCCAACAGTTATTCTGTGTACTTTTTGTTCAAGAAATCTTATTCTGAAATGCAAAAAAAATGCAATCTTTCAAATTTTATTTTAAAATGCATACAGGTACAGTTTATTGTCAAATATATCTTACACTTAAAAGTTTAATGTAATTTATGTGCAAATATTACACAGCAAACTGAATCAAATTTGTATTTATGTAAAAGGCATGCGATCCAGATTCAGCAGATGCATCAAAGTGTCTCAAGAATGAAATAAGTTCGTGGACGGACGTTTTGGAAAAAAAGGTCGACCATTGTACATCAACGCATATTATAAAGAAGTCCATGGGGAGTAATAGTGGATTATACAGGTGTTCTGCTAAGCTACCTAATTTGGAAGAAGTAAAAATACTTAAATTGTATCAAGTTCACGTCGTAGGTAAAATATAGTTATTTTTATACCAGCGAAATATCTATAGCGCACAGAATCAAAAGCACTGCATGCATTTCGCTTACAAGATAGGAACAATATTTTTTTTTACAATTATTTCTGAATAACAAGGATAATTAATTTTTTATAATACAGTATTAGCTATAGGTGTACATAAAATATTTTTTCCTTATTGACTAAAAACAACTAATATCACAAGTGACTAAAATGCTTCATTAATACACAATACTGTCAGTTATGTAGCATAAATATAGCAATAGAGCAGGGATGGGAAACCTCCGGCCCGCGTAAAGTTCCAATCCGGCCCGCGAGAACTTTAGAAAAAAAAAAAAAATATCACGTAGTAAATGAATGGTCATTTCTTTATAATTCATTATAAATAATAAGAGAAATAAATGTAGTACTTAATTAATTTTGTTTTATTATTGTTTCCTATAATTTTAGGAAAAAATTATAAGTAACAAACATGTAACAATTAACTACTATGGCCCGCGTATGAAACATAAATCTTAATCTGGCCCCTGTTATACAAAAGGTTGCCCACCCCTGCAATAGAGCATAACTTGAGTAATTTTTCATAAACTATCATTTTCATATATTTAAAGCATGGATTTAATTAATAGTTATTTGTTTAACTAGGCACCAAAATACCAGATTTACTGCATAGGCTGCTGTTTCATTGACGAGGCAAAACCGAGGCACTGAATGCTGTCGAAGCTATAAATCTGTGTTTGGTGCAGTGTTAAATACATTATTTTTTGCCTATTTGGAATTAATATTAATTTAATGATTATTTTGAATACATATTTTGAAGGTTATCACCATCAAATTACTATTGCCTTGCTTGGTGAACAGTTGCTATGCGTTTGTTGAGCGATTGCTATGTAAAATATTTTTACAGTCAAGGCAGTAAAAGTTACACTATACAGACTGTTAGCAGTATGTAAAGTGTAAATTTTAATGTCAATAGGCAAAAAACTAATTTTACATAAAAAGTTGCTATTGTACGATAAAATATCATATACCACATGTGAGGGAAATGTCATTATGCATTCATAAAAATAACCACACTCGCGCTTGCGTGTTCGCCATGGTAAAAAACAAAATGACAAACAAATGTGTCAAGTTTTCCTGTCAAATATTTTGACGTTATTTTAAAAAACAAAGCAAGCAGTTAATAATGTCAAAATATTTGACAGGAAAACATTATACATTTGTTTGTCATTTTGTTTTATTCCATGGCGAACTCTATTAAATAGTAATTTTGTAAATTTTCATTAATTTCTATAGTTTCATCACACAGTAAAAGTCAAAAAGTATTTTGTGTATTAATTTGCATGCAGAATTTCAAGCTCTACAATATTTATTTGAAACATATTTGTCTAAAATAATTTGGGAAGCAATTCGCACGTAAAAGTAATTATCCAACACCTGTCAATATATGCTCTATAACTATGGCGATTTTAAATAAGGAAAGTAACAGATTACCCACTAGTGGGTATGATTTTGAGGAAAGTCACTAGTGAGTATTTTTTTATTTAGAATAATAATAATAACACACAACACCTTGGTAACTACATTTACATTTTAATTTAAAGCATATGTCACTGTCAAATAATATTTTTTAAATAAATTTTTCATTTATTAAGAGGTTTTGGATAAAACGTTATACTTCACACGTGGGCAAAGTAGAATTAACCACGCGATAAAATAATCACACTCAGCCTTCGGCTTCGTGTGCTAAAATTTCTCTTGTGGGTAAATCCTTACTTTGCCCACTTGTAAAGTAAATAACTATTTCCCTGTAAAATGCCGTGGCCCGCACTTCGTGTTGCATCCTGTATATATTTTTTTGTAATGTATAATGACATTATTATTCTACTATTATTTTTACCTGTTAAAATAGTTATTGCCAGTTTAACATAACAAGATAAGGTCAATCTTTTTGACAGTTTTTTTTAATTTACAGAGCCATACCATGTTAGAAGTGGACCAAAACCAACATTACTGGATATACATCCCATTAATACAACAGTAACAGAGAACTTAAAAATTGTTATTCAGTGTAAAGTATTCAGTGATTTTATTCTTCCACCGCAAATTTGGTGGTTGAAACATGTGGATTCTTATACACCCTACAATAGATCTTCAGTAATATATTACTCACACAACAACAAAACATATTTAAAATTAAAAAGTAGCCAGATGGCTCTAGTAAATAACACATATGTTAGTAAATTAATTATTGAAAAATCTAGTGAAAATGATACGGGGGTATACACATGCGTTGCTCTTAATTTGTACGGAAATAGTACTAAAGATGTTTACGTAGATGTAATTGCGATGGAGAAAGACTGGCAGGGGACTACATCTTTCTCAATTCTATTTTTAATACCATTAGGTTTTGCATTAATACCAATTTCCGGCTGGTTATGCGTGCATTATTATAGAAAGAAGAAATTGCGTAAATTACAAGCTGAAAATAAAATGAGATCGGAAATTTATAAATATCAGCCTATGTTAAATCGATATAATTTAAATAGACACAACAGAATTCTTCATTCGACTAACCAAAGAATTGTTTGAATTTAAAAAAAAAACTTTGATTGTTATTCTGTGATATAATTATAGTCAATCTTTATAATAATGTTCCTTTTGTAAATGTATTGTATATACATTTTTGTAATAAACTCAGGTGTATTTATTTTATTGTTCATAGGTTTAGAATTTAACTTTTCGCGGACTTTTGATTCCAGCAGAATTAACGTTAAAAACGTTATGTTCGCCTGTAAATAATTATTAATATACTTAAAATGTTGGTATTTTCTTTGCTTTTCTAAATATTCGCGGTCAAGTTTTGATGACGTCTCTCCTCTTCCTCTGCACAAGTAAAATTTCCCTAAGATATGTCAATATTTCAAAGGTCGAACGTGTCAATGATCGACAGTTATTTATTATAATTAACTTAAAGCAATAACATCCTACGTGTGTATTAAAGATTGTAAAAATTATTAAGAAATGTCTCGCTTATTTTCAAGTTTATTGAAAAAGGTAAGATAATAAAGTATATGTTATTGTAGGTTATACATAAAAATTTTGTAGGTTCCTCAATTTGCAAACTATTCTCCTAGTTTAATTAATTCTCCAGCATTACGTTATTGTAGTGCGTCTGCAGGTAATAATTTGAATAAAATTAGATATTTAAATTTCAACCAAATCTTTATTGCAGTAAACAGGCCACAAATTCAAAAGCCGGCACCAAATTTCAAGGGTACAGCTGTTATTAACGAACAGTTTAAAGAAATTCAACTTTCTGATTATAAAGGAAAATATCTAGTATTAGTATTTTATCCTTTAGATTTGTAAGTACATGTAAATTAATGTATATTAAAAGTAACAGTTTCAGAGTTATATTTTCAGCACCTTCGTTTGTCCTACGGAATTGGTAGCATTTGATAATAGAATTGAAGAATTTAAAAATGTAAATACTGAAGTCATAGGAATATCGATAGATTCTCACTTTTCTCATTTAGCATGGCAGAATACAAAACGAAATGAAGGAGGGCTTGGAAAACTACGTTTTCCTTTACTTTCAGACATAAACAAAAGTATTTCAAGATCTTATGATGTTCTTCTTGAAAAAGAAGGAATCGCATTGCGAGGCCTGTTTATCATTGACCCCAATGGCATTTTAAGAATAATGTCAGTTAATGATTTACCCATTGGTAGATCAGTAGATGAAACCCTTCGCTGTATTAATGCTTTGCAATTTGTGGAGAAACATGGAGAAGTGTGTCCAGCTAACTGGACCCCGAATTCTAAAACTATTAAACCTGACCCGCAAGGTTCGAAGGAATATTTTAAGACTGTAAAATAATTTACTTTGTAGTCAAAATATAAATGTTGGAGTACTTTTAGGTGTAACCAACACTGTATTTTCAAATAAATCTCATTAAAAAATTGTGGAAGCCAAGAAATGTCCTTCAATGTATTTTTCTGTAAAATAAAATGTTTGTTTTCAGCTTCACGTGAATATAACTAAATTTATATTTGAATTGTGAATTTGTATTAATCATATCGTTTCTAAACCGCATGGTTATAGGGACGACTGAATATAAAACAACTCCGAGAGCGGATATTTTTTGATATCTGTCCACGTAGGTATAACTAGGTTTTTGTCCTTTTACATCATTAGAAAAATACATATGTATACATAAACGTCTAAAAATATATTTCATATGGCTAATATTTTTTTCTGTTTCCTTCAATAGGAGCATCGATTAAGAATGCTGAAGGCCGTTATGGACGCCTTCACCAGTCAGCATTTTCCCCTGGAGCATCGCATCAATGAAGCTCACATCACAATATCAAAGTAGTATCAAGATCATGAACAGCACTATAAGGTAGGTAAAAACACTAAAACGTGAATTAGGGTAGTTTTTACTGGGCAAAATAATTATATTTAAACCTATTTGCGATATCTCTTAGCATTTCTGAGATAGGGTGCTATAAAATGTTAAAAATGTTTCTAAAGAACTAACTTATTTTCAAGTTTTTGTGCTACTTGGAAATATGAAACATTTTCAAAAATTGGTACTGTGATTACAGAAAAATTGCTGCTGGCATATTTCTTAAATAGATCTACAAAATTAAAATCTCCAAATCGTTTATCAAAAACTAAAAGCTTTCTTAAAGCTATAAACCCAGAAAAAGTAGTATATTTAGTCGAAACAATTTACTTTTTTGCCCTAGGTACTTAATGAAAAATATTATAACTCGCTGCCCATGATACCCAGTAGTTGAATGTAAACTGTTACTTACCGTCAACAAAACAATGACACAATGTTTTTAGATATAACTGCCATATAATAACTAATCTTATTATACTCTGAATACTTACTTATTGTTATTTAATGATAGTACAGCAGATTGGATAAATGGTGCGCGAATGATTACAATTACTTATGTTATTGAACTATTTTACTGCCTTTATTTTGAGTTTATGTTTTAGATATCATCAAGTATCAACAAATATCTTTTCCTATCCATACCATGTATTTTTTTTTCAGGTTCACAATTATTCTTTTAACTAATATATTGTTTTTATGTTCATAGCGACTCGTGGGCAACGTCACCGGAGCCTTAATCACCTTCAACAGTATACTCGGAGCCTATATCAGCTTTGAATTAAATTATTTACAACGAAATAGTAAGTAAATTAATTTTACAGTAATACAAATTATATTAGTACATTATTTGTATGTTTATATAGGAACTCCATGGAACCGGAACCATCTTCTGCTGCTGCATTATTATCGTGGAGCTACTGGTGTTCTGACCAGCCTCGCCGGACCCTACATCATCGAGGACAACTTCTGCAGAGTGCTCTGGACCGACATCCGCTGCCAACAACATCAATATAGTAGTTTATATTTTTTATATGTTATATTTAACTAGAATGCTGTTATCTTATAAATAATATGATAATAAATGATATTTAATAACATGTATTTATACATAGAGATAATAAAGAAATTACAACAAACAATTTGTGTTCTATTTACTTTAAAATATGCAATAAAATAGTTTAAAATTAATATTGTCATTTAATAAAACGGAATTCATAATTTTAATTTATTCTTTTCAATTATAATCCTAGTACTGCCATCTATTATTTTATTTTAGAAGTACAGGTTTCTAAGCAGTTTGAAAATAATGTTGCCCCTGTACTTACAACAATAGTTCACAAATTTTGTAAAAGATGGCAGCACTACTCGATGCGGTAACTCGGCACTTACATTTTTTTTGATTTGGTGGTAAAAATTAATTGAAGATTCTCGTTTTTTGAAATTGTGACCTTGATTAATTAGCGTTTTTTTAACCCTTGGCCCTAGGCCCTTCATACTCACATATGTTGTAGAGAAGGGTCAATTCTTCAGGGTACTACTAGAGGGACCGCGGTTTTTCGTTATTTTTGCGATATCTCTTACCGTTTCCGAGATATGACGCTTTAAAGTTTTCAAAGTAGTTTCCCTTAAAAATCACCCTTAATATTAACTTTAAAGGGCTAGAACTGACTGTATATCCCTTATTTGAGTGTGCTGAATACGATTTCACAAACCGTTTTGCGATAGCATTCATAGCTACATAATTAGAGCAACATTACAAACCCTTTAATTAATTGCGTAAGATTTAAGGGTGAGCGCCAATTTTTGAGACCACCATTGGAGTTTTTAGGGCTGAATCTATAGGAATTTACCCTTAAGTCGATTTTTTGGGTTTTTTATCTTCTTAAATTTAATACACTCAATAATAAATGATTTGTGTGAGTCGAATCTGCGATATCTTAAATCGTTTCATAAATAAAAAACTCTTTGAAATATCTATCAGACCTGGGCCGACAGAAGAACTTTTGCAAAAATAAGATTTCGTACCAGGGCAGCAAAGATGGGAAGAGCACTCTTTTGGGTAAGAAGTTGTCCATTTTTGCTATCGTTGGCATCACTGAATAAAATCAATGCTGTCATCGATAGCAAAAATGGGCATCTTGTTCTTCTTATCTGAGGGCTCTGCTAGTCTTTGCTGCCCGGATACAATGCAAAAAAATTCAGGGGTTTTCTGCCACACATGACGTCATTTTATCGGCACGGGAAGACATCGTCTGTCAATCTAAAGGGTAATTAAACAAAACAAGGAAGGTAAAGGATAAATATAGTAAAGTTAAGTATAATGATTAATATTTTATTACAATAAATTAATATTTTAAACAAAATATACACGTATATCATAAACAATACAAAATGCCTGTCGTGATCATTTTTAATTTGTCAATATCTTATTTACTAACAATAATAAATTAACAAATGGGATATTTCCCAACTCTTCAATTAAAAAAGCTGGTGTGGGCACCACACTACTTTCTTATACAAAAAAAAACTAACTGAACATGTGTGAATTGATACTTGCACATAATTATTTTGCTAATTATTTAACCAAAAGATGTTATACCTGTTTAATTTTGTGTTCTCAGCTATGATTTTAATTTAAAATATTAATTAATATCTAGTCTTTAAATCTTTCTATAATAATACAAATATTACTTTTATAATATTTAAAACGACATATATTTTTTTCTACAATCGTTACACAATATCGACATTGTTATTCCATTTTTGGTTAGGAAATGCTCAAAATTGTCGCGCTAGTGCGACAAAGTACCATATTGTCGCCCTAGCGCGACAATAACATAAAACTAAAATAAATTAGGTTAAAGAAGTAAATGATGCACTAGATTTTTCTGGTTATAATCTTGATATTGCAAATGCAATTGGCATATACGTACATACTCTTTAGCTTAATCACCATAAACCTATTCACTCTGTGAACTATATGTCAAAATGTTAAATATACTCCATGTGTCAAATTATGATTTCTTTGAAAATTTTTATTTTGTTCATAAACGTTGTCATGATTACGGTGACATGGGTAACTACAATTTTACTGAATTGTTATAGGCGGGACCAAAGATAATTTTGAAAATTAATTTGTTTTGTGTCCAGTAAACTTCCGGTTTTTCAATTTCATTCAAAATCAACTCAGCTCTTCATTTTTTCATGAAACTTATAAATTCCAAGTTTCGTTTTCATATCTTGTCTCGTTCATGAGATATTGCACACACGGACATCCATCCATCCATCCATCCATTCATCCATCCTCACACATAGACATCATTGAGAAATTGGTTTTAACGGATTTAGTGGACAACAAAATATGTATTTCCGCAAAAATCTCGTCAGCGATTTTTCTCGCAATTCCAATAATACTTGCTTATACTTTGTATAAGAAAGTAAAAGGGGTGTAAATTTGAGACTACAAAATTTTCGCTCAGATACTTTAAGAATAATGAACAATAGAAAAATGTCCACTATGACAGATAGATGAACATTTTTATATAGCTTGTATCTTCTTAATTAACAATAATAATTTAACAAATGAGATATTTCCTAATTCTACAATTAATCTATTATTGAAAATTTGAGAGTAGACAATGTTATCTTAAATAGCTTAAGAATAAATAACAATAGAAAAATGAATATTTTTATATCATCTGTATTTTCTTAATTAACAATAATAAATTAACAAATCTAATATCTAGATTTCATAATTTTTGACTGGAACATTCTAACTCAAATAGAAATTAAATTAATTAAAGAAATCAAAATTAAAAAATTGCGTTACAGCAAACAATTTTATTTCGCCAAAAAGTCAATGTTTTTCAAAATTTTAACAAATCTAATATTTCTTATTACTAGATACCGTGTTCCATCAATATTTGCAGAATTGAAGCCATAATTTTAATTGTTTTTGATGATATCAATAAAATAAAAAACTCAGTACGACGTCATATCGTACATTTTTATTTCGTTAGTATGTCAAGCATTTATAACAAAATATTAGTAAATTTAACAATTATTACTGTTATTTTTCTCAAGGAATCTATCATTTTAATCATTGATATGATAACTTAAATAGTTTATGAGATTGGACATTCTTCAAGATGTGGAGATGTATTCTTGATGCTGTAGATGTTATCTCGAGGCTGGTCGTATGGTTCGCTGTATCGCCAGAACTCAACAGAATCCCGAGGAACCCAGCGTACAGTATTAGCATCATTGCAACCTGAAACGTATAAATCAAATGTAAATTAACAATTTTATAAATAAATATGGAGATTAAAACAATATTCAAATTAATTATTTATTAATGTATCTTGAAATAAATTAATAAATTACATTTTGAAGTATGAAGAAGCTTCAGAATAATCTTTAAATTTGACAATTTCTGCTGAAGACCATTGCCGACTGTTCTAGAACTATCATTGTGGCCATAGAAGATTTACCAGATGGTTCCATTGCTCAGAATTGTAATTGTAATCTACTAAATAAAATAGAAAATTAGTTTGTGTTTATATCAACAAATAAGTTAAATGTTTATTTTGTTTTATTTAACTACGTCCTTTTGCTATTTAGCAGACAGCCAAGAAATTTTTTGTCTGCTTAATTCCTCTGGACTTAACACCAGTTATGAAATCATTCTTGCACCTCATCCCGTAGACTCTAATTTGACAGCTGGTAGAGAAAGATCTTGCTAGAAGATGTTGGTTGAGATCTTTAGTTGTAAACTTGCTACATTCACATTCAAGTAAATTATGTAATGATATAGATATATTTATTTGACAGTTCGACTGCTGTGTTGGAAAGAACCCTAAAAGAAAATGAATTGCCTATTATAATGTTTATTGCCATTCTGCAGCAATAACTAGAAACAAAATGACTAAATAATGACAGTTATAAACAATATTTACACGATATGTGAATATTAGTATATCTGCTCTATTTCCTTAGTACTGCTGCAGGTCTTTGCACAACATTAAAACACACTTTCAATGCCAAGCATATAGAAATACAACTAAAACGCTTAAAATGTCGTCAAGCTGTAACAATAGTTATTTGTGTATCAAGTGCGGATAGAGCATTGTTTGTTGCACGCGGCGAGAAATTGTTGATCGAGGCGAAGCCGAGATCAACAACTCGACAAGTGCACCGAACAAGCTCTATCCGACGAGATACACACAATATTTTTTCTACAATCGTTGAACAATGTCAAGCTGTAGAAAAAAATTAATTTTCAAAATTATCTTTGGTCACGCCTATAACAATTCAGTAAAATTGTAGTTACCCATGTCACCGTAATCATGACAACGTTTATGAACAAAATAAAAATTTTCAAAGAAATCATCATTTGACACATGGAGTACATTTGACATGTGGAGTACATTTGACATAAAGTCTGCAGAGTGAATACGTTTATGGTGATTAAGTTGAAGTGTATGTACGTATATGCCAACTGTATTTGCAATAGCAAGGTTATTACCAGAAAAATCCAATGCATCATTTACTTCTTTTACCTAATTTATTTTTGTTTTGCTTTTGTCGCACTAGTGCGACAATATGTCACTTTGTCGCTCTAGAGCGACAATTTTGAACATTTCCTAACCAAAAATGGAATAACAATGTCGATATTGTGCAACGATTGTAGAAAAAATTAATAAACAACGCAGCCATTTGCAATTAAGTGTCATTGCTAATTAGGAAATACTGGTTAATTAACAATAATAATCCAACAGATGACGCTAGGGTATTTGAAACAATAAGATAAATAATTTATTTCAACATAAAAATAAACATAAAAACATTATTTTACAACTGAATTCGCCCTGAATCACACTCTGTCATGCTTTCCGAATATTTCAACGTAAAATAAATGATTTTAAATCATATCGATTAAAATTTCAAATTAAAACGCTTTGCGCCGAATCCAAATTATTGATTTTTTTTGAAAAATAGATCACAATGCGCATGATTGCACGAAAGTATTGTGAAATTTGAAATATGCGGAAGTAGAGCACAAAACATTGTTTATAAATTTGGTAGAAGATGGCAGCAGGAATCTCGTCCTAAAGTTAACAAAAAAGAGTCTGGCGATTTATAGACAAACTGTTGACTTTACAAAAAAGTCGTTATGAAAGAAAATACTAGCCAATTTTTTCTCTAATTATTTTATTTGAAGTACTTTTTAAAAAATTAAAAATTAATCTATATGCACAATTGTGTAATTAGCAAAGTATTCTTCAAAAATTTGAATTTAGAAAAGTATTTAATTAATTAAAAGCTGAATTCACAACACCCATAATTCCAAATATGGAGCAAAATTGCATATCTACTATGTGGTTTTTTAGAAGAACATCTGTAACATAAGAACTATCATAGCTATAAAAATGTACTCTTCAAATTTGGATTCAGAAAAGTTTTTTATATAAGAAAAAAAAAAATATTTGGTTAATGGAAAACACTTACTGAATTTACTATTTTTAAATAAGGATTTATTTAAATTTTTTGCGTTATTTGTTTGAAATATTTTTTATTAGAGCCGCACTTTTTAAAATAATCGTTCATATTAAAAAGAGATATCTTATAATGTAGGCCCTTAATCAATTGACACACATATATAATTGAGATAGTTGCTGATATATGGCAAAATTTAGCACCTTTTATAACAGTTGGAAACAATTTTATAGACTTTATTGCAATACTAGTGAGGTAGTGAGTTTACAATAAAATTGTATTCAATTTAATTGTACAATAATTGAATTTCCAATAACTTATAATTGAACCATTTTGGGAAAAAATTTCACCGCATAAGTTCAGCTAGAAATACCAAAGGATTCAGCGCGCAGATCGCTGACATTTGAAAGCCGAACTGTGCGGACTCTAGATATATACTACGGATATTTTAAACATTTCTACCCACATATAATTAAGGATTTACTTAATATGTATCAGTGCAAGGGTAGCTGGGGCTAAATAAAATCACAAGTATTAGTTTTTTGTGTATTATAAACAATTTATTTTCTACATTAAAAGACATAATTAGTAGACTTGCAACGAATAGGCCGAATACCGAATATTTGGCGGATTCCTTGGCCGAATAGCCGAATAGTATTCGGCTGGTTTTTTCTGTTTATTGCTCAGTATTTTTAGTTATTATTGACAAATATCTTGTGTTAAATTAACAATTTAAACAAATATAACAATTTGTTAAATTAAAATTTTGTCATTTCTGAATTATTAACAAGAATAATTGTTGTTTTTATTTATTTGCTATATTTATAAAATTTAATAAATAGACTCGTCAATAATAAAAAGTAAATTTAGCTAATTTATCAAATTGAAATTGTTGTTCGTAATAACTTAATTTGTTATAATAACTATGATTTATTGTTCAGGTTCTATATAATTACTAAAATATTTTGTCAAAAGTAAATAAAAATAAATGTTAATAATTACTATATTCACAAATATATTTTGTTAAGAAATACACAAAAATAATTTTTACCTGCTAACAAATTTGAAACTTGTTAAATTAACATAAATTAACGGTGGATCGTCTAGGACTAAATATTTTCTTAAAATTTTGTTAATTTTAACTATAAATTTTTTACTTTATACCTATGTATCTTTATTTATTACCTATGTCCTCTATGTATGGGGCCTATTAAATTAAATAAATATTTTAACTAATAGAAATGCGGCAAATGAAATTTTCAGTTTTTATTCAGTACCGTCAGTTATCACTGGTTAAAATTTTTAACAGGCCGTTAAAAATTAACAGTTAAATTACAGAATAGACTCCCTTATGTGTTTTACATTTATTATTTTATTTCAAGCAAAAATTACCGAATGAAATACCCTAAATTTCCACTTTTCTCTATATTCTAAACTATTCGGTATTCGGCCGAATAATGCTTAACTATTCGGTATTCGGCCGAATAGTAAAAATGTGGCCGAATAGGCCGAATACCGAATAGTTGCCGAATATTCGTTGCAAGCCTAATAATTAGTATTTATAGTGCAGAAATATTAAAAATATATTAAGGATAAAGATTAAAAATGATAAATTTGTTAACTTTGCAATTTTTAAAGATAAAATAATTATTAAAAACTTATTTCTTTATTTTGCAATCTAAATATATTTATGGTAAAAACCGAATCATTAAATTAAAATAGTTATTTATTTGTCGGTAGTTCGTTTTATTTTACTGATGATGAGTACATACCTATATGTTGTTTGGTAATTTGATTTATTTTGTTGACGATGGGAATATGTTGGTAGTTTATTTATTGTTTGTATTTTAAGTATATACAATTTAGTTATTTGTATATACAACAATTCAATTTTAAATGTAAAGCCTGGATTAGTCTCCTGCATTGACTAAACAGAGAAGGCTGACCTCACCCCCGGAAATTCCTCCCTTAAGCCCCAGGAAAACTCCCAGCAAAACCTGAAGTAGGGGTGCGGCTGCATCGCTGCTGCACGTGTATCTGAACACACACAAAAAAATTAAATTAGAAACAATCAAAATAAATATATGAACAATTAAAATTATATTTTTCTTAAAATTGAATTAAAATACGTGATTATTTTTTTATGAATAAAATTAAGTTTCTTACATCATCAGCGGGTGTCGCACCAGGTGAAACCTTTGCCGGAGGGTTTTTGAGCCCCCCAAGTGTAAATGTTGATGATGTTGTTTACGACGTTGTCCAAAATTATGCAGACTCTGGTGACGATGATTAAAAAATGATTTCCGCTTTATATCACACTACCTCAGCAGCGCTGGATACCGTCGGCCTGCTTCACATAATGTAATGCTTGGCGAGGAAAGTCCAGATGGTCGAGGTGAGATGTTGAAGGCTCAGGTGCCGCTCGCGACGTGTCCCTATAAACATAAAAACAACGACTCCACCATTGCAGGTGTGCTAGACACTAGCTCCGCTTATATTTTCTTTATGTCCACGCCAGGTTGGCCAACATATGTTAGATTCGGTGCTATCATTTCGTGGGTGTGTATATAGAGAATTCGGACGAACGTCGAAGCGCTGTCCACCGGGACTAACGTAGTGCAGCCAATTCTTAAGCGCTTATTTGCGGTGGAGAACCGGGTTCCAATCGGGCCCCATTGGGGAAGCGGCTCCGTGTTAGCGTGTAGGCCTTCACCTTTTGGAGGATCGGGAGGAATCCCCAACAATTGTGGGCCCTGGAGTCCTGTGAAGGCCTCATCCCCTCTGTTGCAGCCTCTTGGTTATTGGAGCGTAAAATTGCCAAAAATAATTTTCCGGGGCCAAACGGGAATAATTACAAATTAGTATACCTGAGTACATCACCTCGACATTACCTATGATATAAAATTTATATTTTAGAACGACAGCAACAAAAATAACAGTGGTGTTTTTAAATTACATTTGCACCTCTTTCTGAATTTGTTTTATTTGAAATGTGTGTTTGCTATCTGCATTAGAAATGTTAGAATCAATCTCTTGTATTTCGTCTTCCGATTGCACGTCATTTCCATCTTCGCTGTCGATAATTAAATATCATACAACTCACTTTCAGTTAAAAAACACAGAGACATGTTAATTATAAAAGCAACATAACTGGTATAGTAGGGTTAACAGATACTCCAATTGTTATTATCTCCTTAACTAAGAAATATATGGTTCGTGGTTCGTGTGACCGTCGCTAAGTCGATTGTGCCGATTAATGAAGCTACTGAAAAACTCAAACATTTAGTCTAAATTTTTAACAATAAACAACTAGATGTAAAAACACTGGGGTCTTCTAAGGCCCCACTATACCAGTTAAGGGTTAACGTTTATCTTCATATCATACGTCTGTAAATCATGATTCCATACATTCAAGTTGTGTTGAAGATTTGCTTCGCTGCTAACTAATAGAGATTACATCGTCTGCAAAAGCAAAATTTCAAGGTTTTGTAATAATTATTTACATACCAAGTGCGGGAACGCTTGGTTCCCGGAGAACTGTTTGCCATTAGAATTGAGTTCACGCAAGAGGTTTGTACAATATTTTATGTACGAAAAATATAAAACTAATAACAGTCCATACAAAAAAAAAAAAAACGAAGTTCTTCAAGGAGTTATTTTGATAATTGTCAAAGTTGCACTATAAATATAATAATATAATAGAAAACAATTAAAATATTTATAGTATTTACCGTATTTACTTGTAAATTTATTGTATTTCTTATTTATATTGAGATAACTAATATTAAATTTGTAGGTTGTGTATTTTACAGCTGTCATATCGGGCAGATATTATTGCCAACATTGGTATCCAAATGCACTAAATTTGATATTTTTATATTCAATTTCATTCTTATTCTATCATTGTTTATAATAATATTATGTAAAATGATGTTTGAAACAATATATTTTTTTATTATAAATATAATTTAATTATAAACGTTTTAGAAATAGAAATGTTTTCGTCGAAATTTCCCGGTTGTCTAGCTGGTGGAGACCTGCGAAATAGACATTTCGAACGTTGCTTAAGCCTGTTTTACATTATACTTTTTTCGTCTATTTTCATACTTTTTTTGTCTATACTTTTTTTGTCTAATTCCATCCGAGTTTCGTCTATTTTCATACTTTTTTTGTGTTGTAATCGGATTACTTCGTTTTATGCCGAAATAATACGATATCAGTTCATGTTGCCAACTAAAGGTAAATTTAAGTCAATCAACGGTTCAAAAGCAAGTGACAGTTCTTGACATGTTATTGTAAAGAACACTAAAAATTATGGTATTTGTCTCAATATCAAAGAATAATTATCGTAAAATCGGCAACACTGACATGTATTTGAAATAAAATAATTTAACAATCTACTTAGTTGATACAAAATAGGTTGCAGTTCGTAGCACCATTTTTTTTGTGCCATATTTATATTTTTGTTTAAAGTAATTGTATACAAAACAATAAACACGAACGACGAACGAGCTGACAAAACTAACCTCAACCAAACACAAATAAATGTATGTTGGTATATCATGTAACGCATGCGCACAATGTATCTAGTATGAAAATCGAATAGAAAAATGGAGCCGAACTCATATTTCTATACTAGAAACGTCTATTTCCATCCGAGAAATCTGCTGATTTACATTATACTTTTTTCGTCTAAATTTGGCTAGATGCTTCTAGCATGAAACTCGGATACAAATCTAGACAAAAAAAGTATGAAAATAGACGAAAAAATCTGATGTGGCCAGCACATAACCTCCCGCCCAATACTACTCTTATAAAAAATACAGTAAACATACAAGAATTATTTCTCACTTCTAATATAACCCTTAAACGGTACAAAATAGTATTTGATGATACAGAAACATACCTTCTTATTTGTTTATTTTCTATTTATATTTGAGAATTTTAATTTTCTTTCGTATATTTATTTAATTTTTTGACATATATTTCACTAAGAATACAGCTTCACAATCACAATGACATGTGTCACATTTCGTAAAAAATTGAAAATTTTCCATGGTGTACTAGAATGCAAGATTTGTGAAATCTAATTTCTTTATATTTTATTATCTCTAAATCTAATGAAAATTATTAAAATTAGTGTAATCAAAACAAATGTAGAATTAAATATTCTTCAACTTTCAAAATAACATAAATTGTTGAAAAAGGAAATTTAACCGTGTTTTTCACGAAAAACTGTTAAGGGCTTCAAGTAAACTGCTACTTCCGGTCGACCAATTTTATCCAAAATCTAATCAGCTCTTCATTTAAATATAAGAAGCAATAATTCAAAAAATTGTATTTTTTGGTATTATAGTATTTGAGTTATGCGAGACGAAAAAATTGCCACAGACTACACACACACACACATACATACATACATACATACATACATACATACATACATACATACATACAGACATCATCGCGAAAATAGTAAAATCGTATTGTAGGGACCCTAAAACGGGCTTATTCATTGAAAACTCACTACCCAATTTTCTGACCAAAAACAATACCTCCCTTACCTAGAGGTAGGCGGGAGGTAAAAAGTATAATGTAAAACAGGCTTTAGGCAGCACTAAACACACTGGGTGCTATTCACAGGTCTATACTAGAGCTCTAGAAGAATGTAGGTATTCTCGTCCGCCATTTTGGGTCCAGATGTCATAAATAAAACAAGTTATTGGAATCCAGTTACTCAAAAAAAAAACATTTAAAATTTGTATCTGTCAAATTTGAAAACATATTTCTTGAAATTCTGTAAAATCCAACTACACAAATCATACGGTAATATATTAGAAAGTATTCTGTACACTTACCTGTTAGATACGAAATATAATAATTAAGAGAATGATATATCACAATTATTAATCAATATCAACTTCAAATTTGACAGAAAAGAATTAAAGTAACTGGATTCCAATAACTTGTTTTATTTATGACACTTGGACCCAAAATGGCGGATGAGAATACTCATATATTCTCATCCGCCATTCTTCTAGAGCTCTAGTCTATACTAAGGCATTTTAAGATTTAACACTGTTGCTATGAAAAAATTGTTGATCTCCAAGGTAATCAACAACTTTTACAAAGTAACAGTGCCAAATTTTAAAATGCCCTAGTTAGTAGCCCTTAGTATAGACCTGTGAATAGTACCCATTTCAATTATGAGTACAAAATTTTGTATACTCTACTCAACCAAACATAAATAATTAGCACTAATTGACACTGGTAAAGTTTTCTGTCTTTCCATTTGTCAACATATTTCAGTGTAAAATTTGAAGATTAAGAAGCTTTCCTGAAAAAATAAGAGCAAGGTTATGACGGTATGCTCGCATATTTTTCTTTGGCAACGTCATCGCAGAGCGCTGGGCAAAATTTTATACGACGTCCTTGTGTTCTGCGTTCAAACAAAAGTTATTAACGTTAAAGCGCCCCCGTGAAAGTGAAGCGAGTAATAATATGCTTCAACTTATCCCGCGGTCCCGTGGGGCCCATTCCCGGAAAGAAATCGTAATGCATTTTTCTTATATAGCATTTTTTATTATATCTATCGCCTCGCCGAGCGCGGAAACATCCTCGATCTGGTATATTGTTAAAAGGTGTGCGTCCCTCGTGCGCAGGGCTGGCTTCGCACTTTTATTACAAATTACATGCCCGGGATCTTCTTGCTTCGCGCAGATTGGAATCGTATTTGTTGGCGAAGTCAATCATATTTAAATATGGAAATAATTATTGTAGATACATTATCTATTTTCTAGGATAAAGCTGTTTTCAATCAATTATGATTAGAAATGGGAATTAACAGTTCCGCTTTGACTTATGACATGAGAACGAACACTAACGTTCACATTTACAAAATTAAACCGTTAATGGGGTACGAGTATATAAGCAAAAAAATTCGTGCATTTTTTTTCCGATAAAAACAGAAGGTCTTGTGATATTGTATTACCCTCCGATAATATTATACAAAGTAATTCACTCACTTGCTAGCCTAGCACGCCAGAGGTCGTGGGTTCGAATCCCACTGAAGAGCATGGTCGTTTGTGTTGTTCATATAAATTCATAATCATCTACTCATGAGGCGGCATATGACCGTAGTAGTTAGTCCGCCTCTCATCTTCATAATTAAAAAAAAAAAATTCACTCACTTGTTTTCTTGTTTTAATCGAAAGCATCAGGTCTAGCAACGGCTACGGCCTTGCTTACCAGTGGCATAAAGGTTTAAAATGTGTGTAATGTAAATAAAGGTGATTCGCATTGAGAGCGATGTTGGCAAGATGGCAAGTGGCGTCGGTGAAGGAGTGGCTGTCGGATGTGAAAGTTACGAGCGAGGCGCGATTGGGCCGCAAAACAAACGAAATCGATCTCCGACGTAGCTCATATTTCCTGATACGTTGCAGAACTAATCCCGTGATTTACGTCCACTAGAAATCTGTGTGCAGCGACTTAGCGGCCGCGATCCACGCCAACTATATATTTGATTTCCAGGGAAACGCAGAGCGCACGTGCTGAAATATATATCCAGTTTAGGAAGTTGGCGAGAAAGCACGGATCCATTTCCATTCATTCTCGTTTTCTATTACCCGGGATCCGCAGCGCGCGGCTGTAAAAAGCTCGCCTAGTCTTTTATTTGACATTTAGTGGCGATTTGCAGCGCCGCTCGCCTCCGTGGGCCTCAACAGAACTAATGGTATCGCTTTTTCCGACGTTCACTTGTATTCTATCTGCACACTTTTGTTTTTCACCTTTTTCTCTTTTCTTTCGCGATTCCTTGTCTTAGTTTTTGTTGTTTTTTGTTTGTTTTGTTCCTTTATTTTCTTGGTTTATTTTAGTGTTGCGCAACGGTTTTGATTATATATATTTGTAAATATTATTTTCGGAAAATAACCTATTTCACAAAATTGTTATTTCATTACAGAAACATTCGCTTCTGTCTCTGTTAAATTCAATTTATATGAAATGTAGGAAATAAAATAATAGTTAATTTTTTTATAATAAAAATAAAGTTGTATCATATTAAATATATCGTAAAATTAAATTTTATCGAAGCTAAAAATTATTTTATTATAATATGATTTTCATAATTCACATATTTGAATACATATACATATAGTAAATTCTCTATACGTAAAAAAAATATGCCTCAAAACATTTTCAATTGTAGAATCAATATTAAATTATTATCTCTGGAAAATTTTTAGAGATATTTAAAATTAAAAATATGTACCTACTCGTAATTAAAATAACTTAATCCTTTTTTGGCGATCAAACAGAAAATGAGTTATTATATAATCATTTTTTATACAAAAAAACTGATGTGGCCAGCACATAACCTCCCGCCCCATACTACTCTTAAATGGTACAAAATAGTATTTGATGATACAGAAACATACCTTCTTCTTTATTTTCTATTTATATTTGAGATATTTAATTTTATTTCGTATATTTATTTAATCTCTTGACAAATATTTTACTACGAAAACAGCTTCACAATCAAAATAACATGTCACATTCAGTAAAAAATCTGATGTGGCCAGCACATAACCTCCCGCCCAATATCTACTACTCTTAAACGGTACAAAATAGTATTTGATGATACAGAAACATACCTTCTTATTTGTTTATTTTCTATTTCTATTTGAGAATTTATATTTCTTTCGTATATTTATTTAATTTTTTGACATATATTTCACTAAGAAAACAGCTTCACAATCACAATGACATGTGTCACATTTCGTAAAAAATTGAAAATTTTTAAATGTTTCCATGGTGTGCTAGGAATGCAAGATTTGTGAAATCTAATTTCTTTATATTTTATTATCTCTAAATCTAATGAAAATTATTAAAATTAGTGTAATCAAAACACATGTAGAATTAAATATTCTTCAACTTTCAAAATAACATAAATTGTTGAAAAAGGAAATTTAACCATGTTTTTCACGAAAAACTGTTAAGGGCTTCAAGTAAACTGCTCCTTCCGGTCGACCAATTTTATCCAAAATCTAATCAGCTCTTCATTTAAATATAAGAAGCAATAATTCAAAAAATTGTATTTTTTGGTATTATAGTATTTGAGTTATGCGAGACGAAAAAATTGCCACAGACTACACACACACACACATACATACATACATACATACATACATACATACATACATACATACATACATACATACATACAGACATCATCGCGAAAATAGTAAAATCGTATTGTAGGGACCCTAAAACGTGCTTATTCATTGAAAACTCACTACCCAATATTCTGACCAAAAACAATACCTCCCTTACCTAGAGGTAGGCGGGAGGTAAAAATTGAAAAATTTTAAGTGTTTCCATGGTGTACAAGGACTGCAAGATTTATAAAATCGTTTTTTTTTTTTTATTTTATTTATCTCTAAATCTAATGAAAATTAATAATATTAGTGTAATTAAAACACATGTAAAATTGAATATTCTACAACTTTCAAAATAACATAAATTGTTGAAAAAGGAAATTTAACCGTGTTTTTCACGAAAACCTGTTAAGGGCTTCAAGTAAACTACTACTTCCGGTTGACCAATTTTAACCACAATCTCATCAGCCCCTTCATTTAAATATAAGAAGCAAAAATTCACAAAATTGTATTTTTTGGTATTATAGTATTTAAGTTATGCGAGACGAAAATAATGCCACAGACTACACACACACACACACATACATACATACATACATACATACATATAGACATCATCGCGAAAATAGTAAAATCGTATTGTAGGGACCCTAAAACGTGCTTATTCATTGAAAACTCACTACCCAATTTTTTGACCAAAAACAATACCTCCCTTACCTACAGGTAGGCGGGAGGTAAAAAAACAGGGTTAATTGTGAAATAAAAACTAAAATAATTACAATAATTACTAGTTGACGATATTTAAGAAATCTATAATTTGAAACTTATTTAATAAAATGATCTTTGATAGAATATCAAGCACAGTCGTATAAAAATACCTATAGTGTATTCAACTAGTGCCAAAAGTGTTAGTGTTAGCATTACTTTTTTGACACTTGTTGCGGTGAAATCAAAATCTTAAGATTAGAAAACTTAAGTTTATGTTTATATATTCACTGTTAAATAAATAAATAAACAACCATTCCTAAAGCATTTGTAATCATCTGATATGGTTAGCTCGAAACCTCTTTAAACAACTTTGAAACGGAATAAAATTTAAAAAAAGTGTAAAATTTGTAGCTCAGATTATTTAACATTTTTTTTTGTTGTAATAAAATTTACTCCAACTCAATTATTGAGATATGTTCGAAATACCTCATAGGCCTTCAAGTAATCTAACACTTCCGGTTGGATTCCTAGCTACCAAAATCTAATCAACTCTTAATTTTAGCGTCATATAAAGAAACAATATTCAAATGCATTGTATAAACCGCACGGTTTTCTTTTACAATAGGTTACTCCACGATTTTTATTATTACCTCCCTTACATAAGCAATTAGTTTTAAGGTTTACAATTATGCTTACGTTTAAGATATATTGTTTCCATGTTACCATACGACAGCGTTCACACTACCCAATTGCGGTTAATTACAGTTAAAACTAAAGTTTGCAAACTTCAAACTTTCGGTTTAGATTTACGTTTATATTAGGAATGAACCAATAGTAACACGCATACAATGTATTAGAACTATCTAATTATCTCTCTATGTATGAAATGTTAACAATATTCATAACCTTAAAGTTGTTTTGTATTATTATGAATCGTTAAAATAGAATAATTTTGGGAAAAAAATAAATAAAAGAAAACGTTTATGGTGGGTTTGGCCTGTATTGCAGAGACGTTACATGGTTTGTCTGTGATTACACGCAGCACACGCAGGAAAATTGGAACAATTTTTCTAAATTGCTCATAGATGGCACTAGTCACTAAAACTATTTAGGTAAAATCTTATATGTGAACGCTCATGTTGTGTTAATCTAAAACGTAAAACCAAAATCTTTATGTGAATGAACCCTTATCTTTCATATTTTCAATAAACTTTTACTATTTTTGATTAAGGTGGAATAGCTTATTTTATGAGCTTTAATTTAAATGAAGTGTAATTCATGCGAGCAATTTCGAGACTAGTGGCTTGTCAATCTCTATAGCCTTGTGGTGTTATTCGTAGTCGCATATCGGAATGATCCTTAATGTAGACGTGGGGAGGGTCGAGGAAAGAAACTCCAACACCCCAAGAAGAGAAATCCTTCGGTAGGGTGTTTTGAAAGGTTCTGCGCGGTGTGTTATTCTGTGTTGTTTTACGTTCAGTATATATCTGTTTGGTGCCGGCGGGACTTGTGCCTGACATCCAGATAATCCATCTCGATTTACGAGCACATTGTTGGATTTACACCGGCGGTGTAGGCGCTAGTCGCTACTGCACTGCACTCTGGAGGGCGGAGAGGTGATCATTTGTGCACTGCTGTTTTCGCAAACTTTGTTCTCGAACGATTTCTATTTACTTGTTTATATTTTGTTATTTAATGATTTAACTATTGCTCGAAATTCTTTTTCTGTTCCCGGTATTAAAATAAAATTTAACGTTTTGGTTTCCATGGCGCTAAACAACATCTTAATAGAACGTTTTAGTCACGGCGTGAAGTTAACAAATGACTTATTAAGCACTATTAACATGTTTAAATAATAAAATGTTCCATTTTTCTGTTACATCTGTCATAAGTATTAACCTAAAAATTATGATTTTTACAAATTACATTTGTGAAATGTAATTTGCGGTTGTTAAAAAATTATAGTTATACTCGTATGTAAAGTTGTATCTCACTTTTCCAGTGAATACATTTGCCGCAAACTTAAAATCCAATATAATTATTACAAATTTTTATTTATTAATCTAACTCATTTCCGAACGGACTAAAGTTTATACGTACAAAAAATAAAAGTTTAGATAATACCTCTTGGAGGATAACATAAACCCATAAACGTAGATATGAGTTTTCAAAGGGAACTGACATGGTCGATCGCTGTCGAATTCAGTATTTTCGAATACCAGTTAGCAAATAATTATTGGCGCAACACTGGAATCTCTTTTACAGATTTTTATTACTCCAACTGATTTCCGAAAGAACTATAGTAGTTTTACCAAATTTAAATATTTTTTAATATACATTAGGTAAGGTACAAAAAAAAACTAGTTTGCTTCTTTAAGTTTACAAATTTGGCCAAATCGCGATAGAAGAGTACTATGCAAATATATATTTCCTTTGTCAAAGCATCGAAACCTTTCATTTAACATTAAACTCGATATTTCAAAAATATAAATTCAGGAATTTGAATTTTAGAAAAGTTTATATATCTCCTACGCACGATAATCATAATTTTAAACTTTATAACTACAAGGGTGCAGAAAGCACCATGTAGAACAGATATTTGAAGAAGATATTTTTGAACAGATCGAGGCAAAGTTTTCAATAAATTGTTCTTAATATAGGTAGGAATTTTCATATGGCTTCAAAGATATATTATGTAAAATTTCATTTGTCCATGACAAACGGTATGCATTTACATAAAACATATATGTTCACTGTTAAATGGATATTTTCAAATTGTCAACCCCTCTTTACTATATATATTCTTCAGAAAATTATAACAAGTATCGTGTATTCGAGTGCTCTGCTCTGCTCTGCTCTTTTTAAGGAGTAAATTCTTAAAGCAATATTCAATCACCTACTCACAATTATAATTTTTAAAAACATTGTTGTTTACTCGTACAATGAAAAAAACTATTTTGCGCGTTATAAATACTGGTATTTTCTCTTCAGATTGAATTGAACATAAAAACAAATACTATACAACTCCATTAACGTAAGTGAAATGACGGGCGTTATTCGCGTGCGCGTGTATCAGGTAACTTGATTTTAAGAGCTGTTAGCTTGGTTTTACAACCGTTACTTTGTTATGTTTGAAATCTCTAATGCAAAACCACTACAAAATACATCAATTTGACGCCACCAAATCATTTAAAATTAATAAATATATATATATATGTTTCGGAAATTTATTGTAGGAATAATACTTGCTTCCTCAGTTTTACACCGTTTTTGAAACGTAATAGTTATTTGTATCACAAGGTTGGAAACTGCTATTTTGAGAGTGCGAGTTTATTTTGATAGGACGAGCCGTAGGCGAGTCCTACAAATACGAGCACTCGCAAAATAGTTTCCAACCGAGGGATACACAAGATTTTTCGCGCCAACATTTATGTAAATTTAATAAATAAATTTAATTTATTACTCATTTTCTTAATGACAGGGAATTTTTTTATGTTGCTAACTTCACAATATTTGAATGTCAATTATGTTTAGTTTCCAGTATCATAACCAAAAATATCTACATATTTTTATTTTTATTTTACACTGCAAATACAATTATAATTACTTAAAAATATGTTTAAAATCCATAAATATTCTGGTTTCTTGTATTGTAAATACTCAATTGTAGATATATTGCCATAATATTTTTAAGTTAATGTAATACTTTGACATTTCTAGCGTCAGAAGTTAGCTAAAATTAGTGAAGTGATGCCAACATATAACCATAAAAAGTTAGCAATTTTTGTCGAACTAGTACGACAAAAACATGATTTCCGACCGATTTAGAGATATGTAATTGTATCAATGACGGACGGCGGCGCGAAAAATATTTTTTATTTATAATATATTTTAAAATAGTTGCAATAGTTTATCGTGAATTATATATACTCTACAATAATAAAAATAATAAAAAATCTGATGTGACAACATAAACTTAAACTCCTTCGTTCGGTAATAAGCTGGAGTTATAAATAAAAATTCGCAAGATTAGTATTAAATTTTTACCAAGAATGCGGTAATAGTATATTATTTTTTTTTTTTTTTTTTTTGAAAGCGGACTCAACTACTGAGGTTAAATGCTGCCTCGGTTCCTCGTTTTCGGTGGTATGACAACGACACGCAGTGTTCGCTGGTATGGGTTTTCGCAAAGCGGAGTATATTATTCAATGAGCATGTAATGTATGCTATTACTCATGAGAATGAAGTTTGCATCACGAATTCGATAAAAGTCCAAAATTGGTTAATATTAGGTTTTTACCAGTAATTCATTATATTTACTGGTAAAACCTAAAATTAGCCAATACACGGACTTTTACAGTAACATATACACACTCACTAACCGGTAGTAAAAACTGTATCGTATATTATAGGGATCCTACACGTGTACAGTTACTGAAATTGTTTCTTACATTACTCAAGCAACAGAGAGTAAAATGGCTTTGACATATATGAAGAGCAGAAGAAAGGATGGAATGAAATCAGTAGTAGAGTGGAAACCAGAAGGAAGAAGAAGACAAGCCAGACCCAGATCAACATGGCTAAAGGAAGTTGAAGAAGATTTAATAGCAGCAGGAATTTAAAATTGGCTATTACTCAAAAGATAGGGAGTTGTGGAGAAAGGTAAAATAATTTGCGCTACAAACAGCCATACAAACACACACACGTTAAGACGTCATCGTAAATACAGGGAAATAGTTTTTCAGGGTATTTGTACAATTATTGTAACTGTTTCTTATATTTATTAGATATGGCCGCACATTTCTCCTAGCTAATGTACGCAATTAAAATTCTGCAAGTGTTGACAACCCAGCATTCACTAGTCGCAACATAGTGTTGTATGTTTACAATAAGTCTTGTTATTTGGTTCATGATTCATAATTACATATTTGATCGGTGGAAATGGTGGTTATTCATCAATTACTATTACATTTAATTAGTTTCAACATTCGGTGTAAGTTCAGCGTGCTGAGCAGCGTGGTTTAGGCGATAATACTGTTTGAATTTTAATCAGAGCGGCGACTCGTAAATAAATTTATTAAGGCATATGTGATCCAACGTGTAATGCAAACAAATTTTCTGTTGCTGTGTTGTAACATCATATTCGCAATAATCTGAAATTTATATTTATGTTTAAGACCGAAAATAGAGAAAAAGAAGAAAGCAAAAACATTACAACATTATGTACAGATGACCTGGAAAAACCAATGATGGCGGAATCCATGAAAAAGAAGAAGAGGAAGATGGAAATTGATCACCTATAGCAATCCAACAACAGGGAGAAAAGCTTTAGGATTTAGTTAATTATTTTATCCAACACCTCTCAATAAATGCTCTATAACTATGGCGATTTTAAACAAGCAAAGTAACAGATTATCCACTAGTGGGTATAATTTTGAGGAAAGCCACTAGTGAGTATTTTTTTATTTATAACAATAATAATAACACACAACACCTTGGGAAGCACTTCGATTGCCATTTTAATTTAAAAATTTAAAGCATATGTCACTGTCAAATAATATTTCTTTCATAAATTTTTCATTTATTAAGAAGTGTTGGATAAAACGTTATACTTCACACGTGGGCAAAGTGGAATTACCCACTTGATAAAATTATCTCACTCAGCCTTCGGCTTCGTGAGCTTACTTTGCCCACTTGTAAAGTAAATAACTATTATGTTCAATTCTGTGAAAAAAAGAATAAATAACTATTTTCTACTCCCGTCCCGGTATTAATAGTTATTTACGATACACGTACGTAAAGCTAGTCTTTAGTCACGATTTTAAGACCCCTGAGTGACTAAAGACGCTTTACATTATGTGTATCGTACAATGTTTCTTCTACGATATAATGAAAAAAACCAATAAATATAAAAAAAAACTTTTATTTATGAATATTAAATAAAAGGTTTGCAATGATAAATTTATCGTATTTAAATATTTTAATCACTCGTAGCTCGGCAACCCATGACTAATGAGATCGTGTTACTAAACAACCGTTTTACTAACTTAAAACTAAAAACTAAACTAAAAAAAAAGTTATTAATTTTATGTTTAAGAAACTGTTGTTTAGTAACAAGATTTCATTAGTCACGAGTTGCCGAGCAACGAGTGATTAAAATATTTAAATACGATAAATTTGAAAACAAATTTTATCATGGCAAACTTCTCATTTAATATTGTGATCTTACTTCAAAAATAGAAGTATTTTGTATATTTATTGGTTTTTTTTTTCATTATATTGTAGATAAATATTGTGCGATACACATAAGTAAAGCGTCTTTATTCACTCAGGGGTCTTAAAACACTCGATACGCTCATGTTTGAAATATGACCCATTCGTGACTAAAGACTAACTTTATGTACATGTATCGTAAATAACTGTTAACGTGTTGGTTTCCATGGCATTTTAGTCACGGCGTGAAGTTAACAACTGACTTATTAACTACGGGCTGAGGTTAGCGTCTTTCTATAATTGCCAATTTTTTTTTACAATTTGACTCTTAATTTTAATTAATTAATGTTTTTAAGTTATCTTAATTTTAGATACTTGTTTTTTTACCTCCCGCCTACCTCTAGGTAAGGGAGGTATTGTTTTTGGTCAAAAAATTGGGTAGTGAGTTTTCAATGAATAAGCATGTTTTAGGGTCCCTATAATACGATTTTACTATTTTCGCGATGATGTCTGTATGTATATATGTATGTATGTATGTATGTATGTGTGTGTGTGTGTAGTCTGTGGCAATTTTTTCGTCTCGCATAACTAAAATACTATAATACCAAAAAATACAATTTTAGGAATTTTTGCTTCTTATATTTAAATGAAGAGCTGATTAGATTTTGGATAAAATTGGTCAACCGGAAGTAGCAGTTTATTTGAAGCCCTTAACAGTTTTTCGTGAAAAACACGGTTAAATTTCCTTTTTCAACAATTTATGTTATTTTGAAAGTGGAAGAATATGTAATTTTACATGTGTTTTGATTACACTAATTTTATTAATTTTCATTAGATTTAGAGATAATAAAATATAAAGAAATTAAATTTCACAAATCTTGCATTCCTAGTACACCATGGAAACATTTAAAAATTTTCAATTTTTTACGACAGGTGACACATGTCATTGTGATTGTGAATCTGTTTTCTTAGTGAAATATATGTCAAGGAATTAAATAAATATATAAAAGAAAATTAAAATTCTCAAATATAAATAGAAAAGAAACAAATAAGAAGGTATGTTTCTGTATAATCAAATACTATTTTGTACCGTTTAAGAGTAGTATTGGGCGGGAGGTTATGTGTTGGACACATCAGATTTTTATACACTGGTTTCGTTTTTGCTCCGCTTGTGACTAAAGTTACATTTATATAACATATTACATAATATACTATTAAGGTTATAAATTCGAATACAATTATTTTTTAAATATCTCGACTTACAAATTTTCTTTGCAATATTGACTGAAATCGCACTTTCAGTAACTATACTCCATTTCAGCCATCAATAGATGGACGTTTAAAAGAATATTCAAGACCATGTAAGTTACACAAGTTAAAGAAACTGCTGTATAAAATTATATTTCGATAATTATAATTATTGTTATGAGAAACATCTACTCTATATTTGATGTACTGATAATTTGTCGGCTACGGGTATCGAAGTGACGATCTCGTTTAGAAAAACATGCGCCATTATACATATATCAATAGCAGGGCAAGCACATAGGAAGGCATCGAGAACTAGGATAGTGAATGTGCAGAAGTATGAACGAAGCGCCCCCTCACCCGTCTGTCCAGCGCCTGCCAACCACGAGCTTGATTAATTTATTGGCCACCGGAGACCGGGGCGCCTCTACCGCGGTTTCACACTCACCACTGCCGCCCCCGCACCACCGGTGTAATGGCGGACGAATCCAACTCGCTTCCGGTCTGCGTGTGTACGTATGTTTGTACCGCGAATGAGAACAGTTGGTAATTTCGCCGAGGGAGAGCGCGATAATTTCATGCTATTAGATGAAGAGTGCTTTCCTCTTTGCTTTGTGCTCGTTCTTTGTTTTGTTTGCCTTGTTTTCCTGAAGCAAGTTTTGGATTTTATCTAGGGTAAATGCTGATACCTGTACCGTTTTGTAAAGTTTTAAACTCATTTTGCAGTTTATTGAAAGAAGAGTAGAGTATAGAAGATAGTTATTTGACACTAATAGAATAGTTGCTGGTGCTGTGGTTAGGATGTAAGTTATTTTTAGCAAGTTTATAGTAAATAATCCGTTCATGATCACAACCCAAAATATAGTACAAATGAATATACCGTGAGTTTCAGCTAAGGTGCAATATTTACTAATCTATTATTACTGTATTACTATGAATATTAGTTATGTGTATCATCGTGCAGAGGTGTTTCATCAAATAAAAATAAATAAATAAATATATCATCATGTCTTTTACCCATTACGGGCGTGGCAATCTGCTTACGCAGATCTCGATAAGTGATATATTTTTGCGTATGAAATGCGGTTACCAGTCGTCAAGTCATAGCCCCCAAAGTTGTTAGTGGAGGGGGAACCACAGGTGTAAATTTAAATTGGCAACTGTCGGTAGTGGGATTCGAACTGAGGATCTCACGATCCACAGTCCGATACGTTACCACCTTACCACGGAGCTATTTACCCCCAGTGTATCATCAAGACAAGAAATCTAAGACCTGGTAAAAAATGAGTCCTGGTAAAAATAATCACGCTTATAGAAAAAAAATACTATAATTATTATATCAATTTTAGCGGATCGGATAGATAAGAAAGTGAATTATAAACTAATAAAACAACTACAAGCAAAAGAATGACATCATGTGTAATTTACTTTTATCTACGATAGTGTGTAAAATTAATGTTAAGTTGTTAGTTTGAGATTTGTAAAACGGTTTTAGTAACACGATCTCATGACGAGCAACGAGTGATTAAAATTTTTAAATACGCCAAATTTGCATAAATTTTGTTATCATGGCAAACTTCTCTTTTAATAGTTTTTTTATATTTATTAGATTTTTTCATTATATCGTAGATAAAATATTGTACGATACACCATACGTAAAGCATTTTAATTTTATTGATATATCGTGAAATAAAAATATTTAGGTAACCAAATGGGTTTTATTACATGCATTTTAAAATTCTTAACAACTTTTGTATTTACACCTTTGCAGTAAATAGCATTGGAATTCCTATATTCTACAATTCATTTCTACACCCGGTATAAGTTACAAGTTTTCACACTAATTAAAGTTCATAAAGGAATAAAAAAATCATTGCGATGACAGGGTTCTATTTCTTTACTAAATTTATCCAAATTTGGATGCATTACAATGCCAATCTTTAAGACAGCAACGAAATGATCATCTCTGATCCTATTTATTTTAATTGATTTCAATATTTTCACGTGCGAAAAAGTCAGTGGTTTAGATTGTAAAATTGGTTGCGCTTTGTTAAATTAGAACTTATCCTTCACATGTCGTAGAACTTGAAATAAAAAAACGTTTTATCTTGTTTTCCTGGCTTGAGTAAATATATATCAGTGATAAAAAAAAACTGCATTTTCTACAAAAAATGGAAAATATATTCGATATTTGATCAACAATTTCAAGTGTACTATTTTACCAAAATTTAAAAGCGGCGTTTTCATTCGACACATAATTTAATGTTCTATATTTTATACATTAAAAATTTTAAAAAATGCTTCGTGCACTCCCAATACTTTCAACTTTGATAACATTTTTGTTTTCATAATATTACCGAGTGTTATCGGCATACATATACTTCATATTTATTCGCAACTTACCAGGTACACTTTCTTCGTGTTAATCATTTAATTAAACATTTGGGTGTTTCCCTCGAGTATCCTTACGACGCAATCATTGAACTATTCTTTCCTCAAAATGGCAATACATCCCTAAACTATTGTGGGGTAAGAAGTAAAGCGATTTTACATTTTCGTAATACATTTAAAGATATAAAGCGTCGGTAATGAAGTCACGTTGTAAACTAAGAGTTGTAAGAGACCGTAAAGGACAAAAAGTTTCTCGTTGCCCTCAGGCAACTGTCTACTTTGCCTAATTGGCAATTCAGCAATATTTATGAGAAGAGATAAATTTACATACAAATGTATTTAAGACACATACAAACACCCAAGCCCCTGGTGGGTATCGAACCCACAATCTCAGTGACCGGGGGCAAGGTCGCTTAGAGCGATGTTAAGACCCACTGCCCACGGAGACGTCAATTTTTTAAAAATATAATTTTAGTATAAAAATATGATCTATGTTGGGTGAACACCACAGAAAATAACACAGTACGCCATAATAGTATAAAGATTAGCAAGATTGAATGTTTTTATTCGTATTTGTAATCTGTGCCTTTTGATATTGGGCTTCCAATATTAAAATACGCTAACTAGCGGCAGAATTCGGAACTACGTCTCGCGGTACATTGTGTTTTTGACGTTTTTTCTGAGTTTTTATTTATTTAAAGAATTTGAACTTATTTGTTATTTTTTCTAAATTTATATCAACAGTAGTGACTATAGAATAATTTCAATGGAAGTATTACATTTATCTATGACGTATTATTTAAATAAGTACTACATTTAATTTGTAGATTAGAGGTTAAGATGGAGTTTTCTCTAAAAAAACCTGTTAAAAACAGAAAAATTTGCATTGTTTATGGCTGCAGTTCTCCTGCTAATAAAAGTCGAACAGTTCGATTTCATTTATTCTCAAAAAAAGGTGAAAGACTAGTTTGTGTGAAGAATAAATAGGGTGTCACAATGATGTGTGACAGTGTGACAAATTAAAAGCATGGAAAAGAGCATTGAAAATTGTGATGATATTATTGATGTACTTCCACATAATATTATGTGGCCACTATTTGTTATTTGCTGGCCATCTACCATGCTTCTAGAAGATAAAGAGCAACGTGCGAACTTACATATACTATCTAAATAAATGAATCCATACTACTATTTAAAATAAAAGTAAAATAAAACTACTGAAAACAACAACAAATAAATACAAAAATATTAATATTAAATACTACTAGAAAATAAATACAACTACAACTAATATCAACAAAGAAAAATGATAACCTATCTAAAACAAAATAATGCTACAGTTAATAACTACTTACCTACAATAAAAAACTACAAAACAACTAATGGCTAATGTAAATATAACTATAGTCTATAATTAATAATAAGAAAATCTAAACAAATCTACCAAATACACTAATAAAACACAAATTACCACAACTAGAGCACGCATTCGCCATAGAAGACCATACAAAATGAATCTGACATGTACCGCTAGAGATTTGTGATCAGCGCCATCTCTTGATAGTTTGGAAGCCCAATAGGTAGCACACACACAGACAGGGAAAGCGAGTTTTAGTAAAAATAAATTATTTTCGAATCACACATACACAGACAACAGACGTCATCGTGAAAATTGTGAAATCGTATTCTAGCGATCCCAAAACGTGCTTATCTCTTGAAAACTCACAAATAACTCGTCACTTACATACATTATGCACAGTTTAATTTAAATTTCTCGAGCATTATGAAAAATTATGAAAGTATGTAGGTAATGTCGGAAATTCATGTGCGAATCACATTACATTTGTTAATTTATCTCTCTTTTCTCATTTGATTAAGTTTCGCATTTATTGTTTGGGAGGAACGGGGACAGGATCAAATAAATAAATAAAATAAATATATCATCACGCCTTTTACCCATTAAGGGTGTGGCACTCTGCTTACGCAGATCTCGGTAGGTGATATATTTTTGCGTATGAAATGCGGTTACCAGCCGTCAAGTCATAGCCCATTACATTTGTTAATTTATCTCTCTTTTCTCATTTGATTAAGTTTCGCATTTATTGTTTGGGAGGAACGGGGACAGGATCAAGTATAGTAAACAAAGGAAGTTGGCCAATATGCAGCAGATAACAGCTGACTAATTTTATATTATGAACCACATCAATGACATACCTCCTTCCTGTTGAGATATAGCAAGTTTTACAGCGTTAAGCCACAATATTTAATTTTATAGTGATATTATTCACATACATATTATCACCTCACTATTTAGATCCTAATTTTGAAGGATCGAGGAAGTGAGAATATGGGCCGTATAATTTGATTATGTATTTTATAATATATTGGTTTAACTTCTATTACTACTAACTAACCTTTGAGAATTTTATAGTATCATGTAGAAATAGCAACTAAATAAAATAAGGTTAATCGAAAACACTGAAACGATATAATGAAAAAACCCAATATATATAAAAAAAATACTTTCATTCATGAATTAGGATCACAATATTAAATGAGAAGTTTGTCATGATAACAAAATTTATGCAAATTTAGTTTATTTACAAATCTTAATCACTCGTTGCTCGGCAACCCGTGACTAATGAATGCGTGTTACTAAACAACCGTTTTACAAACTTACAACTAACAAGAACATCAATTTTATACACTATCGTAGATAAATATTTATTTCTTACCTTTCTTACCAAATTTAAACATCATTTTTATTTACAAGATCATGTGTTAATTTCATTTATTTACAATTCAATTAAAACTATTGTTATGTACATAATAGTTATTTATGTATCAAGGCAGTGAAGTTCAATTTTTTATCACAAATATGGAATTTAGTTGCCGAGGCCCGTAGGGCCGAGGAAAATAAACCTTGTGAGTGATAAAAAGGAACTTCAGTGCCGATGTACATATTAAATTTTATTTGAAATCTAAAATTCGAAATTCAATTGAAACTGACAGTCAGTGTTGCCAACCTCGAGAAGTGAAGTTATCGTAAATAACACTCAAAATTATGTGCTTTGTCCTCAATTTCGTCATCGGAATTAATTAGTTAATTCTTCTTGCAAATTTTGTTTTATGTTACGTCCAAATTTACTGTAGTATGTCAATATATCTGCCAAAATTATCCTAATTGTACAATAATTATTTAACGGTTGCCAACACTGGGTTGCTCAAAATATAATAATATAATGGGTTACGATCATATGAATAAATAACTCTATTTTAGTTATCATTATTAGTAATATGGTGGGTTACTTTAGTGACGATTTCTGAGCTTTTAATGACGATTTTTGAGCACTTTAGTGCCGATTTCAAATAAAAGTATTTAATTTGTTTCGATGCACTTTCTTCATCCAATCAGTATATGGGTTTCTATCGTGTAATATCAGTTTTGATATTTCTTAAGTCTTACGTATAGCCTCTCAAAGAATTTATTGTGTCATAGTCTCTTCCATATATTCAACATTGTCATCGTCTCTTGTCCATATTTCTTCTTTCTTCGTTACCTATTCTAAATCTTGCAATTATTTTTAGATTTTTATTTTTTATACCAGGGGTGGGCAACCTTTTGTATAACAGGGGCCAGAATAAGATTTACGTTTCATATGCGGGCCGTAGTTGTTAATTGACACATGTTTGTTACTTATAATTTTTTTTTTTCAGTAATAAAACAAAATTAACTAAGTACTACATTTATTTCTTAATTTAAACTAGACGAATTATATCGAAAATTAAACTGTAAATCTCCCCTTTTTCTTTATGTTGGGTACTAACCTAATATAAAATTTTTGTTTTTGAAAATATTTATTTATCATTTCTTCTAAAGATCTCGCGGGCCGGAGGTTGCCCACTCCTGTTCTATACCATATATAGTGGCCTGCTTGTAGTCAATAGGTATTTATATCTAACTGAGTCGTCAAGATCTCTCCGTTTTATTTTATCCGCCATATGCTGATCTAGATTTCATCGTCTTTTTAAATCCGTTGTTGACGACCGTTTCTTTCATAAAATTTTGTCCTCTTTACTTACCATTGATTTTGTTCTACTTTTTTTTCTTCTCAATATTTCTACCCAACAATCACATGCGAGACTTTACCATGGTGTCCTTCTAAGTTTCTCTTCCTATTCTATTGTTCACATAATTGCTTAAACGTGCTTATCTGTTCTAAACTCACTATCGAAAAGTTGGACCCGTCACAGTACCTCCCTTACATATTCTATGTACAGGAGGTACAAAAATTAATTTAAAAAAAATTCTATAAAAAATAAAGTAAGATTCCACTGAGTGCTTCTCAATTTTAATGACTATTTCTAGGTTGTCGAATATTTGCAACAATATTTCTAAAAACAATTTCTATGAATCAACTATAGATATCTATGAATTGTTTTGTTTTACATTTATGTTTTTGTGACAGTAGGAGATGGTATTAGAATTTTTATTCATAACAGTGTTTTACATTTTTACTTGCTCTTATACAGATTATATAGTATCTTTTCCATATATACATAAAATAACATAAAAATGGCGTTCCCTCATACGTTTAGAATGGAGCATACAGAAACGAAAACAACTTCTTCATCATATGGAGATTTCTACGAAAAACGCAAACTGCCACATGTGTCGATGGAGCCCGACGTCGCCGAGCTGTTGAAATACGTGGACGATATCAGGAATATCTACATAGAGGACTTGCGAGAAGCAGTTGCCATACCCTCTGTGTCTGGAGTGTTTAAATACAGAGATGATGTCACTAAAATGATCAATTTCGTTGAGGGATGGTTCAAGAAATTGAAAGTTAAATATGAATGCTTCGATATCGGCTGGCAGAAAATTGATGGATTATGTTGTAAATTGCCCACTGTGCTTCTGGGGAATCTCGGTAAAGGCGGAGGCAAGAAAACGGTAAAAATAACATCGTATATATTATTTTACATCCTATTGATAATTTTAACTTATTTTTTTAAACAATAACATCTTTGAGGGTTGTTATTTGGCGGTACTTTACGTGCAAAATATATCATTTACCGAAATCTACTGTAATCAGAGTGTCATTTCCAAAAAGAAACGGTGTGATGTTATTTGCTGTCATCGTTTACAATTTGCTCATATATTAATCAGTATTTGCGAAAAGCTTAGAAAATGTAAAAGGCTAAATATTTATTTGTAGACAATATTATATTGGATTATCGATAGTAATAGGTTAATTTTCGATATCTTTTTTAGAGCTATTTAAATATATCAAATTTAATTAAGCTATTAGTCGTTGGTGATAACATTTTAATCTTTTCTTCCGTTACATATACTGAGTGCAATTGAAATGTAGCGTATAGGGGTTTGAATGCTATTTTTCTATATTGCTGTATCTTTTTACCTATTCGCTTTACAGCAAAAGTGTAAGCACAAAAGTTCAAAAAGTTCATATATGTACGCAAGCTAAATCGGTTTTATGAAATGTTAAATACTTGTTGTGTTTCTTTAATTTACCATGGTCGTGTTACAATTTTTCTAATATTAATTTTAATTTATTTAATATATTTTGAAATATTAATATTTAAGTAATAAAATAGCCTTGTTCCATGTATTTTTAAATTCTGAACAATTATTATTATTTACAACAATAAAAAAATCTGTTGTGGGCGCCACAATAAATAACCCCCCCCCCCTCCCTCTCCACCTTAGATTTCTTATCGAACAATGCAGAAACACGAACCACCACTATCAAGAAACGCTCATCCCTCCAAAATATTATGACATGTCAAAAAATGACATTGTTGTTTTGTTTTTTCAAAAAACACAGGTAACAGATTTAAACGAAAATTTCAAAATATAATTTTTCTTTAACGTGTGTAATTCGTAAATTTAACAAAATTTTCATTAAACTATAATTTACTGAGATAGGTAGGTATTTTAAAATAACTTGATAGGGCTTCAAGTAAACTACCACTTCTGATAAATGGATTATTATCAAAATCTTATCAGCTCTTCCAAAAAGGGATACAATTGATATATACAAAATATCAAAATTTTCAGTTTAGTAGTTTTTGAGATACCATAACTCCAGAGATCCACACAGACTGACAGACACACAGGTAGTCAGACAGACAGATAGACTGACAGACAGACAAACACACACACACACACACACACAAACATCATCGCGAAACTATTAAAATACATTGTGAAGGATAAAAATTTTAATAGTTTTGGACAAATAGTACGTATTGAGGTGCTTTGAATACGATTTCATTATTTTTATGATTTAATGTATGACTATGTGTATATGTACGTGCCGATTTTTATTTATTTAACATAAATAAATAAACTCTCAAATTCACTTTTATATCATTGCAATCTCAAACGAAATTTCTACAGAAAATAATGTAGCACTATAATAAATTAATCTAAATCTGTTTTCTGAAGTGTTAAATAATTCGGGCCTGTTCTATTTTTTCTAATAAATATTGATGATATTTGCTCGATATATCGTGAAATATTAAGATTTAGTTAATTACATATGCCATACTTCATGAATTTTTAAATTCTGAACAACTTTGAATTTACACTTTTAATGTAAAGTGAATAGATAAAAAGACTGAACAATATAAAAAATAGTATTGAAATCCCTATACGCCACACTTTTTTACATTAGGAGGGGGTTATACAGGGTGTTTCAGGACTAGTGTAACAAACTTTAACAGCTTATTCTTGAGGTCATTTTGAGCCAAAAATGTCATATGAATATAGGTCCTATTCCTTCTAGTTACCAAAATACAAGAAGTTGAAGTTCTATAAATAACACGATATTTTCTAATTTTTGTAATCAAGGTACATTCGGAAAACAAGAGTTTTATTGAAAAGTCATACCTTATTTGTCTCAATTAAAAATTGTTGTACTTTTGATTGTATTTTTGTTTCATAATAGATGGTTATAGTACTGCTGAATATGCAGATATGATTTTTATTTATGGATTATGTAATGGTAATTTTTACGTGTCTAGAGAATACCAAGACAGATACCCAAACAGACGCCAACCTTCCCATGTCGTTATGTTGTTCTGTGTTTAGAATTTATTTATTTGTCTATTTAATTGTGTCATTGAGTGTTTTGTTCTCTAAATTGTATTCGTTAATATTAGTAAATAAAATTAATTAAGGGCCGGTATTTCCAAACTCAGTTACCTAGAGAATAAATTTATCAATAGAATAAACAAAAAATATCGTATCAAAATCATAGCTTAAATGATGAAAATTATTCTAGCTGTCATCTTTTGATGCGATATTTTTTATTTATTCCATAGTTCATCTGAGGTTGTAAATACCGGCCCTAAGACAAATAAGGTATGACTTTTCAATAAAACTCTTGTTTTCCGAAAGTACCTTGATTACAAAAATTAGAAAATATCGTGTTATTTGTAGAACTTCAACCTCTTGTATTTTGGTAACTAGAAGGAATAGGACATATGTTCATATGACATTTTTGGCTCAAAATGACCTCAGGAATAAGCTGTTAAAGTTTGTTACACTAGTCCTGAAACACCCTGTATGTTGATACCATCAGAATTTTTATATTTTTATTTTTTTAAACTTGGTTGAGATACTAAAAAAATAAAAAACAAACTGTAGGATTTCAAGTGATTCGATATTTGTTTAAATATTTGTAGATATGCATATATAGCCACATCGACGTAACATCCCCAGAAGGTGAAGCTTGGGAGACCGACCCCTGGGAACTAACAGAAAAAAACAAAGTCCTGTACGGCAAAGGCGTTGCCTACGGCAAGGGCCCTCTGATCTGCTGGTTCCACGCGATCCAAGCCTATCAGAAGCACAAGATGCCTCTTCCAGTCAACTTGAAATTCATTATCGAGGCGATGAACGAACATTCCAGTGAAGGGCTGGAAGATTTGCTCAAGAAAGTCAAACCGAAATTTTTATTAAACATTCATAATGTTGTACTGTGTGGCTCGGAATGGCTTGGGCAGAAATATCCATGTATGGTGTACGGATGCGCTGGTAAGAATAGTTTTTAATGATCCAATGGGGCGTATTCTGTAACTTACCAGTTAATTTTTAACCGCAAGCTAAAAATATGAACCAATTATAACAAACGGTATTAAATTAAAATTGAAAATTTCATTTGATACATATATTTTTACTTTATACAAGGTATAAGGAAGTATTGTAATAATGAAAAAAACGTTAACGAGATTTTTACAGAAATACATACTTTGACGTCCACTGAATCCGTTAAGACCAATTACTCAATGATGTCTGTGTGTGAGGATGGATGTATGTTATTCGTGTTCGCAATATGATATGTAAACGAAACTTGGAATTTATAAATTTCATAAAAATAGAGTTGATTTTGAATGAAATTGAAAAACACGAAGAGGAAGTTTACTGAACACTCAAAACAAAAAATTCAAATTTTTCAAAATAGTATCAGCTGTGAAAAAAGTTTCAAATGAAAGACGTTCGCAAAAATATTTGGAATATAATATGTAATTTGCATTTTTCTTGTACATGCTTCTAATTTTGAGAAGCACTAAATTATATATTTAATAATTTATTTCAATAATCTTAGTAACAATGGGAACAAATACTCAAACAATTTTAACGTCTAAGGCTGGTACCACGAGCTCTGTTTTTGAGTGTTTTAAGCCTCGTAAGAGCACCGTTTTAGGCTCGGTTTTAGTGCTGTACATTATTCTAAAATTATTTTATTAAAAAATGCTTCAAATAGAAGTTACAGAGAAATGTATTATCTACCACTTTTATATGAAGTATTTTTTTATAAAATAATTTTAGAACATTGTACAGCGCTAAAACCGAGCTTAAAACACTGCTCTTAAAACACCCAAAAACAGAGCTCGTGGTACCAGCCTATGTATGTGCCAAACAAATTGTGAAGTGTCAAAAATATGTGTTGTTTGAAATATTATAAAAACAATATTTGTTTATCAGTTAGAAAGTTTTAAAGACTAGATATTAATTATTACCTATTTTACAATAAAATTATAGTTACGAGAAGAAAATAATAACTATCAAAATAAAGTCATAAGCAAGGCACAAGTCATACGTGTTCAGTTGGTTTTATATGTATAAGAAAGTAGTGTGGTGCCCACACCAGATTTTTATTTGTTATAATTTTAAGAGACCGTTAAAAATTAACGTAAGTTAAAGAATATGCCCCAATATCTGTTTAAATAATATGACTTTGTCACACGTCAATTCAAGGAAACGAATTTATTGTTGTTTACTTTTACATTTCTAGATAACAATGTTTTCCTGTTTGCAATAATAATTTATTTAAACTATGATAAAGTACATTATCTCATTAAAATGTTTGTGGAATACGAATAAGTTAATTGAAAAATATAACGAATAACAAGTTTAATTAAATATAGATTATCCTTACACAAATAATAATTTATGTAATGAAAATTGAAATAGTCAAATTCCTAATAATGTTCGTATTTCTAGGAAAATGCCGTTTTGAAGTAACTGTAGAGAAAAATGGGGATTCAAATCCAAAAGAAGACATGACCAAAATATTTTCTACTATCGTCGATGATAATAATAACATATTGATTCCGCATTTCTCTGACCATGTTGAGCAAGTGTCTCCAGCAGAAGAACGAGTATATGATGAAATTGATTTCAATTTTGAGGAAATTCGGTACGCTTTTACCTTTCAAAATACAGGGTGTTCAGAAACGTGGTTATAAGTGAAATCTAGCGGTTACTTAGCAATACGTTCAGCTGTGACCGTTAGGTTAGCTATCTAGCTGCTAGGTTCGGCTGAACGCCACCATTCTAAACACACATTTACATGTTTGCTGGCATTGTGTGGCTTTACGAAGGGCCATACAATTGTTTTGTATTAGGATTGTCGACTCAGAATTAATCAAAGAATAGTTCTATCTGAAGCTTATCACCACATTTCCGAACAACCTGTATACACCGTGCAACCTGTGTCAATGACCCTAATCGTTTAAACAAAATTTTTGTGTATTTTCATCATGAGATACAAGTGTATAAATTTATGTTACGTCAAAATTGCTACCTACAGAAAAATTAAAAAAAAACAATAATTATCTAATTGTACTGCTGTTACACAGTTTTCATCAGAACCGTTATTGTTATCTCAAGCTGATAAAGCTATTTGTAAATAGTACAATTATGAAAGAATTTTGTTTTGTTTGAGAATATGAACTATTTTCAACATAGAGTTAATAACTTTTTAGTATAATAATTTATTTTATACTTTGTATAAGAAAATAAAACTAACGGTATGTGCAAGAGATAAAAATTCGGTGGAGGAGCCTCATTGCGCCCAGCGGCTTCCAATTCTGTCGTGAATATACTTTTATTTTGCTTATAGGCCAACCCTTCCTGACAACAAACAACACTGGGACAAGGTACAGATGCTGATGAGCTTCTGGCGGCACCCAGACATCGTGGTGGGATCGGACGAGATGTGCAACTGCGACAAGAAGGACAGCACTACGTTGAAGCGCTGCTTCACGATAAAGATCGTGCCCAAACAGACTCCGGATAGCGTGGCTGAGCTAGTGACCTCGCACGTGTACGACAAGTGCCAGGCGATGAAGTGCCGCAGTAAGGTGACCTGCGAGCTGGTGTATGCCGCTAGGCCCTGGCTGGTGGACTTCCGCAAGCCGAGCTATGAGGCTCTGAGGAGGGCTACCGTCCAGGTTAGTGTTTACAATAGCGGTTACATAAAACACAATTGACTGGTAATCTGATATTCATATTGGCTGGTATTACAAGCTCTGTTTGTATGTGTTTTAAGAGAAGTGTCTTAAGTCTTAGTATCGATTAGTACTGTACAATGTGATAGAAAATGTGGCCAGCACATAACCTCCCGTCCAATACAATTCTTAATTCCTACAAAACAGTATTTTTTGTGCAACCAAAATCCAAAATGATTATTTTGTATCCTATTTTGCGTCCGTTGTTAACGGTAACGGCCGCGAAATAGGGTAAAAACAATCATTTTGACACTTGAGTATTGACAATTTTTTCAAAACTAATTGTTTTGTTTATCAAATGTCCATCACGTAGCCATTTTCAATACAATACAATAAAACTGTTTAAAATTTTTTAACTAATATTTTCTACGGTTGCACAGAAAACAGCCCTCGAGATTGTCCTGCCTCGGGCGCAAGCTGCCTCGTGACAATTTTTCTCTAGATACGCTAATGAGTGATTTCGTGGCCTTGGTATACAAATAACTATGATAATACAGTAAAATACCTTCTTATTTGTTTATATTCTATTTATATTTAAGAAATTCAATTTTCTTTCTTTAATTTTTTGACGTATATTTCACTGAAAACATCTTCTTAAAGTTTTTTTGCTCAATGTCTTCTATTTATTAATTTAACCAACCTCGTAGCTCTTATAGTTCTCGAAATAGCAATGGTGGCACATTTAAATTGAACACTGTATAAAACCATTTGGTTGCAACGAGATGAAATTATAAACAATTAGCGAAGTTTTTTTAGTAGTAATTCACTTAGGTCAATGATATAGCTAATGAGCTAATGTTTTATTGTATTCTGCTTTATATTTGTAGCACATAAAATTTAAATGTCTTTGTGTGGTAGGTGTACCACGAGGAGCCGAACATGATCCGCGAGGACCGCGAGGTGCCCGTCCTGTTACTTCTGCTGCGCGCCGTGGGTAGCGACACGGTTCTTCTGGCTCTGGCCAATGGAGGCAGCAGTTCTGGCGGCGCCAACGAGCACATCGCTCTACGCAATTACCTAGAGGGCACCAAGCTACTTATCGCCTTCCTCAAGCAAATCTCTTATGCATAAACCAGTATACTTATTTTTTGATGATTATAAATGTTTATAAATAATTTATTTTGTCTATTATTTGTAAAACAAGAAATACCGTATTTTCAGATTAAAGTTCTATTTTTAAACTAAGAGGAGCAAATGTTAAGTCATGTTTACACTGTAGAAAAATACCACAAAATGGCATATTTGAAATTTATGAGTAATTATATTTAGGTTAACCAATAATATTTTTAAATTGCATTTAATTAATCATTAACTCACTAACAGCTATTACGACGTTGGAGATGTTTTGTTTAGAGTCCGCGTTAGCCAACCATAAGTTCAAATTTTAGAAGTTAGAATAAATGCTCCTCTTAGTATAATAATAGAGTATAGAAAAGACGAATAACAATACGTGTTTGGGCGTGGATTTCACTTTTTAATAAAACTTGAATCTCTGTTCAACCGAAATAGCCAATAGTTGATTTAAGAAAATTTGATCTTCAAAGCAATCAAACGCTTGATTGATAGATTTTGAGAAAATAGCGTTGATATTTTAAAAGATATATTCGATTAATTTTTTTTATATTTAACCGGTCTCAACTGCTGAGGTTATATGCCGCCTCGGTACCTAGTCGTCACCCATCCAACTACTGACCGCGGGCAGTGCTGCTTAACTTGCGAGTGAACCGGCTTCAGCGCTAGCTACCATGCTCGTTGCCTTTATTCACTGTTAGTTATTCTTAAATGTATGGGAGTAAATCTACAAACCCCGATAAATTATTTATTTAAAAAAAAAACAAAAAAATATTTAAATATTTCTAAATAGAAAAAACAATTAAATACATTTTTATTATTACACGAATGAAAGGTTTTTTTTTTCGACATTTTAAGTGTCGAGATATATAATAATTAATAAGCAAATTGGTTTCCATTTTCAAGTACAGAATTTTAAAACGTAAAATGACATTAGAAAATAACATACAAAGAAATCTTCGAGACCAAAAGAATGACTTATAAAAGGGGTACTGAATGCTAGCTATTGAATAATAGTTATTTATCTACGATAGTGTGTAAAATTGATGTTCAACTGTTAGTTTCAAGTTTGTAAAACGGTTGATTAGTAAGACGATCCCATTAGTCACGGGCAGTCACGGGTTGCCAAGCAACAAGTGATTAAAATTTTTAGCAAACTTCTCATTTAATATTGTGATTCTACTTCATAAATAAATTTTTTTTTTTATTTTTTGGGGTTTTTTATTATATCGTAGATAAAATTTTGTACGATACACATACGTAAAGCGTCTTTTTGTCACTCAGGGGTCTTAAAACACTCGTTACGCTCGTGTTTTAATTGACCCATTCGTGACTAAAGACTAGCTTTACGTACTTGTATCGTAAATAACTATTACTTTACAAGTGGGCATAGTAATGAATTACCCACGAGGGAAATTTTAGCACACGAAGCCGAAGGCTGAGTGAGATAATTTTCTCGAGTGGGTAACTCCATTTGCTCGCGTGTGAAGTATAACGTTTTATCCAACAACGCTTAAAAAATGCAAAATTTATTAAAGAAATATTATTTGACAGTGACATGCTTTAAATTTTTGAAATTAAAATGTCAATCGAAGTGGTTACCAAGGTGTTGTATGTTATTATTATTGTTATAAATAAAAAAAAATACTAATGTATTTTCTCAAAATTATACCCACTAGTGGGTAATCTGTTACTTTCCTGTTTAAAATCGCCATAGTTATAGAGTATTTATTGAGAGGTGTTGGATAAATAAATATAATTATGGTGAATTGGTTATTAACCTTTTAATTTCTTTACGTATTACAGTGAATAGTAAAATTCTTTTCTTTCTTTTAAATTATACGTTTAATAATACATGTATTTCAATAATAGTGTTCGTGTAAGTTGAGTGAATGAGAAAGTAATAATGATCTGTTGAAAGCCACTTGGGAGAGGTACCAGTTCCGATTGCAATTTGAGGACAATCAAGTATCAAATACGTAAGTCGAATCTGCGCCCATATGTGCGTTGAAACAACATTAAAGGTTTCCATTTGTAAAGCCGCAGATCTAGCCTGCCCCTTCGCAGCGACCGCGATTACATGCGCTAAACACTAATCATTTTCCAATGTGATCGCGCCGGGCGCATTTGGCCACCCGAACTTTAATCAAGCGAGCCATGCGACGGACCACTTGACGGGGAGGGTGGGCGCAACGCTCAGGCCATATGCAATCACAATGCAGCGTCGTCCGTCAGATTAAATGCTCTCTAAACACAGATCAGGGACGCTGCTAAAGAATGGCTTGAGCGGAGTATGTCGCGCTGAAAATGATCAAGGGACCCGGCCCAATTCCCTTATGCCCTCTGCATATTGTGACTCGCATTTGCACTGCGTTCCATGTTTCCTTGCATTTCTTTCTTTTCTGCGACTCTCAAAGCACTTACTGGTTGCTGCTATTCTCCATGCATTGATCGCAAATCAAATCTATCATCTGTACAATTACAGCAGCTTAATCAATATGGATCAATAGCTCAGTGATAACGTGGTTTATTCTTCATTAACATTCGGCAGCTCATTAATGGGGCCATACACTTTAAAAAAAAAGTTGTTTTTTTCACAAATTATAAAAATTTAGATCATTTCAGTCACATATTATTCAATATTTCTCATATTTTTTTAACGTTTCATTCATAATATTCGTTATGAAATTTCTCGGTTGCAAAAACGTGACGTCATCTTGTAATAGAATATACAGCATGGCAAGGAAAAAGAGGTGTTGATAAGAAATAATAATTTGCTTTTCAGGGTTGTAATAATTTCTTATTATTATAAAAATGAACACTCCGATAAATTAAATTAGGTATTCGTTAATTATAACGTTATTAGACAAAGAGTTTAGGACGTGTTAAAATAAAACTGCTTTGATGTATGTACTATATTTTGTCGCTTGTCGGTAATGTCGGTAGTCTCATTATCACACCTGTCATCTTAAGTTATATGTTGCAGTTAACAACGATTTTCAAATTAAACTTATGTTTATATATCTGTTATATTATTTGGGCCAGGTAATGTGAATAAACTATATTTGTAAAAACCTCTCAGTAAATACCAATGACTGATAACAGTCAATTTGACAGTTGGTGTAGTTCCTCGCACTCCGCAAGAGCGTGTTTCGTAGAATTACAAGTAGAGCTCTAGAAGAATGTAGGTATTCTCGTCCGCCATTTTGGGTCCAGATGTCATAAATAAAACATGTTATTGGAATCCAGTTACTTAAAAAAAAACATTTAAAATTTGTATCTGTCAAATTTGAGAACATATTTCTTGAAATTCTGTAAAATCCAACTACACAAATCATACGGTAATATATTATTAGAAATTATTCTGTACACTTACCTGTTAGATATGGAATATAATAATTGAAGGAATGATATATCACAATTATTAATCAATATCAACTTCAAATTTGACAGAAAAGAATTAAAATAACTGGATTCCAATAATTTGTTTTATTTATGACACTTGGACCCAAAATGGCGGATGAGAATACTCATATATTCTAGTACCTTATTACAAGTAGAGCTCTAGAAGAATGTAGGTATTCTCGTCCGCCATTTTGGGTCCAGATGTCATAAATAATACAAGTTATTGGAATCCAGTTACAAAAAAAAAACATTTAAAATTTGTATCTGTCAAATTTGAAAACATATTTCTTGAAATACGGTAATATATTATTAGAAAGTATTCTGTACACTTACCTGTTAGATATGGAATATAATAATTGAAGGAATGATATATCACAATTATTTATCAATATCAACTTGAAATTTGACAGAAAAGAATTAAAGTAACTGGACCCAAAATGGCGGATGAGAATACTCATATATTCTAGTGCCTTATTACAAGATGACGTCTTGAAACGAAAAATTTGAAATGGGATACCAATTTCAAAAATCGTATCTTAATAACTAAATGCCTTTTAATATTAAAATTAATATATAGATATTTATAATTTTACTCAAACTTACAAAAAAAAAAAAAAACGATAAAAGGTGTATGACTACATTGTTAGCCAACCTTAGAGAAATGTAACAAAATATGTACACGTCCCTGTTTGAATTCTTTTGAATTTTTGAGACTTGATATATTAACGTCAATAGAAAATCGGTGGGTTAAAGAACAGCAGTTTGTTATGTCAGTATTGTCAGTGGATTGAACAGAAAGAATGAGATAGTTAAATATCAGATTATTAAGCCAGAACTTTTAATAATAGGAAATTGTTAGATAATTGTGTTGTGCGAAGTTGTTATTACTCTAAACAGTTCTCTCAGCTTGGTATGCATTAGTGACGCATTGAATATCCAAGTGGAGAGAGGAAAAAAGTGATAGCCAAAAATATCGTTCGCCCTACTTAAGGCAGACGAGACGATATTGTATGTAATATATACAGTGTGCGCCAAAATTAAACATCCACTTCAACATGTATTTGTTATAGTCAGGTTAGCCATAAATTTTGACAAGAGGTTAATTATTTCCTTCATTGCATTATAAGCCAATTAGAATGCTTCATTTGCACTTGCTCCTTGATTTGCACAAGAGGACGATTTTATAGCTGGTTTATAGTGGATTAAATTCACAAATTTAGATTTATAAATTTAAAATGAAAACTATAAAATCTAAAGACCAATTTAATCTCTACTTGACTGGGAAATAACAATAAGACACAACAGTGGTTACTGGTAACAGAAAGATGTGACTAGAGATGTGGTACCGACGAATGCTTGTAATGGTACACTCTATTTTTTTAACCAATCAGAGAACTATATTTGTAGGTCTCGTGGAATAGACTATAGTTTGTGGTGGGCCGTCGGCCTGTTTTCTATAAACTGTGAGTGTGTGATAATAGTTATTTACTTTACAAGTGGGCAAAGTAAGCAATTACCCACGTGTGAAATATAACATTTTATCCAACATCTCTTAATAAATTGAAAATTTATAAAAAAAATATTATTTGACAGTGACATATGCTTTAAATTTTTCAATTAAAATGTTAATCGAAGTAGATACCAAGGTGTAGTGTGTTATTATTGTTATAAATAAAAAAATACTCACTAGTGGCTTTTCTAAAAATTATACCCACTAGCGGATAATCTGTTCCTTTCCTTGTTTAAAATCGCCATAGTTATAGAGCATTTATTGAGAGGTGTTGGATAACAGTATTTTTTCGTTCATTGTAGTTTTGATAATTACAGATTGTTGTCTTCGTATCTCTTATAGTTCTCGATATAGCAATGGTGGCACACATAAATGAAACACCTATTTACAGGGAGTTTTTTATTATCAGTATACATAAGGATGTGTCATTACAATAGTAACAGTTAATGTGATTGACGCGTTTTTTTATGAGTAAACATAGGGATAATTCACATTGAATATTAATAATAGTTAATCATAATGAAACAAACAATGCAAGTTTAGATAAATTAGAAATTTGTTTTAATTACTTTACTACTTAATAAATTACATTACAATTGATAAGAATTATTATTTTTAATATACTATAAGTTATCCCTATGTTTATTCATAAAAAAATCTGGTGTGGGCACCACACTACTTTCTTATACAAATAAAACCAACTGAACACGTTTGACTTGTTCCTTGCGTATGAATTTATTTTAAAATAGAAATCAATTGATATCTACTCTTGAAAACTTTCTAACTAATAATACAAATATTACTTTTATAATATTTCACAAGACACATATTTTTGACTCTTCACAATTATTTGACACGTTTGACACAAAGATATTAAAAATGTTTTAGTTTTTGTTTCCATTGTAACTAAGATTATTGAAATATTATTTTTAAATATATAATTTAGTTTTTCTCAAAATTACAAGCATGTACATGAAAAGTGCGAATAACATTTTATATTCCAAATATTTTTGATAACATCTTTCATTTGAAACTTTTTTCATAGCTGATTCTATTTTTAAAAATTGAATTTTTTGTTTTGAGTGTTCTTCCTCTTCCTGTTTTTAAATTTCATTCAAAATCAACTCAGCTCTACGTTTTTTTATGAAAATTACAAATTCCAAGTTTCGTTAACATATCTTGTTTCGTTCATGAGATATTGCGCATACGGACATTCATCCGTCCATCCTCACACACAGACATCATTGAGAAATTGGTCCTAACGGATTTAGTGGACATCAAAATATGTATTTCCGCAAAAATCTCGTCAGCGATTTTTTTCGTGATTCCAATACAAAGTAAAAAACGCTTTAATACATTGCATTATAATCATTTTGTCTGTAACTATGGTAATGACACATCCTTATGTATACTGATAAAAACCTCCCGGTATATTATAAGTAAAAATACGCAAAATAGAAATGGCAAAGAATCTCGAATAGGTAAACAGCTTGCATAACCAACTATAGCCATCCCCCCATCACATACACCCACACAATAAAAATCACAAACACAAAAACGTCTCCGTCTTTCTGTCTCTTCAGTCCGCGTTAAAGAGAGTTCATCCAGGTCTCTACGTAGATTAATATCTTTGCTCAACTATTAAAAGCTTCGTCGGCCACCGGGTACGCCGATTAATCAAAAAAATCTCGCATCGCGTTGCACCCAGGCGAGCGAATATCAAAACCATCTTCCTGTAATCACTTATACATACAAAGTCATATTCATTTCTACGCGCGCGCTCTTTGAGTCCTCGGTGGCGCTACCGTGCATTGCAGTAAGGTCTGGTTTCGCGCGCGCTCGATTAGAGATTAAAAGTGTCAAAGGAGGTTTAATTTTCAGGGAAATTTTAGCGGATTTTTTCAATGTATGGTTTCTGAAGGGAACAACACAAGCAGAAAGCTCGATTTTCTGTGAAGGGAGAACACTGGCACGTTTTTATGTGCAGTGTTGGCAGTTGCTGAGGGTGAGAGACACGGGAGGGTTATTATGACGTTGGTAATTGCTGCACAAAATGAAATTATTTTTAACGTATGCGATGTGTGTAATTTTTCAAACAATGCAATACTGCAAAATTAAACATGCATAACATGGGATTATATCAAATAATAATCTACAAACAATTAAATGAATATGAAACGAAAAACGGGGCCATCAAAAAGTTAAATTATATATAGAATCTCATGATGTGCAGCTTGCATTCAACAATATTTATTTTGTCATTTCAACTGAGACCATTAATAGTGAATTGTATTTGTATACAAAACAAAATAATAGAACATACGAATTTTATTTGCAAATATCAAATGCACAATTATTAGAAAAGTATTTGATATAGAGCTGTGCCAAATAATCGCTTAATCGATTAAATGATTTATTTCCAAAATAATCGATTAATAATTTTTTATTAATCGCTTGCTTAAATAGTTCAACGATTATTTGATTAATCCAATTAAGATTGATAAAAAATTACTTTAAATTAATAAAGAATTAATAATACATTATCAACAAAATGAATAATGATACAGATAAGATTCCTTTCATTCATGCTATTGAATTAAAAGATTAATTAAATATTGGATTGTTAATGGTAGAATTAAGAAAAGAAATGCCTCGTTTAGTTAAATTTGATAAGTGAAGTTGTTCGGAAAATGATGATTTTTGTTATTTTTACGGAATCTTTTCTAGCCAGGGATTCCGTTATATTAGTGTCCTGTAATGGATGGTATTCCATATCAGATGTGATCAAATTTGCTGCTGGCTGTGTAATACAGGTATTGGTACAGTACAGCTTTCTTGTGGTGCGGTTCACGTCACTATCTTCTTTCTCACTTTCTCCCACTATTGCTGATTTGAATCAAAGCTGTACTATAGATAAAATTTCCTGGGCGACAGTTATTTAATTTTGTATTAAATCTTCCATGTAGCCTTCAGTCACATTGGTGGATTTCCATCCACCATTTCTTTCTTTCTGCTGTTTTTTTATTTTCTTGTTTCAAATGTATAAGTGTAATTAAAGATTGCAAACGATATTCAGAGATTTCAAATTAAATAAATAGTTCACTTTAAGCGGAAAATTAAATTTTTTACTTTTTTATACAAAAAAAAAAAATACGTGTGGCACTCGGGGACTGCCGTGGTAAAGCTATTGCATAGCATTTTTTATCAACTTATGCAATTATAATTATTTATTTATTTTATTTATGCAGTATTTTTTTTTCTTTGATATTAATTCAAGTTACACGTTTTGAGCGTGGTGACCGATAAGAAAACAAATTTTAGCATTGTGTGTAAAAGAGATAGAATCAGTTATGAGCAGTAAGCAGCTAGTCTACACGCATACGTCTAGTCGTACGCACACAAACACCGTGCCGAAGTCTGCCGAACTGAAACGACGTTAGACGATGCACGGCTTTTAACGCCGCACCGCTGTGCCGGTCGGAATGGGGGGTGTCAGGTTTTTTTCGTTACGGAATTTCTTGATTCGGTCGCCGCTTTCAAAGCCCGCGATAAAAGCTATGCAATAGCTTAAAAAGTATAACAGTATAAGGAAGTATTGGAATACCATGAAAAAAATTGCTGACTAAATCCGTTAGGAACGATTTCTCAATGAAATGATGTTTGCGTGAGAGGATGGATGGATAGATGTCCGTGTGCGCACTATCTCATGATCACGATAAAATAATGTTAACGAAACTTAGAATATATAAGTTTCATACAAACATGAATTGCTGACTTGATTTTGAATGAAATTGAAAAACAATAAATATATTAGGAATATAAAATGTTATTTGCACTTTTCTTGTACATGCTTTTAATTTTGAGAAAAACTAAATTGTATATTTTATAATATATTTCAATAATCTTAGTTAAAATAGGAATAAAAACTAAATAGTTATTTACTTTACAAGTGGGCAAAGTAAGGAATTACCCACGAGATAAATTTTAGCTCACGAAGCCGAAGGCTGAGTGTGATAATTTTATCGAGTGGGTAATGCAAAATTTATTAAAGAAATATTATTTGACAGTGACATATGCTTTAAATTTTTAAATTAAAATGTCAATCTAAGTAGTTACCAAGGTGTTGTGTGTTATTATTATTGTTATAAATAAAAAAATACTCACTAGTGGCTTTCCTCAAAATTATACCCACTAGTGGGTAATCTGTTACTTTGCTTGTGTAAAATCGCCATAGTTATAGAGCATTTATTGAGAGGTGTTGGATAAACATTTTTAACATTTATAAGTCAAATAATTATTAAGTGTCAAAAATATGTGTCGTTTGAAAGATTATAAAAGTTAAAATTGCAATTAAAAGGCAACCTTGTTTGTATTATTAGTTAGAAAATTTTAAAGACTAATTATTAATTAATATTTAGTAGTGTATGTGACATATGTTTTCGGACCTCAAAACCTACACTTTTCCATAAAAAAATCTCAGAGTAAAAAGTTTGCTTATTCCGTTTTTATATGTCTAACTTTCAATCTTTGAAAATTATTAAAAAACTAGTGAGTAAGCGATACTTTGAATATAGTGTCAATTTAATGAGCTCGTAATATTGTTTGGTTTGTATAAATTATTTTGCTTGTTCGTTATTAAATATTACATAATTCTGATATTGTCGAATAGGCGTTTGATTCCCGCCCGCACGCATATTTCGGAATCGAGTTAAAATAAAATACCCTGGTTATTCATATAATCAAATAAAATTCACACGTATGTCAATTATCCTTTGATAGCAAGTGTGATTTTTTAGGATGCGAACAAATTTAGGATACATAATTAATTATAATTGTATTATTTGTACTTACGCAATTATATTCTGAATATGGCGGGCTCACTGCTTATTGATGATGACGTATGAAGAATCCAATGTCCAGGCCGATAAACCTGGGCTAGAACAAAAATTAGATCACTTATGCAAATCGAAATTATATGTTATTTGGAGTAATTGACATTGACGTTAAAAATTAGATATGCTTTTATTTATTTAAACCAAGTTTAAAATTTAACTAACATTGGTGCAACCGGGCATTATAGAAAAGCTCAAAAACTAAAATAATTTTATAATTTCATACATTATGTATACTGGAAATAAAATAAATATTTATATGGGCGTCGAAAAAAGTTTGAGAAATATGAATGTATCGCAAACATTGCAAGCAATAATAAACATTTGTGTGTGAGAATTTGCGGGCCTCTGACCTTAACACTGCTGTTGATTACGTCAAATTCCAGTTCCACATCGCATATCGCGGTGTGCGTAGACTGTTGTCAGTAGTATCAAGGCAGTATTCGCCAGACGGCAGGCGTTTGGCAATCATATATTGTTTAACTGTGAATATGTGCTAGTTAAATAAATACTTCATGTTTATAAAACACTAGTGCAACTTTTTACATTGAAGGTAAAATTTTAAATATAATCCTTTTGAGGTATCATTAGAAATTGTTTTGTTTGTACATTCACTGATGAATCGAATGAAACGAATCAGTATAAGACTATATTTTAAAGATAAAAAAAGTTATGAACATCCTAAATATAATTTAGTAATATCCTTTGTAACTACCTATTTTGTCAATTCAAAACACAATTCTTGAAAACACAACCTGAAAACATCTCGACTGTAATTAATTAATATCACAAATTTTCTAGTGCTGTTAAAATTAATATCAGAATGTTTTTTATTTAATTAACTAAAATATAAATAAATATAATAACACATTGGACTGTGTATTACAAAATCCTAATTTCGATTTTCACAGACCACAATTTTTTACCACTCAAAAATTACCTCTACATTTTTGTACCAGGTCATGAAATTTTACAATAGGTAAGCGTTTAACATCGTTGCGCAAAAGTGGCCGGTTAATTTTAGACAAAAATGTTTCAATTAAATATTGAAGATAATTAAATTCTGTACACATTTTATTTTGTATATTTTGTAACCTTAATAATTGCTTTTCAAGTTTTATAAGTATTGCTTCTTCCTAATAACTATATAATTGAATCAATATGACAAACAAATACATTTATGATGTTTAACTGTCAAGAAAGTTCAGTTTATAATGAATTTGTGATTGATTTAAATGACAATATATAGTTATTTATGTATCAAGGCACTGAAGTTCAATTTTTTATCACGAATATGGAATATAGTTGCCGAGGCACTTAGGGCCGAGGAAAATAAACCATGTAAAATGATAAAAAGGAAATTCAGTGCCGAGGTACATATTAAGTTTTATTTGAAATTTAAAATTCGAAAAAACTGTAAAAAAATTACAATATATGTTGTTTATATATCTGTCAGTTGTCAATTGAAACTGACAGTCAATGTTGCCAACGTCGAGAAGTGAAGTTATCGTAAACAACACTCAAAATAATGTGTTTTGTTCTCAATTTCGTCATCGGAATTAATTAGTTAATTCTTCTTGCAAATTTTGTTTCATGTTACGTCAATACATCTGCCAAAATTATCCTAATTGTACAATAGTTATTTAACGGGTGCCAACACTGGGTTGCTCAAAATCGTTGTATAATGGGTCACTTTAGTGACGATTTCTGAGCTTTTAATGACGATTTTTGAGCACTTTAGTGCCGATTTCAAATAAAGGTTTATTATTGAAAATAACATAAGAAAAAGTTACAAGAAATAAAGTGGAACTAAAATCTTTTGACAGTTAAAACGTCATACATTATATTTATTATGTTTCAATTTCGTGGCTACATAAATAATCAATTCTTAAGAAACTATAAACCCGATTATTTCGGTTACAAAAAATGCAAAATAAAATGTGATAACCTATGGCCAAGTTTTCATCTTGTACCCGGTATATCATGTGTAGTACCACACTAAGATATCTGTAAATGGCGTGATGATATATTATATTTGTGAAATAGATCCTTTTCATATTATAAATATTTATGTTAACCTTTTTGTTCCAGAAAAGAAAGTAAACAAAAATCAATACCTCAAACCAAACCAACAGGAAACAGAAAAATTATCACAATCTTATCATTTAGATTTTAAAATGAAATATAGTTTTCCTCAGTGAAACAAACAAAGCATCAAAATGTGCCGCGTACGACCTGATACCCCACCGCATAACCCGCCTATGGTTCACGTGCTGCCGGAAAAACCATCCGCAACTTCTCCGAAACCAAGCACTACTGCGAACTCTAAAAAACTTGGTTTTATTTGGACAGGCATAATTGTGGCATCTCTGCTTATAATATGTACGATAGTCGTGGTGGTTGTGGGTCTTGACATACAAAGAAAACAAAAACAAAATGACAAGACGCTTGCTAATCCAGTGGCTCTCGCAGTCACAGACAACGCAGAAAGCGAGGATGGTATCATCTCGAGGAACGATTGGAGGAGTTTACCAGCGAATGGAGACATCGCCGACTTGAAACCACGAATAAAGTATGTGATAATATGCCACACGGCTGGGCGGTTTTGTGAAACATCTGAAAAATGTAGCGCTGTTGTTAAATGGATTCAAAATCATCAGATATCCACGCTTAAAAAGCATGATATCGTTTATAATTTTATCCTAGGAGGCGATACAAATATTTATGAAGGTAGAGGTTGGAGAAAACAAAACGAATTAATGGATAATAGTATAACTATTAGTGTCATTGGTAATTTTATCTATGATTCTCTAACTGAAGAAATGGTTGAAAAAATGAAGAATTTTTTAAAAACCGGTGTTGAATCTGGAAAATTAGATGAGAACTATTTTGTTTTGCCCCATAATCAAACAAGAAATACTCTAAGCCCAGGGCAAAACATTTATCGAGAAATAAAAAGTTGGTCTCATTATACTTCTGATTATATTGTAGGTGACCAAGCTTAAATAAAAGACTGATAAAACAAGATTATGTTAATAATTTATACAAATAAACCATGGAGTTAAGGAGAATCATACGTTATAAAATTAGCTTCATTTTCTTCTTCGATCAAAATGAACAAAATATCATTACTATAATGAATGAACACAGAGAAATCGAGTTTAAAAATGACACGAAAAATTCAGTAAAAAAAGTAATTCAGTTACTCGTAATACATATATTGTTCAATCAATTTAATTGAAAAATTCAGTTTTATACTATGTAACGGAGAATCTCTGTTGTATTTACTGAATATTTCAGTTATTCCAGGAACAACTGAATTTATCAATTAAGCAGCGTACAACTGACATTTCTCAGGCAAAGACAATTTAATTACCAAATTCAGTAAAAATTACTGAAGTATTTAGATGTTTTGACTGAATTTTACAGTTGCGGGTAAAAAACTGATTACTCAGTTAAATTGACTGAACAATACTATTTTTTTAAATGCAGGTATTTTAGAGGATGTTAATCCGTTATCTTAAAAATATATTAAATATTTTTTAGATGCAAAGCTGAATTATTGCTCATATACATAAATATGTCATTACGCCATTTACCCATTTTGCATTTAGCAGCCGACTAGTCACACCTTTCAAAGATGTTAGTAGAGGGATACAGAGAAACTGTCGGCTGTTGGATTCGAACTGAGAATCTCTTGATCCCCAGTTCGATGCGTTACCATAGACCTATTTATCCAAAACTGAAAAATATATATTTAAACAAAGGTGCTTTTTCGGGATGAATTTTCAGTTATTTTTAATTTACACACATAAAAACAAATATATAAAAATTAATGAAATAAATTTTAAAATCTGTTCAGACATCTAGCACCTTTACATTAAGCATACATTTTTTTAAATATTTAATTTTGTTCATTTAGTAAATTTTTTGAAAAGTATTGAATTTCAGACCAATTTACTGGTAAGTTTATATATGATAATAATATTTTATTTCAAAGAAAATTAGAATCATAGGGGTCAAGTTTATATCGTTTGATTACCATGACAGATAACTAAATATGATATTTTTAAATAGCATTAGAAAATATGTAAAAATATCCAGTTACAATACACTGTCGGTTGCAAAAAAATGTTAACAAATTTTGTGGTTTCGAATTGGATAAATTTATTACCAAAAGAAGTTAGTACTATATAAACTTATAAAGTATTTTTAAAGATGAAAATACACAGGGATTAATCTTCTTGGTTTATTTGTATTTTATAGCTTTACGTAATTTTATATATTGTACATAATAATTAATATTCTTAATATCTCGCTGTTTCAATGAGGTATTATACGAGTAATTATAGTAATTTTCTGTGAAAATGTAGTATAAAATATGTTATAGTATGCGAGCAAGCAATATGTCTTGCGGTGAAAAAATTGTGTGTATATAATTTTAGTTTTAAACATGTACCTAAGTTTGTACTGAAATAATTTCGTCTATTATAATTTCTTATTTTTTAACTTAAAAACTCAGTAGGTTTCGAAATGATAATACGCCTGGTTTTTTTGTACGAAAAATGTAATATATATAATTATTCATTTAATAAAAACTTATTTTATTGACAACTTTGACCATTTTAGTGATTATTTGCGTAAAAACCATCCAATTAAAGGAAGTCAAAGATAAACAGTAAATTTCCCACAAGGTCAATGTGATATTGTGATATGTATAAAGCAAATTATTTCATTCAAATATAGAAAGTCACTCTGGGTTATCGCATTGAGGATCGGCCACAAATAAGTTATATCCACACAAGAAGTGTGTGTAATAAATAAATAGATTATATTTTAGGAGATATTAACAATAAATAATACTGAGAAGTTTACAATATTACTTTTTACGCAGTTTACTACGAGTTATTTTTATGCAATGTATGACATCATGGTGTTAATATTGTAGAACGTCTTTATTTAGTTTAATTATAATAGGTACTTCTCCAATAGAATACATCGTAAATAATGGTTTTATGCGGAACCCATAAGAATGTAACACAAGAATAATACAGTTTGTCCCATTTAAGGTACGAATGCATTGGGATCTCGAGAACCGTAAGAGATACGAGGTTGGTTAAATTAGACGAAAGTTGCCTCTTTAGTAGGGTAGTCTGAATATGTATTTGTTTTTCCAATTGAATGCATAGGTCACTAGATATTGGCTAAAATGTAAATTTTGCGATTTTCTTTTTTTGCTGTTAACTTCGTTGTACAACATAATACGAGATTTTGGTTTGCACTTTCTTATGACACTTTTTAATGGTGAATTTGCAGAAATTCTCAAATTTTTTTTTATATCGAAACATTTACGAGTTACTGGTTTCAACTTTTATTTTTCATATGGAGGTCATAGTAAGCCATGACATTTTTGAATAGAGATTTTTTTTTTTTGCTTTACAACTATATAAAACACTAATAATAAATTTTTATAATTAATACTAAAGAGGCAACTTTCGTCTAATTTAACCAACCTCGTATCTCTTACGGTTCTCGAGATCCCAATGCATTCGTACCTTAAATGGGACACACTGTATATTAAAGAACTAGTTTTATAAGACATTTTTTTTCGTATGCATCAAATTTCAAAATGAACACAATGTTGAAAAGTATAAAAAAGTCTAAAAAAAATTACCCATTTATGCTATTTTTTATATTTTTCGACTTTTATATATTAAAATATTTATTAAACCGAGTTGATTTAGGGATATTTGTATGTAATGCTGTAGTTGGTAACATTGGATTCTCAACTGCGAACATCATTTTAAGATAAAAATCATATGTCATCTAGTAGTAACCTTTTAAAACAAAAATTGCGTTTCAAATTAAAGGCTCTTTCGATACATAAATGAGTTTTGTAATGGTTTTATTATGAACGCCAAATAATAAAATAATATTTTAGTGCATTATAGATGTTGAAAATATTTTGTAGCATACATTGTATAAGGAAATAATATAATTAGGGAAAGAACAATGACAAGATTTTCACGGAAGTACATGTTTTGAGAAACCACAATTTCTTATTGATGCCTATTTGAATAGATGGATAGATTTGTGTTCAATAACGCACTATTATGACTTCATTATTATTAATTTTAATGTGATGTATTAAGTTGATTAGGTCATAATAGTGAAACTAAGTTTATTACATACACTAAACAATAAATTCAATTTCGAATATGGTGCGTAAAGAAGTTACAAATGAAATATTTTAGCAATAATATTTGGAATAAATAATATTATTTTTAATATTTTACTATTTGCTTTAAATTTTTAGAAATATGAAATTATGTTTTAGAATATATAAAGTCATAGTTGTTGGAATAAACAAATAACAGGAACATCTGTTCTATATGTTAAGCATGTATAAAAAAATCGTGTCGTGTTCACAACAGCTTTTTTTTTTTGTTGAAATAGTTTATTTCCCACATATAAACCAATTTAGCTGTTCCATTTATTTACTTTGGACCAATTACGTACGTATTGCAGCGGAAAAATGTAGAAATCTGTTCTAGGGTATTATTAAGTGATAATTCCACTCATGTATAAAAAAGACATTTGAAATCGTCAAAACAACAATTTGGTACTGATAAAATAGGAAGGAAAACGAAATAAAAGTGGATAAAAAAATCAGATATTTTTTTACTTATCTTCTCCAGGGTAACGCATTGTTTCCAATATTTTTGATATGTCAGATAAATAAAATTACGAAATATAACAAATAATGACGTTCAAATACAAAATGCAATTTACTCGTGAAATTTTCTGTACAAATACCACTAGAAGCTTGATTTTTAGTACCGAATATTTTTTATTTATAAATATTCACCCTTGGTTTCTTGATGGCAATTTGTTTCAATTAATTATCCTGTCAAAATATTTTTAATAAATTACCAAGCAACCAAATGTTCATATAAATACAAAACTATTCGGCCAAATTAAACCTTTTGCGGTATTACCATAGATTTAAAAATATATATGGATGGAGCGTTGCCTATGCTACTAATACAGTAATCTGTAACCAACATAAGAGAGAGATAGTGAGATCTAAAATTAGGCAGTGGGAGAAGAACCACACATTTTATTCCACCCGTCACGTGGTATAAATGTGCTGTTCTTTTCCCACTGCATTCTAACCTAAAAGTGTCAAATGAAACACCATCTTTTGTAGTCCGTTTAGTACTATTACCTATATGCACAACAGGATTTTACTATATTTGCTATATTTAAATATGACATAAATACAGTACTCTACTCACACGTCAAATGTCAAACAAAGTTCTTGTCACGTTGAGATGAAAGTCACGTGACAGGTGGACTTTCATCTCTCTATCTCTATCACGCTGTGTTGGTTACAGACTATCTTTATATACTCGTTCCATACATTTTACTAGTTTTATGGGTATTACCTTCGACAAAATGTTTGTTACATATCCGTAATTATTATGTATGCAAAATATTGATTACTTATTTTATGTTTCTTTACAATTTGTCAAAAATTGATATTATTTTTGGTGATAGCTTATTTGGGAAACAGTCTAATAGTATAATATTGTATTATAAGTGAGTGAAATTAGATATTATTCCTGAGTAATAAATTTATAGCACTCGAGCGAAGTGAATGAATAATAATCATTTCACTCACATGCGATATAGAACGTTTTATCTTACAGTAGCAGCTTTTTATATGCTAATAGTTTAAATATATGAAAATGACGTTTTATGAAAAATTTCTCAAGTTATGCTCGGTGACAAGGTGCAATTGAACTATTTTAGTCACTTGTGAATAATATTTAATTGTTTTAAGTCACTAAAAGCAAATGAATAATGTACATCAATAACTGCTACAAGGGTCTATTTTGTAACTTACCTGTTAATTTTTAACTGCCTGTTAAAAATTTTAACCAATGATAACAGACGTCACTGAATAAAAATTGAAAATTCATTTGACACATATACTTTTATTGGTTAAATTTTTTAACAGTACGTTGAAAATTAACAGATCAGTTACATAATAGACCCCACTGCAAGGTAAAATATATTCCGGTTCCATTATTATGCAGGTTAAAGTACTCAAGATTGTTGCTTTTACTCAACAAATTGAGTGCTAAAATCCCTCTCGAAATGTTACCAAGCAACTTTGGGAATATAAATTTTCCGGCAATTTGTTGTTCTCCTAACATATAACTAGAGCTCTAGAAGAATGTAGGTATTCTCGTCCGCCATTTTGGGTCCAGATGTCATAAATAAAACAAGTTATTGGATTCCAGTTACTTAAAAAAAACATTTAAAATTTGTATCTGTCAAATTCAAAGTATTCTGTACACTTACCTGTTAGATATGAAATATAATAATTAAGAGAATGATATATCACAATTATTAATCAATATCAACTTGAAATTTGACAGAAAAGAATTAAAGTAACTGGATTCCAATAATTTGTTTTATTTATGACACTTGGACCCAAAATGGCGGATGAGAATACTCATATATTCTAGTGCCTTATATAACTATAGAGTATATTTTGTTCTCGTATTGTTCTTATTGGAATACAGTGTATATAAGAATATATTGAGCCCAAAATGTACAGACAACAATAGCGGCCTACACATATACGACTGTCGACCTATATAGGTTTCCGGTTTTTTTTTTCTTGTAAATATCTCTATAATGACTTTTTGGAAGGAGTGCATGGCGCGCCAGGGTTCCAGTTTAGGACCACTGGTCTAATCCAAGTAGTATTAGACTAGCATACAAGTAAAATAGCGAAGGCGGCAAATGAAAATTAATAAATATACGATGCGAGGTAATTCGCTGGCAGTAGCTAGAAATGCGTTCACGACGTCGGCGCATTTTTCTGTTTTTATGTTTTATTATGATGGACGGTGGCGCCATGTGGCAGGGTCGGCCTTCGCCTGATGTCGGATCATCCCTCTTTAATATGCTCAAAGTAAAAATGTGTGTTCGCCATTAGACGTATGTGAATTTACAACCGACTGTTGTTTTCTCCGCACTCTTTTGCACTCGGCTCGGATTTGCATTTGCGCTGGCGGAGACTTATGTTTGTGTGAAAGCTGCTGTTTCGGAATGAAGAGGGTGCTCTAATGTAGTTTGTATATTAAGGGTTGGTTACAAGTCGTTTAGTTCACTGTGTACGTATGACCCTGATATATTCATCTCTTCTGTGACTAGGTTCTATAAATACTGTGATTTCTGAACATCTCATATACCTTGTACCTAATTCAGTTTTACGTGGAATTGGTATGAATAATACGGTATGTAATAAATGCAAAAACGTTGACTTTTCAAAATTCAAACCTGTTCAATAAATGCCGACGCGACACGAGCACTGTTTTTGGGTGTTTTAAGAGCAGTGTTTTAGGCTCGGTTTTAGCGCTGTACAATGTTCTAAAATTTAATTACGGAAATAACGAATAAAGTTTAAAATTATTTTCTGGCCTCCTGAACTGTAAACATAACAATCACATATCATTTACGTTTGCGCTAACTACGATTTTACAGTTACCATGATTTTTGAAACACCGCGGTGCGGGAACGCGCACCGATATTTTTTAGCTTTTTGAGGCCATTAAAATAAGAAGTAACTTTGTAATAATAAATAATGATTAAAAAACTCTAGTTACCATCAAAATCGTTAAATAAAGTAACATAAAAATAAATGAAACTAAAAATTTTATATAATAATAACCTTTGCCAGCAGCGCCATCTCTTAACACTTATTCTAAGTACCGATATTTCACAGTTGGTAATTGTCACATTGTCACATAACTAATAAAATGTCAAAAGATAAAACTGATTGATTGGATTGATGAGAATAGGTGATTAATTTTAATTATATTAAATTAATTGTAATACAGAATATCGAGAAAGGTAGGTAACATTTTAATCGCTCATGTAGTCTTTGCGGGAATTATTAAATTGTCATATTTTTAGGTTATAATTGGAAGTCTTTCTTTTCAAGTAGTTTTGGATATTACGAAATATCTGTGTTTTTTGCAAATCATAATTGAATAAATTGCCCACAAAGATTTTTTATTTTGCCATACCAGCTCTGTAAAATATGCCAAGAGGATGTGTTTCAGTGAAATTTATGCCTATAGGTTAAGATACAACCTGTATGTGAGGGAGGTAATAGTTATTTTCGCGCCGCCGTCCGACATTGACACAATTACATTACTTTAAATCGGTCGGAAATCATGTTGCTAACTTTTTATGGTTATATGTTGGCATCACTTCACTAATTTTAGCTAACTTCTGACGCTAGAAATGTCAAAGTATTACATTGACTTAAAAATATTATGGCAATATATCTACAATTGAGTATTTGCAATACAAGAAAACAGAATATTTATGGATTTCAAACATATTTGTAAGTAATTATAATTGAATTTGCAGTGTAAAATCGGAATAAAAATATGTAGATATTTTTGGTTATGATATTGGAAAATAAACATAATGGAGATTCAAATATTGTGAAGTTAGCAAAATAAAAAAATTCCTTGTCATTAAGAAAATGAGTAATAAATTAAATTTATTTACTAAATTTACATAAATATTGGCGCGAAAAATCTTGTTTATCCCTCGGTTGGAAACTATTTTGCGAGTGCTCGTATTTGTAGGACTCGCCTACGGCTCGTCTTATCAAAATAAACTCGCACTCTCAAAATAGCAGTTTCCAACCTTGTGATACAAATAACTATTGTATTAATTTATTACTCATTTTCTTAATGACAAGGAATTTTTTTATGTTGCTAACTTCACAATATTTAAATCTCAATTATGTTTATTTTCCAATATCATAACCAAAAATATCTACATATTTTTATTCGGATTTTACACTGCAAATTCAATTATAATTACTTACAAATATGTTTGAAATCCATAAATATTCTGTTTTCTTGTATTGCAAATACTCAATTGTAGATATATTGCCATAATATTTTTAAGTCAATGTAATACTTTTACATTTATAGCGTCAGAAGTTAGCTAAAATTAGTGAAGTGATGCCAACATATAATCATAAAAAGTTAGCAATTTTTGTCGAACTAGTTCGACAAAAACATTATTTCCGACCGCTTTAGAGATATGTAATTGTGTCAATGTTGGACGGCGGCGCGAAAACAGAATTTATGGGACATAAGTTCTACTATAAATAAATAGCGAATGTTTATAAAATATAATATATTTAAAACAAATACAAAACTGTAAACGGAAAATGTCGTTTGTTAAACATTGTAAAATGTTTTGTGCAAACGCTACTCGAAGACTTACAAGCAATTCATGGTTTCATGTTTCTGCACACAGCAATATTTGCTGAAAAGAACTGCTTGCCTCGTACAGCAATGGATCGTATCATGAAATGGAAGCAACGCGAGTTATTTATCGAAACGATGTCCAGGCAGCATGATATTGCATTCCAATTCGGTAGTGTGCAGTCAGATGTGATTGATAAAACTCTGAATTTATATTTTCTGGAAGATCTTCGATATATTAAATATCAGTCCTATGGATATTTGCTTTTCTATTATGTACACAGGTACAGATATACCAAGAAGCACACAGGTGTAATAAATGTAACAATTAAAATAACATTAAAAAATATTACCTACTTTTAATTATGCATTTTTTTCCCTAGTTGATGGGACTAAAAAGAAAAGAAAATTATGGCCGTGTCAGTCAACAAATTTCAGCTATGAAGCTCTAATAATACATTTAATAAAAAAAATCACGTTATATTTTTTATAAGTTGCATTTTTCCTAAATCTAACAAAATTATAAAATTATCGCAAAAGAGATAGTAAATTATGATTCATAATTCACTCTTCTCGACCAATCACAAAGTCAGAAATACATCATTCAGGGTAATTTTAAAGACGTGATGATGATGTGATGTCTGACAGTTGACACGTAGTCAATTGCCATTGTATATTTTTATGTTGAAATTTTTCAACGTGTTTTCAACGAATTTAGATCATTTTCAAAAGTGATCTCCGAATTTACAGGGATAGAGAAGGTATAGTATTATATTGGGGATTATGGTCATTATTCACGAAGATGAAGTTTACGACACGAGCTGTAGTAGGCGAGTTATGCGAATAATCCCACATATAATAAATAATATACTATTTAGTGTTTCACAAGATTCTTGATCTTGTCTTGAAATCAAGACAAGACCAAGACCAGATCAAGACAAGAAGTATTTTATATTTCCCAAGACAAGACAAGAAAGTATCATCAAGAATAAAGAAATCTTGATATCTTGATAATATATTATTCAGTTCCACATTTATTATTAAAATATAAAAATTTGATATATTTGTCAATAAAGTGACTTTGAGGTTCGTGTACACAGGTTTTAATACCATCTGGCGGCCTTAATGTGAACTTCAAAATATTGTAAATATGCAACACAAGATTTTATAAATATTGGCAGTCAAGATATATAATATATAACACGCTACAGCGTTCGTGAACGCAATATTAAAACACGCCGTGCTTTAAAGGTTGCTAAGCAACAATAAAAATAATTATTATTAATATCTGTCAAAACTGTAAACGTAAACAATAAATGCTAACCAGTCTCCATGTAATCGATATACGTCAAAAGTCACACGCGCAAAATTATGAAATGAATCAAAATCAAAATCTTGCTTTCCAGTTTATTCCAGAGTATGGTACAGGAATAATAATAAATAATGTATGACACTCGTGTATAAGTGCTTTTAAAGCACTAGCGACGTAAAAAGCACTCCGCTTCGCGTCGTGCTCTTAAACTCGTCGTAAGAAACATTTAACTAAAACTAAAAGGGAGGGGCAAGGGCAGACGCAAACGCTTACACTCTTAAGCGTTCGGATTGGATAAAATGATAGAGAAAGGGAATTCCCCTAAAATGTCAAGAATCAAGAAATATCAAGAATTCTTGAATCAAAACAAGAAATACATTGCCAAGAAATGAGCAAGACAAAAAATGTTTAATTTCTTTTTAAAATCAAGCCCAAGACAAGAAGTGATCGTCAAGACAAGATTTCTTGTCTAGATGAAGTACTAATACTATTATTTACAGTCTTTTATTTGTTATTACATGCATTTTAAAATTCTAAATAACTGTATTTGTATTTACCCCTTTGTTGTAAAGTGAATAAGTAATAATTATAGAAATATAAAAAAAATGTATTGAAATTCCTACATTCCACGTTTCAATTCTAAACCCGGTATATTTTCGGGAGGCAGTAAGTGTTTTCATCATTGTTATTATGCGAAAAATATCTATGTTGTTTATATTAAGTGTATGAACAAAACACACTTAATTTTGGATGAGCGCGTATAGGGTGCATTTAAAAAATTTTCCCAAATGTAATTCAAAACGATAACTATGTATTGACAGTGTCAGTAAAAAAACCATCAATACTGTCTTCCATAGAAAGAATTCGTTTCTGATATTGAACGAAGATCAAATATATTTTAGCAAAATGCTCCAATCGTGCTCTTTTCAATGCGATTCAATTCAACTTTCTTTAATCGAATTTTTCGATGCCACTTCCTGAGATCACGTCGGCCGCGGTGACAGATTGTGTGGCATTGTTCGCACGACGCCGACGTAGACGGTGGTTGACGCGGCGCCGCGACGCTTTTATAAAAGATCCGCAATGCTCCCCACACGTTCACAAGTTCTGGATTAGCGGAAACCTAATTTCTCGCTGCTTTGTTGATCGAACCATGTGTCAAATCGTCATTTATTTCTATGTATTTTATTATAGTAAGGGGAAATATGATCCCACGCATTTATTTTTACTTAATCCTCAAATCATATTTTATAATTTAATTTTATATTGTGAATATAATTTTAAATTTCCTTTCAGAAGTAATATTTGAAATTTTAAAACATAAATAGGATGATGCATGTTTGGGGAAATGCAATTTAATTTTATTTTTATACATTAAGCATGAAAAAGTGCTTATTTCGCATGATCTGTTAATTTAAATTGTAATAAGAGTTTCTGTCGGGATGTTACTGTTCCAAATGAATCCTAAATCTTTTTTTTATAAACAGTAGTTTTTTTCCCGCGGAGTAAATTGAAGCACGAGCCGTAGACGAGACAATACGAAAAGGGAAAAATACACTTCTCTTCTGCGGTGTATATTTTATTTTTTTCTAGACCCCAATATTTATGATTAGATCTGACACTTTTATGCAAAATGCATATTTTGTTTGCTAATACTTATTTCAATTACAATTTAATTTCTTCGCGAATTATACAGAATGGAGCAATATTTTCAATTTGCATATTGCATAAAAATGCATAATTTAGAATTTCGTGAATATTTTATGTTTTTGGGCATATTTCATGTTTTTGCGCATATTTCAGAAAAAAATAATTTTTACAGGTTAGCTAGCACACGCAGTATGCGTATCTCTCAGTTTCAATTTAACGTGAGGCAGTAATATTATAGATAGCTATCTAGTGGCAACCTACAAACTACAAACTACGACGTTGCTCTGCTCATAGTTGACAACTGGATGTTTATGTCAAAAAATATTTGAAAACTTACCTACATGTCATATCATATTAAGTAATTAACTAATTTATATAAATATTTACAATGGGAAAAGTAAAATCAAGTCAATGTAGCTTAAAAAGAGTGGATTCGCGTCTATTCATCTCCAATATTAAATGATAAAATGGTTTATTGTCAAGTATGTTTCAAAACGGTAAAAATAAATTATACATACACAGTAACTAACTGTGTAATTAATGCTCTATAATTATTACAGGTTTCGTGTGATAGAAAATTATATTACCGAATTAGATAATAAAAACATCAAACAATTAGTCGCAAATTTTAAATATGCACCAATAACTTTCTGTGATGTAGAACGTTCGTTTTCAAAATATAATAGTATATTATGATACAAGTGTATAAGTAAGCTTTTAAAGCACGTACGACGAGTTTAAGAGCACGACACGAAGCGGAGTGCTTTTAACGTCGCTAGTGCTGTAAAAGCACTTATACACGTGTGTCATACGCTATTTTTTATTATATCTGCATCATATTCTGGAAAAACACTGGAAAGCAACATTTTGAATTTGATTCATTTCATAATTTTTACGTTTGACGTATATCGTTTACATGGAGATTGGTTTGTATTTATTTTTTGTCATGACAAATTTGACAGATATTAATAGTAATTATTTTTGTTGTTACTTAGCAACCTTTAAAGCTCGGCGTGTCTTAATCTTGCGTTTATGTACGTTGTAGCGTGTTTTAAACACGGATTATGATGCAGGTATAATAAAAAAATATTTTTTATTATACCTGCATCATAATCCGTGTTTAAAACACGCTACAGCGTACACAAACGTCAGTTTAAAACTCGCCGTTCTTTAAAGGTTGCTAAGCAACAACACAAATAATTACTGTTAATATCTGTCAAAACTGAAACGTAAATAATAAATACTAACCAAACTCTATGTAAACGATATACGTCAAACGTCACACGCGTAAAATTATCAAAATCTAAACGTTGCTTTTCAGTTTTTTCCAGAGTATGATGCAGGTATAATAAAAAATAGCGTATGACACACGTGTATAAGAGCTTTTTTCTACGACCACTACTGAAAGTATGGCATTACAGAACAAACTACAATCAATGTAAGTGCGTTGTTACGAATAGTGTTACGTAATGTTCATTCAAGTGTTATGTAATGTTCATTACGTAACACTTGAAAATGAAATTTAAGTTGGCATTACCGTCACATTACCAATATAATTAAAATTTGATGCATCAAATCTTAGATTTAAATGTTATGATAAAATTTTATAATTAAATTCATATTTTGCTAGGTTTATTATAAATTATTTCAATAAAATATGTAGAGGGGACTATGTTTCGTCGTGTATCCCTACGCTCAATAATTGTCGTTTATTTTTATAAACACCTGTGATAAACACAAACAAAGCTTGTTTGACATTTAGGTTAGTGTGTGATTATTACATGTAAACTGGTAATATTTTATAGTCTCCCATCTGCATCTATAGTTTATAATCTGTGTTTTATTGTGAGGTAAATATATACTACTAAATATTATTATCCCTTACTTATATTTATTAATATTTTAAGTAAGAAATGTCAAGCGACAGTGATATTTCAATTGGAACACCACTGGAGATACAAGCTAAAGCTAAAAGTGCAACAAATAATCTTTTGGTGACAATCTCGACAACGATACGAATTTGTGTATCAAAAATTCTTGGATTAGAGAAAACAAAAAAGCATAATAAATTTCTAACTATTTGAATATTGTTTTTAATTTAGAAACAGTATTGAGTGGTCGTAGAAAAAGTATAGTACAAAACTCGAGATGTAAAGCAATTACGCCCTCGTGAAATTACAAACTCGCCGCTACGCGGCTCGTGTGTCAATTTTTTCACTCGTGCGTAAAATGCTACTTACATCTCTCGTTATGTAATATACTTTTAAAGCACTCACGACGTTAAAAGCACTTCGCTTCGCGTCGTGCTCTTAAACTCGTCGTACTTGCTTTAAAAGCTTACTTATACACTTGTATCATAATATACTATTATCGGATAGGCGCCATTCTCTCACTAACATTAATATTAAGAAATATCTAGTGTGTTACAACAAAACTGTATAATATAAATTTATAATTCCTATCAGCAGAAGATCCAGAGATTCAATACCATTGTTCTCCGTGTTTCAGAATTTTTGTTTATGTGCAATTTTAGTGATATATTATTTTTTGTATTTTGTCTGAGGGATTATTTATTTTGTTGCTAGATTTATGCTTTATACAAACTATTTATTGTTAATAATTAATAAATGACTGTAATAATTCTTGAATAAATAATATATTTGATTAATCCTATAGGTGCTTATTTATTTGCATAAAATATTTTTTCATGCATAAAATGACTAATTACTGCATAAAAAGACTTTTTCGCGCCGCCGTCCGTCATTGACACAATTACATTACTCTAAATCGGTCGGAAATCATGTTTTTGTCGAACTAGTTCGACAAAAATTGCTAACTTTTTATGGTTATATGTTGGCATCACTTCAATAATTTTAGCTAACTTCTGACGCTAGAAATGTCAAAGTATTACATTAACTTAAAAATATTATGGCAATATATCTACAATTGAGTATTTGCAATACAAGAAAACAGAATGTTTATGGATTTTAAACATATTTGTAAGTAATTATAATTGAATTTGTAGTGTAAAATCCAAATAAAAATATGTAGATATTTTTGGTTATGATATTGGAAAATAAACATAATTGACATTCAAATATTGTGAAGTTAGCAATATAACAAAATTCCCTGTCATTAAGAAAAGGAGTAATAAATTAAATTTATTTATTAAATTTACATAAATGTTGGCGCGAAAAATCTTGTGTATCCCTCGGTTGGAAACTACTTTGCGAGTGCTCGTATTTGTAGGACTCGCCTACGGCTCGTCCTATCAAAATAAACTCGCACTCTCAAAATAGGAGTTTCCAACCTTGTGATACAAATAACTATTTCAATGCGTATAATGATATTTGTAATACATATTTCCTTAAAATATAACAACATATTATGTGCATATTTTGTTATTTTTAACTGCATAAAAGTGTCAGCTCTATTTATGATTGTTTTTATGTATTTCAAAATTACTTGAATTGTAATATAATTTATGATATGTAGTTACCTGTGATTTGTATAATTTTGTTCATTTTGCACATTATTTGAGCACTATCTCTCACGAAGGGAGAGGACATGTTCAAATATAGATGAAATTGGTGGTTTCTGTTATGATTTTGGTATCATAGAAACCTAGTTTCTCTCTCGGCCGTGAAAAAATACCAATTCTCGTTGATTTTTTCAATATTTATTAATTAATTAATCTAATATACTGCTTATTTTTTTCTTTCTGCAAAAAAAAAAATCTGTTGTGGGCACCATATCTAATACCTCCCGCCTTAGATTTCATATCAAATAATGCAGGAACACGGACCACCACTATCAAGAAACGCTCATTTCTTCAAAATGAATTTTTCAAGCGTTGTTTTTTTTTTTAATGCACAAGTTAGCAGATTTCAACGAATATGTCAAAATAATTTTTTTTAACGGGCTGTAAGTAGTAAATGTTGGCAGTAAGAGAACAATATTTCAAACAATAATTTTAGATAATAATATTTAAAAAAAATTCTAATAACAAAAGTTGCCATTATACCATTATTTGTTGAGATATTTCAAAATAACTTAATACCAAAATTAATCGACTCTTCCCAAGGGTATACAATTCATACACACAAAATAAAAAAAAGTTCAATTTAGTAGTTTTTCAGAAATCTTAACTCCAGAGATCCACACAGACAGACAGACAGATAGACAGAGACGGGCACACACACGCAGAGGTAATCGCGAAACTATTAAAATCGTATTCTAAGGAACCTATAACGTGTTCATCCATTGAAAACTCACTACCGATTTTTTAAATTTATTTAATTAATTTCGCGTAAAATATTATTAAGTATACAAAGTTATGCATAAAATAAAAAAAAGCTTTTTACTAGGGTATATTTTACTATTGGTTCCATTTAAAAAATTATAAGTTTGTGTCATATCTGGAATATATACAAATATTTTTGTAACACAACTGGTTATTGTTAGACACTAAAAATATGTAGGTTTATTATTTGGAACATTTTTCTAAATATGCGATAGTTTAGAAATTATTCAAAAATGAAGAATCAACGAAAATAGGTTTTTCTCTATATCTATGGAAACTTTTTTTTTAACTTGCCCGAACTTGTAGCTCTTGTAGTTCTAGAGATCCCAATGGTGAGCTTTCAAATTAAAACACACTGTATAACCTTAAGTGACTCTGTCATTAGCCACTCAACCACACAAAAATAAAAAAAACAGCCCCTAAAATAATGATTTCGCGGTTTCTGAGCAGGGCCACACGTCGTGACGTGTGACATTAATGGCTCGGACTCACCGAAATTCACGAGGGCCAAATAATTAATGTCCGACTTCCTAGTTCTAATTATCTGTATCAGATAGCCACCAAATGTTCTGCAACCCGGGTCGAGTGGTTGATGTCCGTCCGTATCATCTATTACACGAGACACGAGTCACTGCCATATGTCGCCTGCGTTGCGCATTGCGCGTGCGTGGATCATACTCGTGAAGATGTTCGTGTTGCAGTTTTACAGATATTAATTTAGATAGTGGTAGAAACTGCAAGTTGACTTAATCGAGGTTTTGCCACGGTTGCAGTTTGAAACCGTTAAGACATTAAATTTTGGAAGTTTTTATCGCGATCTTGAAATGCGTTGTTTTGCATTACTATTCTTCGTTAGTGGGCAATTAAATGAAATGGACCAAAAGTGTTTGTAACGAACTGCAGAACAATAAAAATAATAACGCCATTTTCAGCGCGGCTGTCGGACTTTAGTCATACACTTATTTATTCGAAAAATAAATCGAAAATTGTCACTTCCGTGAATGGTCAAAGTTATGTCGACAATTAATATATAATAGTATCATATCATGAATATCCCGTGTGCTAGTATATATGAATATTTCCCTCGAAAAATTTCAACCAATCACGTTGCAGAATTTTCTGAATTTCGACCAATGACAATCGAATGCAGTGAATATTTTGCATATCAAGTATTTGCACAAGTGCGATACTCGAATATTTATAATAATTGTAAACACAATGAGGAATAGTTTAATTTCTTCGTTTTAAAAGGCAAAAGGGGTAATATCTTCAATTTTTCAATCAATTTCTTCAAAAGAATTATTTTCAAAACGCTGATGACTCATTTTTAACGTAATGTGACAGATTAAAATAAATATATGTTCAATAATTTAAAACAATGATCAGAATATTTTCTCTGGTGCACGTTCGTGCACTCGAAAATATATTCAGGTATTTGCCATGCACTTGGGATATAACTACTGAATATCACGAGTGCGCAATTTCCCTAAATTCGAATTGTAATAAGACCCAACTTAATTTTTGTCTTTAATAAATTTACTCTATTAAATTAATTAAATAAATTGGGTGGCAATAGCGCCAAGAGTAAAAAATACATGTAAATTTTATTTTTATATTTTGTTCCTATAACCAAGCTGTTACGACATCCAAAGGAGTTTCGCAACAGCTCAATTGCGTGTTATAATTGAGCAATACAATTTATATTTTCAAGGTTGGTAACACTACTGAAATGTCATATATCAAATATCACACTTCGCTAAATAAATACTAATTGTAAGAATGTTATTTTTGTATAATTTTGAATTTGAAGCAGAAGTTAAGAATAGTAATAAGAAGAAGAGATAGGCAAGCGAGAGAAATGTCACAAATGTTTGCTTACAAAAGTAAGGTTAGGTGTTGAATTTTCAAACGTCACATAAGTGTCACCAACTAACACAAAATTCACTGGATATTGTAAAGTTGAATTTTAATAAAAAAAATCTGATGTGGCCAGCACATAACCTCCCGCCCAATACTACTCTTAAACGGTACAAAATAGTATTTGATGATACAGAAACATACCTTCTTATTTGTTTATTTTCTATTTATATTTGAGAATTTTAATTTTCTTTCGTATATTTATTTAATTTTTTGACATATATTTCACTAAGAAAACAGCTTCATAATCACAATGACATGTGTCACATTTCGTAAAAAATTGAAAATTTTTCATGGTGTACTAGGAATGCAAGATTTGTGAAATCTAATTTCTTTATATTTTATTATCTCTAAATCTAATGAAAATTATTAAAATTAGTGTAATCAAAACAAATGTAGAATTAAATATTCTTCAACTTTCAAAATAACATAAATTGTTGAAAAAGGAAATTTAACCGTGTTTTTCACGAAAAACTGTTAAGGGCTTCAAGTAAACTGCTACTTCCGGTCGACCAATTTTATCCAAAATCTAATCAGGTCTTCATTTAAATATAAGAAGCAATAATTCAAAAAATTGTATTTTTTGGTATTATAGTATTTGAGTTATGCGAGACGAAAAAATTGCCACAGACTACACACACACATACATACATACATACATACATACAGACATCATCGCGAAAATAGTAAAATCGTATTGTAGGGACCCTAAAACGTGCTTATTCATTGAAAACTCACTACCCAGTTTTCTGACCAAAAACAATACCTCCCTTACCTAGAGGTAGGCGGGAGGTAAAAAAACTACGCCGACGCTTCGGCTATTACAACTGCCATCAATAAAAAATAGTATAAAGAACTCGTTTCATAATCGTCGTTTATTTTGTTGGAAGGACTGGGTCACGACTTCCTTCTCACAAAATAAAATGACAATTATGAAACTCGTTCTTTAATATAAGTAGAATATTAAGTCGAATTCACTGTGTAAGAAGAGAGGTCTGCCAAATCTCCAATATGGGGATTTCTTGCATAGTTAGTTGTTCACTTTTTCGTGCTGGACGCTGGTGTCGTTGGAGGTTAAATAGCAATGAATAGCTTGTCACAATGAAATGTCAATTTAAAGCTACTTAAAATTACATTACGACGACTGTAGTTGAGACAAAAAGGTTATAAGATAAAAGTTGATGGCGGTTTAAATGATCATTATGACATTTACAGTTTGAAATGTAATATATCTAAATAATTACAACTGACACAAAGTAAACAAACTTTAATGTTTAATGTTTAATCCATTTTACAAGCTCTTCATGATTAGAGGGAAAATTGAAAATCGAAATGTGCTCACTTGTGTAACTGTCACTTGAACAATTCCCGACAATAGTATATTGTGTTATTAGGAGTAAATGTGATACTTTGTGTGCTGAGCATGTAAGTTTCAACGACGAGCAAAGCGAGTCGGACAATTACATGCGAAGCATACAAAGTCACATTTACTCCGAATAACACATGCTATTTTTTCTTCAAACATAGAAAATAGACATTAAAACATTAAAAAATGCTCAAAACTTCAACAAATATTCTGCCTTATCCAGTATTTCTAGTTGCCACAGAATATGTTATTTTGTTATTTTTGTTTATTTGTTTTATTCTTAACTGTCAAACTATTGAATTACAACCTTACTATTTTGCATGATATTTTACTTTGTCCGCCGCCGGTGTAAATGTGTTGCCAAGGATACACTTTTACGCCGGCGGCGACAATATTGAACTTCTGCTTGTTGTATACAAATACATAACAACGTACTTTTATGACGTTTGAAGAAAAAATACTTTCTCCCAATGGCTAAATGCGCGAAAATATGTGGCCGCCATTTTTACCCTCGATGTAGCGATCGTAGCGCCTGCGGGGAATAATGCAACTAATAACGTACGATTGGCTCGGTCCGATGAATGGTGTCATACACTTAAAAAAAAAGTTCTGTTTTTTTTTACAAATTATAAAAATTTTGATCATTTCAGTCACATATTATTCAATATATCTCATAAGTTTTTTAGCTTTTCATTCATAATTTCCTTTATATAGTTTCGCGGTTGCAAAATCGTGATGTCATCTTGTAAAAGAATGTACAGCATGGCAAGGCAAAAATGGTGTTGATAAAAAATAATAATTTGCTCTTCAGGGTTGTAATAATTATTTATTATTTTTAAAATTAACACTCCGATAAACAAAATTAGGTAGGTATTCGTTAATTATAACGTTTTAAAAAAAGAGTTTAGGACGTATTAAAATATAAAAATGCTTTGATATACTATACCTTGTCGCTTGTCGTGTCGGTAATGTCGGTAGTCTCACTAGCACATCTGTCATGTCAATTCATATGTTACAACTAACAACGATTTTCAAGTTAAACGCATGTTTATTATATTTGTTATTTATTTTGCCCAGAGAAAATCAATAAACTATATTTGTAAAAACCTCTCAGCAAATAACAATGACAGATGACAGTCAATCTGACAGTTGGTGTAGTTCCTCGCTCTCCGCAAGAGCGTGTTTTGTAGCATTACAAAATGACGTAGGTGCTGACGTCACAAGCGAAAAATTTGAAATGGGATGCCAATTTCAAAAAATCTTATCTTAATAACTAAATGCCTTTTAATATTAAAATTAGTATCTATATTTATAATTTTATTAAAACATACTGAAAAAAAAATAATATAAAAAGAAAAAAATTTTATGACCCCATTGCTAAGGAGTCGACACACCCCTTTTCTTACCACGATCGAAATTTAGGGGAATCCCGCGCTTAAATCAAGACTTTGCAAACAACTTTTCGACCGGTTGGAATAAATGATTTTCCAACTTTCTGAAAATCCGAAATTGACATATTACTAAACGATTGTGAATATTAGTACATATATTATACATTAAGGGAGAAAAGTGTATGATTTTTATTTAATATTTATTTAGTTTTTATTTGGCGTGTGCAATATTTTGGAACAAAAAGAGTACTTTAGTTTTTGTTGTTAACGGCAGCCAGGGCGATTAAAGTACAATAATCCTACAACGAGACGGTTGTGACGCCGAGTTAAATGTAATAATACTAATTTGAAGGTGGACGAACCGACAAACAGTATTTACAGCAGTCAATGATGGTTCCATGTTACAGTTTAGCCGAGAGCGCCGTCATCATCATTGCTGTTTTTTGAGCGGGCCGGTACCAGTACACACTCATTCACCGGGGGCGTATCGCACTTTTAATCAAATAAATTGTGTGTAAGCATCGGTTGTCCCCTTGGTCGCCCTATCGCTATCTCTGTCAAATCTAGGGGGCGATAATTAACGCATCAGATAGTATAAATGCGTGTTAAATGTGTACGCGTGCTGTCACGTCAATGGTTCCCGTTCACTACTCAGGACTGGATCCACATTTTTGCATTAAAATTATTGTATAAGTTAAATACTTATTAATAATGAGAAGACAAATAAAAAGGGCTTGCAGTGAAAATATTTAATAAAAAACTACGCCGACGTTTCATCATCAGGACCACTGAAATATAATAATTCTGGAAAGCGCACAGTCTATGCTCGCTGATAGAGAGAGAGATAGTTACTCGCGGGAGATGCTATCGCTGTCTTACAATTTTATGATTGCGCATTTGAACAAATGTCACGCGGAATACTTTCTGTCATAAAAGTGAATATCTTTGTTTATGTTCGATTCGAAGGATAACTAGTGTTAGAAAGCTGAACTAAACGTAAGATACATAAATTTTATTGCATTTTAAAATTGATTTTTTTAAAATTAATAACAACAGTAGTGATTTTAGAAGGATTCCAATGTAAGTATTACATTTGTTTAAGCCGTATTATTTACATAAGATGTAAAAATTAAAGGTAGGTACATTGTATTTCTAGATTATAGGGTAAGATTGAATTTTCTCCAAAAAAACTTTTAAAAACAAAAAAATTTGCATTGTGCAAAAACAAACTACCAAGCACGCATTCGCAATCATAAGATATCATACAAAATGAATTTGACATGTAGGTTTCTTGAATTGTGATCAGCGCCATCTGTTGGTAATTTGGAAGCCCAGTACAGTATTGTAAAATACTTCTTGATTAGACTGTACAACAATGACATCTCCCGTGAGTCGCTTTCTCTGTCGGCACGCGCTGGCGTTACCAGAGCGCGTTCCAGAATTACTATATCTTAGTAATCACTAATCAAGACTAAATTACAGGTCGAAAATACTAGTATACATGGGCACATATACAACAGCTTCAGATTGTTTTTAGAAAGTATCTATTTATTTATCCATATTTATTACTTTATTTTTATGACTTTTTTTTGTATATTTTTAACATCTAACTCCGAAAATTTTTATGTTCGTCGTTCATGAGTCTTAATCCACACCCAACATTCAGAACCATACGTCAATGTAAATATATGAAATCCATTGTATGCAAAGTTTGTATTATGAAAAGTATGATAAGATTTTCACGGAAATACGTATTTGCATCTGAATTGCTCAGTTTCTCATAGTCTACTGTGTGTTTGAAATTATGAATAGAAGGATGGATGCATATCAATTCGTTCAATAACTCATGAACGAAAACAACTAGAGTAACGAGACTTTATAATTATTAATGACAATGTGTAAAACTGAGCTGATTATGATCGAAAATGCACATCCAGAAATTGATGTTTACTGCATACACAAAACAATAAATTCAATTTATTTCAAATGTGTATGTATAGATATAACTACAAATAAAAGTTATTAGTAATAATATTTGGATCAAAATATTATTTGAATATTAATGTATCTGCCTCCAATTTTAAGAATTTATTTAATAAAAAGTTTCAATAATTTTAGACATTTAGTAATATCCAACATGGGTCAAGTGTAATTAAAAAGTATTAAAATTCAGCTTAATGAAATAGAAGATCGAATGGTGATTCCACCAAATATTTTTATTATTATTTTAATTAAAATTCTTTCATGTTTTCATGGTACACATGGGAAATCAACTGTTCACTATATTTTAAACTTATACAAGTAGATTCAAAAAGAGATTAGCGCTAACTCCATTTTTATTGTTAGTCAAAATTTCATTTTCCTTTCTCAGAACATATTTATTTTAACTTTGGTTCTAGTTAAGAATGGTTAGCATAAAATATTTTGACATATTTTGTTCATTTAATTAATTATAGATGTTGAAAAAAAATGGAGTTAGCGTTAATTCCTTTTGTGAATCTGCCTGATAATGTACAATTATCAATATTAAAAAAAATAATAATAAATCACATAGATCCATGGTAACGTATCGTAATGTGAGTCATGAAATCCTTAGTTACTCCTGTAGTTCCTTCTGCACTAACATTTTTGCGGAGGCGTGACTTGTAGTATTGTATGCGTAAATATGTATTACTTACCGAAACTCTCTCACATTTATATAAGGAAGGTATTGCGGCGTGTTAAAATTGTTGGTAGTGAGTTTTAAACAGATAAGCCCGTTTTGGGGTCCCTAGAACATGATTTGACTATTTTTATTATGACGTCAGTCTATAAGTGTATGTGTAGAGAGAGATGGGTCAATTCCCAAAATATAAAGATAAGGAAAAATTCCCATGAAATTCCCCGGAAATTTTTAATGAAATTTACCGGGGATTTCCAGAGAAATTCCTTCGGGAAATTTTACAAAAAATTTCAAATGAGAATAAAATTAATTTCTTGTTCTTTTCATTTATTGTTAAAATTGGCTTTATAATACTCTTTAAATAATGATCCAAAACGCACTAAAACACTGCAGACGTCTGTTTAGTCATAACTTGTGATACAGCGAATACCACATTGCTTGTTGCTGGAGTAAGGGTAGGTAACTAACAGAAAGGCACAAGTGCGCAAACATACATCAAGGTTAAATATCCTATTTGTTGGGAAATTTCCAAAATAATATTCCCGGGAAATGGCAAAACAGAAAGATAAATTTATTTATAACATGAAAAATGGTACCAAATTTTATAATGCAGGTGAAATAAGTTTTTCAGATTCTATCCCACTTGTAACTGACAGCTAATCAAATTTATTACTGCATACAGCTACTGCCAAAATGGCCACTCGGCACGAGGTCATCGCTCGATGCGATAAAAAGATCAAAAGTATTAATTCATATGTGATAATATATCAATGTTTGTATAAGCAAAGGTCGCTTGGTCCAATTTTGAAAATTTTCAATTAAGTAAAATGAATCTGAATCCGTCTCTGCGCGCGGTGCGAGCGACTGTAACCCTATGGCGGGGGTGGCGAGGGCGGCAGACAGGTTGGCCATAAGCCGCGAGGCCGGAGGGGTGGATAGACACCCTCAAATATATTTATTAGGGCGACATGTGGTTAGTCTGCGCGCGCGACGACTGCGGCGGCCGGAGTGGAGGGCTCATCGTCGCCCCGCTTTAATTATTTTATTAGTATTTTATGGGGTCAGTCTTGGGGAGTTTATCGCCAGGTGAAATCTGTCAGGAGTTATTCAAATTGAAATAACTGCGGTTTGTAAATGAGGCGAAATTAAATTTCCCTAAATTTCAATTTGAAATAAGAGCCAACTTAATTAATTTTATTAGCATGCATAATTACATACTATGTAGGTTTTATCGTAGTCTCAGTAACCAACGCATATTTTTTGACTATTTGGAATTGAAACTAAATAATATTGATTTAAGTGTCAACTATAAAATATGCTACATTTGATACTGTTTATTGTAAATTCGTATATGTACATATTAGATGCATAATTAAAAAATAATTGACGTGGCAATCATAATCTTCCACTTCTAAACGGTACAGAATAAGGAAAAAAGTTTAAAAAATGTCTTTTGTATATAACAAATTCAATTACAGCCAAACTTCAATAATTCGAACATTAATAACTCGAATTTTTAATTCTTGGACCAAACTGTAGGCAAAAGTGACAAGAAACGTAAATTTTACTTAATAAATCGAACTTCTACTACTTGAATTTCTTGATAATTCGAACAGAAATAGGTACAAGATTATTCGTTATGTCGAATTTTAGGGTAACAAATAATTTTGCATTAGGATTTTCGACTCATAGAATCAGCTTATCACTACTGTAGAAAAAAGTTTCATACAAGGATTGTAGTCTGTATTATTCCACATCTTTCTGAACAGAATAAAATTTACTTTTAATTCATTTTTTTTATTCCGAAGATGGATAGCTGACTATCTACTGTGGCCATATTCCGTCTCATGACTGGATGATGATGAATGAATTTATGTGAACAACATAAACGACCATGCTCTTAAGTGGGATTCGAACTCACGACCTCTGGCGTGCTAGGCTAGTAACCACTGCACCATCGAAATGACATTTATTTAAAAAACCACTTTCGAATGGTCGATTGCTAATAAAATTTAATCAACTCGTAACCTGAACATCCAAATTCTAAATAAGTAGGTATGTAATTTTTGAGCCATCATGAACGAAAAAATCGACAGACATCGACAGACACAAAAAAATTGATTTTCGATTTGAAAATTTTGCGGTTGTTAAGTATTTTTAGATAATATTGACAAATATGTGCCCGGTTTCTCACCAACAATCGTTAAATTTTAAATACTGTTTTAAATTAACAATTTGAACAAATATGACAATTTGTTAAATTAACATTTGGTCATTTCTTAATTTTTAAAAAGAAAAATAAACAAAAACTCAACAAGAACAAATGGGTATCAATTAATAGCATATTGTCATATTAGCAAAGAACAGGAACTTAATGAAAAAGTGCTGGAAGAAATAGTCAAAGAAGGAAAAGAGATAGGGCTGGAAATAAATAAAGATAAAACAAAATTTATGAGACTGGGTAAACAGAGGCAAGAAAACAAGATAAAAATAGGGGAGCATGAATTTGAAGAAGTGGAACAATTTAAATATCTAGGTGCAACTATAACAAATACAGGAGAAAGAGATGCGGAAATAAAGGAAAAAATATTTACAACAAATAAAGCTTATTGCATGAACAAAAAGTTGTTAAAAAGTAAAATATTATAAAAAAAAAACAAAAATGAAAATATATAAAACCCTGATAAGACTTATACTATTGTACGACGCTGAGACCCTAACTATGACAAAAAAAGAAGAGGAACAACTGAGAATAACGGAAAGAAAAATATTAAGAGCAATATTAGGAACAATCAAAAATGAAGATGATGAGAATAGGATAAGGATGAATAGTGAGGTATTAAATGAATTGGGAGGTGAAGACATAATAAAGAAGATTAGACAACAAAGGGTGAAATGGCTGGGGCACATATGGAGAGCAGGGGCAGAAACAACAATATATTCAATACTAGAGTGGGATCCGGGGAGAGGGAGAAGAGGAAGGCCAAGATCTACTTGGTTCCAAGAAGTAAAACAGGATCTACACAACGCAAAAATCGTCAACTGGAAGGAAAAAACACTAGATAGGAAATTATGGACAAAAATTAGTGAGAAAATTTAAAAGATGTAAAAGGGACTGATCCTCCCTAAAATAAGGGATCTAGAGAGCTCGAATGCTTGTTGTTTTTATTTATTTGGATTTATAAAATTTAATAAATAGACTTGTCAATGATAACAAGTAAATTATCAATTTGATATTGTTAAAGAAAGATTATATCCTTTGCAACAACTTAATTTGTTATAATCACTATGAGTTATTTTTCTGCTTCAATATAATTACCAAAATATGTAATCAAAAGCTCATTAAAATAAATTTTAATAATTACTATATTCACAAATACATTTAGTTACGGAATACACAAAAATAATTTGTTACTTGCTAACAAATTTGAAACTTGTTAATTTAACAAAAATTAACGGTGGATCGTCTGGGACTAAAAATTTTGTTAATATATTGTCAATTTTGACTATACATTTTTTACTGCGTGTTATCGAGAAAATGGTGGATTCGACCCAAAATGTGTTATCTTACATATATGTATGCGTGGGAGGTAAAAAGTAAGTAAAAATTGAATTCAGATGTAAATGCAGTGGAAATTGCAAGGATGAACATGTCAATTGTGAAAAATCGATCTGAGGGATATTTATATTTTTTTCTCTATTGAAAAATATAAAATTTAGAAAAGTGGTATTGTTAAATCAAGCGAACAAATAAATTTTATTTATTTAATTAACAATATTTTATAATGCCGCATAACACTTTTTTAAAATAAACTTGATCACTGTTTTATGAAATATATTCCGGGAGAACGAGTATTATGATTAAAACGGTAAAAGTATATCCGCAGAAAATCGCTTAGTAAAAAATTTCGCAACTGTACTCGTCAGAGGAGAACAACGCTGTTTGGTTTCCTTAACAATGAGCGAATTATTTCATTCGTTTTTTTCGTAGGTTGGTATGCTTACGTGGACGAGCTTGCATGGCAGACTGCGTGTATGTATGTTCGTACATACATCTCTAAATTAGGGTGAAGCGCTGAAGCTTATATTTTGAATCTCTCTCATATCAGAGCGGTCTGCGCGATACATTTTAATTTGTGTACGCAGTTATGAAGTGGAACATATAAAACCCAGTGGCTGCTCGTGAACAAAGGCATATAGTTGTTAATAGTTTACTCTATGCTATAAAAGACGAATATGCTTTCATGGTAACGTGTACTGAACAGCATTACATACTGAAATTCAATTAAAAATTGGTATTTAATATTAATTACCAAAATTTCATTGTATACTATATTATTAGCAATATTAGTTTCTTCATGGCAGAAATGAGAAAATGGGGTACATTGCTCCGTGGAAACAACAAATAAAATACCACTAACGCTTTCATTTTATCTTCTAACTTCTTTGGGGAAGTTTATTAGAATGCATTGCATGCATAACAATTTATATTTTATTTACTAAATTAAACAAAATTAACAAATGTTTGAAAGTTGCTTGCTTAGTACATTTTATAGTACTAATATTTGTTTCAAATATATATTTTTTTCTATTTCGTTGTTCTTATAAAGCTATTAACACGTCTTTAAGAAGATCTACAAGCGTTTTTTATTTACTAGTGGTGGTACGAATGTCTTCAAAACTGTCAGATAAGTAACATTATCTAAAAATGTTATTTTGTTGGTGTCGAACACTAAAATATAATACCTTAGATCTTATAACTATACTGGATACGCGGAACAGCGAATGCGTAGGATTAAGAGAGACAGCGAGAATACATTAATCACACACAACGCGCAGACTCGTAGAAAATAAGCGCTCGCTGAAATTACACAAATGCAGTAACACTATGACAGACGCACCTACACAAGCAAAGAAACGGTGAACAATGATGCGTTCATTGTAGAATAGTTGCTACATTTGTTGCGCGGTTGCTATAAAAAAATATGTGGCACAGTCTTAAAGTACGTAATGCTAGTCTTATTCGCGAATGGGTCAACTAAAACATGAGCGTAGCGTACCCTGAATGATTAAGGATGCTTTACGTTACGTATGTGTATCATACAATATTTTATCTACGATATAATGAAAAAACCCAATAAATGTAAAAAAAAAACTTTTATTTATGCATTAGGATAACAATATTAAATGAGAAGTTTGCCATGTTAACAATTTTTTTGCAAATTTGGCATATTTAAAAATTTAAAAGCATGTTGCTCGGCAACCCGTGACTAATGGGATCGTGTTACTAAACAATCGTTTTACAAACTTAAAACTAACATCTAAACATCAATTTTACACACTATCTTAGAAAAAGTGATATTTAAAGGTGTAATCTTTTAGTTTACATATTCGTTCAACAGTTAATAGAAATCATTTCTATTATTTTATTTTTAATTTAAACATTTTATTTCAAAATCATTGACTGTAAAGTGGACTGTGTTACAAAGACAGGTGGCCCAACCACTGACTGTCTCTCTCGACTCATTTTTAACGTCGGTTGCGTTCCAGTATTCATTATATTTCAGTGGAAATTTTACTTTTAATTATAAATCTTTTATGTTTCCATAGATGATGGAACTAAATAGAAAATATTTTACTAATGTTATTTAAATCACTGTTTTAAATAAAAAATTAAGATCGCCAGTTCAAACCCCATAATTGACAGTCGTTCTGTGGGTTTCTCTCAACTAACATATTTGAGGGCCCTGATTGGATGATTGCTAACATGAACGAAGATGCACAGCGAAAGAGAAATGGCGACCAAAGCTTTTTAAATATTTTCTCTTTTAAAATTGACTTAATTTTTATTGCAAAACTGACCGAATAGTGTCGTGCCTTACTCCACGTGTCCACGTGAGGTCCCATTCTGCAATTCTCACACCTCGTGTGAAATCGGCATAATTCTGTATTTGTTATATAATGAATAAAATTTCTTGTACAGCTTGACTCAGTAATGATTGCATTACAATCGTTGATGGTTTCTCCGGCTATGACGAACCTCGCCTCCCACATGCGCGCCACTATCTCTCGCTTCTATTTCAAACGTGGAGTATAAAACACGATAGCGCGTTTTAATTACTCCCCATTAAAATTGTAATTAATATGGTTCATATATGAGAATTAAATATCGTCGAATTTTATACGAGCTCTCGCGAACGGCTAAACCGGAATAAAACTCTGTTAATTATAATTATAGAAGCGACTACCCTTCGTATTGGCTTTGTTCGTTTATAGTACTTTTACAAACGTGCCGCCAAATACAGTCAACTGTTTTATTTTGTTTGCACACAGCCGAGTCGATCGCTTCGACTATGACATTATTTGTGTGATCGTCAGAGGTTTCTGTGTATTGCCCGATGTTCGCTTATTTCTGTTATTTTCCACGGTTCCATGGCCTATGTTGCGAAATAATAATTTCAATTTTAATTAATTATTTTGAATTGTAATTGTGTATTTGATTGAGCAAGTTCCATATTATATTACATATTTTATTTGTATATGTTGTTTTATATTTTTATATATTGAATAATTTCATTTATATATTATTTTCATTGTGTTATGTTAATTTTATTTAAAATAATGATATTTGATTTTATTATTTTTGATATATGAAAATTAAAATGAACATTGCGAAACTGAAATATTATGATAAATATGATATGGAATGGATGTATAGCCATTTTAAAAAGGTTGAAAATTAAATTACTACCAATTATATTTTAAAATATGCTCAATGCTAGAAAAGGAAATGTTATTTAAAATTATTATTTGAAATGGTTCCTTCACTGTAGTAAAATTTAATAAAGAAGTATGAAATACTATTAGCATAATTAATACTACAATCATGAGCTATAAGCACTACGTCCTACCTCCGAACTTGTTACATATTGCTATATCTTCCATATAAGATAAGAAACTCGTGAATCGAAGATAAACAACAAAATAATAAATGTTTAGTTTTAGGAGTTTCAGTTTTTATTAGAAGCGATCTCGATGTCTCAAAGTATATATTAGAACTTTTTTTCCATACCAATTATTTATTAAGAATAATTTTTGGCATTGAATTGTGTATTTGTACCTCCCACATATACGTATGGTATTTTGATTGTGAAGCTGTTTTCTTAGTGAAATATATGTCAAAAAATTAAATAAATATACGAACTAAAATTAAATTTCTCAAATATAAATAGAAAATAAACAAATAAGAAGGTATGTTTCTGTATCATCAAATATTATTTTGTATCGTTTAAGAGTAGTATTGGGCGGTAGGTTATGTGCTGGCCACATCAGATTATTTAAATATATTATTAGACGTGTTCTGCATGCAATCTGCATTAAATCCGATAAATTATTATCAAAGGTAAATAACAAACAAATTATTACCTTATTTACTTTCACCGTATAGTATACGAGTATATGAAGTAAAATTTTGACATAAGGGTTAAACTTTATTTTGGCTATTCTCGCGTAGTACTATTGTGTACTTTAGAATCAATTTCGGAAAAATAACATTTTTTCTATTTTGTAACGTTTTTATTTTGGTAGAGAAAATGTATATTTTTTTATTATAAAATTTTATGCTACTGTGTAGCAGTTGTGTCTTCATAAATAGAAAGCAATATCAATACGTTAGAGAAGACTCGTTTAACTATTGCTTAATGTAAAATAAAATCCTAAGGTAAAACAACGAAATAAAATTTGAAATGTTGGTATGCGGCGCAATATAAAATAAATATATTTATCCTTTTTATTTGAATAAAAATTTCACTAACAAATAAAATAAAATGTCACTTTTATTTATTGCCACAATAGGTAAACAATCCATATTGCATTTAAACAATTAAATTGCTAAATGATAAATTATTAAAAAAAGCTATTTCAAAATATCAATTAAATTAAAACAAAACAATTTTAACTTCCGTCCACAGCGGCACATTTACCTAAACAAAAAATTAACTAATAAAATGAAACAAAAAATTAATTCCAATGTGTGATGGATGTGATCATGACACCTGCGGGAAGTGAGGGTGGAAGAACATCAATGCCGCCGCCGTCCGCTCCGCTGCTCGTCTACGGAGGCGGACGAGCAAAAGTAGACACGTAAGCAGAAGCAGACTCTGGTTTGGTCCGTTGCCATGTGACCATTGATTGATGCGATTTTAACACACTCATTAGTTCGTATAGCCGTCGCTATGCTCTAAATGGCGCGGTGGTGCATGTTAGTGTCATATGACTGTAGTTGCTGTTGCCATTACATAGGAGCGGCATATCTGTTTTAGCTCATTACACACCCGAAAGAAAATTTCACTTAAGAATAATTATTGTAAATATTAACATGTACCAGATAAGCGTGTATTTGTAATAATTTGGATATGGCTTTCGCAAACTTCGGTGAGTGTCTTATGCGTGCATTATGTGGTGAAGTTTTTCTTTTCATGTGACTTGAAAAGTGTCATTATAAATGACCTTATCAGTCTATCTACGCTATCAAGTTTTAAATGAATTAAAATATCCAAGTGTCAAAACACCGTTATACCAACATAAATTGTATTTATTCAAATATCTTCAAATTACGATAATGGTAAACAGTCGACTACACTTTGTACAAAGATGGATAATTGTATATATTCACAAAAATTTCAATTGCTTCTTTACTCCATTGTGTCATATTCAGTTTAATTGTGAATCAAACACTTGTACACAATAAAAACATAAACATAAATGATATTTAACAGCTACTTCGCCTCTTTCAAAACATGAACTAATTTGGTAATGCCAAATGCTGCAATATTCAAGTTTTTCGTTGTAAGTCGATTCATCTATCGCTCTTATACTTACAGGTATTATTGTACGAGAGAGAAAACTTTTAAAGTCACTTGAAAAGAAAAACTTTATCGTGGAATGCACGCTTTATTTTTACGGGTGAAATGCAGCTACCAATCGTCAAGTCATGGCTGCCAAAGATATTAGTGCAAGGTGAATCACAGGGGTAAAGTTAAAATGACAATTATTTTCTCGGTCTCTTGGCCGACTTTCGGTGCAATATTCAAACCAATTTATTTCGGATCAGAACTGAACACCATAAAAGTTCATAAAATACAACAAATTCTCATTAGAAAAAAAAAATTTTATTCGAATTTTGTCACAAAATAGACAATTAACTAATATTTTCACTCTATTATCACTCAATTGCAATGTTGATGGGACGAGCCATGAGTGCCGAGAGAATAGTCACACGGTGGCCTATCTTATACGCCATCCAGTATATTTGGAGTTCAGTGAACAAAATACTTAATATTTTGTGGATACGTACGATTATTGCAAAGACCGTAGTCGAAAAATTTAATAAAATAGAATTAAGGACGTGATAATAAAAATACATTTTTAAATATTCAGAATATTCCCATCGTGATTAACGATATAGCTCCTACCTATTCCCATTCGTTATTTATAAGGATAAGGTTCGCTGAGAAAGCAACAAATTGCAAAACAAAACAATAAGTGCTTGATCTGATAGTAGTTTGAAAGTTTTTATTACATATCGTATAATCGCCAGCGTTGTCTGAAACTCTTTGAACTATGAATAAATTGTGAAACTAAGTAAAGAAGTTTTGTTAGTTCTATTTTTTATGTAAAATGTATATTATCTGTTTTCATTAAATATGACAGTTTTGGGTCACTGTGTCGTAGGTTGTGTCTTTATAAGTGAAACAAAAATTTTAAAATTCATATTCTCTTCGTACTGCTTTATATAAATGATGTTTGATAAAAATTACTGAGGCACTGCCACCATATTTTCTCCAAGATCAATTTAATTCTCTTTACCTGTAGCAATATTGATTAATATTGATTTCCTAGTTGGTTCTTTTATTTATGATATATTATGTAATAGTTATTTACTTACAAAGTGCGAAAAAACATCCTTCCCAGATCAGCGCTTGAAAAACGAACGAGATGAAAGCGTGTGCTTCATTTGCGCGAATTTGTGTGACATTTATTCTTAATAACTTTGTAAAATACTTTTTGTAACGAACAATTATTTTTTAATGGAATCAAAATACTACCAAATTTATAAATTTATTTTCATTCCTAACAGATGGTGCTGCTGGATGTTACCCAAAAAAGTTAATCTAGCACTGGCAAAATTTATGGGCCTATCAAATCCTTTAACCTTTTGTCAGAAACATTTTGTCATTTAATGTCTATTTTTCGAGATACTCCTCTGTTCAGATTAAAATGAGACAGGTTGTATATCATATACTAAGACCTGCTGTAAACAGAGTATCACACCTAAAAATAATTAAATGGCGTAAATGTACATTTACGAGTATTTTGCTTTATTGAAAAATGCTTCAGAATTATTGAGTTTGAGGAAATTTCTTTAGTACTTCCTACAAATTGTTCTCATTAAAAGATGGTAATGTGAATTGGGCAAACCTTAACTAATTTATTGTCTGTCACAAAAACGTGAGCACGTTCAAGAAACAAGGAATGGTGTTAGCGAACCGCTTCCGTTAGATGATCAACCGTTACTCAAACTAATGTATAATCATTAGGTTCCGTGTATGAGCAGTAGAATAACACAAATTACTTCACTCGGCGGCACTGCTCTGGCTAGGTGGTGCCGGTGTGGGGTGCAGAGACTGTACATGTGCAAAACGCAATTATATCATAACTATATCTGTCCACTACGCGGCCGAATCGAAACTCATTGGCTGCTCTATGTTACCAGTTGACAATTTAAGAATTAGTTTATCGAAATTGTTTTACAAAAGTGTTAACATTAATAATAGCAATGGTTTTTTTTTAAATTTATGACTAACTACGTTGGTCATATGTCGCTTAATGAGTGATTGATTGAAAATTTATGTGAACAACACAAACGACCATGCTCCTCAGTGGGATTCAAACCTATGACCTGTGGTGTGCTAGGCTAATGATCTATTCTATAGCTATTACGCCACCAAGATCGGCAAAAAGAAAAAGTTATTTATGAACATGTTTAATACACGTGGTTTGTATAATATTGTATTCAACTTTGATGAAATACCTCAGTTTCATAATTCTATATAAATTCTAGCTAATATTTTCTTCCATCTTTTTAATACAACAAACTGTAGCACAACTCAATTATTTTATTTACTGAAATATCTCTGATAGTTCTTCAAGTAAATTACCACTTCTAGTTGTTGAATTACCAAAATCTGATCAGCTTGTAACTTGAGTATCTAAACTGTAAATATGAAATTTGAAAATGATATTGTTATTAGATTTTGAGTTATCGAGGACGTAAAAATCATTCCAAATAGCCATGTACGATTATACACACACGACGTTGTTGTGAAACTGATGAAAGCTCACTATTGAAATTTTTTGTTACAATACCTCCCTAATATGTAATGTGTAGAAAATTGTCGTAGCTTTAATTTTATTTCTATTTATTTATTTATCTACTATAAAAATATACCGGGTGGAACATCATACCTGTGTACATAGGCGATTAACATGAAAAAACAGTTTTTCCGTGCGAATTGCTCCCCAAATTATTTTAGGCAAAAATGCTTCAAATACATGTTGTAGAGCATAAAATTCTGCATCTAAATCAATAAACAGAATTACTTTTACTTGCTTGCTTGCAGAAATTAAATATGAAAACATGGAAAATTACGTTAAAAATATCAAATAGCCATGGAATTGAAACAAAAATTAATAAATTTTTTACATTTGACAGATTAATGATTAATTTGACGGGTAAAATATCAAATAGACAGAAAAACGATAAGCATTTATTTATTTTTGTTTCAATTCCATGGCTATTTGATATTTTCAATTTTCCATGTTTTTCATAATTAATTTCTGTCGTTACAAAGCAAGCAAAAGTAATTCTGTTTATTGATTTAGATGCAGAATTTTATGCTCTACAACATGTATTTGAAGCATTTTTGCCTAAATTAATTTGGGGAGCAATGCGCACGGAAAAACTGTTTTTTCATGTTAATCGCCTATGTACACAGGTATGATGCTCCACCCGGTATAAGAGTGATATACATTGTAAGGGACTGCATTGCTAAACTCCAAATCGTTCATTAAAGTAGGTACTACTTTACAGTATAACAACCATTACTACACAGCAACGAATTTCGACTCCTACCATTTCCTTTGCTCTTTATTCGGAAATATTAATTGTAATACCTATTACATCTTTTCCTCATACTTTTTTTATATACAACCGGAAAAATACTTTATTTAACAAAATAGCCTATTAACAGCATATAAAACTAGTAAGAATGCTAGGTTTTTAATTCTAAATTTTTATTTCACTACCAAATATATTCTATATTAGATTAGGTCAAACTTGAAATAAATGTAAAGACCAAATAAAATAACTGCTATGACAGAAGCTTTCGTCATCAATCAAAAAAATATGTAAATAAATAGGTTCCAATTTAAAACTACTATCCGATCAAGCACTTATTGTTTAGCTTAGTAATTTGTTTCTTTCTCAGGGATTTTTAACCTTATCCTTATAAATAAATAGAGGAAAGGGTGGTATTATGGGCACCTGCAGGTAATATGGGCACCCCAAATATCTAATAAAGTAGAATGCGCATTCTATCGAAACCGCAAGAAACTAGTAGCAATAGTTCATAATTATACCTGTGGAGCACGGTGGCGTAGTAGCTGCTGTCATTATTGAAATACGGAGTGTGTTTATATTGTGATCTAATAAAAACTTTTAAAGGTAAGGGTTTATAAAAATATTACTATTAGAACCACTAGGTATTTTCTAATTATGGTTACTGTTGTGTATTGTGCAAGTCCCATTGGTTTTATTACTGCAATAACATTAAAGTGTATTATTAAGGTTAACCGGTGATAAATGTTTATATTCAAGTATGGCGAGGTTGGTAATATGGGCACCTGCCCAGCTGATATTATGAGCCCTCACACTGAAGGGGCCCATATTTCAAGCACTACAAAATTTGTTGAATTTTTTGTTGCAGATGCCACACTTACATATGCGATTTTTGTAAATAAAATTACTACAGTTTTATAAATGTAATCTTAGTAAAAAAAAAATTGTTTTGTACTAAACGAGTGCACTTTTCCTGATTTTCACCATGGGGCTCATATTACCGACACAAATTCTATTTCTCAAAAAATGCAGTATTTGTTAAGAATATTTTTAAAGATGGTTCAAATAGGAATATCATATATACATTATACTACAAAGTAATTAGAACATATTGAAGTTTATTTTCTCCAATTTTCAGGTTAATTGAATCAAAATGGTAGCAGCTACAAGCAAAATACAAAATGGGTGCCCATATTACCACCCTTTCCTCTATCGTTAAACATGATGGGAATATTCCGAGTATTTTTATTAGCACGTCCTTATTTCTACTTTATTAAACTTTTTGACTATGGTCTTAGCAATAATCGAAATTATCCACAAAATATTAAGTTAAGTATTTTGTTCACTGATTTCTAAATATACTGGATGGCGTATTGTCTCGGCAGTTATGGCTCATCACTTCAACATTGCAATCGAGTGCCAATAGAGTGAAAATATTGGTAAATTGTGTATTTTGTGACAAAAATTCGAAATATAGTACATTATTATATGAGGGATTATTCACGAAGATAAATGAATAATGACCATTATCCCGAATATAATACTATACTTTTTATACTTCTGTAAATTCGGAAATCAATTTTAAAATGATCGAAATTCATTGAAAACACACGTTGAAAAACGTCAGTATAAAAATACACAATGACAACTGACTACATGTCAAGTGTCAGACGGCCGTTGCTAGATGATCCACATCACGTTTTTAAAATAACCGTGACTTTATGAAGAGTGAATTATGAAATATTAATTCACTATCGTGAAAAAATTAAAATAATGGGGATATTTTTATACATTAGTAGAAAAAAATAGTGTTATTTAAATTTGTATATAGGTGGGAGGAAGTTGAATTAAAAAAAATATACCTCTCGTATTTTTTATTAAAGTATACGTGTAAAATTACTGTCATAAAATCTTATATTCAGTGTAAAAAAGTGTAACGAAATTCTGTAAAAAGTACGATCCTTAACATATAATTAATAATTTCCCCCAAAAAACGTAATTTCGCACATTTTAATCTTATTATGATAATTTCGATCGGCTGCGTTGTATCAAAATTCACGACCACCAATGTCGGAAGAGATGGCAGAGGCAGATAAGAGGTAACGGGTTTTACGGCAGGCAGCGCACGTGTGTGTCGCGCGACTCGGTATTTATAAACATACAAATTGAATAATTAACATTTTTTCGGGAGCTCGTTTACATATCTGCTGGCGACAGCTGTTGGATGATTCCGTTACTCGTGTATGTAAAACGCGGTGTAAATCAACGATTAATATGAATTAAAATTTTAACATGGCTGTTTGTTACATGATAATTGCTACCTATTATTTGTTTTATGTATGAAGATAGATATTTATCTATGATTAAGTTATGTGACTTTATTACACATATTATTATGTATTCATGTACGTATTATTATTATATATGTTGCTTTGATTTACAAATGTTTTCTTCTCTTTTATCCTTATACATACTTAGATTCAGTACAGAAGTTCCTTATTTTGGGGTTTTTATCCATTTCTTCCACTCTTCCTATTCTTTGCTATTTTTAGTTTAACCTAATATCTAATGGAAAATGGAGGTAATGTGAGGGGTCAAAATTTTTGGTATTAATCTTTTAAGAGATAAGCACGGTTTGGGGTCCTTAAAAGTCCTAGATATAAATAATAAATATATTTTAAAATTTGTTTTTAAAAATAATGAAAATGGAGTCGTTTTAATTTTAAACAAAACGTTTTTATTTATAACGATATCATTTTGAATTAAAACTACTCCTAGTCAAACTACTTCGTCTTCATAATGAGTCTCAGTTGAATACTTTGATATGTTCCTTCAAAACTAAATAAATTTTCATACAAGAATATTTATTTAAACATACAAAAGTTTTCAATGAAATGAAATCGGATTGGCACTATTCAAATCAAGTTTTTCTTCATTCAAGAGGAATCTGTTTGTTCCAAGGATAGTATATTGTGCAACAAGTGCAGAAAATTTTCTATATCACGCGAGTTGTGAGAGTTTTATCACGAGACGAAGTCGAGTGCTGAAATCGCACGAGCGTGAAATAGATAATTTTGCACGAGTTGCACACTATACTTTTCTACGATCACACTTTTGTCAAGATTTAATAATTATTATTATTACTCTTCAGAAACAAGAAATGACGTCTCAAACTCAAACTATTTGATGTTTATGATTACAGCATGAAGGCGGCGCAAGTGCAGATGTGTGCAGTGTTACCAACTATAAATATATAGATAGTAATATAAAAACTAATGACGTATTTAATTTAAAAATTGATATTGCATTTTTTTATAATCTCAATATTGAAAACGAAGACTTATATAAACTCTGAATAATTTTGAATTATTTTATGATACGAGTATATAAATGTAATAATACATGACATTTTAATATCAAACTGTATTATATTATTAGTAAGTTGGTCACACTTGGGTGTGGAATAATTGCGCACGCTATTCCACACTACTCTGCGAAATATACAATTTTCAAGCTTTGTTTTGTGTAGAGAAAGTGTTATTTTCAGTAGTGATCGTAGAAAGGTTATGTGTCGGGCAGCTCGGATTATTTTTATATTTATTCCTCTCTTGTTTCCTATTTATGCTATTTTTACTTCTCATGTTTTACCGGTTTCCTTTCTTTACCTCTTTTATCGATGTTTCCGGATTCTATAATTTATCTAACTACGTTATTTTGGTCCACCCTTATTATGTGTCCGTAACATCCTAGTTGCTTTCGCTTTAGCTTTTTAACTATATCAATTTCTTGATTTATTATTCTTCTTATTATTCATTTATTTTCCTGTCCTGTATTTCCCGCCATCTTTACTAGATATTTCATTTCCTTCATATTATTTGCAATTATACAATAACAATAGAGTTATTTACAGCATGCACAGCGTTGGGATCTCAAGAATTATTAGGAGCCTACTACTTCGGTTAAATTGAATCACGCGCTATGACTGTTAAACCTTGGCGATGACCATAATTTCTATAAAACAACAGTTATTATAATGAATGTACAGGTTTTTGTAAGCCAAATCGTTAAAATTTCATAATATTAAATGCATTTTCATAAAAGTATAATGGTTTTTAAAATTGTACGAACATTTCAAATCAGTCGGTAGGTATTTAATAAATTATGTGAATTTAAATTAAAAGTTCGCTATGCTTGAATAAATTATTGTTATAAAGTTGAATATCAAAGTTTTGTAAAAATAAAAATCGTCGACCTCGGTGGCGTAGTGGCTATGTCACTAGTCTAGTACTCCAGAGGTCGTGGGTTCGAATTCCACTGAAGAACATGGTTCTTTGTGTTCATATATAAAATCACTATATGACCAAAGTAGTTAGTCCGCTTCCCATCTTCATAAAAAAAAAAATATAAAAATAAAAAATGTGAAAATGCCCTTTTTATTTTTATGTTAAATATAACTAACTTTTAATAATGATTAGAATAGGAATTTTTGATTTTTTTTTTATCAAATAATATACTAAAGCAATTGTACTTTATGGTAATTAATACATGATTATAAAAATTGAATTTCTGAGGTGCAAAAGTGCGCCTTCTCGCATATTACAATTTTTTTATTGAAAAATATATAAAGCGCCTCGCTTTTACTATAAATCTATATTTTTTCCTCCCACACTTACATCCGGTATACGCAAGGGAAGCATTGTGGTGGGTCGAAATTTTCGATTGTGAATTTTCCCTTAAAAATAATTTTACTGTTTTCATGATTACGTTTGTATATGTGTGTGTGGGTAGAATTAGAATGTTTAAGTTACGAGCTGATTAGATTTTGACTACTATTCATCAACAATAGTTTACTTGAAGGTCTCTCAGGTTTTTTTAACATAGTTCAGTAAATAATAAAGATCCATCTTTTAAAAGTTGATTACGTGGGAATTGATTTATTGGCTACATCAGTTTTCGTTTTAAATATGAACAAATGGTCCAATTTTGAGACAATCATTCAAAAGTTTTGCTTGTATACGAAACTTTTTAATTGAAATCGATTAAAGTTTTATGAAAATGAATTTATTGTTATAAAACTTGACTAAAAAAAATATGCAATCTACAGTTAAGTCTCATTTAAAAAATATAGTGATTTTTTTTTTCAACCAAATTATGCGGATGGTTGAAGTAGTGAAGTGTACTACTTAACTTCATAACGTATTCTTCTGCTTAGACAAAAATGAAATGTACAATAAGTTAAACAAATCAGAAATTTACTGTTGAATATATATATATATATATATATATATATATATATATATATATATATATATACATATATATAAATAAATAAATAAAAGAATATAATTAAATTGAGTTCTGTATAGCTAATTAATAATTTGTGAATAATAAAATGTATTGACATACATTCACAAGTGTCACTTATCAGCATTAAATGATTTTAGGATTAGACCTATTGTTTGTGAACTTGTACATTTATAACAGACTCATTTATTTATGATTAACGCAGTGAATAATAACATGTACGTATTATAATAATACAATTATAATTTATATTTATATATACAGTGTTATTCTAATTAATATTTAACATTATATTAATTAATCACTTTGGAAATTATAAAGTGCATATATTAACTTTATAAATACAGTGCAATTCCCATTTAAATACTCTGGAACAACTATGAACATTTATGCAACATTTGCAAAATGCAGTGATATAAAATTGCTTCGATTTGTGCGCTGTTTCATCGATAATGGATGTTTGCATGCGACCACTAATATCTGTTACGCAGAAATGTTTCTCATTTGTGGTTAGGAACCAATATTATTAAAGCATGACATTCAAATCATCTGTTTTTTTTTAACAGCTATTTCTTCTATGAAAAGACAAATTTTCATCGTTAATTTTGAGGTCATTTTGTTTGCACCGTTATTGATTTGTATGTTTTCTATTACATCTAACTATTTTAAATTAGAGAAGTATATGAAAGTATCATTTAGAACTAGTAAGAAATCAAGGCTAGGTTAACCAAAAACAGAGTGGAGTGACAGATACTCATATTCACACTGACATGCCTCAATAGTGCAAGTGGCAATTAAACCCTTAACTTAAGTAATAAAATAATTTCATTATATATGCATCTTTAGTTCTGTACTGTAATTTGCCAATACAATTATTTAAACCATATTTATATGTAATACAATATTATATTGTTATTAAAAAAAATATATTATAACTAAGGCAAAGCTAGTATTCGCGTGGTTTCTACAATATTTTATATAACTTTAACGAAATAATTCTACAATTTCGTAATATTGCCATATAATAAAACAAAAATGTAGCTTTAGTTTTGTCCTATTTACTACAAAAATTACAAGTGAATAAATAGTCTATTAAATAACTAGTTAACAATTCATGAGACAATCTGTTAACGCACGAGTTCAAATTTTGCAAAGGACGAGCCATTTTACAAATGCGACTTGTCAAAATTATAACTTGGTGTTTTATATCAGTTGTATTAGTTAACGCTTCACATTTGAAAATACATTATTAATTGACACAGCAATAAATTTCTTTAATCTTCAGTCCCAATAAAACAGTAAAGGAGTAAAATTAAAGCACGAGCCGTAGGCGAGGGCTAAAACACGACGATGAAAAAACTTCATAACTCCAATATTTATAATGGATACTACGTATTTCAAAATAATTTAAATTGCAATATAATTTATGATAGTTACCTTTGTTTTATTTTGTTCATTTTTCACAACAAATACCATTATTTGCGCACTTTCCCTCCCGACGAGAGAAAAAGTGCAAAAATCTCCAGTTGATATGAAATAGGCTGTTTCAGTTGTTAGCCTTTGCATCATAGAAACCGAGATTATCTTCCGTCTTTTTCCTCAGTCAAATCAAATTGGTGGTGCAAATAGTTGTTTCGTTGTTTCCTTCACAGATGACGAAAGTAAATCACTAGGAGGGATGTAATTAACTTTTGCGGCGATCAGGGAAAAGTGATATGCATTTCAAATACAGCTCCTATATTTTACATAAAATTTTTTGTAATGTTTAGCGCAAATTTTCAAATTTAACGTTGAATAAATAAATGTAACACAAGTGGTAAAAGCCAAAGAAAAACTCGCTCTCGCGAGTGTTTCTACTTTCGTATTGCAATGAAACCTTTTCATTACTTGTATTACAATATATTATTGGTGATATACATAATATACAAAAAAATATTTAAAAAATAGGAGCAGACTTTATTATTTACTAATATTTCATATAGATATACTTGATATTAATATTCCAGTAAGTTAGTAAATGTTGTAAATGGTAAACTGCGTCTGAAACAATTTTGATTACGCGAAATATCGAAATTGTAGCTTTGTGGTATATAAAATTATAAAAGGTAAAAAAAAATTGCTTGATTTGGACATACAATTTAATTATTTGTAGCTTTCTTCTATAAATGATCGGGAGAGTATAACCGCTTTCCCATGTTGCGCATTTTGGGACAAATTTATTATTTTTGCTATTGCTATTCAACAGTAATAAAACTAATCCCAATTTCCAGTTTCACAATAATATAATAGCATTTAAAATTCAATATAAATTATCACTATAATTATTGCACGTATAATATTAATACCGATCAAATTAAATAAATAACTAGTAGCAATAAAACCTGTCGTATTTAATGTCACGTACACCATGCATATATTACAGCAACATTTGTCACATTTGTACAAATTTTATCCCAGCATTCCAAACAAAAGCTCCGGAATTTTTGAACGAGTAATTGGCCAGTGACCTGGCCTAATGGAGGCAAATTAATCGCGCGGTTCCTCAGCCGTAAAAAGCACAATTAATTGGGCAACGGCTGCCTTTACTAAGAACGCTGTTTTTTAATTAATTGCCACTGATATGGCCACGTATTAGCATATTAGAAGTGCGTGAGGTGTGACGATGCTGCTTTTTGTGAGCTCGTGGCACATGTTTTCAACGCTATTTTATGTTAGAATATTAAAGGGGTGTATCAGGCACGTCTAAATGGAATTTTAAATGAAACTGTTTTATAGTTTACGAAGATTAAAATAATATTAACAATGTTTTCGTATCTGATATAATTTGGCTACGTATTTATTTAATTTAAATTTATTTAAATAGAGTAACGTATTTCTCATGATCAGTTTTCATTCCAGCAGTATCATAGGGAGTTATTAACATCACTTCATGTTCCCATTTCTGGGTGTAATCTGCACACTTAAAGCAGACCTCGGTACCTATTTCTGCGTGGGTAGAAACGTTAAGTCCAAAGAAGAAAGGTGGAAATGTATAAATTTATCTTGGAAAATGTGTACAAAAATGGTCAAGTTTCAAATCGAAAATGTTAGTAATCATATTAACCCTCTATTGCATACTGTTCCCGATCGGGAACATAAAATTTAAAGTTCTTCTTTTCTTTTCTTATGCAGTTTACATTCATGGCAATCATGTTGTAACCATTTGGGAACATTATATACACTTTGTCAATTGCCAATTAAGTCATTCCTCCCAATTTGACCAACATAAAAAAAGAATTTGAAGTGGAAAAAGGATAATTACAGAAACTGAGATAGAAAATGTAAAATTTGAAGGAAGTAGTTTATTACCTGCTGATATATTATACCTAAATACACCTTTACAAAATTTCCAAAATTTTTTTTTATCTGATGTTTTCCTAGAAGAGGTTGTTCATCAAACAATTTTGTATAGACGATCCAATAGACCAAAGTTCTATTGTAAGTTGAATTTGTTCATAATGTTCCCAATTGTGATTTTAAGAAAAAAATGTATTTAACACACTTTTTAAATATATGAATATTCCTATTGTTTAAAAAAAAAAAATTCATGCAATAGAGGGTTAAGAATAAAAATATTACATGCATTTTGTTTTTGTTTTTTGTTATTTCCCATTTTGTCCACAATGTCCGAAGTGTCAATTTTCTGGTCGCCATCGTGCGGTAAATTTCAACGAAAACATTCCTATTTCTAAAGCATTTATTAGAAAACTATATTTATTATATAAAAGTATAGTATTTCAAACATCCCTTCGCATAATGGCGTATTGGGATTTCAATGCGATTTTTTTTTTATATTGCTGTAAATTTTTACCTATGCACTTTACAGGAAATGTATAAATACAAAACTTGTTCAGAATTTAAAAATGCATACAATAGCGCCCATTTATTTACCTAAATGTTAGTATTTCACAATATATTATTCAAATTAAAATCAATGTCTATTAGGAAAATTGTAACATGTTCATAAAAAACTAAACAAGAAGGAAAATTATTTGAAATTTCAAATTATTTTTTTTTAACAAAAGGAAATGGAAAGAAATGAACTCTAAAATTCACCATTATATCATTACAATCTTGTATGAAAATACTGTAATAATAGTTATTTATGATACAAGTACGTAAATGCGTCAATTAAAATACGAGCGTTGCATATGTGTATCGTACAATATTTTATCTACGGTATAATGAAAAAAACCAATAAATATAAAAAACTTTTATTTATGAATTCGGATCACAATATTAAATGACAAGTTTGCCATGGTAAGAAAATTTTTGCAAATTTGGTGTATTTAAAAATTTTATTTTAAAAAGGTTGATGTTTACTCGTTAGCTTTAAGTTTGTAAACGGTTGTTTAGTAACACGATCTCATTAGTCACGGGTTGCTGAGCAATGAGTGATTAAAATTTTTAAATACGCAAAATATGCAAAAATTGTCTTATCATGGCAAACTTCTCATTTAATATTGTGATCTTACTTTACAAATAAAAATATTTTTTTAATATTTATTGGGGTTTTTCATTATATCGTAGATAAAATATTGTATGATACACATACGTAAAGCGTCTTTAGTCACTCAGGGATTTTGAAATACTCGCTACGCTCGGGTTTTAATTAACCTATTCGTGACTAAAGAATAGCTTTACGTACTTGTATCGTAAATTATTAATCAGTCGTTGCTCAATAACTCGGTCGTAACTAATGAAATTGTGTTAATAAAAACTGTTTTACAAACTTAAAACTAACAACTAAACATCAATTTTACACCCTGTCGTAGATAAATAAATCCAAACATGTGTTTAGAAATATCAAATATTTTTCATTTTTGTTTAATTTTCTATGATCGTGTTACAATTTTTCTAATAAATATTAATTTTAATTTGATTGTTATATTGTGAAATATTAACATTTAGGTAACTAATATGGCCTTTTTTGCATGCATTTTAAAATTCTGAGCAACTTTTGTATCTATACTTTTGCTGTAATGTGAATAGGTAAAAATTTATAGCAATATCAAAAGATAGTATTGAAATCCCCATATTTCACATTTTAATTCTATATCCGGTATCTAAATTTACAGGTAAATTTGATAATAAATATGTATCAATTGTATTCTGATATTCTGATATTCTGATTAGACGAATTATGTTTTGACATTTAGCTATATTAACTGATGAACTGGTTTGGGTAGTGATAATTTATATATTTGACTACCTAAATTCTTAACCACAGAGTGAACAAATATTTAAGATGGGTGGTAGTGTACTTGAGCCCTAGCAGATCGCAGAAGGCTGATAGGCGAATCCGTTTATCGCAGTTCATTTGTTATTCGATGCCTTTTTTAATGTGTTTTTTATTGGAACGAATCTGAACTATTAAAGCCCTGAAATCTGAGCGTCGCTCAGGGGTGGCAGTCGCACAAAGGGGGCTCATTTTAAGGGCTTTTATACAACTAAGTGTAATATTACATTATAGAATATCTCATCATTAGGTTACAGTGTTCTGCTCACACAAGGGTTCGTCGATACTTTGCTGGCGTTTTTGGATCGTATTGTGCCGATGGCTAAGGTTTAGAATTCTATGGCAGTGGACTTTTTGTGAATTAGGCGGCGGGGCGTTCTTGCCGTAAACCTATTTTTCGAGGCGATGTTTAACTAAGAATTACTTATATTTCAAGGTGGTAGTCACGGGTACAATTGTCAAATTTGTACGTTTTATAATCGAAGTTTATTTTTGTTTGTGACAAATAAAAGTGTCGAATTTGAGTATTCTATTTGACGCTTTTAGTCTGGCAAAGTTTGCGGTTGTTAAAAACTTTCTTTAGAAAAGAAATTATACAATATAGCAAAAATGTACTTTAAAAAGATTATATGGTTTTAAATCATTCAAGCAAAGAATATTTAATAGATCTCAAGTTTCAAAACGTAAGGGCAGTTTCTGCTTTTCATTTCACCACCCGATTTTTTTATACATATGAATGTGTAATACATGTTTAATATTTAAACCAGACACATGTTTGATATAGATATTTTAGTTATTTGTTGGTTCTCATAGCATTTATTATTTTGAATTTTTTTTAATTTATCATTTTCCAGAAATTGGATACAAGAAAAAGTGAAAGTAATATTTTTTATTCCAAATATTATTGCTACCCAATACCGTTTACTTGACACATTTTTTGCGTGACACGTAAACTTCCATTTTCTAATTATAAATCAGTTCTTCATATTGTCATGAAACATAATTATGAAGTTTCGTTATACTGTATTGGCTAGCTCGACACATCCATCCATCTATGCAGATGTAATTGAGGAAAAGGTAAATCAGATTTAGAAAACCTAAAGGCATGTATTTTCGCGAAATCTAGTTATCGATTTTTATAGTTCCTATACATATATTCGTATACAACTTTATACGTTGAAGGAAATAAGAATTTGAAAAATGAATTACTAAAACTATTCTCATCAGTTTTTTTTTAATGAATCTGCGAACAAATCGCATTTGCTACATTATAAATATTTTATTTTGATGTACCGAAAAGGATTTTTTGTGCAACTGGACATAAATAAGTATTTCACAGCAATACAGGCCGCAAAAAGATATGGTAGTGGCCGCGAAAGAGGTAAACAATCATTTTGACGCTAGAGAATTATCATGATGGATAATATGATCATAGTAATGAAGGAATAATCTTCCTTTATTATCTGTTCTGATAAGAATATCTATAATAGTTTTTATATTATCTTTTCAAAACTAATTGTTTTGTTTATCAAATGTCAATCTCATAGCCACTTCCAAAGCCAACTTTCCTCTTATATATTTACGATTCGACTGTATCAAAAAACTAGGATCGATGACCAGTATCGTTAGCTTTAAAATTTTATAATTCATATTGTTTAGAATATGTAGTACGAAATTAAAAATCAGTTATAAATTGAAATTTTATAAGAAATCAATTCTTAACGCCAGTTTTATTACTGGGGAAAGATTTTTTTTTTACAAAACCTTATTTTATAATTATATATTAGTTATAAGTACGTTATTTATACAGGGTGTTAAAAAAGAGAGGTCACGGATTTAAGGGTAGATAATACATCTTAAAACAATAAAAAAAGAACATATAAACATATTACCGGAATCGGAAATGCCTATTTTCAGAGCTATAGCGATTTTAATATTTTATTTGGGTCATATACAACTCATACTTTTAACATTACAATAACATCATAGAAGCCGTTTACAATGGCAAACAGTCAATTATAAATTATAAAAATCTGATGTGTGCAGCACATAACCTCCCGCCAAATACTACTCTTAAACGATACAAAATAGTATTGATGATACAGAAACATACCTTCTTATTTATTTAGTTTCTATTTATATTTGAGAAATTTAATTTTATTTCGTATATTTATTTAATCTTTTGACATATATTTTACTAAGAAAACAGCTTCACAATCAAAATGACATGTGTCACATTTCGTGAAAAAATTGATAATTTTTAAGTGTTTCTATGGTGTACAAGGAATGCAAGATTTATGAAATCTAATTTCTTTATATTTTATTATCTCTAAATCTAATGAAAATTAATAAAATTAGTGTAATCAGAATACGTAAAATTAAATATTCTACAACTTTCAAAATAACAATTTATTGAAAAACGAAATTTAACCGTGTTTTTATGAAAAACTTAAGATCTTCAAGTAAACTGCTACTTCCATTTAACCAGTTTTATCCAAAATCTAATCAGCTCTTCATTTAAATATAAGCAAAAATTCACAAAATTGTATTTTTTGGTATTATAGTATTTGAGTTATGCGAGACGAAAAAATTGCCACAAACTACACACACTTACATACATACATACAGACATCATGGCGTAAATAGTAAAATCGTGTTACAGGGACCCTAAAACGTGCTTATTCATTGAAAACTAACTACCCAATTTTTTGACCAAAAACAATACATCCCTTACCTAGAGGTAGGCGGGAGGTAAAAAAGGTTCAAATAACAATTAATAATGATAAATAAGGAAAAACAAAAGACTATCTTCAACTGTTTTCCGTTATAAACGGTCACTATGATTTTATTGTAATGTTAAAAGTCAGTATGTAACAGAAATAAAATATTAAAATCGCTATAGCTCTAAAACTAGGCATTTCCAGATATATGTTTATGTGAATTTTTTTTATTGTTTTTTAGATGTATTATCCACCCTTAAATTCGTGACCTCCATTATTTGAACAACCTGTTGTATAAAAATACAGAAAAGAAGTTGAAACTAGTATTTTGACCATCGTCATGTTCACTCTGCATGCTCGTGCTGCCGTGCGCATGGGCACGCACGCATTGGAGGGCACAGCACTCGAAGCATCTACCAGGAACAGGGACAGGGCAGGGCGTCTGAGGGGCTGCAGTGCTGATAAAATCATCGATGCTATCTTGCGATTCAACCGCGGACCGAACTACCCGGGGCTGTTAGCTAATACAAGGGGTCTATTAAATGATTATCTAAGCAAACAAAAATCATCTATTTAATTAGGCGCGCATGGGGCACGCTTTGCCTTCGACACCGGAAGCTGATGGTTTAGAAGTCGCGTGCGGTCACGTCCGGTACAAGAACGCGCGAGGGGAATGAGTAACACGCATGTTGTTAGTTTTTTGGGAAATGGCATTGCGTTGTGGCAGACTGTGACGAAAGATGATCTCGCTAATTATATATTAATATCGTGGATTTTGAAAGGTCACTATACCCAGTGCAAAACAAGCATTACAATATTCCTACCTTATATTCACTGTAGTTTGTGGTTCCTGGCAGCTGCTGGTATAAAACTCACGCACATTTCTACCACTGTGTCCACTATAGTCTACGGTTATTGGGAAAAATTTAAACAAATGAACGCCAACGCAGATAAAGTAAATGTTGCTGTAACATATTCACTACAATTCACTTCAATATCACCAATTTTATTAGAAAATAACTGCACCATATTCAAACGTCTTTTAACGTAAACATCAACAACACACTAACAAGTGACTGTGTAGCCTGGTATAGTGGCGCGGCGCACGCGAGCTGAGTAAGAAGTCCAAACAAGTTCAATTAATTTCGAGTTTGTGCCAGCTACGCTCTACCTATAAAATAATTTAGATATATATATTTAAAATTATAGTTATTTTGAATGCAAGGCAGGTGATGTGGCAATCAAGGCAAATGATTAACTTTTGAAATTATTTAATTATTATGACTGCAATATAAAGAGGCATTACATACCGGATATATAGAATTGAAATATGGAATATAGAGATTTTAATGCTTTTTTTTGAATGCTGTAAATTTTTACCTATTCACTTTACAGCAAAGAATAACAACAATAGTTGTTTAGAATTTAAAAATACATGTTATAAGACCCAATGTTAATTAAAATAAAAATAAGTATTTCACGATATATCAATCAAATTTCAAATATATTTACTTAAATACATACATATATAAGGTATAAAAAATATTTTTTTAATTTTAATTAAATTTTTAGGGAATAGATCTATGGCTCTATGGGTAAAGTGGATCATCGTTAGATCGAGTACCAGAAATTTGTGAATGATGTGATGATGTATTTATTCATTTTCAGTGGCGCAGACGATTGTTAAATAATTCAGTTACTGATTGTCTATAAAAACGTCAATATTCAAATACAACTTAGAAAATAGCAGATGGCGTTGCGAGTGCAGCCCGTTTTACACGCAATGATAGACAGTGACTGGTTTAAAAGGATATTTAAAACTGTTTAAGATATCCAATTGAAAAATAATATACGTTTTGATGTCTGAATCTGTTTTCACCTTCATCTTAATGAGGTCTGTGTGTGTGTGTGGATGGTTGGATGTGTGTTCGTATATTCAATAGTCACGAATGAGAAAAGAGAAAGTAACGGAATTTCATAATAACAGTTTTATGCTTTTTTAAAGAACTGATTTGATTTTGGTTATAATTGCAAAAAAGTGGAGTTTTACAAGATATACATAGCAATAAACTGTATAGAATAATTAGGTGCTATTCACAGGTCTATACTAAGGGCTACTAACTAGGGCATTTTAAAATTTGGCACTGTTACTTTGCAAAAGTTGTTGATTACCTTGGAGATCAACAATTTTTTCATAGCAACAGTGTTAAATCTTAAAATGCCCTAGTTAGTAGCCCTTAGTATAGACCTGTGAATAGCACCCGTTTAATAAAATATTAATATTATTATTATTATGAGAATAAACAAATAACTGTAATTTATTTATTTTACATGTCAAACAAGTGTCAAGTAAAAATGTATCATTTATTTTTCTGTCATTTTTGTTGCCGGCTATAATTTTTGCTAATGTAAATCCAGCTTATGTTTCTACTAATCAGCTGCAAGAAATCATCGTCCTCTTTGGGCGTATTAAATTAAAGAATGCAATGATATTTGAATAGCAGTAACTACAATTGAAATAATCTGAAAATAACACCATTCTCCTACTAATAATTATAGATGCCGTTGGCGTGATACAATGAACAAACACCTATATTCATGTTATATAGAGCGACTCTATTCGCACGAAGCACAATGCTCGTACCCAGGGCTCCTACTTCTCATTTCAACACTGACAATTACATCCAAGTTGGCGGTTCTCGCCCGCCGCCCCGTGAAAAAACAGCGACCGTGTAATTTTCAGGTTTCAAAGTGAGTTAATTACCACCCTACAGTTGTATGACCGCGGGTAAGAATCCAGTGAGTCGACCAAGTTGTCATCGAGCGCTGTCGACTCTGCGTCGAGCAGCAAGATGGCCGACTGCCGCACAAACGTAATAATACAAATAACATAATACGATTATACTGTACGGAGTGGGGCGGGAGTGTATTTACCCCTGGAGAGACCAAACTTACAATAAAAAAGAAAACAACGCTGGATTTGCGACAAACAAAACACATTCACGTGTCGCCCTCATTGCGCTCCAGTGACCGTCAAACTCTTTAACATTTTACATTTATTTCACTACTATGGATATTCAAATGTTATTAACAGATATATCGAATATTTCGCTTTTCACAATATTTGTATATTTACACTCTATTCAAGTAAGGAAAATATATCATCACGCCTTTTACCCATTAAGGGTGTGGCACTCTGCTGACGCAGATCTCGGTATGTGATATATTTTTGCGAATGAAATGCGGTTACCAGCCGTCAAGTCATACCCCCCCCCCCCCGGTTGCTAGTGGAGGGGGAACCACAGGGGTAAATTTAAATTGACAACTGTCGGTAGTGGGATTCGAACTGAGGATCTCACGATCCACAGTCCGGTGCGTTACCACGGAGCTATTTACCCCATAAAAAGAATATAAATTGGCAAAATAAAAGAAGAAATACACATAGTTTTACAATTTTGAAGTTATTAACACGGCAAACGGAATTGAAAACCTATACTTTCGACCAATCAGATTCAAGGATATCATCGCCCAATTTTTACTCAGCACTGTTTTCTAAATTGGAATGAACTTCATCAACATATTATTGTTACTTTTACAATTATTGTCAAAAATATTCCTTCATTTAAATAAATTCTGGTAACTAGTTTTTATTTTGATTTTCATTGGCCCGGTTGCAGAAAAGATACGAGTAGTTAGTTAGTTAGTTGTTAATGTAACAAGCTGATTAACCTATAAAAAATCAACATTTTTCTTTAGTCAAGGAAATGGATTTATAAGATGATTTTGGATAGGTTAATCACGTTGTTGCACTAACTACGCATTTAACAATCTTTTTGAAATCGGGCCATTAAGCCTTATTGCAGGCTGTTTGAATGAACTGTGGACATTAGACGAAATTCAACTTTTTTCCTTAAATTTTTAGACGTAAACTTTATTTGCGCAGTCGTTACTTCATTAATAAACATCAAGTTATTATTTTTACCATTACGTAGGTCGACAAACTAAAAAGCGTGCCCGGTCGGAATGTACTTAACCCTCTATTGCATACTGTTCCCGATCGCGAACGTAAAACTTAAAATTCTTCTTTTATTTTCTTATGCAGTTTACATTCATGGCAGTCATGTTGTAATATTTGGGAACATTATATACACTTTGTCAATTGCCAATTAGGTAATTCCTCCCAATGTGACCAACATAAAAAAAAATTGAAGTGAAAAAAGGTTAATTACAGAAACTGAGATAGAAAATGTAAAATTTGAAGGAAGCAGCTTATTACCTCTTGATATATTACAGCTAAAAACAACTTTACAAAATTTTCAAAAAATTTTTTTTGTCTGATGTTTTCCTAGAAGAGGTTGTTTATCAAGCAATTTTGTACAAAGACGACCCAATAGACCAAAGTTCTATTGTAAGTTGAATTTGTTCATAATGTTCCCAATAGTGAACAAAACATAAATTTTTTTTTTATTTTAAGAAAAAAATGTATGAATCACACTTAGTTTAAATATTGGAATATTTCTTTTGTGAAAAATAATTTTTTGAGCCCTTATTTAAAAAAATAATAATTCATGCAATTGAGGGTTAACGAATAGCGTTAACGTATATTTATACAACTTCAAATTGTACATTCCGAATTAAAGATGCGAAAATAGTGTGCTTAACAGGAATGTTTGGAGGAGATTGATTGTTTATTGGTTGATTGTGTTTCAGGATTCGTGCTACCCCATTGTATAGCATATAGCGTGATATTATGTACTCGTATACATGATATTGTAAAATACATGGAATTTTCAGAACTATTAGGGAGTAAAAATGAAAATGAATTTTTTAAAGCATTTTCATATAATTAAAGTTGAAAACATGAGATTGCACTTTTTTACTTTCTTATTAGTAGTATAAGATAAATAATATTAGAGTACATAAATAAATTATCATTTATATAAGAATATTTTTAATCGAAGTCTTCGAAGCCACACATCTCAAGAATGGGTTTCCCATTGCCAACTTACAGAGAAAATATTTTTTAAAATATTCCTACCTTATATCCAATGGAATTTTGTTGTTGTTTGTTGTAGGTACAAAGTTCATTCACACTGCCCTCACTGGGTTTATTGTAACCTAGGTTTATCACAGCAACTGTAAACAAATCAATGCAAACGCATTTATTCTACATTTGTTGACAGACCATTTAAACCCACTAGTAAACAAAATACTGCACTTGTTTCACTGTAATTTACTTCAATATCACCGATTTTATTACAAAATAAACACCACAAAAATCAAGCGTCCATTCAACTTAAACGTCAAAACAATTTATACAAGCAACTGTTCAGCTCAACGAACGCAGCGCAGCACTCAATGTTCCATTTATTTCAAGTTAGCGCTAGTTCCCTCCTCCAAGAAAAATTATTTAAATGTAGCTATTATTATAAATGCGGATAAATTTGATGTGGCTGTCATGTATTTCGCTAAATACTTCGTCTTTAAATTATTTTTTATATATCTTCTTCTTTTTCCTACATATTGGTATGAAAATGTTATCCATGATAATCATATCAGTTGTTATATTACCTCTGAAAATATGTTATCCATTTTTTAAATTTATGATCGTTTCTGTCACAAAGTTTTAAGGTCCGGTGTTCTGAAATACAAAAGTTTTGGGTAGTTTTCAGAATATTGCAAAATGATTTAGTTAGGTTCTCAGTAGATAATTAAAAATTAATAAAAATTCATGTATTCTCAACCTAGAAACATATCTATATACTTTGAAGTAACTGCTAGTGTTTGATGACCAGTGAGTTCATGAAAATTTCAACGACAAATATGATAATAATAATTTGTTCCTATGTGAATATGCGAAATCTCATGTTTAAAGCATGCTTCAAAGCAGAGATTGAAGTGTGAAATGGTTGAATATTACCCTAATTTCTTTAGAGAACTAGCTGTGTGTTCATCTCCTAGGTGGTTGTCCTGGTGGTAGTTTTCTCTAGATCTTCCGTTTTCACAAATTATTGCTATTCCATTTTTTATTATTTGGTTCACGTGTTCAGTCCACTGTCCAATATCTCTTTGTCATTTTAGACCAGTTTATTAAACCTGCTGTATTTTACATATTTCTTCAATACTCTCACTAGTTTGTCCCTTACTGATATTTTGTTTCCGGCGTTTTTATTTTGTTTAATTTTTTCGTTTGTATTTTTAAATATATCTTAAATAGTGTTTAAACCCGATCTCACCAGAAGTTCACTTTGTGCCCAGAACAAAGACAGTCAAACCAATTAATAAAGCATTATTCTATAAAATATGTAATTGCATAGTTTGACTGACTGTCTACTCTAATAAATAGATTATTTTATTAAAATATAATAATAATATATTTATGATATGTCAATAAATAAACCTGAACAGAGAACTCGGGCTGGTCAAATGGATGGACATTCCAAAATATCCCGACCGTCGGAAGAAATCAGTATACAAATTTGATAGGACCTCTGACGAAATCACGGTAAGGCTATTCCAAATCCTATATCTTGGTTGTAATTGATTATTTTAGCAAATACTCCGTATGTTTGCTTCTTGAACGAGCTAATGGGAAAAGCATAATTAAACATTTGAAAATGATAATGTTCAGCATTGAAAATATTTGAAATATTATAACAGGGGCGGCATTTTTATGTAAGACCAAAGGCGGCTGATAGGTTAAAATTTTATTTTCCCAGTGATTTTTAAAAGTAATTAACTAGTATGACGAACTTCTCTTTCAAGTAGAGAATTATTTTAGCTAACTTCAAATTAAGTTAAATATGTTTCAAATAAAAATCGCAACCAATACATTTTTTATATGAATTTTGTATAATATGATTTTAAACGTTGGACACCTCAAAATCAGAGCTGATATATTAGCAGTCATTACACTTAAATATTATTAGATTAGATATTACCAACCGTATTCCTAGTTGTATTCAAGTTGAATTAGTGACAAAAATGTGCTGTGCACTAAAATGTCCGCTATAAACCATAAAGGTTCGACTAAAAACAATAATAATACTCTATTTGCAATAAAAGAGTGACAAGACATGACAAATACTCACTGTTTCGAACCGTAGTTTGAACAGGACGCAGCGAGCGGTATGAAAGCGGTATGAAACGTTTCAACCGTATTCAATCGCAAAAATTGAACGGTTTGAACCACAACGAATCGCTTTCAACTGTCACGAAAAAACAACTTATTTATTGCGAATGGAAACGACACACAAAACAGAAAAATATTTGAAAAAAAAAATTCGAAATTTGTTTCTACATAAAATTAATACACCTTTCGGGGTTATTTATAATTATAGACATATCACGAGATTTGCTCTAAGCAGAGTATTACCATCCTTATAAATATTCCGTAACTTAAGTACGATTGTAATAATGTGGTAGTGATTTTTTTTTGTATGCATCGTCAAGTTGTGGTTCCTGAAAGAGTGGTTGTGACTGTGATTAAATTTTGTTATTAAAGCAGAGATTTCGCATTTTAAGCGTTTATGGGACCTATTAACTCACCTGTTATTTTTCAACGCCCTGTTAAAAATATTAACCAATGATTACAGACGTCATTGAATAAAAATTGAAAATTTCATTTGGCACATTTGGTTAAAATTTTTAACAGGCCGTTAAAAATTAACAAGTAAGTTACAGAATAGATCCCTTATGAAGTAAATAGTTCCGTGGTAATGTAACGGACTGTTAATCATAAGTTGCTAGCTTCGATCATCACTGTCGACAAATTTTCGAAAATGTATTCCGGAAATTTTCACCACACAAAATTATTCCTGTGGCTACAACTACCGTCCTTGAAAGCTGGTAACTGCACTTCATGCGAAAAATTTATCATAATACCGATATGTGCATTTTGTATTATTTATTTGAAAAACTATTTGGTTATTAAGGACATATAACTATCTTAAAATTACGATCACAATTTTTTTAGTTAATGTTTTAAAGTTTTAAAAAATTAAAAACTGAATTATAATAATAAAAATGATATATCGTTGCTGGAATGGTATTCTAGCAGCCCCTAATTATTTCTAATCAAAACAATTTTAACCGACTAAAAAAATTTCGAAATCGTCCTGCAAGGACAATCTAAGAATTAGAATACAGACTGCAGGAAATTTGGAATTATTTCTCCAGAGAAGCCTCTCAAAAACTTGTGGATACTAAACAATTTTAAAAAGTAATGATAATGATGAGTTTCACAGTACTAAAACAGATAATATTAAATGGATTATTTTTGACGTTTCTTAAAACCAATGAAATGCTTGATTGTATATCACGTGTCTGCGTTTTAATCATTCCTGTCATTATTATACTGAGAATAAAGCTGATTATTAACGGAAATAATCACTGTAGCTTTTTTGTTTTTGTTGACAAATGTCAGATGTCAAATAGTTATCATCAACCCAAGTAAAAAAAATAAGCAAAAAGGATAGATTTAGTGGCGTACCTGATGATGAAAACAAAAAATAATCTAATTAATTATAACTTGAGAGTTCTCTCCAGCATGTTTCTCAAACTTGTTGCCATTTGGCAATAGCCACTCAAGCCCTACGGGCAACAAGTTTTAGAAAAATCTATCAAATTATTTTCAATTTTTTCTCACTCTCTAGTTATAATATTACTGAGAAAATTTACGTTACAAAAAAAAAATTGTCAGCTGTCAGTTTCTTATTTAAGTTTTATTTAATGTTAAATGTACTTAAAATATTAGAAATTAATTACACAATTTAAAAAATATAAGAAATTTCCACGATGAAGAAAATTTTAGTCGTTGTAATCATGAAAAAGTAACTAAAATTTTCAAGAACCACATTCCGAAATGTAAACACAATCCTGAAATAATTTCGCAGTTCTTTTACATAATACTTGATCAGAATTGTGGTAGCTGCGGCTAAGTTACGAGATGTTTTCATATTAACTATAAATGTCCAGACTATGCATTTATTTATTTTATTTTTAATTCATAACAAGTTAACCGACAGAAAAACGAAATGATAATTTTTACCCGTGAACGTGTGCTGAGCAAACAAACGAAAAAGTTTTGCAATCACTGTACAGTCAATAACAATATAATATACCAAGATTGAATTTTGAGTGGCCCAACAGTTTAGTGGTCGCGATGTTCGGGTCGGAGACAGCGACTGCTCGGCATGTTCGTCGGCCAGTCTGCCTTTTAAAAGGGATGTAATTCGAATCAAGCCCCATTAAAATGCCCTCGCGGAACCCGTTTTTTCTCTTTTCGGGTCCGCCTGCAGCGCTGGCTTTTGTGAGGCTAACAGATGTTCCCTAGACGGCCCATGATTAAAAGTTAAATTTTACATTTGAAGTCGCCACTTTTAATAATGACGATGTGAAGCTCTAAGTGAGTAACTGATAAATGAATTGATTACTTTAAAAGTTGTATTCACTGTTTGAGTAATTGGAGATTTACGATGGATAAACTAGATACGTGTTCTTCAAGTCCTTTCAATTGCATACCTATCAGCAAGTGTGGACTATAACTATATAACTCAGTTCAAAGAGGAAATCTAAAGAAAAATTTTGCATATCTACGCTATAGTGATTTTTGGAACTGTAAACGAATTTACGTGTATTTGATAACTTGCACAACAAGGCTTCAATGCCATAGTCAAAATTTAATAAAGCAGTATTACTAACTAGATTATATTCCAAATACAAGAGTTTACAAATTTTATTAGCTCACACAAATGATGCTTATTTTTTTGTATTTCAAAATATTAATTATTTTCAACATGTACTTTTGTGTAACGATTTTTTTTCTGTTTTCAATTGAAACAATATTGAAAATAATTCGTCTTTGTTATAATAGAATTTCGTATATTTGACAAAATTTCATTTTCAAGGGTCGATATTTCCATCTAAAATTAAACTTCCGAATAAGTTATCCATCGAATATATAAAAAAATACGCATCAAAAAATGTCAGCTAGAACAATATGTATCAGCTATGATTTCGAAGCGACATTTTTCATTTATTCGGTCCTTTATTCGTCGATGGAAATATCGGCCCTAAAAGAAAAAAATGGCGGAGGAGCTCACTGAACGACAGGGAAACTTCATTCGTAATATTAATAAAATTTTATTTAGTAGTTTTCCAGTATTACTTTTTATAGAATAGTAGTATTACATACCGAAGTGAAAAGTGTTTCATTACAGATAGTTTTAGCTTGAGGATGTCATAAAACAATTCACCGAGATTTGTATATCAACTATTTTAATGACAACAAAAAAATTCATAAATGAAAACAATTTTGGAATAAGATTTATACTTGTCGATAAATTTGGGATTTTTTCATTTAAAAGTTAAAATTAGGGAGGACCGTAATGACTGAAGAATGAATTATATGGCCTGGCAAATGGCACAAAAATTAACAGAAAATTTTCTTCCACAGAAAAGCATATATAGTTCACAATCAGTTAGTAATCAAATATGCGCGGATTCCTCATGTTTCAAAATGGAATTATTTAATATTTAAAGTGAATGGGCAGTTTTGTAGCACTGTATAAGCAATGCAGCAATGGTATCGTCATAAGTGAAATATAAAATTTTAGAAAATTATTTACGATATTATATAGAAACCTTAGTACCACAAGTGAGTATTATTAATCCAATAAAGAATTCATGCAGGATGTTGAAGGTTAAAAAATGTGATAAGTTAATTCCCATCTATTTATTTCACAGTAACAGCGTAACTACACAGTTATTACATTGAAAGTATCCCCGGCCTTATTCATATAAATCATGCCCAGAATTTTTCACACATCTTCAATTTTATGATAGTTATGTAGCGAATTAATTTTAGCCAAATGCCAATAATTTCCATATGAATACAGGCCATATAAATTTAGCTAAGTTTGACTAATTTTCATGGTAACTTTTTAGATAACTACCAACTAAGGAATATTTAAAAATTTTACATAAATATGTACAGATTATTTGCATAAATTAAATAAATTATCTTCGATAAATACAACGATTTATGTACAAAGCCAAGCAGCAAGTTGTAGACAATTCACTGGTTAGTGTTCTTAATCCCTCAGTACATTCACGTTACACAAACAAAACCCAACTCAACGAGAGACGAAAAGATATAGAGGCTCACTCACTGAACTTTACACTAGGCTGGACATGGGCGGGCGGGGCACGGGGCTGGAGGGGAGGCTGTGCTGCACGGCCGCCGCCACCGCCGCCTGGTGGTGGTAGTACAGCGAGCTGGGGTAACCCGTGGGCGACGTCACCACGGGCGCGCTCCCAGCCCCCGCGTCGTGGTGCAGACTCAGCGCGTGGTTCTGCTCGAACGGATGCCGCAGGCCTGCTGACGAATTCGCCGAAGCCTCATGGTACAGAATTGGCACTCGCACTAGCCTCTGCGCGGCGTGCGCCATGTTAGCTGCTTCCAGTTCCGCTGCCAGTTGCCTCTTCCATTTGTTCCTCCTGTTCTGGAACCAGATTTTCACTTGGGTCTCCGTCAAGTGGAGACTAGCTGCAAGACCGGCTCTCTCCGAAGACGATAAGTATCTTTTCATGTCGAAGGTGGATTCTAGTTGAAACACTTGTGATCTTGAAAACACTGTTCGAGTTTTTTTCTTTCTTTTGTTTGCTAAGGAGTTACCAGGGCTCATGTTGGGGTTTTGGTTCTTCTTGTCCTTGTCGTTATCGTAGTCGCTTTCTTCTTCCTCGATGTCTTCGTCTATCACCATGTTGTCGTTCTCCCGATAAGGGCTCTTCGAGCGAGGGATGTTGAGGTAGCTTTGGTCCATGAACGCGGGGTGGTTTGACGGCAGCAGCCCCTGATGTGGGGGGCTAGACGGTGGTGTAGATCCTCGCGGGTGCTCCGGGCTATTCGGTCTCGATGGTCGATGTTCCGATACGTTTCCCACGCATTCTCTTGGAGACGTTGGGGGAGATTGGTCGTCGTTTGTCGTCGAGCCGCCTGTAAAAAAATATCGGTTAAAATCAGCAATTCTAACAAAAATATTTTTATTTCTTACATAATATTAGAAACCCAACAACAATACAAGACTATAATTGCCTATTCATTACAAGCGTCATCATCCATAGACATCTTTATCTATTGAGGTTATGTAAAAACTATTAAAAAAAATCTATGTCTTGTTCGTTTTTCGGTAAAGAATTTTGTAGTTGGTAATGGAAAACAATTTAAAATAAATAAAAAATAAAAACTCTCCGGTTAACAACTATGCTATTATATTGCACAAGACAGTACTACATCTATTCCTACATCTTGTTTAATTTCATTCATTTTAATATCGTAATTGAAAGAAAATATTTTCCGCGGGAAGTTTTTGTTGCTAAAACACTAAATTGATAACTTATCATTATTGGTATTCATATGTTTAGAGTAACAAAGTACGAAAATGAGAGGAATATTTAGGATATATCGCACGATCGTAAATAAATTTGATTTACTTGTTTATTATTTCCAATTAAATTATTTCGTCAATGTATTATTTTATATTAACATAAACAATATCAGAAAATAAATATGAAAAGTGGAACTAATACAATCGTTTTCCAATGAACAATCATTGTTTCCGTAGTTTGCTACTTTGCCCACATGACTACCAATTTAATTTACATCCTTGGAAATAATAGCAAGAAGTAAAAAATTAGAAAATATTTTTGTAAGTTTCTCTAAACTAAAATGAAGTTATCTGTAATTAAACAAAATGTAGGAATGTTTGTAGTATTATGCTAAGCAATATGGTAGTAAATTTGCTAGCTGGTTTCATGTTGAACGCTTATTACATTTGTCTGAAACACACGGTATATAAATAGGTTTTCATATAATCTTATGAAACTACATTTTGAAAATAAGAAGATAATGAAGAAACTCATGACTGATAAAAACACCCATTCTTTTTATTCATATTTTAATGTAGAAAATAATTTTATAGTATTTACATACAGAGTGGTGACTGACTCAGATGATCATTTCACATGTTAAATAATACTTATGCAATACTGCTTCCTTAGGGCCGGTTTATCAATCAACTGTTATGTAACTGTTATGGTAATCTTCCTGTTAAATATAGAGAAATATGTATTATTTATGTTGCTGTTAGTTAACATCTGATTAACAGACGATTGATAAATCGGGCATTAGTCATTTTAGAGAAAAATGTTTCAAATAGGAGTTGCCGAGATTTTATATTTGCATCTGAATCAGGGCACAAATTTTATTTTACTTATTTAATAAAGGCTAAAAAGACGTTCACAATTCAGTTTTTATAGTGAATAACCATAGAAATACTTACAGCCCAGAATCCATATTTTTTACGAAAGTTTTGATTGGCGAAAAATGAAGGTACCTATATTTTTTGTGTTCCTTATAATTGAATTTTGTTATTAACAAAACTTTATACTGATACTAAAATTAAATAAATAAATTGTTTATTTGCAAATTTGATAACAAATAACGAATTTAAATAACGATAAATACTTAATTCAATTCAATTCAATTTTCATGGTATGGAATTGTGAATGAAATTTTTAATTCGATTCCTACAATTAACAAAGTAGGCACTTTTACAATACCCGTGTGGTTCCACCTCCGTTTATTTGACGATTTGTAACCGCACTTATTAACATCTGCGAAACTGGGACTACACCCAAAATAGGTAAATAGCGTGGTGATAAATTTATTTACAATAAATATAGATTCCAGCGAATGGTGAAAATGGCGTTGTTGAACAAATTGCTTTGCGATTGACGTTGTCGTGCCCGCATTTAAGTCACAGTTGACTGGCTTCTTTCGAGAAACCTTAGTTGGGACTCTTTAAGTTTTGATCTAATCGATGTAAACCCCTCAAGTGAGGATTACAGACATCGTGGTGACATCCACAACAGAAATCAATGAGCGAAACAATATAAATTCACAGGACGTTTTAATCTTCTTATGATTTTCAACGTTCTCTTGAGTCTGTTTTTTTATTCGCTGTGATTTCAGAGAAAACTGGTCTTTAAATTGTTTATGAGCAATTCTAGGGTAAATTCAAACGGTAAGCGTACAAAGATTTTATTAATATTTAAGGGAGGCAAATTGTATCAACAGATCTTCTGAAATAAATTTTAAATGCTTCTAATAAATTATTTAGTAAAATGTATACAAAATTGAAGTTTAAGTTAAATAATGACTTCGTTTACGATATGAATTGCTTCCTAACAAATTTTATTTACTTGGTAGGTAGGTATATTATTTTATTTTGAAGTTATGAAAAAAATGTTTCATATATGATTAAATTAGAAATGTATAATTATTTAAAAACAATAGTATATTCTTCAACTAAATACGAATAATATTATAGATGAAGAAAGAAAATTATTTATATGTGCAAACATCCAGTAATAAAAAATAGTTAAGTAATATAGTAACAGTAAAAAATTTGATTTGCGATTTGTTAATTTTGCGGTTGTTAAATATTTTTGTTAATAATATAGTGCGTTAAATTATCAATTTGAAAAAATTTGACAATTTGTTAATTACAATTTTTTTAATTTTTTTAACAAGAAAAATTGTTTTCATTTATTTGCTACATTTGTAAAATTTAACAAATTTGACTCGTCAATAATAACAAGTAAATTTAGCTAAATTATCAATTAGAAATTATTAAAGAAAGTTAGTATCCTTTGTAAGAACTTAATTTGTTATAATAACTACAATATATTGTTCAATATAATTACTAAAATATTAAGTCGAAAGCACATAAAAATAAATGTTAATAATTACTATATTCACAAATATATTCAGTTACGAAATACACAAAAATAATTGGTTACTTGCTAACAAATTTGAAACTTACTAAATTAACAAAAATTAACGGTATATCGTCTGGGACTATACATTTTTTACTGTGTATGCACATAACCTAAAATGAAGAACAAATTTTTAAATTAATAAATTAACCATTATCTTGTCTATACAATGGAGTACAGTAAATGATTTCGTGGTAACGCATCGGACTATGGATCATGAGAGAGATCCAACACCCAATAGTTGCCATTTTTATTTGCGTAGTTCCTCTCACAACACCTTTGAAGTCCGCAACTTGACGGCTGATAACAGCATTTTACGCGTAAAAAAATAAGATTTACCGAGATCTACGAAAGCAGAGTGTTACATCCTAAATGAATAACTATGCATTGCTTAAACAAGAGTGTTTCATTTATTGCTTAAACAAGTACATACCGACAATTAATTAATTTGGAAATTATATTTGAAACTTTTTAAATGCAATAGATAACATTTACATCTATTTCTTCCTCTTCCAATCTGTCCATCTATCTCTTGCCATTCATGTCATGTGTCTCTTTTACTAATTTTTAATATTTTTTTTCTCGCAAAGTAAAACTAATAAATCGTTTTAAAAATATAGCTATTTTATTTTCTTCTATAATAATTGCTATGAGCAACATAAGATTTTCTTTTACATATAAATATATCAAATAGATATTTCAGGTAGATGTTTATTCTTATAGTAGCTAAGATTATTGAAATAAAAATATAAACACCGGCAACAATGAGAGACTTCAGGGGACCTAAAAATTTTTTTGGTAAATATTTCACAAAATATATATATAATACGAGTATATCGTGAAATTCAAAATGGATAGATGGCCTGAAATATAAATGTGTCCTTCAGAAAGCTTCAATTTGATATACAGGGTGTTCATTTTAAGTGGTACACTATTGCTATTTCGAGAACTGTGAGACCTTGATACCAAACTCTACAGGATTCAATTAACTATTGTTAAAATTTTTGGCATTTAACTTGAAATCTTCTCAGTAATAATATAACAAGAGAGTGAGAATAAATTGAAAATAATTTGACAGATCTTTCGAAAACTTGTTGCCAGGCTATTGCCAAATGGCGACAAGTTTGAGAAAGATACTGGAGAATTATTTTCCAATTTATCGAACTCTCGAGTTATATTTAATTAGATTATTTTTTGATTTCATCATCAGGCAAGTCAGTAAATCTATCTTTTTTGCTCATTTTTACTTGTGTTGATGATAACTATCTAACATCTGACATCTGTCAACAAAAACAAAAAAGCTGCAGAGAAAATTGCCGGGAATAATCACAAGAGCATTATTCTCAGTATAATAATGACAGGATTTGTTAAAACGCAGACACGTGACATACAATAAAGTATTTCATTGGTTTAAAGAAACGTAAAAAAATAATCCCTGAGATATTTAATTTGTTTCTAAACTAGGTAAGATTCAATATACTATTTTTAAAACAATTAACGATTGTTCAACATAAATTTTTGACATGTGAGTTTAAATCTCCCCGCCGATATTTTTAATTTGGTAATACACAATTGACGATATTTAATATTTTAATTTTACTTTTCGCCCTAAGATTTTTAATTTTAATTCTGTAGGATTCAATCCCCTCACAGACGTCATTGAGAAAATGGGGACCTCAAAACATGTATTTCCATGAGAATCTCCAAATGACTTATTTCATGCTTGCTATAATTCCTTGTTCTACGTATAAGAAAATAAAAATAACGTACGTCCGCTATATTTTCTTACCCTGTAAAAGTTGATTGTAACAACAGGTATTTATTATACTTTAGGTTGGGCTATCGTACGAACAAGGTAACCATTTTGAGATAAATATGGTTATAAAAACAACATGAAATCAGCAGCAAATCAAAGCAAGGAGCCCGACAAGAAGTGTTGGTAGTTGTTCACTTCGCTTAGATGAAAACACTTGAGGAGAGTGTTTGCTTGAAAGGGCTTCCTGCATCGCGCAAGCACTTTGTGTTACCAACCACCAAGTACGGCTTGCTTGTCGCAGTGGCTGTCGCTGTCGTTGACGTCGTGCGACTGACTTGAAATACTTTCACGGATAAATTCTCGACAACTACTTTTCTATGGCTGCGTCAATAACTCTTCACTCGCGCGCTCGGGTTACAAAGACATGCTGGATGTTTCACTTTAATTAAATTGCTAAAGAATGTCAGCTCAATTCATTCATATGAGTAACAACTTGATAAGCGCCCAATAAGGGGTTCAAAGCATCAATAAATAAATAAACTATGATACACAGAAAACAATCGGGCCTATTCCCTAAAAAGTTGCTAATGGGGTTTTTCACCTAAGTAGAAAATAGCAAATAAGTCATATGTATTATAATTAAACCCAAAAAGTTTTAAAAATATTATTATTTATTAAAATGTTTGAGTTTTAAAGATAGCAAATCTGAAGTCAAATTATTAAGTTTTTTTGATTATGTTTATCTCTTTCATGTCCAAATTCCTTGTTCTTCTCTTATTATTGAGCTGTTAGAATGTCGAAATGTCAAATGGTTGGCATATAATTGGAATCCACAACATACAACAACAGTGACGTCATAACATTTTAAAAAATTCATTGCGGCTTAATGAATAACAATTAAGAATTTTTAAAACTACAAATGGTCTTCAATTTAGATAAAGTTTAATTTTTTTTTAATAGTACAGGACTCCATTGCGACAAAAATAAATTGTTTTTTAATAGCTAATCAAATATTGTCCATAATATATGAAGTTTATATGGGGTTTTGTCACCATTAGCAAGTTGCTACATAACAAATTCGTTAGAGAATTGGGCCGAATAACAAAGTAGCTGTAGAGCAGAAATACTCTATCAAAATAACCCTTTCAAATTAGGCACTTCATTTTAATCTTTATTTTGATATTTTTTTAATTAGGAAAACCTTGGCCGATGTGTAACTATTTTTCTCTAGTGGGAAATGTTTTAATAAGTAATATGGAAGAATAAGGTAAATATACAGGTTGTAACAATAAAACTTGAACAAAGACGTTTATCATGGGATATCGGTTTCTCCTTACGCAAAAGTCAGTAATCACATTTTAGTTAGCTCGTTTTGTAACCGAAACAATGGATTTTAAAGTTTTATAAGAGTTGCATCTTTATCGTATTAGCTACGGAATTAAAACAAAATAACTTTTAATTCACAAAAAAAATTACGGGTAACTATTCACATGAAAAAAGTTATTAATAATTAAATGAATTTTTTATATACTTATTTATAATAAATAGAACTTTCGTCTAAACAATTATTTCATTTATCTTCTTTATGTGAATAGTGAATAAGATACCTTTTTTTCACGACATGCCATGAAACCCTATCTTTCTTCTCCCGAAATAGAGAGGAAAATGTGTTTTTCCTCTCTAGAGAGGAATACCAATATGATTTTTATAGTTATTTACAAAAAAAAAAAAAAAATAGTAAAAATTATAAATAAATTTCTAATTTTACTGAAAATCCTTATTTTAGTGATATACATACTTTAAATTATCTTACAACTATATCTTATATTTTTCTTTTTCTATATTAAATCACAATTTAAGATGGGTTCATTGGCAATAATGTTACATTGAATTGCGTCTGATAACTTAACTTTTGACATGTCAGTTGTGTATTGTGTAGCCAAAGTGTATTTAAGGTCCGAGAAAATCGTTTTTAGAAACGACATTGACATTTCAAAATATAAACATTTAACGTATGAGGTTATGTCAAGATATCACAAAAAGTACATGTAAAATCACTTATCAATTACTATAATCTTATATACTTAGTTTTTTGACAACTATTGTAGTTTGGGAATTGTTACCAATAGCGTTTTCGCAAAAATTACGTTTTCGTGTCACTTCAAACCATCTCTGACAGAGATAAATGGCGCAGCTAATCATAAACTTACACATACTTTATTGCCATCGACGAAACTTTTACTAGAATATCTCTAAACAAGGGGGCTGTAGCCACAAAAATTTGACAGACGTATATACACATCATTACGCTATATCGTACTAGTGGAATAACTCAATAACATAACAATCAATCTCCAAATGGCACAACAATTTTGCCTCGTGCACATTCACATAAACTTGGAATCATTCGTTCACACAACAAACCGTCATTTAACCTATCCATTTATTCGCTGAATGTATGTTTCATCAACCTCATTCGCTTGATATATCTACTCTGCTAGCAACAGTCTAAACACCAACGCAACATTATTCATTTGAACAATGACTGTGTACATTCTTAATGACTTAGACCTGTGTACTCTTTTATTTACCGATGTAGAACATGTAAGAAAAATGACAAAGAAAAATAAACAGGACTGCAGTCAACTGTGAGCTGTATTAAACATTACAAGAGAAGAATCAGCATTTACACATTGTGTACTGTTGTACTTGTTATATGTTGAGGTTCAATTTGTTGTTATTATTTATTGTTTTTAACTACATCCTGGTGAAGTGGTATTGTACCACGAAACGTTGAAGAGTTGTCAATAAATTTAAACCAATATTGATTGCAGTTCTGTGTATTTTTTTTTGTATCTTCACTTTACCAGTCGCTTAGAAGAAAATTTTCCTTATGTAAGAATAGTATATTCTACAACAAGTAATGGAATGGCACATATTCCACGTGAGCAAAAAGTTTGTAGCCCGAGCCAAAGGCGAGGGCTACGGTTTGCGAGCGTGGGATAGGCCATTCCGTTACATGTTGTAGACTATACTTTCTATAAAAAGGTTTTGGAAATTATACAAAAATACAAGTATAAAACTGTTGAAAACGTCAAACTCAAATAAATTAAATTAAAACAAACAAACGTAACCATAGTAACTGAATCAAGATACTTCATATGTCGCGGCAATAAGCGGTTCTGATTCGTCGAAAATATTCCATACGCCGCGTATGGAATGTTAGTGATTCCATAACAATTTTTAGTAGTGGAATGCCTAGTTTCCAAAACAGTGTTATAGAAAAATGTTTAAATTCACCCACCATTAGGACTAGGTCTATCTTGTGCAACCGGTGACGTGTGCATCCTACCCCAGTACCAGGGTAGGTTCTTGTGGTCCGGACTGGGGCCATACAGGGCGGCGTACCTCGAGCTGGCTGCTGCGAGGGCCCCGAAATGCGTCATCAGGCCTAACCTGCAACAAGACAATACCCTGTTAAATCTTTCCGACGTTTTGCATATAATTCATATTATTTTATTGCATAAGAGAATGTAATCCCAATTAGAGTACAATGGAAACTAAATCATTATATTTTTCGATGCTCATACTGAAAACACACTTTTCATATTTATCGCACAATATACTATTAAAGTAATATAAGCTCACATTGATATAATTGAAATGATGGTTCGTTAAAGAAATATTATTTATCCAACACCTCTCAATAAATGCTCTATAACTATGGCGATTTTAAACAAGGAAAGTAACAGATTACCCACTTGTGGATATAATTTTGAGGAAAGTCACTAGTGAGTATTTTTTATTTATAACAATAATAATAACACAAAACACCTTGGTAACTTCTTCGATTGACATTTTAATAAAAAATTTAAAGCATATGTCACTGTCAAATAATATTTCTGTAATAAATTTTCCATTTATTAAGAAGTGTTGGATAAAACGTTATACTTCACACGTGGGCAAAGTGGAATTACCCACTCGATAAAATTATCACACTCAGCCTTCGGCTTCGTGTCCTAAAATTTCTCTCGTGGGTAATTCCTTACTTTGCCCACTTGTAAAATAAATAACTATTATCCAACACCTCTCAATAAATGCTCTGTTACTATGACGATTTTAAACAAGCAAAGTAACAGATTACCTACTAGTGGGTATAATTTTGAGGAAAGTCACTACTGAGTATTTTTTTTAATTTATAATAATAATAATAACACACAATAGCACTTCGATTGACATTTTAATTTAAAAATTTAAAGCATATGTCACTGTCAAATAATATTTCTTTAATAAATTTTTCATCTATTAAGAGGTGTTGGATAAAACGTTATACTTCACACGTGTTCAAAGTGGAATTACCCACTCGATAAAATTATCGCACTCGGCCTTCGGTTTCGTGTGCCTAAATTTCTCTCGTGGGTAATTCCTTAATTTGCCCACTTGTAAAGTAAATAACTATTCATTCTGCATCATATTTGCATTTTTATCGGACTGATTTTAGTCCGGTAAATAAGACTTTACAATATTGTTATATCATGCGGCAGGTACTGTATCATTGCTAAGGAATATTTTAATAGGAAATGTTGTTAGATATGTCCATAAAACTAAATTGATTGCTATTATATATTTTTTTATTTTTCTTAAGACCGAGACGGCCTGATTAATTTTAAGAAAGAGAGAAAGAAACAATTGAAGAAAGAAAAATGTTGCCCAAAAATGCAACTGTACGTCATATGATCCTCGTTAATATTCCTGACTCGACTTCTTAGTTGTCTCGTACGGAAACATCTAAATAATTCGTACCGTAAAAACTAATTTTCCGAACTTATAACGTGAAGGTATTGCACACAACACATAGGGTACATTTCGCATAAATAATCATCAGGATCAGATTTACGACAATTTAAAAACAATAGAAGTAATTGTATGTCTCAATATTATTCTTAATGTAAGTACATATGCGAGGATAGGAAGTTATTTAATATTTCTATATGTACAGTTTACAAACGCGGAGTGAAGTTATTTAAAATTCCAGTCAAATATGAATCACTTCGCATCAAATAAACAATCAAAACCATAACATTGAAAGTTCAATGTGTTTATTGTTTTCATTAATTTCGATCGCCAATTCTCACTGCTCTGCTATTACGAAATAAATTGCAACATTTATAAACGATAAATATTTAAAATTGTTTAATCGAGAAATTGTTCCACTAATTTTTTATTTTACACTGACATTTTTTGGGCTGTTAAGAATCTGATCACCAGACGACTTTTTAATATCGAGCATATAAATCTGAATTTGACTGTTCTTATCATAGCAACTAGAGTCGACAGAACTTCAACTTCTCTATGTCTTTAAGAACTTATTGATATAAAAAATAAATATAACGTTATGAAACATTGACAGTTTATTGTCTTTATATTTTTTATATATTTGTTTCATTGACAGTTTTCTCTTTTTGAAAACTTATTGATAATTTTCTGTTATCCGGGTGTAAAAGATCTTTTCTCCCTATACGTTGTTCTTGTTGTCAGGATACGGCGTATGACGGAAGAATGATAATTTAATCTAACTCTCCTTTCTGGAACCTTTAAATTGATACCAAACTCGAAAGGATTTAATTTACTACTGATAAAAAAAAATGACGATAGTTCACAATTAATTTCTGATGTTTTTATTTAAATATCCTTCCAGACACAACGGGATAAGAATTAAAGAACTTGTATAAAAAACAATTGAAGATCGTCCAAAATTAATATTTAGTATTTGAGTTCAACTCTTCTTCTTGAGACCTTTGATATGAAATTCGATAGGGTTTAATCATTATTTATTACACGACATATTTTAAAATGCATAATTAAATTTATTGTTAGTTTTTCACAAAACTGGAAGCGAATACAAGAAAATTGCAAATTTCCTTTTATATTCCAAATAATATTATTAACATGATTTATTTGATTTGACACATTTTTCGTAGCTGATTTCATATTCGAAATAAATTAAATCAATTGTTTTCTATGTGAAAGAAACTTCCAGTTTCGGTTTTGAAATTATTATTAAAATCAATTCAGTTTTTCACATTTTCGTGAAACTTAATATTGTGAAATTTTGTTACCGTATCTTTTCTCGTTCGTGAATTATAGAATATATATATATATATATATATATATATATATATATATATATATATATATATATATATATACACTCATCCACTCACTCAAATGTCATTGAAAAATGGTCAAAACGAAATTAGTGGACCTCAAAACATATATTGCTACTACGAATAAGAAAGTATTGATTATAAACCACAGTTCGTCTTAAAATTCAAAGCAGATACAAGAAAATAACGAAAAAGAAAAGACTAAAAATGGAACAAAAATGCTTAAAACACTCTAAATAAGTTTAAATTAGTTGCAGAGCAGAATAGATATTTTGATTGCTAGGTATAAGCTCGTACAAGAATGCCTGATTCTGGACGTAGGACTACAGGAGTTCTTCAGGATAAATGGTTCAACATTTCTCAAGCGTAGGGCGAGCTGTAAAAGAAGTTACACAAGCAAAGTTATGTTGTTTCTGTGTTTCGGTTTCCATTTTTAAATTCTGTACCGCCATATTTTCTGCGATGTAATTAAACGTTTCAATTTTTGCCTGCAATGTTGCATCTTAACCACTGGATAGATTTTGAAGCATTTTAATCAAAATGCAACAGTTTAGAAATTATTCAGAAGACAGAAATAGTAAGCCATCGAAATTGAGGTAGATTGTATGTTAGCAATTTGTTAAGTTACTTACAACTATAAAATTTAAACAGTTAGTGGCAACAGAGTGAGTGCGCCCAAAGTCTTAAGTCCGCGATCAAGCGAAGCCGATTTCCCGGTGTTAAAAATTAATCATAAGTCAGGTGTGCATAGTTGCGCCAATCAATATTTCACGACGGCCGTCCCGAGAGGCCTTCGCCAAGTCAAGCTCTCGAGCCATTAAATTTGCATCAAGTTAAGTGTTCCGTTCTTTGCGCCAAGATCCTTAAAGACCTGGATCGTCGGCGGATTCTGCTGCTTCCGTGCTAGGCCCCGGTGGGGCGCTGCCCCGCGCGCACGTCCCTCCCAGGAAACCTCGTAAGGAGCTTTAAGTGCTTGTGATATTGCAGTCGTTTGATCGATAAGGCTAAACTGCTCTGTATGCAAACTGTCGATGCGATGCGCAGATTTTATGCTTCAACTTGCAATATTATTGTTTGTGATGTATCGTGAGCCCCGTAAACACTGCGAAGATAGAGACATTACTTTTTTTTTACATCTTAAAGATATTTGATACGTGGAGACCTATTCTTGATAAAAACATCAGGCAGGGTAAGTATATCATAACTCTATGCTGCACGGTAATATTACCATACTGACCTGTCAAAACAGTCAAGAAAATAAATATTCTTATTTATAAAAACATCGATGGTAATTTTAGTACAATTTTTTTAATTACAAACTTGCTAGTAAACAGTTAATATCTTTACCGGTTTCAGGAGATTAAACCTATGTTTACACATGCACAAAAGTAGGCAGGGTAAGTATATCGTAACTCTATGCTGTACGGTAATATTACCATACTGACTTGTCAAAACAGTTAAGAAAATGAAAATAAAACACAATGATAATATAACACTATTTATTAATACACACGGAATTAAGCTGTTCAGAGCTTCGCCTGCTGCGTTCCAAATATTTTCAGGCAATTCAGCATCGCCAAAATCCACTTTTTAGCTAGCCATTCACATTTGACGTATAAGTAAAAAAATTATTTGTAAATATGATACAAAACAAGTGTAACCATAAATTAGGCGACGATTTGCAAGTGAGATTATTTTGTAGTTACAAATTAGTGATTATTAATAGTTATTGATAATGATAACAAACGATAGTCGGAATTGGATGTCGGAAGATGAAAGGAGACAAAAAATTCAACTTCTCATTAGCAAACATTTGTGTATGTATTATCTCTTTCTCAGTGCAAGTTAAAAGCGATCGATAAAATTAATAAATAAATACAATAAATAACAAAACGAACAACATTAGCATATAACTGCAGTGAAGTTCAGTTTTTTGTTTGCTTTCATCTTCAAACATCGAATTCTGACAATCGCTTATTATCATTAAATATCAGTTTCTTTTATTTATAGTTATTGCACAAATTATATCATTATATAAAATTTGATAAATGGCGTTTTAGTTTACTTAAGATGAAAATGTCCTGGACTATACCTAACTTAATGAACAACCTTAAATTTTAAGTTTGGTTTTTACTAATTATATAATTGAAGGTATTATTTTGTGTAGCCAGCAAACTTCCAGATCAGCAGAATGAAGATACATATAATCATGAAGTTATTCTATCTTTTCTCATTCATGAATTATTGCACAAACTGATATCTATACATACACAGACGTAGACGAAAACGAATTCAGGGGACTTAAAATATATATATTTTCATAAATATTTCGTTATTGAATTTTTCATATTCCTATACTTCCCTGTATATTCTATATTAGAAAGTTATAAATTGTACAATGTGCTATTTGAAACTATGAAATTTGAAACCTATTATTCTCGTTTAGAGATAAAACTGTGATTTTCATGGTTTTACATCGCTCATAGCTCGAGCGTCAGATGAAACGATTAGGGACGTTTTACCTCAGAGGGATGAAGCGGATCAAGCCGGCTCTTTCGACTGTCGTCTTACGTTTTTAAGTTTCGTGTCAGTGTCGTCACTCTGTCGGAAAGCTTTTATCAAGTTGACTGGAGATGGAGACAGCTTCGGCAAGCGGACAGCTAGTTACTAACTACTTCGTTACACATTTTCAGGGAGTGTGTATTTACTTTAAACGATAAATAATAGCAAATATTTTTCGTACACGTTGATCAACAACGATTGATATTTCGGAAAAGCACTAGAAAATATGAAAAATGAACCACAGTCGACAGTACAATTCAGTGAAATTGTCAACTGAAATTTTTGGTTTGTGCACATGAGTTCATTGCTAAATATGGATTAAAGATTAATTCTTAAAGTTGAATAGTAATCAACTTCATTAAATACAATTCATTACTTATTGCTCAATAACTATTCAAATGTTACAAATTGTTAACATTTCATTGTAGAAAACGATTGTAATTATTGAATTAATATTCATAATTGCTAGTGATATTTTTTATTTTAGTTTATTGTTAGCTCGGGAAGACTTCCCTGGTTATATATATATATATATATATATATATATATATATATATATATATATATATATATATATATATATATACCGGGTGTAGAATTGAAATTACAGTGTAGACATTCCGGAGAAGATATTTATGGTATTACGGCACATTTGTACGTTCATTTATTTTCTTTTCGTCCATCTAAAACTGTGATATGAAATGTAAAATATTTTTCGATTTTGTTTAATTTTCCATGACCGTGGTACAATTTGCCTAATACTTGTTAAAGCATACATTACAGGATGAAGTTTTTTTTTTTTTTTTTCAAGTGACATTAAAAAGTTTTCTCTATCGCATATTGACGTAAGTGTAAAATAGATGATTCGACAGGAAGAATATGCGGTACTTTTTCTTAAAATTTCCTAAAAAAATTGGCCGTACACTTGCACATTGCTGCTTACCGCATTACCATCTATCCGCATGTTTTGCAATATGCAAATTAGATATCAAATGTCATTAGAAAATCACTTGAAAAGAAAAACTTCATCGTGTAATCCTCGCTTAATTGCAAGCGTTTTCAGAATAACTTTTGTATTTACACATTTAAAGTGAATAGGTAAAAATTTAGAGCAATATAAAAAAAAATATCGTTGGTATCCGTATACGCTACCTTTCAATTCTACACCCGGTATATAAAAATACAAAGAAATAAAACAAAACAGAAAATGAAAACGGCTGAAATGAAAATCAATAGCAAAAGTGAGAATATTAGAGAAACATGTACACCCTGTATATAAATCGTCCATATTAATTACATGGTGACACATCGGCTCTGTTTTTGTATAATTACTAAAACAGTGTTTTAGCGTTTAATTTCTCAAATTATTTTGGAAGTAAATGCTTGAAATAATATGGAAATTTTTGTTAAACTTAAAACAATTTCCTTAGTTGTCAAAATACAGGATTCGTTGTACCAACCAATATCGCTATTTCCAATTCTAAAAAAAATAGTTTAAATTAAAGAACGAGTTTCTTAATTATTGTCATCCATAGCACTTGAAGCAAATTAAACGACAATTATGTAACGAGTTTCTTTATACTATTTTCTATATTTTGCGCATTTTATGCACTATTTTAATCAAAAAAATCCAAGTTTCAAAATTCAGGGAATTTTGTGTTATTTGGTTACAAAGATGTGACGTTTGAAAATTCAACACCTAATCTTACCTTTCCAATTTCTTCTTTCTTTTTCTATTCTTAACTTCTGCTTTTAAATTTAAAATTATAAAATTACATTCTTACAATTTGTATTTATTTATTTAAATATAAATTATTCTCCTCTATTATAACACTCGACTGAGCTGTTACGAAACTCCTTTGGCTGTCGTAACAGCTTTGTTATAGAAACAAAATATAAAAAATCTAGTGTGGGCACCACACTACTTTCTTATACATATAAAACCAACAGAACACGTATGATTTGCTCGTTGCGTATGACTTTATTTTGATAATTATTATGGAGTATAAACCTGCTTCATTTTTTTCTTCACGTAACTATAATTTTTTTTAAATAGGTATTAATTAATATCTAGGCTTTAAAACTTTCTAGCTGATAATACAAACATTGCTTTTATAATATTTCACAAGACACATATTTTTAACACTTAACAATTATTTCACGCGTTTGACACATAGATGTTAAAAATGTTTTAGTTTTGTTTCCATTGTAACTATTTTTTTCAAAATTAGAAGCATGCAAGAAAAGTGCAAATAACATTTTGTATTCCAAATATTTTTTCCAACATCTTTCATTTGAAACTATTTTTCGCAGCTGATTCTGTTTTTGAAAAAATAGAATTTATTGTTTTGAGTGCCCAATAAACTTCCTATACCGGTTTTTCAATTTCATTTAAAATCAACTCAGCTCTTCATATTTTCATGAAACATAAATTCCAAGTTTTTTTTTTTTACATATCTTGTCTCATTCATGAAATATTGCGCACACGGACATTCATCCATCCATCCATTCTCACACACAGACATCATTGGTCTTAACGGATTCAATGGACATCAAAATATGTATTTCCGCAAAAATCTCGTCACGATTTTTTTCATGATTCCAATACTTCCTTATACTTTCTATAAGAAAGTAAAAATATTTTATAGTTATACGTTTTGCTCAAAATAGAATAGAACAAATATCTAACATTTCGTATGAATTACGGCATGTAATGATAAATACTCGTATTTAAAAAAATCAAAACATTTTAAAATGTATTTCCATTAAAAATAATAAGACAAGTACCTAAGTAATTTATATACTTTTAAATACTAAAAGAAACTGTTCTAAATTTTAATATTTGTCCTGGCTGTTATCTCAGATAACCATCACGGTAAAAACTATTATACCTATTGGAGCGAACGCTTGTTGTGCCCAATCTTAAATCTCTTAACACCACGCTACTGAATTAACTACTTCCGCCAACGTAACAAGAAACCAAACCTGCTGCTCCAAATTAAAACGATTAATTTGCAGTCACTTAACATGACTGTATAATGAGCGATATAATTTTTGTAATCTAACTTCTAGAATCAAATTAGTCAGGCATAAATTAAAGACGAATAAGATATATTGTGTTGCGATACATATTATTATTAAAGCTTATTGTTATGTTGATTTTGTTCATGCCGACTCGAATTTTATTCTTAGATCATAGTCCTGATTACGCAATACCCCATAATTAGGAGTTATAGATTAGTTTGTTAATATTGTAACATAAATAAAATTAATAAATGCTGATTTCGGTAGCGTAATGCCTATGTCACTAGCATAGCTGAATAACATGGTCGTTTGTGGTGTTTATACAAATTAAAAGTATCTATTGAAATTTTGGGAAGGGAACATCGAGTTCTATTTAATTGCGGCCAATTATTCTAACAATCATAACTGTACAATTACAATGAATATTCTCAAATAACTTGTTTCAAAAACAGGATTGATAAATATGTTTGATAAACTGTATACCCATTTCTAGGTGTGGTTGTCCGCTTAGAAAAGATCTCGGCCGTCTTAAACATGATAACTTAATATGGTAACAAAATTGTAATCTTATGATCTTTAGTCTCATATGTTATAAAGGTACTATTTACCCTATTAAAAATAAGGTAAAGTTCGTCAAAAATATAGAAACTAAACATAATATTTTCTTCAAAATGTGTTATTTGTTTCGACTCTAGGCTCCGAGCAAATAAATTCCATCCTCGTAAGATGCAGAAATAACTTTTCTATGGTAAAGGTTTTTGGAATAAAAAAAAAGGTGATAAGTTAACTTGAGTATTTGTAGATTTACCTGGACAACATTGCACTATCCGGGCAATTTGTGGTCATCGCAGATTCGAGAATATTCTGCGGTGATCCGGTCTGGACGCCCAGGTATCCATTTTTCTTCGCCGTCGGCTCGGCCCTACTTAGTATGCTGGAAATTGAAAAGTTCGTGGAGGTACCGGCCGTTTTGGACGTAGGAGTCGCCTTCACATTATCACCACTGTTCGTCTTAATGTTGTCGGTTTCTTCGCTTGTCTTAATCAAGGGAAAACAAGTGATGGTGTTCGTCGGAGCCATGTGGTTCACTATCCGGTAGTCTGGTTCCGGGGAGTTGTTGCGACTGGAGCCGTCCGGACTCGACACCACGTTCACTTCGATCTCGCGGATATCCGACTGCGAACCCATTGCGGATAAGTTTCCTCAAAGTCACATTTAAATCAAATTCATGATTGGCATCACTCCACAATCACACAATTAATAGCAACACTTGATGTTTATAGTTATCGAGAGCACGTGTCTTTAACTATGTACGATATCAACAGTGTTGCAACAACGACGCGTAGTTTGCTACTAAACAGTTTATTTCCACTCGACAATATTGTACTTTTCTGTCTGTGTCGGCCGTTGTGACTATGTAAACTGAAGAAAGATCGTAGTGTGCGCTTCAGAAGGGCGGTAAGATACATGGATCCACCCATTCGGCGACAGAAACACCCCTAACGCGCTGCTGTCCTTGTCGCTCCCGTGCAGCTCGGCGCAGCGCTCTCGCTTGCACTCGTGTTTTATAGCGCACAGGAAAAATTACCAGAAAATGGTCCCTGATTTTCCGAATCGACTGAGCGTTTAGCACGAGGTGGGCGGGCACGGGGGAGAGTTGTTGCGATAAGGAACCGCGGTGTTTGTTATCTCTTGCTCGCGGGCTAGCGCCTCCACAATTTTTCAACCAGATTAAGATGAAACCCTTATAAATATTTACTACAAAATTATACGGGTACGATATTCATTGTTTCACAAAAAAACTTATTTTTCACGACATGCCAGGAAACAGCACCGTTCTTCTCTCGAAATAGTGATGAAAATATAATAGAAGTGTTACCAATATGAATATTATTTACAAAAAATATATTGTAAAAATTATAAATAAATTCCTAATTTTATTTAAAACCTCATTTTAGTGCTATACATTCTTTTAATTATCTTACAATTATGTCTTATATTTTTCTTTTTATATATTAAATTACATTTGATAACTTTATTTATATTTAAGATTGGCTCATTGGCAACACTGGTACACCGCTTTGCGTCTGATAACCTAACTTTTAATGTGTCAATTGTGTTGTTAAAGTGCATTGTAGGTCCGAGCAAAATGTTTTTAGATACGTCGTGAAAACAATGCTGTGTCTAACATGAGAGGAAAGCCCTTCTTCCACTCTCGCTCGAATTGTCTCATTCGCAAACTTTGAGCTCGAGTGGGAAAATAAGCGCTTTCTTCTCTAGTTTGACAAATAACTATTGACAACCCAGAAAGATGTTTGTTGGTAAAGCCAAAAGAGTGTTTTATTAACATTATTTTGTAAAGTAATCAGTACTGCAAACACAAAAACTTCAATACTTTCTAAAATTTGGAGTAAGCAGTGTCACACCCAGAAATAAGTAACTTTCGTCATATGTCACCTCATGGGTGGATAATTGTGAATTTATGTGAACATCACAAACAAGCATGCTCTTCGGTGGGATTTGAACTCACGACCTCTGGTAAGGTAGGCATAATTATTTTTAAATTGTAGTTATAAACAAACAAGGCCCGTGTCTTCAAATGAATAATATTTGTAAAGTTCCTAAATTTTGTGTTGCTTTTCGGGTTGTAAAAGTGAAGTTAAACGTATCGTCTTGGCTGCATTCCGATGTATGGTGTTCCTCTCTCCACTCCGTAGTCGGCGCTCCCCCACCACTCCGCGATGCCGTCAGCCAATGATCGCGCGCGAAAACTACCCCTGAACAGGCGAGTGGCGCTGCCGCCCAATTGCAGAGCAGATTCACAAGTCAATATTTGTTCCTTGACATGTATGTTGATACGCGTGTAACGTGTGTTCGGTCTCGCTGGCGGCCAGCCGAATGATCGTTATAGTTGCGCTGGTGATAAATTGGCCATTGCTTCATTGTGCTCACATACTTGCGGCTGGATTGGCCACCCTGATTCACGATGGGTTATTTGTCAGTTAATGTTTACTTGTTATGCTGTAAACTTTATCGATTTCAAACCCGAAGGGGATTGGGATGTATTGCTGTTATACGGCCAACTGTTTGACAATCTAGATTTCTAATGCATTCATATACAATCATTTTCATTCCCTTTATGCAGCACAGATATTATTTTTACTCACACGAGATTGTACCCAGCCTATCTATTTTGCTTTGGGATCGTTAGTTTTAAGAAGAAATAGAAATATCTCAGAACGGAGTCAGTCACTACCGAAACATGAACCAAAATTTGAAACATATGCAAAACCCTGTTTAATTTATCGGTAAACCATTAACCGCAAAAGATTTAAAATAATTCGAACGTATCCATCAATTCAATTGTCATAATTCATCCAGTTGGCAGGGTGTTATTATTTAGACAAGTGTACGGTTAAGCATGGATATTTTATTAGTTAGCTCCATCATTTTTAACAAAATCGCTTTAAATTTGCAGCTAGTTTAGGTTAGTGTACTAATACTTAATATATATATATATATATATATATATATATATATATATATATATATATATATACACTATATACTGGGTGTCTCATTTTAATTTACCATCTGAAATATCTGTAGACCTACGCTTCGAATCGAAAAATGTCCCAGGTAAAAGTGTAGGTAATGATTTGGAGGGGAACATGTAATTGTGTAAAAAAATTCGGCCCCCCTTCCCCCATGGGTAGCTGGGGTAGGGGTAACTTTGAAAAATTAAATAGGACCATGTGGTACTTCGTGTGCTAGTTGTTAAATCATATATTTTTGTAATTCCTCTGAGGATGGTCGTAGTATATAATATATTTAAAAAAATTTAACTGCAGTCCAAAGAATCTCTTATACATATATTTAATTTTTTTTAGTTTGTACGTTTTAAAATTTATAGATAGATATTATAATCTGTAATTAAATATTATATCGGATTTCTTGCATATTTATTGCTTTAAAAAAATATATATAAAACCTGATGCATTAATAATGTATTTACATGTTTTAATTATTTATATAATATTTTACATGTACCTAAGCAAGAAGTGAATTTTAGAAGATCGAAAATATGAATTATCTATATGCATACCTATCTAATTATTAATTATAAATTTACTACTTACATTGTTGTATGTGAAAACAACAGATTTTAAAGAAACTTAAATTAAAAAATTCTTTGTTTTTATATTTTTATACGTTATATCTGTTCTTGCAATAAAATGTTTTTTCTTTCTTGCATAATGCAGTTTCTACAAAATAGATAATTAATGTAGATATTTTCTGTCTAAAGAATAAAATGGAAGTTCATCAGCACGCTGTTAAATTACTTATTTAGTCGAGTTATGGAAAAATGAAAAATGAAAAGCATTTTTCAATATGATAAAAGATTTATTTATAAATATTACATATTTAAATAATAATGACAATGACAGAAAAATGACTGATTACATCATACCTCATCTTATTACTTTTTGTTTTTATAATGAAGTATGTGACGAAAGATTAATTTTTATTTATCATTCTACATGAATTAAAATATTTATGCTCAGTTTTTATCATCTATTAATAACACAATAAATACAGATAATAACACACCGATTATACTTGTTTAAAAGAAAACAAGGCGTTCAAATTCTCTAAAACAAAAGATAAAATTTCTTTCACTTGTAACAACAATAGTTGTACACAGTGGTTCGAAATAGTATACTCGGTCTTTTTTGCAACACCTGTAAGGAAAATTGTCCGGGACAGATATGAAAACATCATCGTCATTGGCCTGAAACAAGTCACTTTCTTTTCCCAAAATCTTTTCCTAGGAGGTGTTGAAAATTTTTTTCTATGTAAATAATTTGATTTTCTATGTAAATAATTTAATTTCAAACAGCAGTATACATCACAATATTAAGCGTATTCAAATAGAGATGAAAACTCACGGAATATATTGACTCTTGTATTACAGGTTTTACATATTTTTATTTGAAATCGACACTAAAGTGCTCAAAAATCGCCATTAAAAGCTCAGAAATCGTCAGTAAAGTAACCCATTATACGACGATTTTGAGCAACGTAGTATTGTACAAGTAGGATAATTTTGGCAGATATATGATATATTGTCGTAAATTTATACGTAAAATGAAACAATATGTGCAAGAAGAATTAAATAATTAATTCCGATGAAGAAATTTAGGACAAAACACATGTTATTTACGATAACATCAATATTCAAATTGAGTGTCAGTTCCAATTGACAACTGACAGTTGTATAAACTTAACCTATATAATAATTTTTTACAGCTTATTCTAATTTTAGATTTCAAATCAAATTTAATATGTACCGCGACACTGAAGTTCCTTTTTATCACTCACATGGATAATTTTCCTCAGCCCTACTGGCCTCGGCAAATAAATTCCATATTTGTGATAAAAAGTTAAACTTCAGTGCCTCGATACATAAATAACTATTTTACAAACAGTTATTCGAACATACCTCTTGAGTCTGTTATCTTTTATCTTTTGCTACCTCCTTTTAAACGCAGTTACAAACACTTTCAAATTGAAATATTCTTCGTAATCTACAATCTGAGTACCTACCCCAAATTTTAACACATTTTCTCTTATCGTGAAGTGAAAACCGGTACTTACCATAAATTTTTAAACGCGTTGCACTCTATTTAGAAACGAATACATTGCATAATCGGCCGCTACAATAGTCATTGGTCCGGGTTTAATCCTGAGCGGCTACCTTCTTACACTTTCACAGAACGATAATCGTAATCTTTGACACAATAGGCGTTTGTTAGTTAGCCATGCGTACGTAAGAGGTCGTTAGTTAGCAAAACACTTCTATTGTCACCTATTGTGTCGCAAAAAAGGTCTTAAGTACACCTCTGGACTTTACGTTCGCTTAGACTGTTGCTGTATCTTGATGTGCTTTGGCATCAATCGCGAATTCATAAGAATTTCGTTATAGTTTCGCAAGGTACAAATACCAAGTTTAAAATCTGACCAGACAATGAAGGCTGCGATTTAATGATAAATTATTGAAATTTAATTGTTGGTATTTGACAGATTGGTCCAGTATAAATTGAAATTCAGGTTGGCGGATGACACCTATCAGATGGTAAAACCTTTACAATTTATTTTGCAACTTAAATTAAACGAATATAAGACCATACTGATTACATTGTTCATCGTATCATCGACTGTTATAACCTTTTAATATTAAATATTTATTGATAATTATAAATAACATAACACGTTAGTTATTTATAATTCATCAGTTACGAACTTAATACGTTAGATATAACCATAATACACTAAGTAAGTACATTGTTAATAATAGATATTTACGATATATGTGGGATAAGAACATTATTAAGATACGCGTGTGAAATTTGCACAACAAGGCGATAGACGAGTTGTGTATTGTGTATTCATATAAGTATATTAATAATGCATCACACGTGTATTGTACAATATTTTATCTACGCCCGCCAAAAGATAAAAATTAAAATAATTTGACTTTTTTTTTTGACAAATAGAAAATTAAGTAGTTGCTGTAAAAGTGTTTTTAACCCATGACGATCACAATTTGACATTAAACAATTATGTAGTTGTTTTTGAAGCATTTCGTGAAAATGAGAAAGTATTTCGTCGGATATAGAAGTTTCAAGAAATATTAATTAATTAAATATTAAAGATTGCATAATCAACATTTATAATAAATAGTAAGTTAATGAAAACGAGAGCGGTAATGTAGCTCTTAACTCTCGCAAAATGAGTGGAATAAGTGACATTTAACTCACGGGCGTAGATACAAAAATTTACGTAATTTTTTTATGACAGACAAAATTGTTGCTTTGTTTTTGAATCGCCATTTTAGACGATACGAAAAAGACTGACGCCTCGTCACTTAGCAACGTCCTCGAATATTATAAATCGCATAATATTCTTGTTATATTAATAGCTATAATTCCACTATATTTGCAATATCGTAAACATGACAAACGACATTTGAATTCGTCTTTCTTGCCCTATATGTCCTACCTTTCTCTTGCTATAATTGGAATAGATGGCAATTGTGTGGTTACCAGCTGTCATGTATCTCTTATCGATTTGCTAAAGGCGAATCCAATTGTTTGGAATCAGATGCACAGATTTGATTAAATATATACGTGGGCAAATGTAAAATTTATTTGAGCAAAGATTTGTTCTTCAACAGGTTAGAAGTAGAAACCCATTTTACAATAAAAATGTTTCCCTTATTAAAAGAGTTCACTAAAGATATTTTAACTCACTTGTTATAAATTTAATATTAATATTTCAAGTTACTGATTGAGTGAATATTTCAATGTGATAACTTTAGAGAGTAGAAGATGTCGAAACGACAAGATATTTTTGTACAAATTATTCAACGACATGATTTAATATTTACATGTCAGTTATAATAACAAGACCACATAAGTAATCTATTTCTTTTTTTTTTTTTTGTTAATACAAAGAACTTTAAAATTTTTCACGTAACAGAATTATGTATATAATATGTATTATTATTATTATAAGTGTGTTCATCTTGATTTGTTTCACCAATCTTTATATAGCTTCAGACATGCTCTTGATGAGTGAAATGGTGTAATATTTCTTCTATTACTGTATTATTATTATTTACAAATGTATGTATATTTTCTGTAAAACTATATTTTGTATCCAATTATTAATATTTTGTTAAATCGTAAGCATCATAAGGCACATATTTCTCTACAGCTGGTTCTTTTCTTCTTTAAATAGATAAATAAATAAAAACTGATCAGCACCAGTGTCGAGCCAGTCACATTCTAAGTTGCAAGTAACTCGTCTCGCAATGTAATCCGTACATTCAACAAACGTTGACAAATACCTCGACGCAGTCGCCCTTAGCTCATGGAACATAAGGGCCAAGTGCTCAACTGGCTCGCCGATAATTGAGAGGGCACTTAAGACGCTATAAGAGAGATTAAGGGTATTACAGTTAAGCGCACTAGAAGTGTAAACTGAAAGGCCCAACACTCTGCGGCCGCTTGTTCTACATTTTGCGCCTCGGAGTCTAGTGAAGGAGAGAGACGGGCAAGGATGGAGCGTTCACGCTGCTTTGTAAACGAACACTTTGCTGCTGTTTGCTTCTTGTTGTTACTGTTCAACTTCCTTCAATTCTGTTGAGTTTTCAGCCAATGCTGCTTTCGGTTTTGGGTGTATTGATGTTTGTTAGCATTAAGGTTGCTATTTTTCGAAAGTGGTTTCTTGTAATTAACAGCGTTTTACGAAATACCGTTCACATTTACCATCGACGTTTGTCTCTAAGATGCATCAAGAAAATTTAGCTCCAGCTGATAGATGCTCGAATTTTGACATTTCTGAATATTACAGACGAGTAGATATCATATTACCGTTTGACTACTTTTTTTTTTTACGAAGATGGAAGTGGATTAATTGCTAAGGTCATATGCCGTCTCTTGAGTAGATGATTATGAATTTAAGTTGAAAACACAAAGCACAAAACGGCCATGCTATTTAGTAGGATTCGAACACACGACCTCTGTAGTTTTATTATTTAATATAATTTTATTTACAACTGACATTCTTTAAAAGCCATCAAGTAAATTTGTTACAATATTACGTGACATGCGTAATTATTGCCGTTGGAGTTCCTTTTTAATATTTTCATTTCATTTATGTTACTTCAGATGCAATACCCATTTGTCACAATGTATTACTGTAGATCGAAATACATATAAGTTCTGCTAATATTAATTGAAGTTTTTGTAGTCTGTTGATTTTTTTTTATTGCATGTAATAAATTATCATTATTTCCTACATTTCGCAAAGTTTCTTATCTTGTTCTTTTCTTATGATTCATATCTAAATATCCATCACTTTTAAATATTGTAAATATTGTCGAAACTGTGGAAGATTTGGTGTAGGATATTCAAGGAAATAAATTAGCAAATATATTACCAACATTTCTTAAACTAGTATTATAACAAGTAACCATTCAATATTTTTCTTTATTAGTAAACATCTTTAAAGTCTGATATGTTCATTTAGAATTGACATTTTATGTTGCATTTCACTTGGAACCAAGTTGCACCTTGTTTAGTATATTACTACTTATAATTTGTATCTATAGTAATACATTAATGACAGCAAAGATAAAAGTAAATATTGCAACTTAGCTAAAACTCACGGCGGTATGTATCTATCGCGTTTAAACTTTGTGGATTGAGTCTTGGTAGTTCGTTATAATTGACAAAGCATAAAAAAAGAAAGCTAATCTTCAATTGCAGCTGCAATGGATTTTATAGCTTCCATAATTAACATATGTAACTTATACTTATTGTAATCACAAAGCAAACCTTGAAACAAATTGAACCAAATACAAGCACGCATGTTAAAAAAGTTTATTCAGCTGATGCACCGCATATACCCAAGAACAATAAGTATCGCCTTAGTTAAACAATCGAGTCACTTTAACTCCTAAATCTTAAGTAGTAGAATAAAACTGAATTTATCGTTTTCATAACATAACATAGAACTAAGAATGTGCTACATAGTTTTTTAACGTTTGAACCATTTGTTACAGTTCATGAATATATTCTTTTAAATCTTGACAATCCATCTAAGGATAATAATGTATTTAGTTGCTTTGCCCTGATGATGCCGAAATTGTTGTTTAAACGTTGGCCTTAAGCAACATCAAATAATAATTTTATCTTACAGCAGTCCTGTGCAGTAATATTTACCACCAAATATAACTTTCAGTCGCTTAATTTATTGTCTGATAACACAGTATAAAATAACAAAGACAAAGTGTCCAAGTGCAATTCTTATAGATATGGGGCATCCAAAATTAAAATACGCTAACTAGTGGTAGAAAACTAAACTAACCATACAGTACATAAATTTCATTGTATTTTGAAATTAATTGTTATTTTTAAAAAATTAATAACAATAGTAGTCATTTTAAGAGTACTCCAATGTAAGTATTACATTTGTTTAAACCGTATTATTTAAATAATATGTAAAAATGAAAGGTACATTGTATTTGTGGATTATAGGTTAAGATTGAATTTTCTCCAAAGAAACCTATAAAAATAGGAAAATTTGCAGTGTGTATGGCAACAGTTCTGCTGTCAATAAAAACATACTACACAACTAAAGCACGCATTCGCTATCATAAGATATCATACAATAGTTATTTGTATCACAAGGTTGGAAACTGCTATTTTGAGAGTGCGCAATGAAACTGTGGATAGACCTCCAAAACCTTGTAATTTAACACCTTTGGATCATTTTCTGCGGTGATATTTGAAGTTGCGCTTTATTCGAGCCAGCTACGCGTCCTTTTTTCAGAAATCGTATTCAAACACTAATGGCAGAAAATAATCTTCCCAAAAAAGCCAATACCGTGGCCACTATCACAATTTTTAAGTGATTTATTTCATGTTAAAGTTCTATACTTCTAAAAAAAAAAAAATGATATGATTTGGTTTTCAGTTACGAATGGAATATGTATGTTTATTTCCTTGACAAATATTCAGTGAGCAGTGAGGGACGAGTCGCGTAAATGAACATCGAGATGGGAGTAGAAAGAGCTCGCAATAAATAATAAACATCGTCTTTTCACAGGCGAACTGCTTTCGTGTCGTCCAATTTCATCCACGCGGCAGTGTAAACGCGCTGCAGGAGATTAAAGGCGCTTTTACGCAAGCAGCAAGTAACGACAGCGCTCTCACTCTCGTATGGATTTCCGTTCTGCCGATGATTAAAAATCAACTTCAAAGCGAGGGTGCGTTCTATTTTTCTTGGCCGCACTCATTCTGACTCTAAATGACAATCGGGACAACAATCGCACCCCAATTTGCCTCCATTGTTGGTAGGTTCTAATCGATAGAGATGATACTGCCCTCTTGCTTTTATGCGATTACTGTTTCTTTGATAATATCGGTCTCCAAAATCCTCTTGTTTGAAGTCCCCAAATTAAACTCACAATGACTTCTCATTGATTTCTCAACTTGCTAAAAACTTGTATTTCAAAAATTATTAATATGGGATATTCCATGCCAAATCACTCAAGCATTGCTCTCGACCTTTCCGAGTTGGCAAAAACTTTTCAATAAAATCGCCCGAAACCTAGGTGCTCTAAAATCGTTTAAAAATCGAACATACTTAAAAATATCCAAATCTAAGCCATTTCAGAGTGCTTTTCTGACACTTCTATTGTGTTTAGCAAAATCATAAAGGATGAATGCAATTTCCATCTAAAATTGAGTAATTTGGCGTGGAATGTCCCATATACATATTTTTATCCAACACCTCTCAATAAATGCTCTATAACTATGGCGATTTTAAATGAGGAAAATAACAGATTACCCGCTAGTGGGTATAATTTAGAGAAAAGTCACTAGTGAGTAATTTTTTATTTATAACAATAATAATTACACATAACACCTTGGTAACCACTTCGATTGACATTTAAATTTAAAAAATTTAAAGTGTATGTTATTATCAAATAATAGTTCTATAATAAATTTTGCATTTGTTAAGAGATGTTGGATAAAACGTTATACTTCACAAGTGGGCAGAGTGGAATTACCCACTTGTAAAGTATATAACTATTATTATTATTATTAGATTTACATAGTTTTTCAATTCAGGGGAATTTCTTTTTTTTATATGCTATAAAATATGGATGCATAATTTTTTGCCAGACACTTTTTATTTACAAAAAACTGATTTTCCATATTAACTGCCTATGCCAACATTTACATGGGACATACGGTATACAGGTTGTAGAATTAAAATGTGACGTATTGGAAGGATTTTAATGTAATTATTTATATTACTATATTTTTTATCTATTCACTTCAAAGTAAAAGTGTAAATACAAAAATCGTTGAATATACAGGATGGGGCGTTTTAAATTGCGTTCAGGAATTTCTCGGAAACGAAGCAACGGATGAAAAATCCAAAAAAAACGACTAAAATATTTTCGAGGGGGACATCCCATGACACCAAATTCAACCCCCCCGCCCCAACCCTGGTGGGGTGGGGCGGGGGTAAGTTTGAAATCTTAAATGGGAACCCCATTTTTTTTGCAGATTCGCATTCTACGTGAAAAACGGAATTTAGTGACATCAACATTTTCGCCCCCGCCCACACCCCCCCCCCCCGGGCCAGTTGGGCGGTGGGAAACTTTCAAATTGGTTACGGGAACACCCACTTTTTCTCAAAGATTCGCATTCTACTTTAACAACTACATGCAGTACCTTCAAAATTTTCCCGCCGCCCCACTGGCACGGGGGAGGAGGGCAGGGGCGAAAATTTTGATGTCACTGAATTCAGTTTTTTACGTAGAATGCAAATCTGTAAAAAAATATTGGGGTTCCCATTTAAGATTTCAAACTTACCCCCTCCCCACCCCCCAGGGTTGGGATGGGGGGATTGAATTTAGTATCGTGGGATGTCCCCCTCAAAAATATTTTAGTCGTGTCTTTTGGATTTTCCATCCGATGCTTCGTTTCCGAGATATTCCTGAACGCAATTTAAAATGGCCCACCGTGTATATAAATGCATGCAAAAACAGTGAAATTATAATTAAAACTAGAAAAATTGTAACACTGTCATGGAAGATTAAAACGAAAAATATATGACATTTCTTAAAACGTATTTAGATAATTTATTTCAGTGTTGCATTGTTTGTAGTCCTTATTAAATGCATTTTTAAATTCTGAATTTTTTTGTATTTATATTTACACTTTTGCTATAAAGTTAATAGGTAAAGAGATACAGCAATAAAAATATATAGCGTTGAGACCATTATATGCCACATTTCCATCTTACACCCGGTTTTTGGTTTTAGGGTCCCTGGAATATAATTTTAGATGACATTTGTGAGTTTTTGTTCACGATAACTTAAAAAAGAGCGATATCATTTTGAAAAATATATGTTTAGACTTTGAAGATAAACTTTACAGGCTGATTAGATTTTAACAGTAATCCATCAAATGGAAGTGGTAGTTTACTAAAAGGGCTATGATTTAGAGTAAATTTCGTTATACATATTAAAAAATCGCGCACGCACACATACATACATACAACATAGCGAAAATAGTAAAATCGTATAGTAGGGACCCTAAAACGTGATTACTCATTGAAAACTCATTACCAATATTTTTAACCAAAAACAATACCTTCTTTACTAGAGGTAGGCGAGAGGTAGAAGGAGAAGAATCTTTTCGATACATTTTTTCTTTGAATTCTATTCTAAATGTATTTTGTATCGTTTAGAAAATAAAATTTGTTAAAGGTTATGTTTTGGTTTGTCGGATATTATAGATTATACCCGAATGCTTCAAAAAGTTGACAGGAATGACGACTATAATTTTCACTCAATTATACTCAGCAAGTATAAAATAGAACTAGGTTAAAACACACAAAAAGCTGACAGAAATGACTAATATAATTTTTACTCACGTACTCGGCTATAGGTTAAAACTTCAAAAATTAATGAGAAAATAATTGTATGTAGATTAGAATTAAATGCTTCTTTTCCAACCCTTTTTTTTTTATTATTATGTTCTGTAATGTTTGTGCATTTGTTAACTATGGTTTTTAAGCTTTTACCTTACCGCACAGAAATTCTAAATTACTTTAACATGCGAAGTTCTATTGTCCAGATTATACCTACTTGTTTTGTTGAATGCATGTTGCTCATATTCCGGGAGTCAACGTGTATGTTGTGTATCGTAGCGGGATTCAGCCCTCATGGGATAAAAACTCAAGCTATGATTTAAAAGGCTATGAAGAAAACAGCTCTTCATTTGTTAGTGTTTCCAATTTGGATCCAATGTGTTTCGCTGAAGGATCGCACGGTCGGCGCCTTTTGTTTGGAGAGCGTCTCTTGTGTATTAAGTTCTTTATTTTACCACCAGAGGCCTCGAGTTATCGCTGATTGGTTTGTGATACGCCACCGCCGCCGTCTCTCACTCAACCTTTTGTTCTGCTAAAAACTGTTGCAATTACTCCCGAGTATGGGCTCATTTGTTTCGTGCTCGCGCCCTCTTAGGAGCTTTTGTTCGCTCTCGGAGAAAAACTTTAAATTGGGAGTTTCGTGCAGCCGATTTGTTTTTAAGTTTTTGTCTGATTTAGAAAGAAATTGTGTTGGTACACATCGAGAGTCTTTCCTCCAGCAAATTAAACTTATAATCTTCCAGTTTATTTTTAATAGATGTTTTGTGCTTTTTATATTAACTTGCTTGCACAAAATCTGTATAGATAGGTTCCTCCACTAAGATAAAATTTTTAATTCGAAACGTGGAATTCAAGCTTTAAAAAATTAAGTTACTTATGAAGATGGGAAGCGGACCAACTACTAAGGTCATATGCCGCCTCAAGAGTGGATGATTGTGTATTTTATGAACACAAACGACCATGTTTTTCAGTGGGATTCGAACCCACGGCCTCTGGTGTGCTGGCTAGCGACATAGCCACTACACCACCGAGATCGGCGAGTTACTTATTATTTTATTACATATAAAACAAAAAACCTTATCAAGACAACAATTAAATTTGAGGGGGATGTCCTACAAGAACATAATCTAAATAGGTTTCTTTACCTTAATTTGTCAAATGTAAAATTTCTGTAAAAATAAATTATTATGGGGTATAATTGGTAGGTATATATTTGACTATTACAAAGCATTATTTCCAACATAAAATATTATGTAGCAATTGTGATCTCACAAGTGAAATATAATATTTTTACGAGCACTGTCGTAAGTTATTAATTATAGGGCTTTTCGAGGCAGGAAAGTAACTCATCGCAGGACTAGTCATGTAATAGTATATTCTACAACAAGTAATGGAATGGCACATATTCCACGCGAGCAAAAAGTTTGTAGTCCGAGCCGAAGACGAGGGCTACGGTTTGCGATTGTGGGATATGCCATTCCGTTACACGTTGTAGACTATACTTTCTATAACAAGATTTTGGATATATACAAAAAATACAAATATAAAACTGTTGAAAACGTTAAACTCAAATAAATCAAATTAAAACAAATAGACGTAACCATAGTAACTGAATCAAGATACTTCATATATCGCGCTAATATGCGGCTCTGATTCGTCGAAAATATTCCATACGCGGCGTATGGAATGTTTGTGATTCCATAACAATTTTCAGTTGTGGAATGCCTAGTTTCCAAAACAGTGTTATAGAAAGACTTTACTAGGTATAAGAAATTGTACTACTTTTACAATGTAGATTTCTCGACTGGGCAGAAAATGAAAGCTTAACAGTTCTTGGGGAATTAAAATTAACATGTAACACAAACGTAATCAGGTACACTTACACAATTTATGTTTGCTATAGATAAGTTACTTAAAAAAATATAAAAATTAATATAACGCACCCGTATGTTCTCATACAATTTACAATCAAATAAATCGATAGAAACATCTAGTGTTATCTACACATAATATAAATTAACAATTAAAATCAGGCAATAACATAACCAGTTGCACAACTCTCTACGAGAACATGCGTGTGTGCAATTAATTTTTATGTTTTTTGACGAAATTTTCCTGTAACAAATTTTATTTTATGAGGTGTATCTGATTATTTTTGTATGTCAACTCAGCACCCTGATAAAGACTTAATTGACGTCGAAGCGTTGGTGTGTTATTGAATTAAAAAAAAAAAACTGATTGATTCCTCCACACTGATTTCTATATAACACTAGATTGGGCATAGGCCATATTCTGTTATCTGAGAGCGTTCCCAATTGAACGGGTGAAATTGAGGTCTTGTGACACTTCTGTAAAGAAAAGTGCGCAATCTGAAGCTCTGTCTTCACTCTCTCTACACCGCGTTCGCCACCACCTCTAAAGGTCAAACCACGAAGTATAGTCATACCCACAGGCAAGAGAGATAGATTTTTAAATATAGAAGTATCACAATACCTCAATTTTGACCATCATGACGGCGTTCAATTGGGAACGCACCGTAGTGGCTTATTTCCAATCTAGTAATAGAAATCAGTGTTCCTCTATAACACCTTTGTTAATTTTCTTGGCTTGACAAACAAACATGCTTACGTAGCTACGTAACCATGGTATACTTAGCTGCTAGATTCATCATTTTAGTATTAACTATCAATAAAAATAACTGTCACAAAATGTCCATACAGGGCTTGTAGATTTCCATAGTACATATTCGAATTAGCCCACTTGTTCTGCAAAAGAACAACTATTAACATGAATTGAATGATTTGTTACAGTTTTCATTCGATTTCAATATATATTTATAACACGGGGATATTCTGATGCAAACTATGCAATGTACCTGATTTTCAGTTACAAATTTGAAAGGCTAATTTGTTGAAAATCTCTTCTTGATGTCCGTCCGACTAATTTCCCTCCATTTGTTTTGCCGTTGTAACCGCACGTTTAATATAAATCAGCCTGTAATTAAACTTGCGGTAGTCAAACTGTGGCTTCGGCAACCACGCGGTAAAGCAAAGGGTTTACACGGCACTCAAATACCGACATAGGAGGAGAGTTTGTGTCTACAGTGGCGTACGTGAAAGTAACATTACAATGCCAGTAAATAAAAAAACAACTTTATATTTATTATTTTTTTAAACTGAGAATATTTGTTTCATTATAATTGACTACTATTAATAATCCATGTAAACTATTAATACGTTTCTGTCAATCACTGTAAATATTTATCTGTCAAGATATAATAATTGCCGAATGGCAACAAGAAAGAAACAGGAGAATTATTTTATAATTTGTCGAATTCTGGAATTATATTTAATTAAATTATTATTTGATCCACATGTCATACTAACCTAACCTAACTGTCTGACATTTGTTAAGAAAAATGAATGCTACAGAGATTATCGCAGCCAATAATCTCTAAGGGTGCTATTCATACCTCTATACTAAGGGCTACTAACTAGGGCATTTTAAGATTTAACACTGTTGCTATGAAAAAATTGTTGATCTCCAAGGTAATCAACAAATTTTGCAAAGAAACAATGCCAAATTTAAAAATGCCCTTGTTAGTAGCCCTTAGTATAGACCTGTGAATAGTACCCTAAATATTTAATTTATCGTGTAATAATTATAGAATTGCTGAAAACGCAGACACGTGACAAATAGTAACACATTTCATTGGTTTTAAAAAATGTAAAAAAATAATTATAAAAATATATAAAAATTAAAAATATTATCACGTATTTTGTTTCTTGTTGTCATGGTGTCATTTGAGATCAAGAAAGCGACTCTTCTAGAAGGGTTTTGCTAAAATTAACTATGTATTTTATACAAAATACGTGTTTCTCACGGATGTGAAAATATATCTTGTGTAATTTAATGAAAATGTAACCTACCACTACCACCACCAAAATCTAATCAGCTCTTAATTTTGACGTCTATAAAATTTAGAAATTATATTGTCATTAGAATCTGATGTGGCCGCAACAGAATTTCCAGAAAATCTTAATTTCTAAACGGTACAAAATATAGAAAAAAGTTTCAAATAAAAACTGTAGCCAATACTATTCTACATTGTTTTCAATATAACATAATTTACTGTTACTCAAATATTTACTGAGATATATCCAAATATTTCTAGTTTGCAACAATTAAGGTGCCGTTGTACCCGAGTGTCTCACCTAGTGGAACAGCTGACGGTCACTACACGTCTTCTACTACCCTAAACAATATATTTACAGAATATGAACGTCGTTATTACGACAGACGATTTGTGACGCTGGCTCTCGGACTATATTGAAAAGTTCTTAAAATTAGAATTTCATCGTTATGTGCAGTAATATTACATCAATGTACAATGGTACGATATTGTAGGTACTTAAATTATAAATATTGATATTTATGTAATTGTCATTGAATATTAATATTCAGTGAATTTCTATCAACTGGGAAGTACATACATACGAATTTTGATAATCTATTAATTATGAAATGAATACGTTATGTTCCACCAATAATTCTTCTTTTAAATGATAAGTTGAACAATTTATAGAGCCTTTCGCTACTTTCAATATGCACAAGTAAATCCGATAGAATATAATTTAATTATATTTTCAATATGTTTCAAAGATGCGCAAGAAATGTGTGTATGATTGAAAATATCAATGGTAGATGAATGGTGGATAGAATGAAACAGTCAAATTCACTGATATAAATCGAATAATGCAAATGGATAAATGAATACACATTTAATATTTGTACGTTGTATTTATTTGCTAATTAATACTTTCAAATATATTATTTGAGGGATTATGATAGTCATTACTCACGAAGTTGAAGTTTGCGTCAATTACCCGATTAAATAATGACCATAATCCCGAATATAATACTATACTTTTTTTACTCCTGTAAATTCGGAAATCACTTTTGAAAATGATCGTATTTCGTTGGAAACACACGTTGAAAAACGTCAACATAAAAATACACAATGTTAACTGACTACATGTCAACTGTCAGAAGGCTGTTGCTCGATGATCCACATCTCGTCTTTAAAATAAAAATAACCGTGAATTATGGATTTCTGGCTCTGCGATTGGTCGAGAAGAACGAATAATGAATCATAATTCATCGAAAAAAAATTTAAATAATGGGGAGTGGTAAAATATATTTTTTTCGTCTGTGGTTCCTCCTCCACTAACATCTTTGGGGGCTATGATTTGACGGCTGGTAACCGCACTTCATACGTAAAAATATATCACCTACCGAGATCTGCGTCAGCAGAGTGCCACAGCCATAATGGGTAAAAGGCGTGATGATATATTTATTTATTTCGTCTGCTAAACTGTGCATTTTGAAAAAAACAAAGCAACAGTTGAATAATGTCTATGTCATAATTGAATTGATTGTGCCGTGTTCCTAAAATGTTTGATAAGAAATTTATGGCAGGAGGTATTGTGCTGCCCACAACAGATTTTTTTTTTTTTGAGCAACATATTTACAGTATGAACTTTTATTAATTATGAATATAGTTTTTGTCGCCTCCTAGTTTGGGAAAATAGTGGTCAAGGACTGTCACTGTATTCCAGTTCGTGTGCATGTGTTATCAACCGTCCAGCAGGCAAGCGCCCAGTCCTTTGAAGGTTTATTTTGTTGCCTGATTACGCGACCTAGAGCAAATCACGCCATTCAATTACCAGTAATTGATTCGACTGTGTTATTTGTGGCGTACCATGAACAGAATCGCAACATGATGCTGAAAATGTAACACAATGTACCGTATAACAATGTACTAGATCTGATGTTAAACAGCACTGTATTTTTATCGCACATTGCTTTTAGATAATACTGACAGCTCATACCACTCATTAGTCTCATTGTCATGATATTTGATTTAATTTATGACTATGTTATATGTACTGTTGAGGGAATTTGTTTTATTGTAGTTAATACGAGTATTATCCAAATACATTGTTACAAAATTCATTTATAATTTGCGTATTTTGGCTTACTGGTTAAGTCCCAAATGTATTTGTATCTATACAATATGAAAATTTAAATGTCTAATGCCCGGTATTATACAAAAATTTTACTTAAATATACTTTTAAAGAAAAATTTATTTGTTTTTAATAATTGCACCTCATTTCAATTATTTTATGACTTACTTTACATTACCGTCAAAAATTTGATTGTCATTTAGATAACTATAGAAGTAAATTTAACTGAAGTTTAACCGGACATAAACATTTAAGAAACTACATACAGGGTGTTCGATTTAAGTGCTGCACTATTGCTATCTCGAGAAGTATACGAGATACGAAGTTCGTTAAATTAGCAAATAATTTTTAAATTATATGACTATTAAAATGAACAAAACAAAAATTTGTATTAACCAGTGGTTCTCAAAATATGGGACCCAACTTTTCTATTTTAAATTAAACCTACCTTTTTAAATAGCGTATTCGATTCAGTATTTTTTTCTGAATACAACAATATAACACACTTATAAGTTCTACATAATAAAAACGTTGAGAAAATGCAAATGAGAATTGTTATTATTTCAATTTATTGATACAAATGAGAGTGATGTGGCAGAAACAACTGTTGTTGTTAAAAGTTAAAGTTAAACTATTGTGTTTTCTAAAAAAAAATTACATTTTGTCTTAAAAAATTCCTTTGATGCGGTAAATATGTACAGGGAACGATTTCCTGATCGGCGAGTTCCCCACGCTAATTTTAATAAGTGAGACACTGCATGCCTCAATTCTTCAACAGTTTCAGGCGGGTTTTGGTTATCATAGACAAAGGACTTTAAAGGACCCTACAGATAAAAATCTATGGGATTGGAGTCAGGTGATCTTGGTGGCCATGGTTCTTGATCTCCACGGTCAATTCACCTGTTCTCATAGGTATTATTTAAATGCTGCCGCTCATTTCTTTAAAAATGAGGAGGAGTACCATCATGCTGAAACCATGCATGCTTACTAACATGTAAGGGAATATCTTCTAATCATTCTACTTAACCTACGGGGGAGTAGGTATGGTCCAAGTAAATTGCCAAGTAAGATAACAGCCCAAACTTACTACAATATATGGATTTTCTTGAGCCAAATAATGTGAATTGTGGAAATTATGGACACCGTCACATGTGAAAATTGTTTCGTCACTGAATATTATGAGCGAATTATAATTTAAATTTGCAGCATGTTGCAGAATTCACCCGCAAAATATCATTCTAGTTTGGAAATCAGCAGGCATTAATCCTTGAACACGCTGAAAATGTAATGGATGTTAAACATTCCTAATCCTGTGTAAAATGTTCAAAACAGTCGAGTGAGATATTTCTTCTACATCACTGATATTCCTCTGCTACTAATTGTCGGGACAGCATGCACCAAGTCGAGGACTTGACTTCATCTTCAATGTTGTGGTGCAGTCTGCGACCGCCGCCATCTCGTCCATTATTTCTTCTTGAATTGCATTGTTGCAAGATTATTTTTGTAAATAATCTGATGAGTATTTATGGATTTTAGGATGAATTGGTGATGTTTATGAATTAATTTTGATTTGTTTATCATTATTTACTAGTTTAACGTATAATTTATAAATATTTATATTTATTTGGCACATGAAATTAAATATGAGAAATTTCCGTCAGTACCGTTGCGTGAGATAAATATAAATAATATAAGAGAGAAATTCTATTTGTTGGACAATACTAGAATAATTTTATTTACACCTAAATGTTTCTATGTTCCCGCGAGCTGAGGAAGAATCATATTTCTGTTATCTCTACACATGTTTGTTTTATCTTCTATGTAGTTTTAATATTCAGTCTTCTTGTAGTCTTAAAGCAATAAACATCTAAAAACTTTGCCTCTCTGTTCCTGAGCAAAAATAAAGTTTTTAAAAACCAATACCCAAGTTCAGATCAATTAAGTTATATATAATACCAATAAAAAACAACTTCAAATATTATTCAACAATGTATTGGTCATTTAAAGTAATATAAAGCAATTGATAACAGTACTCTTGCCATATGATTCATTAATCAACAACGCTGTTTATTTCGTTGTATTACAACAGACTGAACAGCTGACCTTCCAGCAAAATAAAGCCGTGGTTCTGACTGTCACTACTGTGTTTTGGTCAGTTGAGAAGACTTGCTGTTTTGTGACAATCTGACAATTATTGTTTTTATATTGAACTAAGTCGTAAGTTTATTTTTTGACATCTTTTTATGTGAACTTGAACTGTTATTATTATTACTAAACAAATTACTGTTATTTGTGTACTCTACAAATATAAATTATCAAGTTTCTAAAATATTTGCTCTATTTTAGCAGAGATATTCGCTTATTCGCATAAAATGTTTAATGAATACCATAATTATTTACTCCAACATCTTTAAGGTGGCGATATTTTAATTATGTGTTGAAGTATTTATTTATAAATCATGTAAATAAATAGTTCCTCTTATTTAGACATTAGCTTTTGGATGTTGATGAATATTTACGTGTGAATAAAAAAAATTTGACAAATATTAACCGGTGTTGTACTTCATAATATAATGTATTATTTCGTGATCTGTTAGTTCACTGTACATATTAGAAAATATTATTTATTGCCAATTCTGGTCTAAATTTGACGTCATTATTTCTCTCGTAAGTACATAATTTCCGTGAATATAAAGATAATGAGATAATTATAGACTAATCTATTGACAATTTTATCACATTTATTATTAATTGTTTATTTACGTTATTCATTTCTAGAGATTCAGGTTCGTTTTCATGCGCATTTAACTCAAAAAATTTAACAAATTATTTTATCTTAATTATAAATAATCCATTATGTCAAATATATGTTTGTTATGCTATAATTATTATTTATTGTGTATATAGGTGATATTAATTGTTTACTTTAATGTAGATAAAATCTGGATGTAATAGATTTAAAATTTTACTGAACCTGTGAACCTACTTATTCTATAAGTTTGTTTTGTTGCAGGACATGATATATCTCTGGATAATTTTAACAGTAGTTGCTGCTATATTTTATAGAACATTGTATCAAAAGACGAAATATTGGAAAGAACGCAATGTAACTCATCTAAAAGCTGTTCCATTTTTTGGGAGCATGGCATCGAATTTGTATCGACGACTACCTTTACCTGAATTACTGACGGAAATGTACAACAGGTTTCCGAATTCAAAGTAAATATGTAAACATATTTAAAAATAGTTTTAAACCGGATTTTTCAATGCCAAAAACATTTTCAGATATGTTGGACTTCATCAATTCACGGCACCTCTGCTAATGCTACGAGATCCCGAAATAATTAAACAAATAACAGTGAAAGATTTTGATAGTTTCATGAACCATAAAGTATTTTTAACGGAAGATAATGATCCAATTTTCGGAAAGAATTTATTGTCTCTTAAAGGTATTTTTATTTAAAAAATAATATTTGTAGTTCAACAACATTAGTTGTAAGAAAATTGTAGGTCAAAAGTGGAAAGATATGCGCTCAACTCTATCCCCAGCGTTTACAAGCAGCAAAATGCGGGCAATGTTTGTTTTGATCAACGAATGTGCTGAGCAATTCGTCCAGTACTTTTTAAGTGAAGCTAAAAAGGAAAACGGAATGGTTACAGTGGAAATGAAGGACATATTTACTAGGTACACAAACGATGTTATAGCCACTGCTGCTTTTGGAATCAAGTGCGATTCTCTGACTCATAAAGAAAATGAATTCTATATGATTGGAAAGAATAGTACGGAATTTGGCAGAGGCACTATTTTGAAAATTATCGGATATGTCATTTCTCCAAAACTTATGAAGGTAAACTTTTTTTTTACTGTAAAAGTAATTTTACAACAAATACTTCAAGAAAAAATGCTATAAACCTAAATGTCTTTAATTTTTATTTGAAGAATTTTTCTCTTAAATAAACCAAAAGAAAAAACGATAGCTCAAGAACAAAGAACAGCCCCATTCTTTTTTCCGTTCGATAATCTTAACACATACTTATTTTCTAAAATGTTTCAAAGCAAACATGGACTAAAACTGATTATTAATAAAGTAAATTAACAAATGTGAAATCAAATTTACACATCCCATCATTCAACTAGAAATAGAATTGTAAATTAAATAAAAATGAATATTAAATATAGTTTTCTTATTTCAGTATTTTGGTTTTCATTTCATTGATAAGAAAGCTACTGATTTCTTCAGCGACTTAATTACATCTACATTAAGATTAAGAGAAAAGGAAGGAACCGTTCGACCAGATATGATTCATTTATTAATGGAAGCGAGGAAAGGCCAACTGAAACACGATTCCACTGAAAATGATTCCAGTTTTTCAGCTGTAGAAGAATCAAATATCGGGAAAGCGAAAGAAACCAAATTGGGTACTGCACTCACCGATGAAGACATAATTGCTCAAGCCTTCCTGTTCTTCTTTGCTGGCTACGATACTGGGTCGACGATGATGGGTTTCATGGCCTACGAACTCGCTGTTAACCCTGACATACAAGAGAGGCTTCATGCAGAAATTGACAAAGTTGTAGCGGAAGGAAATGTCAACTATGAGTCTATTTTGAAAATGAAATACTTGGACATGGTCGTGTCAGGTATTGCAGTGTTTACTTCTAATAATATTAAATGTTAAAGTGTTCGTGTTTGAGAAAAATGATTTGGGGACTGATTGTAACGTTTCTGTGAATGAATTTGTATATTTGGGTAGTATGCTTTCCAGGGATGGACCTATTGACCGGAAGAGTGCAAGGTATTAGGTGCTCTGGGTACAATGGGGTCATAAACCTTTTTTCGTTTTATTTTTTTTCTGTAAATTTGAGTAAAGTTATGAATGTAGATACTAATTTTAATATTAAAAGGCATGTAATTATAAAGATATGATTTTTTGAAATGGGCATCTCATTTCAAATTTTTCGCTCGTGACGTCACCATGTTATACTACTACAAAACACGCTCTAGCGGAGAAAGAGGAACTACACCTACTGTCAAATTGACTGTTATCAGTCATTGTTATTTACTGAGAGGTTTTTACAAATATAGTTTATTCACATTACCTGGGCAAAATAATATAACAGATATAATAAACATATTTTTAATTTGAAAATCGTTGTTAACTGCAACATATGATTTGAGATGACAGGTGTGATAATGAGACTACCGACATTACCGACAAGCGACAAGATATAGTACAACAAAGCATTTTGTTTTAACACGTCCCAAACTCTTTGACTAGAAATGTTATAATTAACGAATATCTAATTTAATTTATCGGAGTATTCATCTTTATAATAATAAGTAATTATTACAACACTGAAAAGCAAGTTTTTATTTATTATCAACACATCTTTCGCCTTGCCATACTTTAAATTCTCTTACATGATGACATCACGATTTTGCAACCGCGAAACTTCAGAAAGGAAATTATGAATGAAAAGTTGATAAATTATAAGATATATTGAATAATATATGACTGAAATGATCTAAATTTTTATAATTTGTAAAAAAACACAACTTTTTTTTGAAAGTGTATGACCCCATTGCTCGAAATGGGAATGCATCTAGAGATGCTCGATTGAGTGTTTATAATGGTGTATTAGTGCCTACATTGATGTATGGTTCTGAATGCTGGGTGAGAATGAAGAAAGCATGAACGACGTATTACTGCTGTGGGAAAAAGGTATTTGAAAGGACGGTGATCGTGCCCGAAATACATTGGTGTACGGTACGGCGAGTGTGATGTGTGAGATTGAGAAGTATGTTGTTAAGAAAGTGGGAGTAAGTCAGTTAAAATAATATATGCGGGTATGATTGAGGTTGAACGATTGTGTGGGTGTCCAAGGAATAAGATTGAAAGTTGAAGTATGATTGATGGTTTGTTGCGTAAACGAAAGATTCTGAGTGTTAAGAATTGACGACAATATATGAATCACACGCGACATGGATGTATATATTATTAAACAGAAAAACTGATATTTTTTTAGAATCTTTAAGAAAGTGGCCCCCAGCTGCTCTAACAGAAAGACTCTGCGACAAGCCGTTTGTTTTGGAAAATACTAATGAGAATGAACCTCCTTTAACTATAGAAAAAGATGTATCAATTTGGATGCCAGTATATCCAATTCACCACGATGAAAAATATTTCCCCAATCCAGAGAAATTTGATCCGGACCGATTTAGTGATGAAAACAAAAATGATATTAAACCGTTCACGTATTTCCCGTTCGGATTGGGCCCCAGAAATTGTATAGGTATGAATACTCATTCGTAAAGTAGTAATAAAAACAGCACTGGACTTAACAAAATCATCTGCAATTCATTTTTACGACCTACATATCATGACACTAAATCTAAACTATTTCATTTATGAATTTCTGTTGCAGGTTCGCGATTTGCTTTGCTGGAAATCAAAACATTATTTGTACACTTTTTAGCAAAGTTTGAGTTTGTTGTAATTGAAAAAACTCAAATTCCACTTAAAATAGATGGAAAGCAGTTTCGTATGAGAACAGAAAAGGGCATTTGGATTGGACTGAAACCTAGAAATTAGCCAATTATTATTGATTATTGTTTATCTAAATTGCATGTTATAAACATCCTGCGATCAGGCTGGCGTCTTTCAGGATACCGTTCGGCATATGAACCTGCTGCTATAATCGCGTTTTGTCCCACTTTACCATAAATTAGCAACATATCCACTAACTCAGAATTAGAATATATTTTTTAAGAACAAGAGCAATGCAAAAATCACTTTTCATTAACACTTAGGAGAATAATAATGAAATATTTTATTTATTACACAATTATTTTCGTTAAAAATTATATTTAATTTAATTATTATCTAAGAATTATATCTTATACAATTAATTTTGAATGTGTTTTTGATAACCATATTTTAAATGAAATATTCATTATAAAAGTTTCCAAAGAAAAGTCGAATTTTATTTATTCGTATTAAAAAAAAAATTCTGTATCGCAATCTGCACATGTCATATTACTTACCCTTAAATTTATGACATTAACTTCAAAACCAGCCCTTTAAATTTATAATTTAGCATTGTAAAGGTGATATGTGACCATTTTTTTTATATGATTTTAAAGAAAATAAAAAACTCGTACTTTTGAAACCGATGAATTATTTATAGTTTACGGGAAATTTTTGCATGACATTAATTCTTCGAAAATATACTGGTAAAATTTGTTATATTTCATTCGACATCTGACAAACGTCAGTTTCAAAGCGTTATTTACGCTCTATCAATTGACGCCACGTCAATATCGCGAATTGCAATTAATTTGATTTTATATTTAAAATAAAAAACAAAATTATAAGACTCAGTTTTTACTATATTATTATGAAATAATGTTTTGGTTAATTTACTTATTCTATTAATTGTTTTTTCTTTAATTTGGTCACACACCCCATTATCTGGTTTTGGTTTAACAATTACAGCGCAAATGTTTCTAACAATTCATTATTAATATAATTCAGTTTATTAAACATATATAAAGGTGTAAAAATTGAACGTATAAATTTCTTAATTTATTACATGCATTGTTCATTTACTTACTAGCCTAAGAAAATTAGGTCAAAAATCGTCGATCAGCCGAAATAATTCGTGTAGTTTTGAAAATTGGTACAGCTATTCCTTGAGGTGTCCTGATAAACATTCTAAAAGTCCCCGAGGGTGGGGGGTGAGCCGGCGTAAGGGGAGGGGGTAAAAGGTCCCTTTTTATAGTTTTTGGCTCATATCTCGGAAGCTGCTAAGAATATCATTAGAGTTGCTTGTACATAAATGAACTTTATTCAAATTTCTACAAATTATGTTATATACAATTTTACTGTAGGATTAATAGTTTACTAGCTACAGGCTGTCAAATAGTCAGTAGTCAGTAGGTACGCATTCTATTGTTTGACTTACCCACCAGTGATGCCAACTTTTTAATTTAAAAAATCCCTTAGTATCATCTTAAAAATCCCTCTTTTCCAAGAAAAATCCCCTGTTTCAAGAATCATATTTTTTTTATTATAATCATAAATAAATAAATAAATATTGCACTATACATAAACAAACTGTACGAACAGAGCAAGTACATTGTCAAAATATGTTTGAGTATATAAAAATAATAAATTAATAATAATGTTAGGCGAAAACATGAACCAAAACCATTTAAGTAATGTGATAAATCAATAAATCGTTGGAATACTCGAAACAGGGATTTTTCTTGGAAAGAGGTATTTTTAAGATGATCCTAAGGGATTTTTGAAATAAAATAGTTGTCATCGTTGGTGGGTAAGGCAAACACAAAAAAACACGTACCTGCTGACTACTGACAATTCGTCATATTTGACATCCTGTAGCTCATAAAGTATTGATCCTACAGAAAAATGTTTATAACATAATTTGTAGAAAATTTAATAAAGTTAATTTATGTACCAGCAACTCTAATGATATTCTTAATAGTTTTCGAGATATGAGCCAAAAACTAAAAAAGGGACCTTTCACCCCCTCCCCTTAAGCCGGTTCACCTCCCACCCTCGGGGACTTTTAGTATGTTTTTCAGGAAACCTCAAGGAATAGCTGTACCAATTTTCAAAACTACACGAATTATTTCGGCTGATTTTATTAATTTTCCTAGGCTATACATCGATTCAACGTTTTTCACAACTTGATTAGCTGATAACGCTATATGTAACTGGGACTAGATGTACCATAATTAATAAGTATATCAAATATCAAGTTCGTTTTAAATGTGTAGTAAACATGCGTTTAAAATGAAATAAGTAAAATTGTCAGCACCGAGGAAAAATAATTAAGTAGTAAAAGTTTTTTTATGACAGTACAAAGGGTTTAATCCCCATTGCCCTTTTGTAGTTATCTTCATAGGTATATTTTCATGTCGATATGTTTTCACAAACAATACCCATTCTAGTTTCCAACTGCAACAATTTAAAGATATGTCCATTGTTAACAGATTTTATTCAAGTTTATGTACCTCTACGTGACAATAAAGTATCACAATATATTTCAACAATGTAGTAGAAAAACAGAAAAATACAACTATCCTGCCATTCGCAAAGTTATTTTAGGGGATAGTCATCCGAAATATGAAAAATAACGTGATTATCGTGTCCTCGCTGTCATTCGAATGTGTCCAGTTAGCATGAAGGATGCGTATTGAAACCATATCCGGTATTATTTATTGAAAATTATGACCAATTTTCGGATTTCACGTATAGAGGCGGCAGATGTTCACAGGCGCACTACGGCCAACTCGAAATAGAGAGGACAAAAAAAAAGAGTTATATTCACTTGTCAGTGGTTCATTGCGAACTGCGTGACCGTATTTCTCAATTACTTGCGTTTCAAATGACAAATATTCATGAAAAATTATTACGAAAAGGCAGATGTTACCGTCATATTGGAAAATCATTGTGTTTTTTCTCTGCTTTATTTGTTTCCCAGTTCACAGGCGTCGCAAACGATTTTTCAACAGCTCTTTCATTTTGTCATATTTCACGTTTACATTTCATTGATTAGTGTGTGCATTATTATTATCATTATGTCAACTAATTTACTGTTTTTAAAGTTAAATAAAATTATGAGACATGTTTTTGTTTTATTGTTAAAAGGCATGATAATATGATATGAATTATAATATGAAATATAATAATACTGGAAAGTGCACTAGCGGTATAAATGCGAGCCGAGAGAGAAAGCGACCCGCAGGTATCTCTATCCTTGTCGTACAGTACGTTCAATTTTGTATTGTAGCATTCATTATTTATAGGAAAACGCCGTAGGCGGAAGGCTGTTATTTATCGATAAAATCAGAAGGTCTTGTGATATTAACCCCGATAATTTTTTTTAATTTTTTTGCTTAGCAACAAACACGAAAGCAAACTGCATGGTAAATCCCGACAGGCGGAGCGGTTTTAACTAATGTCAGTTTGCTTGAGTGATAAAGCAAAAAAAAATAAGTGTATAAAAATAAAATTTTTTCTGAGAAAATCAGTGAGGTCGTGTGGTATTTGATGAAATAAATTCCAAAGAAAACGCAAAAAGAAACTTGAAATATTAATACTGTCACACTGACAGTTATAAACAGTAACAGATTTTATAAGTATAGTATTGTTCTCATTGGTTTTTTCAAGTGTTTGCATCATGATTGGTTAAAAACTAGTCGTAGGAACTTTTCACACGTGATCAGAAATAATGGGATTCGATTGGATTTTTTTTAACCAAAAAATGTTCGCCTAAATTGTTTAACTTAAATAAAATAGATATATCATCACGCCTTTTACCCATTATGGGTGTGGCACTCTGCTAACGCAGATCTCGGTAAGTGATATATTTTTTCGTATGAAGTGCGGTTACCAGCCGTCTTTTAAAATATAATACAATTTACTCTAACTCAATTATTTACTGAGATATGCCCCAACAATTTGATAAGTCTTCATGTAAACTACTACTTCAGGTGATTAGCTTACTACTAAAATATGATCAACTCGTAATTTGAACACTCGAATTTCAAACATGAAACTTGAAAAAGATGAATGTTATATTATCCTTAGTATTTGCAGTATTGTGAACGAAAAATCGTCACACACTAACGTCACCTTGATAATAATGAAATCGTATTCTAAAACCTCAAATGTTCTTATATTTTGAAAACCCACTAACGAACATTTTTACCCTCACTTACATATGCAAATAAATACATGTGCGCAAAATAAAATAACAAAAATAGGCTCGGTTTGCATATAAATGCGTTCAGGCAACACATGACAAAATATGTAAAGTCCGTCAAAGTGATTGTTGTGACGAGACAACTCATGGTTTTTGCTTCACGTCAATGCGCCCGCGTACTTAACTTTGTGCCAAAAATCATATGACTGTCCTCCCTCAGCCTCCTTACTCACCAAATCTGGTAACTTGCGATTTTCCTTATTTCCGAAATTAAAATCCGTTCTAAAAGGATGTCAATTTTAGACTATTAATGCAATCAAAGCAAATGCGTCCCAAACCTTAAAGGCAATTTTAAAGGAATATACAGGACTGCAATGAGAAATTAACATAAAATTGGTAAAAGTGTGAATAATATAGTTTTAGAAAATAAAATTTGGTTATTGTTTGAAGAGACCTCATATATTAATTATATATCAAATAGTTGTTACGCCTCTGACTATAAAACTAAGATGTGCCACATTTCCTTTATTGAGCAAATTGCGAATGGACATTTACATTCTTTCCTCTTAAGGTCATCAAAATTTACTTATCTATGTTTACCAAAACCACCGCATGCTCTAGTGGAAAATAAAGATGAAAAAGTCCTGACGCCGCCACTGGTCGCGGCGCTCATATATCCATCTATCGAGAAATATAAAATCGCGCGCACGTCAAAACAGTTTCCGAGCAGAAAAATCGACGCAGGTAACAAACGAATGCCGAAACCGAAAACAAAACCCGATCAGCGAACAAAAGGTACAAGTAACTAACCGTGAGAGTTGTCTGTGTTCCTTTCGGCGTCCAGCGACGATCTGCACCGTTTATTACGCACAAACGCACAAAAATTATAAGAGGAGATTTTTCATAGTCTGCTGGAGGCCGCATCATCTGCTTCTGCCGCCTACCTACACCCTGGTGGTTCCCAGCGGTGAGGTAAAGGGTGATGTAAGATTAGAAGATTTAGGTAAACGGTTTTTTTTCGCTAGTTTTAACAAAATTATCGTGGCGCCAATTTTTAGTCTGTCTGAGTTGATTGTACCGGGACCATTTTAGATTGTTATCGCAATGTTTGGGTAGTTTGTATCGATTAATTTTTAAATCATGTTTATTACAGTTGAATGACTTAGCGAATGTAGGTCGATTAAAAAAACACACCACAGTATAGTACGACAGTATAATAAGTACAAATAAGTGTACTGTAGCCTAGTACACCAGAGGTCGTGTGTTCGAATCCCACCGCAGTAAAATTGCAAATCAATGATTTCGGTACGTTATATATTAATAAGTGAATTCTTGTTACCAGCCGTCAAGTAAAATACCCTAAATATATATATATATATAAAAGTAATGAGATGAAATTTACTTACTAAATGACCAAGGGACAGGAAAAGACTGGATGGGAAAAATTTTAGAAAAAAAGGAAACTCATAACCTTTTTACCTCCCGCCACATTCTGTAAAGAAGGTATAGGAATCAAGATAAAAATTGGGTAGTGAGTTTTCAGTAGATCAGCACGTTTTAGGGTCCCTAGAATACGATTTTAATAGTTTCGCGATGATGTCTGTGTGTGTGTCTATCTATCTGTCTGTCTGTCTGTCTATCTGTCTGTCAGTCTATCAGTCTGTCTGTCAGTCAGTGTGGATCTCTGGAGTTACGGTTTCTCAAAAACTACTAAACTGAAAATTTTTTTATTTTGTATATATCAATTGTAGAAATGAAACGGATAGCTGGATATCCGGTCGACCATTGCCTGAAAAATAGGTGTTCATTCACCATAATTTGAATTTGTCTCTCGTTAACTACGAGTACTAATTAATTCTGTTTTGTTAATAAAAACTTTCTAACAAAAAATTAAACTTACAAAAAAAGATACTGAGAAGCAAAAAATAAAATAAACCTTTTTAGTCATCCCTAATAACTAAGCTCCTAAACTAATGTAACTAATTTTATGTCAGCGCCTCACAAACAAACAACGAACGCCAACTCAAAATTAGTTACTTTCATGAGTTCAGGAGCATAGTTATTAAGACTAAGAAAGTTTATTTTATTTTCTGCTTTTCAGTACTTTTTTTCGTCGGTTTTATTAACGAAAAAAGATTTAATTAGTACTCGTAGTTATTTTTGAAAATCAAACAAGCGTGGTAATGCATAAAGAATAATATGCGCCTCGACTTAATTGCTTCATTCTTTTTTCGTCGGTTAAAAATGATATTAATCAGTGTTTTGTTTGAAGACATACGGGTTTTATTTGTGTTTAGACTTATATGTAAATTAAATAAGGTAGAATGTATGAAATTTTCGTAATTTAATGAAAATCTGGTTTGCGCCGGATATTAATCTACTATCCGGTATCCGGCCGGATAATAAAATGTAGGCCGGATACGCCGAATACCGGATAGTTGCCGGATATCCGTTTCATCTCTAATCAATTGTATCCCCTTTGGAAGAGCTGATTAGTTTTTGGTGATAAACCAATAACCGGAAGTGGTAGTTTACTTGAAGCCCTATCAAGTTATTTAAAAATATATCAGTAAATTATAATTTAATGAAAATTTTGTTATTATAATAATGTTTCAAATATTATTTTCTACAATTATTGTTTATAACATTTTCCTCTTACTGTCACCATTTACGAATTACAACACGTTAAAGAAAAAATATATTTTGTTATTTTCGTTTCAATCTGCTTACCTGTGTTTTTTGAAAAAACAAAACAAGGGTTGAAAAATATCATTTTTTGTCATGTGTCATAATTTTTGAAGGGATGAGCGTTTCTTGATAGTGGTTTGTTCCTGCATTATTTGATAAGAAATCTTTGGCAGGAGGTATTGTACTGTAATAAAAGTTTAACTATAAATACACTAATGCCGGGTCAACCACATTTGTGTTGATGACGTAGAGACCATATTGTCGAGTGTACAATGTAGCAATGTACCTAAAAACACAAACGTGTATGTATAGTAGCCATCTGTAATCGATAGACGATGGAACTAAATGCGCGCTTTATGTAAAAATAAATTACCTTAAAAAAAAACAAAAAGTGGACGGCGTTCAATGCCTAATCTCCGGCGGGCACATGAACGTGCAACTGCAGTGCACGCGTGTGTCGGACGGCTGAGGAAGACAGGCGCCAGGCAGAGAGAGACGCACGACGCCTGAAAGCCCCCTGTCCAATGACAGACTAAAGCTCGCTAAGCCGGGGTTAGGGAAGAAAGACTGCTAATAGAGCTTTCCGAGAGCTTTTACCATCGCGCTGAAACCCAATTCATGATCCAATAACAAAAGACAACGATATTACCGGCTGGTCGGCCGGTGGACAAAGGCGAGACGCCGATCGCCGCGACGTCGACACTGGAACGCAGTTTTGAGCTGCTTCGGAACAACCAACACTACCGCTATTATTCTACTTTTATTCGTATTTTAAATGCATTGCAAATTACAATATTAACATGAAATACGGGAGGGCGTTTATATCGTATGAGCGCTTATTTGAAGCACGAGCGAGCTTACGAGCAAGGATTTCATTTGCCCGAATGCGTGAATGATAACTTCCCGCAAGAGGTTTGTACAATGCTTTTTGTAACGAACAAAATTATTTTTAACTGAATTATAATTTAATCAAAATACACGTAAATTAACAATTTCTCAGCAGCAATGTTATATCAACCACCTGATTGCTAAGGAATTTGATGATATGGTGGAAAAACAATTACCTAGTATACATTTTTTTAAAATTATTGGTAATTATCGATGGTTTTTGCGGGTTTGTGATTCACCTAAATCGATGTAACTTTTTTCTCCGAAATCGATACTGAAGTACACGATATTGCTACGCGAAGTTAGCCAAAATAGTAGGTAAAGTTAAACTTTACAGACTCTTATATTGCTTGAATTACAAACCTAAACTAAATAACATACAAATTATTCTATAATACTATTGGTGAATTTATTTATTATTTACCTTTGATAATAATTTATGGGATTTAATGCAGATCACGTGCAGATTACGCCTAAAAACATATAAAAAATAATTAATTTATAACAAAATTTTCTACTTATTTTATTAATAATATAGGTAATGATTTTGAAAAAAATATAACGTATACTTCGGCACTAAAGTATTTTTTTATTACTCAGCTATCGCCTCGGACCTCGGAGAATAAATACCATATTTGTAATAAAAAAAAATTATATTTTAGTGCCTTGATATACAAATAACTATTTATGAACTAAATTTTATTATTGTTAAATTGTTTTGGTGTGGCGCTCCCGGGGAAAGCCAGTTTTTAAAATTTATTTTACCGCACGAGTGCGCGAATTGAGAGTTCTTGTTTGTCAACAGCGTGCCTCAAATGCTTCTTTTTAAGACTGGGAGTACATTAAATTCTTGTACAAAATAAATTTTGAAGAAACAAAACTCAGCAATTTTAACATGTCGTCACCTGACTTGAGAATTATAATGTTCTATTTGCACTTTTAGTTTGGATTATGTGTTTCAAATGTTTGTTCTTTTAGGAATCACAAAGACATTAGTTAAGACTCCGTTGTACATACATGTTTATGTATTTGCTAGGTATAACTGAATATAAATTTTATCCTTAGTCGTTCTTATTTGTGTAAAATGTAGAAAAAATAATAATTTGAAAATAAGCACAATTATTTGCTTACAAATAGAAATATGTGAATCACTTAATGAATAATACCTTATCCAAATAGAACAATATGACACTTTTACATCGAATTAGAAAAAATTACTCATTTTTATTATTATTTACTTATTTGAAGATAAGCTTGTTTGCACGTTCCACGTTGAACGAATAAAGTGACCCATTAAACTGTGTTTTCAAGGTCATCCGAGCCCGACCAACACTTTTAAAGTAGTACATCGGAAGGTTGACCATATATTTTTTAAAATTTATGTACCGAACTCTTCAATTTTTTACAGCACCTTTTCTTAATTATTATTATTATTATGAATAAAAATAGCTTTTAGAAATTAATCACTTACACTATGAGCGACTAGACAGTTGAATTTGATAAACTAATTATATTATTATTAATTATAATATCAATGATTTTGTTCGTTATGAAATATGAACAATTTTTTAAAAGAAGGTAATTGAATTTGTAATAAACATTTCCTTCTGAAAATATGAGTAGCAAACAGAAAATAGTGGGAAGTCACCGCGCGTTTCGTTGATATGTTTTTGCGATCAACGGTTGAGGGGATGGGGTAGGAAACGGTGTTGTCCGCGCTTCCCCTAATCAGAGTCGGATCTCTTGTATACATCCAGATAGCCATGATCAAAGATTCAAATTGAAAGCGATTCAACGTAATTCAAACTTTTGATGTCGCCAGTTCTTAGTTAGTTAAAGTTGGCGACGGTGCACGGCGTTGAAAAGATGTATCATCTTGAGTAATCACTTTAATATATGCGCGCGAAACGAAGATGCGATGCCAGTGCCGTCCACAACGTTTTTACTTGGAAATTAACACTGTTATAAATATATCAATTTCAATTAATATTTTTTATGTAAATATGTTTACTCCCTTATTCTCCGCATTTCCCTTTTAGTTCAAGGTTGGTATTTTTATATTTACTAAACTTAGTAAAACATGTTAAATAATAATGGGGGCGTATTTTGTGACTTACCTGTTAATTTTTAACGGCATGTTTAACAAAATTAATCCTTGATAACTGACGGCACTGAAAAAATTGAAAATTTCGTTTGACATACTTATTTTTATTAGTTATAATTTTTAACAGGTCGTTAAAAATTAACAGGTAAGTTACAGAATACACCTAATTTCAAAATTTAAAGTTAATAATAAACAAAACAAAACAAATGAAAATCATAAAAAAAACGCAATGCTGTAATTTTATAAAAGATTAATAGTTATTTACATAAGAGTCAAGAAAATGGTACATTACTGTCGAGGAGCTATACTTAATACTTGGCACTTTGTGCCGAGTATTTTACGGCTCCGAGTCAATTACATGCATTTTACTGTCGAGTTAAGTATTAATTTTTTTCTGAAACCATTGATAACAATAAATATTTAAATAAAATATTAAATCTCTAGTTTCTAAGATCTAAGGTAACAACGTTTTCGTGACTACGTTTCTATGGTAACATAACGTTTAAACCTTTTCCTGACTAGTCAATGAAATACTACTTTCACCCCGCGTTTTAGGTCCGAATATAGTACTTTTGCTTCAGTTTCAGAAAAAGTAATTTGCATTAATAGATGTATGATTGCCCAAATTCGCATGAGTTTGCTCGTTTAGAATTTTTCTTGCCGTAAATTCTACGCCAATGCAGAAAGAGTGAAGATGCTACAAGAAAAGGAATGAGACAGGAAACGATGTTTCAGCGATCCGCGTCCGACAGAGCGCGACAATCTTCCATCTTGGCTGAGTTGCCCTCAATGAAAGGAATATATTTTAACTCATCCGCATATACTAGTCATTTAATGTAAAATCGGGGGTGTCTGCTGCCTGCAGATCTGGAGGGAGATGGATGCTGCGCGTGGTTGCATCCATCCCAACTAGAGAAGAAATGTTTTCATATTGATAATACAACTAACTTTTACATTAACAAAGGTTCCAAAGATATAATTTATTTGTGCGCTTAGCCAATCGCATTTTTGATAGATTGCGGCAAAGATGATACATACAGTGAAGTCCCTATTTAGTGCAACATACGCTAAGCAGTTCTAAAGTAAAGAGTAAAACAGTAAAGGAACGCAATTCAATACTAAGACAAAAAACACAGCGAATTTTCAAAGAAAATAAGGTGAACTGGGGTAAATATACAACGAAAAACATAACTTTGTGTTTAAAACGCATTAAACAGAATTAAAAATTGTATGCAAAGTAATAGATCGATGCGTTTCTGTTGTATCCTTCGATCTATGGACACTTAATTTTTTTTTCACGCGAAAGAATAATCGTATTTCACATTTAACCTGACTTTGGGGTAAAACTAAAACGTCACTGGGTAAAGTAAAACATGCATTTAATTCCTAGCTGAGAGATCGAGGTTAAAATGAAAAGAATGGAAAAAAAGTGCATTGAAAACATGTATCATATTAACATATAAGAGTAAGGTTTCTGAATGAAAGAAAAACCATATACTTTACAATAAAGTTATTATTAAATGAGCACAAATTATACGTATTTTATAAACAAAATGAAATAGATAAACTAAACTAGAAAACGAAAATAAAAAGTATTCTCTTTTTTATAATTTTTTAATAGAATTTTTTTTTAACAATTTCTTTTTATATAATACCTATATATTAATAGGTACAAAGTGAAACACGTATTATTTTTCTAAAACTGGGATAGGCATATCAAAAACATATTTTATTCTGTCTATACTTCCAATTATCTTTTATTGCACCACCTACACTTTCAGGGGGATAATTTTTACCTGGCAATAGATTTTAAATAAATAAAATATGTAATATATTTTTATGCAATAATTATTTACTTTGTTATATATTTGCGTGGCATTATTCTTAATTTACTGAAGACGATAACGAATAGAACCGTTTACAACAAGGAACACGAGTAACTACGATGATAGCTCACTTTGTATGTTCATAATATAAAGTTTTTATTATGAAATAACGAAAACATTATTATATTTTGTAAATAAGCAATTTGTATAACTCCGACTGTAGGACAATTATTAGAAACAATAACAGTTGCATTTTAATTTCCAAGAATGATATAAATGTAATGAAAATTCCGAGTCAGTTCTAGGGTAAGAGTAGAGTAAGCAAATCTGCGTTAAAATAAATACTGGCAAGCTTTTTGATTAATGAGCGAAATATATGGCAAATAAAAGCAGATACATTTGGGGAGTTTTAAGAAGAATAAAATATTCCTTTTGACGTGATACATGCGGCTTTCGTTCAAATAGGCTTTTACATTTATGAGGCAATATATGTAGTCATTCATCGAGATACAACCACAATGTTAACATGGAAAAATTTTCATGTTATCAAAAGATTTTCCGATCAGAAAAAGCTAGTTTTTTTTTTGTCATATTTGCCATAATGTACATGAATAATTTTCGATAAAAGCTACAAATTCTTCAAATATATATTTATCTACATACATGCTACTAGATAGTGGAAGAAGTTAACATTAACATGCATACGTGAGCCCCGTCTCATTGAAGTTGACCCACTGAATTATATTTGTTAAAAGCAATAATTGAACGAAAAATACATTCTACTAATATATTTGTTGTGGTAATATATATTATTTAACTTTACAGTAAACAAATTAAAATTTAATTAACAAGAGGTAGGAAAATAATTATGAATAACTTTGAATTTAACATATTATAACATATTCTTTGGAAAGAGAAACATGTATGTGTAGTTTATATGCTAACTTAATGCGATCCTTTACTATGATTATATTTACAAATAAAAATGTCAAAAAGTATTCCTTCTGTAAAAACGGTACACTTTATTGTAATATATATATATATATATATATATATATATATATATATATATATATATATATTGATTTTTAATTTTAAGTGTTTTACAATATATATTATGACATTAATGATTCATTATTTATGGTATAAACTGATATATATATATATATATATATATATATATATATACATATATATATATATATATATATATATATATATATATGATGTAAATTTCTAAGAAATGTCTATGAGAATTACTAATCTGCTTTAAAATATTTTAAAAACCTAATAGTAAATATAGATAATTTCAAACTTTTTATAGCCTAGGCCAATTTTAATAAGATGGGACTCGTATTTATATGCGAAGAGATTTTTAGTAGCACGCAAAATTTCCAAATATAATTTTATAATAAATTTCTAGCAGTTGCATTTAATAGATTAATTGTGATTTTATATCTCTAAAGAATCAAGTGTTTTGCCACGTCATTATGACGTCAATTCCTTTACTGGTATGAAATTTTATGAAGCAGAATCGTCAATTTTTTCCGTTGGGTGGGAAAGCAACGTTTTTATTTTTATCTGACTACATTTTATTTGTTATTATGTATTGATTGTTTTAAATTCTGACGAAGAGATTCATTTATGTTGTGTTGTTCATATTAGTTTATTTATTCACATTTTAACATGTTTTGTATTGGCTCTATTAATATCACCTCCTGAAGAAGAAATTGCTCAAGGTAGTATTGAATAAATATTGGCTGAATTCCAAGAATTTTATTTATATCTATCCAGCCAAAAAATAGTCCTTATCATTTACATTTAAAGTCTGTCAATTGAAAAGAATTATAGAAATTTAAAACAACGTAATCCGACTCTGTATTGTCTAAATTCTTATAATTTGCAAGCCTCGCCATAGGCTAAACCTGTTAAAATATATTCGCACTCGCAAAAGTGCAGTTTCTGGAAACTATTATTTTAATGTAATACTTTACGAATTTACATCGTACAACATAACAAAGTTTTCATATCGATACCGAGCGAATAAAAAGTAATTTCATTTAAAAATGTTGATTTCCATTTGGTGCAGAGAGCATAAAATCATTATTTCCTATCAAGTCCAATGAGCTTGTTAACACGACAGCTAATTGTGGTGTCCGGGGCGGCGGAGTTGGCGTCGGCAGCGTCATGAACCCGCTGGGCTGCAAATGTATTCAGAGGCAGACACAGCTTCGGAATGGTAATCAGCCGCTGTAATTTCCCTAAAGAAATCACGTCGCCGCAAATAAAATCATCGTATTGGAAACCGTGTTGTTGAGTTGTTGTTTCCGATTTGTTCGCAAGCCAAACACGTTTTAAATTACATAGCCGTCACCGCCACCCACAAGACTGAAGTTGCAAATTTGATTTTGTTGCGTGATATTATGTTCAGGTGCGATCGCGACGTGAGCGGACTGAAATTGGGAAACACTGAGATAAAAATATTTAGCTATTATACTCATGTAAATACCCACTGAAATATAATCATTCTGGAACGTGCACTGTCTATGCTCGCTGTGTAAAAAAAACGAGCCGAAAGAGATAGTTACTCACGGGAGATGCTATCGCTGTCTTACACTTTTGTGATTGCGTATTTGAACAAATGTCACGCGGAATACATTCTGTCATATAAGTGAATATCTTTGTTTATGTTAGAGCACTAGAAGAATGTAGGTATTCTCGTCCGCCATTTTGGGTCCAGATGTCATAAATAAAACAAGTTATTGGAATCCAGTTACTTAAAAAAAAAACATTTAAAATTTGTATCTGTCAAATTTGAAAACATATTTCTTGAAATTCTGTAAAATCCAACTACACAAATCATAAGGTAATATATTAGAAAGTATTCTGTACACTTACCTGTTAGATATGAAATATAATAATTAAGAGAATGATATATCACAATTATTAATCAATATCAACTTCAAATTTGACAGAAAAGAATTAAAGTAACTGGATTCCAATAATTTGTTTTATTTATGACACTTGGACCCAAAATGGCGGATGAGAATACTCATATATTCTAGTGCCTTATTTATGTTCGCTTCGAACGCTAACTAGTGGAAGAAAGCTGAACTAAACGTAAGATTCATAAATTTTATTGTATTTTTAAATTAATTTTTTTTTTAATTAATAACAACAGTAGTGAATTTAGGAGTATTCCAATATAAGTATTACATTTGTTTAAGCAGTAGTATTTAAATAAGATGCAAAAATGATAGGTACATTGTATTTCTAGATTGTAGGTTAAGACTGAATTTTCTCCAAAAAAAAACTATTAAAAACAGGAATATTTGCAATGTGTATGGGTTACAGTTCTGCTGCCAATAAAAACATACTACCAATATTAAAGCACGCATTCGCCATCAAGATATACAAAATTAATTTGACATGTACGTTTCTTGAATTGTGATCAGCGTCATCTCTTGATAATTTGAAAGCCCAGTATGGTAAAATATTTCTTGAGCAGACTGTACGACATAGACAGCATGCTCCCTTGAGTTGCTTTCTCTGTCGGCACGCGCCTGGCATTGCCATAGCGCGTTCCAGTATTATTATATTTCAGTGCAAATACCTCGCAAACATTTTAATATTAGAGAAATTCACAATAGCTACAAGCTACATCATCTTTCTAAATTACAATTTCAAAATAGTTCAGCAGGGGACACGTAGAAAATTTACATATCGGTAATCAGTAAAAGTATATTTCGTTAAAGACCAGACCGTTTTTAACCGATGAAAAAAGGAGGAATATCTCAAGCCGACGCGTATATTCTTTTATGTATGACCACGCATAACTTTTTACAGAGTAGTTAGATTTTTTTAGATTCTTTTCTTATTGAAAAAGGTATGCCTCCAAGTTAGTTCCATTTGAATTTGAAGAAACATTCCACCCCTAAGGGTAGAAAAATAGATTAACATAAAAAGTAAAAAAATAAAATTTAATTAAAAAATTAAACCGACAAAAAAAAACTGAATAGCGAAAAATAATGTTACTAATTTTGGGTCGGCGCCAATCAAGCAATCAACGGACGCCGACTCAAAATTAGTTACATTAGCTTAGTTATTAATACTAATAACGTTTAATTTATTTTTTTCTTTTCTTTAATTTGGATTGGTAGTCACTTGGCAAATACAAAGCTATCGGGCACCGTCTAGTAGTTGTAACAAGGGTTTGCACTTGGTAGGCAACACACATGGCATTTATGTAAAGTATTTTGCAATTTTAAAGTTAAATTAAAATGCCATGTGTTGTGGTTCACCTAAGGGCCTAGGGATGATACAAACCGTATAGTTTCATAAACCGAAAGAGTTACTATACTATATATTTGTATATAGCAACCGCTCAAGAAACACATAATTTAATGGCGATAACTTTACAAATAGGTTTAAAATAATCATTAAATTAATATTAATTCTAAAATCGACAAAAATAGTTTGAAGCTCGAAGGGCTCTCCTCTCGTGTTAGACACAATGACTGCTAGTAAGAACAACCGATTAAGAGTGATTAACAAGCAGTTGACTAACTTTATTTTACGCTGTCAAGCGTTCCTAAATTATTTTAGAGATATAAGCTTCAAATAAAAGACATACAGAATTAAATATTCTACCACTTCTATTTCAAATATTTTTCTCAATAATCATGTAAGAAGGTTTGACTGCTGAAAAACACAGATAGTCAACTGCTAGTTAGTCGCCCTTAATCAGCGTTCTTACTAGCGATCAACATTTTTTCACATGTTACGTTACCAGATGCAAGGCGGTGTAGCAGTGTTGCCAATGAACCAATCTTAAATATAAAAGTTGTCAAATTGTGATTTAATCTAGAAAAAGAAAAATATAAGACCTAATTGTAAGACAATTTAAAGTATATAAAATTAGGCATTTATTTATAATTTTTATAATATATTTTGTGTAAATAACATTCATATTGGTAACACTTCTATATTTTCCTCACTATTTTGGGAGAAGAACGGTGGGGTTTCGTAGCATGTCGTGGAAAAAAAATATATATTTAACACCGCACCAAGCACAAATTTACAGCTTCGAGAGCAATCATTGCCATTGTCAAGGATTAACCTAACCAATGAAACGGCAACCTTTCCTTGTAAATCTGATACTTTGGTGCTTAGTTAAACAACTTAATACTAATTACCTCTCACACATATGTAAGGGATCGTGTGTTTTCAACGGATATGATTTTACTATTTTCACAATCAGATATATGGGAGTATGTGTGTGATAATTTTTTCACGATGACAAAATTTAATTGATTATCAATGTCAAATTTCTAATTTCAAATTTAGTTTTGTGTTACGAGCTAGGTACTAAATTTTGGTAGCAATACGTCAACCAAAAATGGTAGTTTATTTAAAGATTTATAAGGTTTCTTAGATGTACCTCAACAAATAAATAAATTGGAGTAACAAATATTAGTGTATTTAGAAAGACGTAGAATAATATTGGTAACAACTATTTTCTATATTTAGACGGGAGGATTATGTGTTAGTATGACATTTTAAAACTATGTATTGTATATTATTAATCACAAATGTGTGGTTATAGAAAAAATATGTTTTGTATCTTGCTTAGAATTAATTGCGTACACGTGGGAAAATCTTACACCTTGCATGAAATAGATAAGTTTCTGCAAATATAAATTTCACCGTCTGTTTATGTGAGTTTAAATCTGCAAATTATTCTTAATTTAATAAATGAATGGTTCTCATTAAAAAATTAAAATTATACGTACTCATCCACACAGAAGCAGGGGGCGTTTAAATATTATTAAAGAGTTGTTTCAGAAACGCCCAGTATTCTTTTTGGTGATTGCACAGTAACATATTAGGGGTTTTTATGTACACTTGAGCCGATGAGTAGCGCGCGTCATTTAAAGCGAGCGCCGGTGATTTTTCAGCTGGCCGACTACACCGCTATTAGGGTTTAAGGTAGTAAATACAGTGGGGCCCTATTAACAGTAACTACCCTATTTGGAGCACCCCTGGAGAAGGCAGTTTTGATGTCATTCTCAGAGCCCACTGCTGCTGGTTCATATGACATTTTATGAATTCTCCGCTCATAAAAACAACAAAGTGAGTTTTTCAGATTTATGGCGTGAAATGTTTATTTCTTTTCGAGTTATTTCACGTAATAAAATTTTTGAGTGCGATGAGCGTAAAATAATGAATGTGGGAGTTCGTAATTATTAAAGTTTATTTTGTAATTGTTATTCTGGGGGACAAAAGTTTTATTTATATTCTCATAAAATTATCAAATATTACTCAGCGTGTTTAGGGAATTACAGTGCATAAAGAGAATTAATTCTATGGCTAGTGATAAAAAAATATGCATCAGCACTGTGCACTCTCACAGAAAATCTATTACACATATACAAGATGAAAGAAAGACTACTAGCCACGGACCCAGAGGTCCCGGGTTCGATTCGCGAACTGGGCTGGCAGCAAACAGTGGCTGCTGCTGAGTACAGCGCAGACACTTCTATCTTCATATCACCCATCACCCCGGCTAATAACCAAAGCAGTTGAAGCCGTACCATTAAAAATAACGGTTTTTCTAATTAGGCACAACCTTAACCTCGAGAAGTGTGTAAAATATCACTTTTACTACCTTGTGGCGTTGTGGCCATGAAAACAACAAATTTGTCCGAATTTGCCATTTCTATTTTCCATCAATAAACGTTTTGTTTTATCAAGCATTTCTACACTGATAAAATTGTTTTCTTGAAATAAACAGATTCCTCTTAAATGAAGAGAAAATTTGATTTGAATAGTGCCAATTCGATTTCGTTTTCATTGAAAACTTTTGTAGGTTTAATAAATATTCTTGTATGAAAATTAATTTAGTTTTGAAGGAACATATCAAAGTATTCAACTGAGACTCATTATGGAGACAAAGTAGTTTGAATAGGAGTAGTTTTAATTCAAAATGATATCGTTTTAAATAAAAACGTTTTATTTGAAATCAGCACTAAAGCGATCAAAAATCGTCATTAAAAGCTCAGAAATCGTCACTAAAGAAACCCATTATACGATGATTTTGAGCAACGCAATAGTAGCAACCGTAAAATAATTATTGTACAAGTTGAATAATTTTGACAGATATATGACATATTGTAGTAAATTTATATGTAAAATGAAACAATATGTGCAAGAAAAATTAACTAATTAGTTCCTTTTTATCACTCACATGGTTTATTTTCCTCGACCCTACAGGCCTCGGCAAATAAATTCCATATTCGTGATAAAAAGTTAAACTTCAGTGCCTTGATACATAAATAACTATGGTATAAAATTAAAACGACTTCTTTTTCATTATTTTTAAAAACAAAATTTAAAATATATTCATTTTCTTTCTAAGCAGAAAAAAGAAGATAAATAAAATTTATATTCAAAATTAATATTTTTTTTTTTAATTGAACCTAATCATTTTGTAAGAAATATAATTTCCTTCAACGAATGCATGCAAAAGGAAAACTGAAAATTTTTTTGAAACAAGAAATTATTTTTATGAGTGTGGTTGCTACAGAATATTTTATTTTTGTTCAGTTGTTTCATTGGTTTAATTTGGACTCATATTTGAATTTCTCGCTCGATCCGCATAAGTGTAGCAAATAGTATATTGCCTAATACCTTTTTCCTTCCCGACTTAGATACGCAACCTTTTCATATTACTTTACTTTGTTTGCCGCCGGAGTAGAAATGTTATCAAAGAGACACTTTTACTCAGGCGGCGAAAATATTGAACTTCTGCTTATTGAATACAAATACATACCAACGTAGGTACTCTTATGTCGTTTGAAGAAAAAAATTATACATTACTCATCTACTCAGGATCTTTTATATTAAAAGCCAATAGAATAGACCTAGAATATCTAATTTAATAGGATCAGCAGATTAGATAATGTAGTAATATTCGGAATAAAACTTGCTGAGCGTATTGAGAGCCCACTCGAAGCTAACTTAGTGCGAAAACAGCCCTAATCGGTGGGGAGTGTTTCGATTAGTTGATGGTAATAATTGGGGCGGGGGTGCAGGCCGTGATTTACAGACGAGGCGATGAGAGGGTGAAGCGAACGAGGGTCCGAACCACTCTTCTCCCCGCGATGTCTTGCCGAGTTACACCTCGCTGATTGAATGCGGTGTTCTCATAATTAAAAGACGCTTTTAACGCACCTCGGTGCTGTAATTAAACCCAGCACGAACGACGTCTGCCGGCACAAATATTGGTTAAGTGGGGATATTAGACCAGCTAATGTTGAATTATTTTTTAGATTTTTTAAGAGTTTCAGTAATATTATACTTTGTTGTGACTGCTCCCGGGAGAGAAATATAAATCGGATGAAAAATTATTTATTCACAATCATTCAGCAATACATCAATTTCGGACTTTTATAAATTTGGAAAGTCAATGATTTATCCGAGCACATTTGATTACTTATGAATTTTCTGTGGAAGAAAATTTTATTTCGCTTTTTCTGCCACTTTTTATATTTCGATTCGCGTGCAATCCATTCAATAATAAAAAGATGGAAAATTTATTAACAAATATAAATGTCAATCCAGACTACCCAACAGGCCCGAATAAAGGGCACTAAAAGAGCACATAAAACAAAGAAGAATAACGAAAATTGTTAATAAAATTTAAGAAATAATAAGTATGACAAATACTATAAATAGGTATCAGTTGGTACAAGAAAAGAACTTCTAGCACGAATTAAAGAAGCATGATAATGAAGACAGAAAATAATATGTTTGAATAGAAGTATGAATAAAGAATTTTCACGTCGTTGCAAAAGGCTTCTGAGAGAGAGAAAAATTATAAGTTAATTATTAGAGTAATCAAGATAGATATTAATAGTTATTTATGCAATAAAGAAATAAATACAATTTAACCACGAGCGGAATGTATAGTTCAGGTTAACGCCTCGTGAGCTAATTTATGCAAGTGGTTAATAAGATAAAAAATAAGTTGGATCGAAAATAAACTGCTAGGTGGCTAGAATTAAAATTGAAGCACGAGCCGATTATCAGCCCAATTCTCTTACTCAGTTGTTAATTTTTAACCACTTGCTTATATTTTATTCCAATGAAAATTCTTAACCCACAAGAAGAAATCAAACTGTCACTTATAACATTTGTTTCTATTTGTCAAAAATATTAGCAAGTGGTTAAAAGTTAACAACTGAGTTAGAGAATTGGGCCGATTATTAGAAGTATGATATAATTTATGGTAGTTACCTTTGATTTGTTAATTTTTTACCACAAATGCATTATTTGGGCACTTTCTCGTCGCGACGGAGAAGTTTTTTTTATCATGATTTTGGTATCATAAAAATCCTCTCCCGGTCGTAAAAAAGCTATTTTTTATATTTTATATCGTATACAATTACAAATCTTTTGTTAAACTGTGTCAATAATACATATAATTATAAATTTAATCTTCTACTTACATTTTTCACTTTTTTATAGAATTATATCTTTCAGTAATATATCAAAAATGTTGTTTATTCAATTTCAAATTCAAGCCGAAGCATTCGAGTCCTTTCATTGCTCACGAACGTCGCTCTAGCACCCAAGGGTTGCTAACTCTATTATAAGGTATATTAAACCCCGACGTGCGTCTAATGCCATAATACAGTAATGCGTAACATAAACATTAGTAGTCACCACCACTGGTTTATTGGCATTCACACACGGACACTCGCGAGATTTGGGGTCGAGCCCGAGCCCGCGCTCGAGCCTTACCCCTTCAGATCTTCTCTATCAACATTAGAGCCATGTCAGTATGCGCCTTTTAACGAAGTGCCTGGGGAGACGCCATTTTATTTTGCTTAATGTGACTATTTGTCATTTCATTAGCTACATATATCCAGAGATAGGTGTTAGGAAGGGATGTTATTATTTGTTTTGATTTGAGGTTACGGGTTGTGCTACAGTAAATTTGTAGTATTTTGATTAATTTGTTGGTTCAACAAAATGTAATCATTGTTGATAAATATGTACTACTCCAAGTTATCACACGAAAATTAGAACAACACCTAGAGAATTATTGCAATTCAAATATAAAACAATTTGTTAACCAAGTTTGTGATTTGATATCCATGTATATCTAACAATTTTTGAAAGTCACTTACCTCAAGCATTAGCAACATGAGACACCAGACTATTAGCCGTCTTACCTGAAACAATACATATATTTGTTAACCCTTCTTTTGTAAAAATTTCAAATTCATCTTTAAAGAAAATAGTAATCAAAATATTAGTGGTCACATATATACCCGGTTGCATAAAATGTTATCAGCTAGTCACGTTGTTTACAGCGGAAAGAAGTTGGACATGTGAAAAATGTGGTATCAACCATCTTGGCCAATGTAAATGTTTAATGGACGTCTACACTTAAAAAGTATTAATGTCCACTTGTACTAGTTAAAGCTCTGTATAAAACAGAAACTTATTGGCACTAGCTTGCAAATGTACTAGCGGCAGGCTTATACCAAATATGCTGGGAGGCTATCTACTTGTCTGACCCTGATTACTTGTGCAAGTACTGGAACAAGTACTGCCCTATTGGGTTTCTCCTAGGAAAGTAACTGTTTTGCAAAAATTATAATTTATTTAATTTTTATACAGTTCCTATATTTTTCAAAATTCTCAAAAACATATCATATCGTATCATATTGTTAATAGTAAGTGTTCGCATATTATTTTAGCTTATTATGGGGCCTATTCTGTAACTTGCCTGTTCATTTTTAACGGCCTGTTAAAAATACCTAAGTATCAAATGAATTTTTCATTTTTTATTCAGTGACGTCTGTTATGATTGGTTGAAAATTTTAACAGGCAGTTAAAAATTAACAGGTAAGTTACAGAATAGGCCCCTATATCATTTAAATAATACATAAATATAGTTTTTTCGCGACCGAGAAAGAAACCCGGTTTCTATGATACCAAAATCGTGATAGAAACAGCCAATTCCACATCAACAGATTTGTGTACTTTTTCTCCCGTCGAGATGGAAAGTGCACAAATAATGGCATTTGTTGAGAAAAATTAACAAAATAAAACAATCAAAGGTAACTATCATAAATTATACTACGATTAAAAAAAATTTTTTTAGTAACCATTATAAATATTGGGATCGTGAAAAAAGAATATATAAACCACAGGAGAGGAGTGTATTTTTTCCCTAGTCGGATTGTAGACCTTGCCTACTGCTCGTGCTTCAATTTTACTTCTCTCCCTTAATGTATAAATTACTATTTAATATTTAAGTCAATGTGAGGTATGTTTTACAATATATCTTTCATAATTACCACTGTTTCCCATCAACCTAACCTCATTTAATTAGTATTTCAAAATTGTAACTATGGTACATATTGTAATATTTATAATAATAGGTTAAAGGATGCCCAGAACAAATAATACAATTCAATACAAAAAAGGAAAAATTATCAACATAAGTTAGCAAAAACTAGATACCTCTAAATATAAAACAAATGTAATTAAGATTTGCAGAGGAGAAGTGAATAAAACCTAGGAACTACCATCTAGCTATTTAGCATCTAATAGGCAGTTTTAGCTTCTTCTCAAATACGGTTGAATAAACAAATGCTAGTTCTAGGTAGAAAAAACTAAGTTAGATAAATTGAGAAGTATTCGGGAAAACTCAAGCAATTTATGGGTTAGCATCTGCTTGACTTAGCTATAGCTAACGTGGCTTCATGTCATAAATTCGTGTTCTCCTATCTGCTATTGGTACACGGTGCTTTCTTAATATGTTAACAGCCATTTCATAGCCCATACCGTCTCGTACATATCTGAATTATACAATGCTTGGTTTGGCTATTTTATTTCTCATTTTGTCTGTGTATTCGAAAATATCATCCAGGGATGAAAACGATATTAGTGAGAAGTATTTAGACAGGTCACTCTGTGTTAAACTTCAGTAGTAATTGAAAAAGCCAACACTCCGCATCAGTTAAACAGCTTGGGAAACCATAAGTGAAAAGTTTTCGTCAGCATGATAATGACTCTTATATAACTAAATAAATTACTGAGCAACGTGATGAGTGTTATTAAAAAGAAAACCGACAAAACCACAATAAGACTATCAAGTAAAACAGTGAGAAAAAGAATTTTACGAAATTTCGCTACCATGACTTGAATAATACTGACGGCAAACTCGAAAGCTAGCACATCCTTTATCAGACTAACAATTCCTTAGACATTGCTAAGATTAAAAGTTAGAAGTTTCTCTTTATTCACATCAATTTTTATGCTACAACTATAAGCTCGGAAATACAACAAATTGCTAAGCCTTAAAATAAAATAAATATATCATCACGCCTTTTACCCATCATGGGTGTGGCACTCTGCTTACACAGATTTCGGTAAGTGATATAATTTTGCGTATGAAGTGCGGTTACCAGCCGTCAAACCATAGCCCCCAAATATGTTAGTGGAGGGGAAACCACAAGGGTAAATTTAAATTGAAACTGTCATGTGGGATTCAAACTGAGGATCTCACGATCCACAGTCCGACGCGTTACCACGGAGCTATTTACCCCTCAAAATTAGCTATTAAAACATGGCATTTCAACAACAAGAGGAACAGGTGTTGGAAGAGAGAAGATTTGAAAGAGGCAAGAATTTACAATGAGGCAGATGTGTAAGTGAGAGGTCAAAAAACTCAAATATTTTAACTAACAACACTTTCAAACTTCAACATTTCTTGTTATAAAGGTTTTAGGATTTTTATATTAATTTATTAATATTGGAGGAAATATAAAATTTTATATTCTAATCAATTGAATTAGTAGCTATTGATGTATTGTTAACCTGAAAGTAACATTGCATTATAATGTTAATTATTTCGATTTCTTTTCATCTTTCCATATATCTGGGCACGTATCAATTCCAGCTGCCTTGCAGAAACAACTGGCTTCTTTTCTGACAAATTGTTTGGGGGTCTTCCTTTGGCCCACATTTGCGAGATGAGCTCCTTGTCATCTGTAATCTTCTGGTGGTCTGATTCTAGTCCACCCACAACTATAATATCCCGCGGATCGAAATTGTACTCGTACTTCTCCTTCTCCTTACAATCACATTTGGTGGTGTTTACATGTGGTAATTTAGATTTTTTCATAGACTGTTGGTTTGTAACGCGGTACACTGGAATTTTGGACGACATGATGTTGGATGTCAGTGTCAAATGATAGCAGACAAATGAAGATTAATTATTTGTAGCCGTCTTGGTTTGGGAGTTGCTAATGATTAGCTGTGTTCTACATGATTAATTTAGTGGTTCAGAAAAATTTTCAGGTAGGTGTTTGTTCAATTATCTAATGAGAATGATAAGCACAAATTAACGATGTACTAACTCTAATAAATAGGTAAGTAGCTTAACATTTTATAAAAATAATCAATACCTAACTTATGTATGTACATACTTTTCAACAAATCGAAAGATATACTGAAAACGACCATACTAAACAATTATAGTTCACTGTTTCACTACAGGTACCTAGTATATGGTATGTATAGGTGTAAAATAAATATAAACTTGAATTTAAAAATAACCAAACAATCAATGTAACATCAAAACATCAAAAACAATAATAATATATTCAATATTCACATAGCGTAAAAAAAAAAATAGAATAATAAAAGAGTCACATATAGGTGTATCATAATTTTGCCAGTTAAGCTAAAATCATAATTTAATTCTTATATTGATACCAAGGGCGATTCTTCCCTTATCTTTTACTCAGCTGAGTGGATGACATATTCCCGCTAGATATTTCTACAATGATTTCTGAAACTAACAAATTTATTTTTAACGGAATTGAACTTAGGGCCGGTCTTTCCTTCTACGATTAAACTTTCGAATAAGTTATTTATTGAATAAAGAAAAGAATACGCATCAAAAAATGACAGCTAGAACAATAAGTATCATTTGAGCTATGATTTCGATGCGACAATTTTCATTTATTCGGCGAATAATTTATTTGGTACTATATTCGTAGATGAAAATATCGGCCCTTAAATAATAATACCGACTTTTGTTAAGAGTACAAAGACACTGATGGTATATATAGAATAATTTCTCTGTTACTTTTGTGAATATATCTTATTAAAAAATATTATAGATATACCTACAATTTCCATAATATACTTCCAAGTGATATCTCGTGATATCTGGGATAGATTCCGGACTGTGGGTTTTGCATATTTAATAATTTAATATGACGTGTGGTGGCTAATTGTAGTAGCACTATACTAAATATCGAGAGGTAACAATGAAATATTAAATATTATCCTATTAAACGCATTGAGATTAATGCAAGGTAATTCTAGTTGTTGGGAGGCCTATCCTATCACTAACATATCACCCATGAATTGTATTAAAACGTTGAAAATCTACCTGAAATAAGATCACGCACGCTACATGATCCACATTATCCGCAATGCAGCGGCAACTGTTTCTCAACCATCGATAGCTTTTGTTAAGCTGGCGTTGCTATACAAACAGAAGCGAATCTGCCCATTGTTGGCTGACATGCCATTGTTCCATTGTCGTAGGATGTATAAACAGCGACACCCTGTCGTGCAAATAATCTCTGTTTAGAACACCATGAGTAATCAGCTTTTCAGCATTTTGAGATGCGCGAGTCACGAGGTACTTAGGGACCACTATCGCTATTGTCGAACGCGGTTCGCAAAGATTTAGAGAACCGTGAAATCGCTACCTTATGCGTGATAATCGTTCAACGGGATGTTTATATAAATTGCTGTAATTAGGATAGGAAGCAATCATTATTATGGTGGGACAATGCATATAAAAAGTTTCATTTCTAACTTGTATGTTTTCCTTCGGTAGAAATATGTCAACAGTCACTATTTCATAACTTGAAACGAATAAGGCGCAATATATCACGGAAAATTTAGCTTAACTTTCTAACACTATTATATCGAAGGTTTAAAGAGGCAGAGGTGGATGTTTGAAACTTATTTTGTAACATATGGGACGCTATAAAATACCACTAAAAATGTGTTGTTCACATGATTGTAAGTTTTGCTTAAAAAGTGCTATATGATATCATGTTTATCATTACTAAAGGCAATCTAATTTAGTAATTAAATAATTGGAAGATGCTATATTCCATTTGGGAATGCGAGAAAGTAATAAATCAGTCTGTCAAAGATATTCCAGAGGCGCGCCATGCCCAGGGATAGTCGAAAAGACTTAATTATATAGAGATCTGCAGCTAAATTACTTAAACACAAATTTGTTGATCATGTTATTAACGATATGGCAGCAAATCGCGGTAATACGGTATTTTGTTTATCGCCCTGTCAGTGCGAACACAATCTAACTGAATAGTGTAAGCTCAAGGGATAATTCCTATCTATGTCTATGTTACTGTTCAAAAAGGATTATCGAAACGTTTATAGCGGTTTCTATAGTTGGATAAATAAGTTTTGTTCTACGTTTAAAGTAAGCATGAGCATCCTAAGTAATGTTATATTATTTTAAGGCGGATTTATTTGCCGCATGATAAACAATAAGTAAGTCCAATACTACTCTTGCAAATTTTGATTTATTACTCTCTCTCATTTTTAAATGGAGTATAGCAAACAAAAATGACGGCTTACTTAGTTACCAACATAGATTACTTAAAAGTTACTATATTTAATGAAAGTATTTATTGTGTGTCTTACTATTTTTAAATGAAGAAATTATATAAAATACATAAGGTTTGTTCCAACCTGGCACTTCTAACTTTGACTGTCGAAAACATGTTCACTAAGAAAATACCGTTACAAGTAAAGCATTGACATTGACAAGTTTGTGACTACTAGTTAGCGTGCCTTCAAACAGACCAAAACAATCACAAACTAGTTACAGATAGGTTTTAAGTATCAGATATTTGTCACAAACTTGTCAGAAATATCCACTTGGAACAAACTAGTTATTTTCTTTTTATTATGTTGTAGAATTTGTACTATATGTGCACGTGCACGCTTGATATTATTCAATTCGGAATACTTGACATTGTCGCCATGAGAGTCTAGTACATATTTTTTTTTTGCGATCGCCCAGAAAATGAGCTGTTTCTGATCGCTTTTTAGACAGAAAATTCTTTCTTTATCGAGCTAGCTCGGAAAATTGACTATAAGGGATCGGAAAGCAATGTTTCCATAGTGATCAGATCTTTATTTATTTATTTTTCATTCATGTGTCAAATATTGCAATAAGGTGTAAGAATTATTATTTCTTTTTTTTTTTCAGGATCGCGAAAAAAATATTGTGTTCAACATGTACTGAAAGTGTCTTTACTGGGCTCGCAAGCTTCCAAAGTTCGCCTACGGCGCGCTCTGGAATATGCTTTCTCACCCAGTAAAGTATCATTTTCAGGTCTAGTTACGTAAATTACTATTGTTTATCCATGCTGATAATTCACGAGCAGGAAAAGAAAGAGTAATGAAACTTCACATATTCACAATTATATGTTTCATGACGATACACAGAACTGACTTGATATTGATCATAATTGCAAAGCCATATGGAAGTTTACTAGACACAACAAAATAATTTATTTCAAATAGAGTTAGCTGGGAAAAAAGTTTCAAATATAATATTTGGTATCTGCTTCCAATTTTAAGATAAACTAAAGTCTATGTTTAATAATATAGTTTGTTATGACTAACTGAAACATCTATTTAATGTGTCAATGATGTGTCAAGTGTAAATATTAAACGTTCAATAATTTTTAATTTCGAAGACCTGAGGAATTGTGCTGCTTAAGTAATTAAGATCTTCGAGTGTTATATTTCCTCTCCATTTATGTTGATAGTCATTCGTTCTTCTCCACATCTAATGCCCACAAATAATTCAAGCCATTTAATTCTTGCTCTACAGCACCTTAGCACTCTAAGCCGTGCGCTGCATATTTACAACGCGGTGAAACTTTCTCCCAACCGTCTTGCACGTTATTAGCTGCGTCGACCATCTTACTTTGCGCCCTCGGTGGCTCCCCTCGACGTATTAACACCGGCATTAGCTTCTTCTTCCATTCGAAACACAGAAGAGCGTCCCGTCGTCGTAGTTGCTGTGCTCTTCGTTTCTTATAAGAGATAGTATCATAAACTCATGGACTTTAAATGGGGATATCAACTTTAGACAGATTAATTACATCATTCCTTCAGTCAGTTTAATAAACGTATTTAATCGTTAAATGTAAATACATATTATTCAACAGTTTCTACATTTATTGAATCACTATCGGGGTCTGTAAACTTGCCACTTATACGCCTTAAACTAATGTATTTCTGGCTGGAAAGTTTAACACTGCGGCTTAGTGTGTTCAGTTAAACAACAGAGTGAGCAGCGCCAACTGTAGAAAAGTCCGAAATGAGAAGAATACAGAAAAACGTAGTTTACATTTTTGACCCGACCATAATTGAGCATTCTTGATGCATTTACCAATTCATTTTTGATTCTAAGAAAATTACTGTAGCCGTAGAAATATTCAGAAATCATCATCATGTATTAATTTTGAAAAGAGAAGTAATTATTTGATTCGCCATTTAAATTTATCCCAGAGTTGTTTATTTAAGTTTAATTTTATTCCGCTCAGCCCATATACCACTATCTTTAAATCTGGACTGCATTCTGAACAAAATTCTTTTAAACCAATTTATGTACTGATTTTTATATGTAAAAATTTTCTGTATGCTATTATACATAACATAATAGTTATGCGCTTGCACAATGCCGTCAATTTTAAGTTTGACGTTTAGTTGTTGTTGACCATTGAAGGTGAATATGGAAAATAAGAAAATGTATGCAAAGGTTGTTGGTATAATTATTAAAATTATGTACGTTTTTTTTATGATCCCATTAGTATTTACAATCTATCTTTGTACAGATATTCAAGAAATTTTAGTGATTAAAGACTATATCAGGGGTGGGCAACCTCCGGCCCGCGTAAAGTTCCAATCCGCCCCGCGAGATCTTTAGAAGAAATAATAAATATATATTTCTAAAAACAAACATTTTAAATTAGGTTAGTACCCAACATAAAGAAAAAAATGGGAGATTTATAGTTTAATTGTCTATATAATTTGTCTAGTTTAAATTAAGAAATAATTGTAGTATAAGTAACAAAAATGTGTCAATTAACAACTACGGCCCGCGTACGAAACGTAAATCTTATTCTGGCCCCTGTTATACAAAAGGTTGCCCACCCCTGGACTATATGACATGGGAAAGTAACTGCCCATTGGCAGTACTTTACTTACATTTACTTGGTTTGCTATAGTTTCTAGGTATAATTACAGTTGACTAAATTAGATAATATTATGAAAATACTAAATCTAGAGGGTTTGTGACGTTTTAAACGTTTAGCACTGTTGTTGTTCAACTGTAGCGTGTTCATGTGTGAACCCAAATTGATGTTTTGAAATCAAGTTTTTCTCCAGAATAATTGGATATTGGATAAAGTATTATGAGTAGTGCTTTTTCAAATAGCTTGGATAGAGTTGGTAACAGACTGATTGGTCTATAGGAAGTTACTTCTTCTGGATTTTTGCCAGGTTTTGGGATGACAACCATTTGAGCGACTTTCCATTGCTTTGGGAAATAACGGAGTCATAGGACTGCATTGAATAGGATAGTTAAGTGGAAGTTAAGGAATAATAAAAAAAAATTGGACTAAAAAGTGCCATTTTAAAATGTCTTGTAGTGCAGGTGTACGAGCATGTTCATTTTTGTTTCCCCTATTATGTTACAACATACAAACATGGATGTTCTTCTTAACATGCTATCAAGAATTGTTACTTGATCTTGAGTCCAGGATATGTTTATTATCAAATTAAATTTTATCTACGATAGTGTGTAAAATTGATGTTTAACTGTTAGTTTCAAGTTTGTAAAACGGTTGTTTAGTAACACGATCCCTTTAGTCACGGGCAGTCACGGGTTGCCAAGCAACGAGTGATTAAAATTTTTAAATGCGCCTTTGTAAATATTTTGTTATCATGGCAAACTTCTCATTTAATATTGTGATCCTACTTCATAAATAAAAATATATTTTTTTATAATTATTGTTTTTTTTTTATTATATCGTAGATAATAGTATATTGTGTCATTAGGAGTAAATGTGATACTTTGGGTGCTGAGCATGTAAGTTTGAACGACGAGCGAAGCGAGTCGAACAATTACATGCGAAGCACCTAAAGACACATTTACTCCGAATAACACATGCTATTTTTTTCTTCAAACATAGAAAATAAAATTATAAATATTATAAAATGCTCAAAACTTCAAAAAATATTCTGTCTTATCTAGCATTTCAAGTTGCCGTAGAATATGCTGTTTTGTTATTTTTGTTTATTGTTTAATTTGTAACTGTCAAATTATTGAATTACAACCTAACTTTTTTCATAATATTTTACTTTGTCCGCCGCCGGCGTAAATGTGTTGCCAAGGATACACTTTTACGCCGGCGGCGACAATATTGAACTTCTACTTGTTGAATACAAATACATAACAACGTACTTTTATGACGTTTGAAGAAAAAATATTGTACGATACACATACGTAAAAAAACTATTAACTATAACGCACTTTTACGAAATAGCTATAAACTATAAACAATACATTTATTATCAGACGTCAGAAATTCACCGCGCATACATTCTGCGCCCTTTCTTTGCAATAAAAAGAACATGTTCTAATTTTATGGACAAAAAAGTAACCTTGAGAAAAATTTATGTATGCAACAGTGCATAAAATTCTGTCCAAAATTCTGAACATAATTATGGATCGTTATATTCGGGCTATAATTACAATTAAAATATCTCCTTCATTTCCATAAATAGAACTGTCAGCCAAACAATATCTAACCGTCTAGATAACCACAAAATATGATTTTCTAGCCGAATCTATTTCGTGTTAACTTTAATTTCCTATCGAAATATATCTTCTGGAATGATTCGTTTATATTACTACTTGAAAATTACCACTCGTAATAAATTACAGAAAATCAAAGCTCATGATAATTCACTGCTTAGAAGAAGAATAATTATATAGATGGAATCAGTGGTAATGAAAACTTTTTGAAAGATAATTTATTTCAGGATTTACGTCGAGTAGTATGTTGGGAATCCCTGGCAGTATCACATCTACCGCCAGCAGAGTGTAAAAATCCAAGAGAGTGTTTTATTGAGTTTCCCTTTTGTTTCGGCCACAAAGTAGTCAGTTTGTAGTGGAAGCTTGGAGCGCTGACGGTGTGCGCTCTGCTCAAGAGGTAATGTGATTACGTACCGGAGCAGAATTCCCAAGTCCTTAAACAAGTCATCAAGAGCAGCTCACGACTCCCGGCGCTCCGGCGCTCTCTCACTCACACACCCTTCTTTCCGGGGAGACGCCTCCGCGTCGCCATTCGTCTCGACGCTCCCCTCATTCTCACCGCAAATCTAATAGTGTCTTCCGACGAAAAAAATCGCGAAACACCCAAGCAGTATGGAACCTCGTTCAACAAAATAAATTCTCTAACAAACATACTTCATGAAACTTATTTAAATTAATTAATTAATAATAATAAATCCTTTTATTTGGCGACAGTTCAGTCTTCAGTCGAAGCTATTCCTACCACTTAATCTTTACATCAAAAAAACTATTGTACAATTTCAAAAATAGACCAAAATTTTGTTCTATTGAACAAAAATATATAGGCGCACAACATATAATCACGGAATGTCAACTACATACAACCCAAAGAATACAACTAAGATCCAAGAACAACTAAAGGAAGCACTAAAAGATGATGCCACCACAACACAAAACAACATAAACTATCTAGAAAACCATAACAAATTGCGCATTAATTTTAGTACTACAGATTAAAAAATAATTGGGGTAGTTTGTTAATCCGATATACAAAATTAAGAGATTCGTAAAAATATCATCAGACCTACTCATAAGCTATGGGAACAGATATCGGTACATTTTTCGTACTCACAACATTGGAAACAACATTTGATGTACGCTATTGACAACCAGGACTTTTCAATTCACGCACTCTTGCGATAATAGTTATTTACGATACAAATACGTAAAGCTAGTCTTTAGTCACGAATGGGTCAATTAAAACACGAGCGTAGCGAGTGTTTTAAGACCCCTGAGTGACTAAAGACGCTTTACATATGTGTATCGTACAAAATTTTATCTACGATATAATGAAAAACCCCAAAAAATATAAAAAAATTATTTTTATTTATGAAGTAGGATCACAATATTAAATGAGCAGTTTGCCATGAAAAGAAAATTTTTGCAAATTTGGCGTGTTTAAAAATTTTAATCACTCGTTGCTTGGCAACCCGTGACTGCCCGTGACTAATGGGATCGTGTTACTAAACAACCGTTTTACAAACTTGAAATTAACAGTTAAACATCAATTTTACACACTATCGTAGATAAAATATTTTTAAAAAACACTGGCTTCTCCGGGAATTCTACAGTAAAATCACTTTAAAAATAAAATTTAGTACATAAAACGATACACATATTTTCAAGTATCAAATACCGAAAAAAAAAATAAATAATGGGGATTCTGACGTATTCCGTTTAATTTCTTTTATAATTAAAAAAATTTATTGAGACGTCCTCAAACTCAATGTATTAATAATTATGCCGTGACGTTACAAACTTCGTCATAAACAAGCCCCTGCTCATGATTGTCATGTTGTCAATGTCAACCTGTCAATGTCTGACATACCTGGAGACAGAATATCAAAATGTTCAAAAATAATATTTTTCTACAATCGTTGCACAATATCGACATTGTTATTCCATTTTTGGTTAGGAAATGTTCAAAATTGTCGCTCTAGGGCGACAAAGTGACATATTGTCGCACTAGTGCGACAAAAACAAAACAAAAATAAATTAGGTAAAAGAAGTAAATGATGCATTGAATTTTTCTGGTAATAACCTTGCTATTGCAAATACAGGCATATACGTACATACACTTCAACTTAATCACCATAAACGTATTCACTCTGTAGACTTCATGTCAAATGTACTCCATATGTCAAATGTACTCCATGTGTCAAATTATGATTTCTTTGAAAATTTTTATTTTGTTTATAAACGTTGTCATGATTACGGTGACATGGGTAACTACAATTTTACTGAATTGTTATAGGCGTGACCAAAGATAATTTTGAAAATTATTTTTTTTTCTACAGCTTGACATTGTTCAACGATTGTAGAAAAAATATTGTGTGTATCTCGTCGGATAGAGCTTGTTCGGTGCACTTGTCGAGTTGTTGATCGAGGCGAAGCCGAGATCAACAATTTCTCGCCGCGTGCAACAAACAATGCTCTATCCGCACTTGATACACAAATAACTATTGAAATAATATAAATATGCACAAAATCAATGAAATGTAGTAATACTGGAACGCACATTAGCTGTGTAAATGCGAGCTGAGAGAGAAAGCTACCCACAGGTATCTTTATCCTTGTCGTACAGTACATTCAAAAAGTTTGTGTCGTAGCCTTCATTATTATAAAAAAACTGAAATTCAAATGAAAGAAAGAAATAATGGCATTGTTTCTCTTTGTCAAACTGATGTACGTAGCTATTCGTATACACTATTATGATTATAATGAAAATTACACCACAATTTTACATTAAATGAAATGATTGAACAAATGTCAAAAGTTTTAAGTTAAGGTATTCATTACATACTTAAAAATGGATAATTGCATATTTGGTTATCACACGGCTTTGTAAAGCTTTGCGCTACAATATCGCACCATTTTTTTAAAATATATTTAAATAAACACTTATTTTCATTTCACCATTTACAAGAAATGTCAACAGCACAATTTCTAAAAACACAGCGACCAACTTTTGTATCAGTCTGTACGTGACGTAACTATAGTTACACAAGCGCAGAAGTGTTAGATAATAATTTCAGTGCACAAAACCAAATATAATAAGGTTTGTTCCAAGTGGTCATTTCTGACAAGTTTGTGACATGTTTGTAACAATTTTAGTGCGCCACAAAAAAGAAATGAAGCTTATGTTTCAAAGTTAACTTGTTTACATTTTTCGCAGGCGCAGTGCAATTGTTACAAACATGTCACAAACTTGTCAGAAATGACCACTTGGAACAAACCTATTGACATGACGTGAGCTGTAGACATTGTGACGTCACAATTTTCAGAAGCGTTTACAGTTGTTTAAAAATTACAGTTTTCTAACATATAATTATGAATCAAAACTTGTTATTAAGCATGTATTATTGTATTTTCCCATTGTATTACTAAATAAATTATACAAAACAATGATTAATTTGCATAAATTCATTTATAGATACCGGAATACCATTGCCAATAATGTACAAATTGTTTTCTTCAACTGACATAATATGATTTATTATCAAATTATTCAGCAATCAGTGATTCTCTGACCAGAAGTGGTAGGTTATTTGAAGGCCTATCAATTTTTTTAAGATATCTCAGTAAACAATTGAATATGAAACTGTTTTTCCTATTTTGTACCGCTTAAAGTTTATTTAGACGAGGGATTATGTGTTACCATATCACATTCTTTCTTGAAATGAGTGAATTGTAGGTGCCCAAACATTTAAACGAAGCTATAAGTGAATAAGTTGTTCGTTGTTCCATCGAAATTGACTTCAATTCCTCTAAATTCGATGCAACTAGTTCGTGCTAAATTCTAGTTATACTTTGCTGAACTATATAATTTCGTAATTAATGTGATGTCAGTTAGTGAATCGTGGGCAAGCTTAACTTAATATTCTTTGTTTTCTGCTGAAATGTTTCGTAAAGTCCCTGGGAAAAGAGAAACCTTGCGCATAAAGCAATGTTTTCTCGGTTGGAAAAAACAAAGTAACTTCCAATGAACTATCGAAAACAAATCATTTAATTCTAGGAAGTGTGAGTTCGTTTTAGTTTGAGAAGGCCGCTAGCTCGTCGCTTCTACAATTTCCGTGGGTTGTTTACGTACGGCCGCGTCTTCCGTAAGTTTATCTATCGAGATCTCTCGCCGGGAAGTGGAAAGAGGGAAAGAGAACTAAAGAGATCCTTTTTAAGGTGTAACCAATACGCAGTAAATAGAACAAAAGATGAGCGCCAATCAGCCAGTGAGTGTATCGTTCGTTGGTTGCCGACGTTCTGCTTTTGTTCTGGTACAATGCAACGAGTCGGGCGCTTCTGGTAAAACGATGCTCGCTTGTTCGGTGTTTTGTAAACTTTTGTTATTATATATCATGATTTCGCCTTGGGAAGAAAATACCGATCCAATTAACGGGATTCCTGATTACACATACACAGAAAACGGCGAAGTGGGGTGAGCACCAGGCACCACACACGCCTCTCATACACGCAAGAGAATAAGTTCGCTGTTACGATAATGACTCGTTCATCATACCAGGCTGCGAACTGCCGAACTCTACCCGACATTACAATGTTTGTTTAAAATATATCAGATACTAGTCAATTACACTCGATTATCCCAGACATCTTTTCCATAATCAAATGTTTGTTTTTACGAACTGTCCTTTGAATTAATAACAATTATTAAGCAGTGTATGCATGATGTATTACAATAAAAAGTAGGTATATCCAATACTACCTACTTACATGCACACATATTGCATTGCATGCGGAAATAGTAGCGTGAGCCAAAGTACAACACAAACCTAGAGCAACTCTAAGCAAAGTGCTGTCCAGAAATAGGTAAATGGCGTGATATATTTATTTTTATTTGTGGAACCTAGGTGAGTCTTCGAATTCTTGCGGTGTCAGTTGCACTTTGCACTGTTTCTGACGTAAGTTTCTATCGGAATCCACACAGTGCATATACGGCTTCCAATCTCGGTATACCAATGTCTCATAATACCGATATCTCGCTTAATATTTTGGTCCCGCTTGGACAGAGATTATATTTGCGGTATCTCGTGAGATTTCCGGAACTGGTAAAGATATGTAGATATAATGCGAGTGATTGCATTGCATTTAGGCATGTGTTTCTTCTTGTTGTTTCATAAGATTATAAGCTAAGTTATAAGCTAGTAAGTGATATAAAATGTTAATTTCAAGGAAATACAAAAGGTTTTCAAGTACTAATAAAGTTTTGAAATATTTTCTTAAATCTGAGGACAATTTAACTTGCCAGAGCATTTTGTGCAAATCTATACTGAAAACTACCGCTAGGTCGACAAAAGGATTACACACGTCCACTTAAAAACTATACACGGTATAGAAAATTTAAACAAAATAGAAAACAATTCAACCATTGGTTTTATTGTACCTAATACATCAACAGGATTATTATGTAATTTCATGTTGATTTAAACTAAGAAATAATAAAAGACCACTTTAATTACTTTAGTATTATTTACAAGCATCTTCCTAGTATAAATATTATTCCTGGCATAACCAATAATCTAATATACATATGTTTTGTTCAATACATATTCCTTGCTAACTCTGATTAATAAATAATATATAATTTTGATGATAAAATGGCGTGATGATATATTTACATATTTCAAATAAACAACCTAATATATACGATAGAAATAAAAATTTATATTTTCTAAGTAGGCTTTGATATATCGTTACCGGGACCATCATTGCGGAGAATACGCAAAGGTTAGTTGTTTCAAATCTGAGAGAAACAAGATTCATTAAATGGAGTTTATTTACAAATAATAACAAACATATTAAATTATCTTGTTTGCTTGAATTTTTCAAAATAAATTTCTAGAACCCAGCATTCAACATTCATTTTTCATCTTTTTACATTTTATAAACTTCGTTGGCTAAACACAACGGGCTGTGTTTACAAATACAAAAGAATTTCTGAATAAACTAACAGCAATAGTATATTCAGATTTCACGGAATTATATGAAACCGACAGTTAACGCTATTCAACCATGAATTTCAAAATAAGCGACCTTAAAAATATTTGTAATTTTATGTTGTATTTCGTTTGAATTTCACTACAAAATATTGGGCAAATCAAATCAAAATCTTCGAGATTTGGGAGGCGCTCTCTTATTTGGAAAATGTAGGTAATAAACACAATTTAGCGTAGTTGAATTTTAATCAAACTGAAATTTTTTATTAATTGTACTGTGATCAATACATATAATGTTTGAAAGTTTATAAGGATGTAGAAAATATATCGATATATTAACAACATTATTAAGATTACACCTGCTACTTATTTTGTGCCTAGGATAGAAAAGTAGTCACATAACGGCAAGAAATGATACATATTCTAATAGTAACTATTATTTCGAACAGATAATACAGTTGTCTAACCTGCTCACGTGATCACGTGACACTAATGCAGCCAAATTCACACTTCTCGGACGACAGACCACAGTGAGTGGATGTTTCTATCTTCTTTGACAGAATGTATAAAGTATCACATGTATAGTTCGGAATAAAAGTAATCAAATGAATACCAAAGAAAATCAGCAAGACAATTTTGTTGTAAAAAATATTGTGTGTACCACGAACCGAACACATTTTCTAACTTGTGTTAGACAACACTGGTCAGAAAACACTTATATAACTAGATAGAGCGTGTCCTATGCAGCTTTACAGTTTATTTTGAAGACAACATATACGAGATGGCATTTCTTGTGTAGCTTGTTGCGTAAGTTTGTTTATAATATGAGAAAAATAGTTATTCGTTTAACTAGGCAGTAAAATACCAGATTTCGGTAGCCTCTGCTGTATATCAGTGTTTGGTGTTGTGTTGAACAAGTTTTTTTTTGTGGATATTAAGATTAATGTTAATAAATGATTTAGTAATTATTTTTAACTTGCATTTTGAGTTATCGTCATCAAATTATCTTGTATACTATGCGTTTGTTGAGCGGTTGCTATGTTATAGTATATTGTGTCATTAGGAGTAAATGTGATACTTTGTGTGCTGAGCATGTAAGTTTGAACAACGAGCGAAGCGAGTCGAACAATTACATGCGAAGCACCCAAAGACACATTTGCTCCGAATAACACATGCTATTTTTTCTTCAAACATAAAAAATAAAATTATAAATATTATAAAATGCTCAAAACTTCAAAAAATATTCTGTCTTATCTAGCATTTCAAGTTGCTGTAGAATATGCAGTTTTGTTATTTTTGTTTATTTGTTTCATTTTTAACTGTCAAATTATTGAATTACAACCTAACTATTTTTCATAAAATTTTACTTTGTCCGCCGCCGGCGTAAAAGTGTATCCTTGGCAACACATTTACCTGACAATATTGAACTTCTGCTTGTTGAATACAAATACATAACAACGTACTTTTATGACGTTTGAAGAAAAAATATTTTTATAATATTTATAATATTATTTTCTATGTTTGAAGAAAAAATAGCATGTGTTATTCGGAGTAAATGTGTCTTTGGGTGCTTCGCATGTAATTGTTAGACTCGCTACGCTCGTCGTTCAAACTTACATGCTCAGCACACAAAGTAACACATTTACTCCTAATGACACAATATACTATTACTGTCTAGATAGAAACAGTGACATTTTAAAGATTGTCAAAATTGTTTTAATAATAAAAAAGTTATTTTTTTTAACTTAATAAAACAAATAAATATATCATCACGCTTTTTACCCATTATGGGTGTGGCACTCTGCTTACACAGATCTCGGTAAGTGATATATTTTTTCATATGGAGTGCGGTTACCAGCCGTCAAATCAGAGCCCCCACAGTTGTTAGTGGAGGGGGAATTACAGGGGTAAATTTAAATTGATAACTGTCGGCAGTAGGATTCGAACTGAGGATCTCACGATCCACAGTCCGAACTAGGAACAAAAATAACAGATTTAGATTTACAGCAGAGACTGTCGTTTCATTGGCGAAGCGAAGCCGAGGCAATTAATGCTGCCAAAGCTGTAAATCTATGTTTGGTTTGAACACATTATTTTTTTGCCGATTTGGAATAGATATTCTGAAAGTTATCGCCATCATTAAGTTGCCATGAGTTTGTTGAACAATTGCTATGCATTTGTTGATGGTTACTATATACTATACTTGTTGAGCGGTTGCTATGTAAAATATTTTTACAGCCTAGGAGTTAAAGTGAGACTTTACAAACTGTTAGCAGCACCGGCAAAAAAGGATTTTATAACTATTGCGATCTTGCTTTAAATTTTCATTGTACAATACAATAATCATACTCCTTTACCATCTATTTTAAATTAAATCAACCGACCTTCTCGTCCAGTATATAATTTTATGAACCAACCAAACAATACCAATATTCCCCCTTCCCCGCTTAAGTAATGTTGGCAACACAAGAAACGTGGCGTGCTCGTTATTACGTCATTGGAAAACACACAATATATCTACAATAGTACGATAACGAATTGTAGAGAATAAATTAGCTGATATAATGCCGAAATTAAGGCAAGAAAACAAGAACGGTGAGTCTATGGCACTGTTAAAAAGTTTAAGACGAAAAGACAAATAAAGCAGTCTTCTATTTCCTAAAATTGACAATCTTTATTTAAATGATGCGTTCAAGACTGTGGACGTTTACAAACAATGCAAAATATATTTGTTTCTATATTGATCGTACTTTAATAATTACAATTTAATTAAATATAAAATAATGACGATACAACTGTTTCCAAATAATAACTTATTAAAAATTATATCCAGTATGTAGATTGTTAAACAAAAAACAAGGACTGAAAGTTTTAATTTCCAAGTCTTCCGGTTTTACCTGCACATTCTACGTTTAACACGTGCGCACACAAACAAACAGCTCATCTGCTCGACAAAAGATCCTCGTCACTTCGCGTCACCTGAGCCATTCTTGTACACGTCGTCATTTGTCACTGGCTTCCATCGCACTCCCTCGCGAAGACCAAGTGGAAAGAGGAAAGAAGATAAGACACTGCGGTGAAGCAAAGAGAAAGAGAAGGATTGCGAAGAGCGGAGAATGTTTCACAACTACGCGACATGAGCACTCTAATAGCGTAATCTGGAGACGGGATCCGTAATTACTACGACATAAACTGTGTTTAAGAGAACTCACTCCCGTCGTGTAGTGCCGTACAAAACAAGAGGTAGCGCTCCGGCTAACATTAATTCATTAATTAAAATGCTGCGAGCTAAGTCTCTGAAACCGGAGTACAGTCGGTGCCGCAACAACTGCGGAGTGCAGAGTGCGAAATCGGAGCGCCGGGGCATCTCCAGCTCTCGCGGGTACAATTCCAACGGAAGGATTGCGATAATTAAACGGTCGCGCTTTTTATTCAGTCACAAGATTTCTCTATACGCACAATAAGATTTTAAGTTATACTAAATAATGCCTGCAGCCTGGTACATTACATAACATTTATAGCTTATATGGTTACGCATCGGTCTGTGGATCACGAGATTCTCAGTTCGAATCCCACAGTCGACAATAGGCTGTTCCACCATAATCAAAAATATTGAAAATATGAAAGATAAAAGTTAATAAATGCGGAAAATTCCATATTTTGAATTATAAAATACTTCCTTTAATAAAAACGCCTTGTTTTGTTTTTGATGACGTAGGAAATGTGCAGCAAATGGGATTTAAGTATTTACTTCCACTCCAGATTATACATGTTCGGGCGTATCGGATCTGTTTGGATTCTGCTCGAGTGATTTTCTTGTCTTTGAGTGTTTGCTGCTTCATATGCAGCACTCACTGCAAAATTGTACTATACTAGCGCCACCAACTAACTTCGAGAATGTCAAAATGTTTTGTAAAATGAGACAAAAGTAAATTAAATTATATTAATTTATTTTATTTCTCTAATAATAAAATATATTACAATTTAAATATATATTATTTTGTAATTTTCCGAACATTTTTTTCGAAAGTCTGTGAACCACGTTTGTTTATTTCGGGTATAATACACGACGTACGTCATCAATGTGATTTAGAATTTAGAACTTAATTCACATTCACATGTGGTCTTATATTTTCATGTACTTTAACAAAAATATATCGTGGAAAAGCCTATTGCAACTATATTTGGAGGAATTTTTAACTCGGACATACACATGTGGTCTTATATTTTATGTACTTAAAAAAAAAAATATCGTGGAAAAGCCTATTGCAACTATAAATTCTCCCCCCATTAGCATCATCGAGGACTGTCTGTTAATTGACGGCTGGTAGCCGCTCTTCAAGTGCAAAAATATATTATACATATCGAGATCTACAAAAGCAGAGTGCCAGCCCAAAAAATTATTATAATTTTGCAAAAATTTTTTTTTGTTTTATGTACAACTATTACACAATGGCTTAAAGATATTTGTTTTTATTCAAATTGTATACAATATTTAATATTATGGGGTAAACAGTTTTGTGGTAACGCATCAGACAGTAGATGTGTAGAGCATGAGATACTCAGTTCGAATCCCGCAACCGACAATTGTCCCCTTTTTTTCTTTCCCCCTATGGCCCTATGATTTCCCTCTCCATTAAATTGTTTTGGGGCCGCAACTTGACGGCTGTTTGTGTTTCATGCACAAAAATATATTACTTATCGAAATGCTACACCCAAATTGGGTGTATTGGCTTGATGGTATATGGTAAAACAAATAAAACCAATTTCTTTTCAATGTTTCACAATAGCTTAAACATATTACGATAAAAAAGACGCTTGTATACAAAATATTCAAACAAGTGTCAGTCTTTCAAATTTGGTATTTATTACTTTGTTTTGTTGTTTGTTAGTTTCTCATTATGAATTCTTAAGTGTAACCAATAAAAGTTTGCAGTTGAATTGACGTAACAAAATTTAACAACTTAACAATCCTGGTAAAACATTTGCCACACACTATTCACAACCTGGTACTTTTAATTCGCGCACTTGTTTAGTAAAACATTAGCTTTGCACGGGCATCCTACAGCAAAATTATCTTACAAATAACAAAATATAACTCATAAAATGATATTTACACCGATTTCCGTTTATCAAAACCAGATAAAACATTGTTAATTGCCAATAATTTAAAAAAATACATGTGTATAAATTGTAATATAATCAAATTTCAAGGCAACCGGTATTGATTTAATTTTAATTCCGTTAAAAATAATTTTGTTTGTTAGAGAAAGCATTGTACAAACTTTTTGCGGGAAAACGCCATTAACGCATTAAGCAAATGAAGCTGTCATTCGTGCTTCAAATAAGAATTCATGCGGGAACAATGTCTTCCTCCACTTGTTATGCAATAACTAATTTAAATGTCTGTTTAAATTTAATCAATAGTTTCTGACTTCCTTATAGTTGATAGGGGTAATATAGTTATCACTTAGTTTCGGTATATAGTTAATTGGGAAATCAGCGAGAAAATAAAGTAGGAACATGTTCAGAGGTGAAATCATTTTAAGCCAAATACATCTTAATAAAATGACCAGTAACATTTAAATGTGCGTGTTAATAATGACTTGCATAAATATCTCGAACATCATAAAAAGATAAAATATGCGTAATGTGAGCAGCGAGGCCCAATTAAAATTGCAAAACGGAATGTACCTTGAAAGGGTGGAAATGTTCCCAGCGTCGCGAACAGAAAGAGATGGCAAGCGTGGAATCCATAGAAGTTCACATAATTAGCCGTCGGGTGCAACAAAGACGGACGAATATCGCAAGTAGCGAGCGAGCGAGCGCAACACTCTTAATTGCGAAAACGTGTCGCTACAGTTTCACCACGTGACCATTCAACCAGCGCCGGATGCCGAGCGTCGGGAGAAGTAGGAACTACACTCCGACGCTGAATCTCTTAATTGCGTTTGGTTTTTAGTTAATTATACCGTCGGGCTGGCTGCTTAATGCTTTCAGACTCTTGTAATTTCATACAAGCGGCTTTTATTACTCCGCGCTTAATTCAAAGTCCGTCGGTAACAATATGATTATTAAACAGTGGTGCTGTTTTCTCTTACACCGACTAGAGCTGTTTAAATTGAAAAAGTTTTGAAGTGCGCGCTTTTGTCGCTCGAGAGCTCGTTTCCGGTACGATTAGTTCTTTTTATGCCGCGTGGCGCTGCACGCGATATAAGCGATGAAGTCTCACACTCTACGCATATCCCGAAACAAAATACTGAACAACCCTTCGGAATTATAATGTACATATCAAATTAAAACGTATATGTACTCATACGTGAAAATTACAAAAGAACAGTTTTCACTACATTGGTCGACAAGCCGATACGCGTCTCTACAAAGTGTGGCTTCGGAAACAGCTAGAGAATAAAAAATTATTATTCCCAAACATATAATAGTGAAATAGCACATCAAGCAGAACGAAGCAGGTTAACAGTTTGTAAACTCTAATTGACAAACATCAATTGTAATAATATACTTGATTGAATCCGTCGTTAGCGCTAAGGTGAAACATTATAATAATTAGGTAAATAATAAACACTTGGCTAAGTTTCACAGTTGATATATTTTTCTTTATCGCGATTTCAGCTTTTACACCATCGTCAGAAGACTGATAAGTTTACTTTGGTAACAGCAATTCATACGCAAAAATACATCACCTACCGAGATCTGCATAAGCAGACGAGTAAGCAGAGTGCCACACCCATAATGGGTAAAAGGCGTGATGATATATTTTTTTTATTGATTGTTGGTTAATTGTGTTTTGAGCACATGCTACCCCACTGAGTGGGATATAGAATAATATTAACTACAATTTTTGTTTAAAACTTCTTCTGTATTCTGTGCCGTTTAAAAATTAAAATTTACGAGAGGTAATGTGCTGTCATATCAGATTTTCATTTGATAAGTTTACTAATATCGCACAAACATATTAGCAACGTCAATAATGGACTCGAATATTATTTCTTGTAACGATTTTTTGACTCGGAGTGTACAATTTAAACTTGTGCAAATAGATTTAATGTTATTTGTTTTGTACTGGATAAGGGCGTATGATGAACATTATTTATTTAAATTTTTATGATTACATTAAAAGTTTTTCATTATATACATCATAGTAACGTTAAGAGATAAATCAGTGAAGTATAAAATCCTATAATAAAAATAATCAGAAGCATCAAGCACAGAGTTAATCCCAAAATATAGCATCCACCACCCTCTTCGTAAATCCCCGCGTTTAGTCACGTGATACAACAGCGAGCAACAATACCGGCCATGTATCCATAGCATATCAAAATACCACTTACGAGAAAAGAGAATACACCCTTATACCTTATTGTAACTACCCGTAGTCCTGTATGTAACCCAATAAACTCACGGGGCTTTCAAAGCATTTGTAGGGAAAAACTGGCGGCGAATGTATTATAATTTTTAGCCTAATTGGTGAAACCGCCAGCAATCTCGCACGTGTCTGATTTTAACGAAAGCTCGGCGCTGTTGTTACAACTAAATGGCATTATGTTCACGATAACAAGCTTTCCGTATTGTTGATGTTTGGGCATTAATAATGCCCAGAAATAGATGACGGCTTCTTTGAAATTCTCCGCCCGTGGAAAGAAGCTTTTTGAGAGAGTTTCTGTTGAAAGTGATGCCTTTGAATGAATTAAATAAATGGGATGTATTAAGAAGCGTTGATGGTGTTTCAAAGCGTTTGCTTGCATCTTTACAAATTTTTCTGCCTTTATTGAATTTTGAAGTGTGTAATCTTTTCATGTTTACCTAATTATTTTTAACTTTGTTCATCTTTCCTGTTATAGTTAATATAAATATTTAATTTTACTGTACTACCATTGAAATTCGAAAACTATAAGAGATACAAAGTTGGATAAACTACCAAATTACAATAGGCAAAAATATAGTTTTATTCTGTCAGAGGTACTCAAAACTTTCTTATTATAATTGGTCACCTGTTTTTTATTTATTTGAATCAAAATAACTGAGAAAAATGGTTGAAATTAGAGTGCTTTGGACAGAAAACGATTGAACATATTCTAGATAAAATTGTTTTTGCCGATTTATATTCAAAGTGTGATTTGTGATCTTTTTGACAGCTAGAAGTCTGTAATATATCATTTCACTGCTTATTATTGCTATGGAAATAACAAATTTTAAATTTTTACAGGAATTACGCATAGCAACCGTTCAAAAAACGCAGTGATAACTTTTAAAATAGGTATTAACAATTATCACCAAATTAATATTAATTCCTAAAAATAATGTGTTCAACATAGTACCAAACACAGCTTCGGCAGTATTAATTACTTCGGCTTCGCCTTGTCAATGAAACGGCAGTCCTTGCTGTAAATCTGGTGTTTTGGTGCCTACTTAAAATAATAACTATTTGTTGATTGTAATAGTAATTAAAAGAGAAATTGTTTGCTAATTTAACCAACCTAGTAGCACATCAGCCCTAATATTTCTAGAAATTGATTGCACGCATAAATTTAACAGCCTGTATAACATCACCCTCTATCCTACTAGTGAGATAATATGTTAAACCAACAATTAATATCCTCCAAACATTCCTATCCTGACACCACTTTCGCCTCGTCTATATTCATCTACACAAACAATCTCTCATACACTTATTCATCGGAAACCAGAAATCTCGCTTATAAACTAACCTTTCATTCGACATTCGCTCTTCATTCCAGACCGTTCCAGACTTACTGCCACTCTTCTAACAATATATTTCTCAATCATACACTCTTTAAACACCATCCTCGTATTCCGAACTCGATTTCGTCTCGTGTGCCCACACTCTTGATTCTCCTCATACACGGAAAATAGTGGATTGCTACAGCAATATTTATCATATGTATAGTGACAACAATTTTGATATTTATAATAACAATATTTTTATTTATATTAGGAATGTGAATTATTTTCGATTGCTGCTTCAACAATCTAAATATTTATGTTTTTTTAAAATAATATAATATTGTTGCAATATATATCTAGATCATGTTTTCTTAAATATGTTATATTGTTAAGAATATAATTTATATTCAAATAAGCAACTAATATTGCTATTTCGAGCAAGATACTTAATTATGATAAATATGTATTATTGCTGAGAAATAAATATGTACGTATTGTTACAGTAAGAATATAAAAATTGCTGTCACTATACGTAAGATAAGTATTGCTATTGTAGCAAGCCATTTTTGTGTGTGTAAATAAAACTAATTTCAAAATCACCCACAATAAGATTTACAGTTTATATCTGTTAAAATCAATCTTCAGAGTACCTATTTGATTATTTACGTCAACAATATCCATAAGTTACATATATGTAGCAAAAACACTATTTACAAGTAAATTTATTGTATAATTTATTGTAATTATATCAAGTTAGTCTTAGACATTTTCTACTTGTAATTTTTGTTTTAATATTATTCTGTAATTGGGTCCATCCTGTTGAATAAAATAGTTATTTACTTTACAAGTGGGCAAAGTAAGGAATTACCTACGAGAGAAATTTTAGCACACGAAGCCGAAGGCTGAGTGAGATAATTTTATCGAGTGGGTAATTCCACTTTGCCCACGTGTGAAGTATAACGTTTTATCCAACACTTCTTAATAAATGAAAAATTTATTAAAGAAATATTATTTGACAGTGACATATGCTTTAAATTTTTAAATTAAAATGTCAATAGAAGTAGTTACCAAGGGGTTGTGTGTTATTATTATTGTTATAAATAAAAAAATACTCACTAGTGGCTTTCCTCAAAATTATACCCACTAGTGGATAATCTGTTACTTTGCTTGTTTAAAATCGCCATAGTTATAGAGCATTTATTGAGAGGTGTTGGATAAAATATGTTATTGTTATTACTATGTATGTGAATTTAAAGGAATTTTTAAATAATTTAAGAAAATATTTATTTATCACTTTTGGACAAGACATTGCAACATATTTTTACAAAGCAACGGCTGAACAAAAGTATTATCAACTGGTCTATAAACAAGTGTTAGACAAAGATGGGTGGCCTCACGATATCGGACATCTATCTGTCTCATGCTTGTTTTTCATTTTCATAAAAGCCTACAAGTTAGCGTTCCAGTGTTACTATATTTTAGTGCCATAAATATTTTATTATCTTGACACATCCGGTATAACAGTTTATAAAAATATCCCTTTTAATAATATGTATAAACAAATATATGTGTTGAATTAAAATAATATTATGTAGCATATAATGCAAATGTTGTGGAATACGAGTATATAATTTTAATTATCTTTCAGATTGGACAAATCTCGCAGACGAGATATTCATAGCGAATGACTAATCCTTTGTACCACATGTATGGTACTTTCCATCATTTCAATGTGATTAAATATACGTTATTTCGTGTTAAAAGATCCGAAACCTGCAAAATAAAAACGTTTTTTTAAAAAAAAGTTTTATAAAAACTGCATATTAAACGCACAGTGAATTCCTATTTTTTCTGTTTCTATATGAACATAAAAGGTTACTTTGCAATTTAATTAAAATAAGTACCTAGTGCATCAACTGAATATACGTGTACAAGCCTTAATTAGTATTAATTAATAAGCGGTACGCTTGGTCATATTACCCTGCTCCTTGCCTGCTGGCCACTGACTACACCACCCTTAGCTACTCATAGCTCAGCACTAAGCTAAAGTGCTGTTAACTGCTTGATTAATACGAAACACAATGTTTCCTACGTTTTATGCATATTCATAATCTTGTCAATATCCTATGAAAATATGCTCATAATCAAATTAGAACGACAACAGAAATAAACACTTCTATGTTAATCATTGTTAAAGAGTTGTACCTTTTTTTATATATATTTTGTATTTATAATGAAGTTATTGCAAAAAAAAAATCTGATACTACTACTTAAATATAATAAATAAATATATCATCACGCCTTTTACCCATTACGGGTGTGGCACTCTGCTTACGTAGATCTCGGTAGGTGATATATTTTTTCCTATGAAGTGCGGTTACCAGCCGTCAAATCATAGCCCCCAAGGATGTTAGTGGAGGGGGAACCACAGGGGTAAATTTAAATTTGTAACTGTCGGCAGTGGGATTCGAACTGAGGATCTCACGATCCACAGTCCTACACGTTACCACGGAGCTATTTACCCCATTACTTAAACGGTACAAAATAGTATTTGATGATATAGAAACATACCTTCTTATTTGTTTATTTTCTATTTATATTTGAGAAATTTAATTTTCTTTCGTATATTTACTTAATTTTTTGACATATATTTCACTAAGAAAACAGCTTCACAATCACAATGACATGTGTCACATTTCGTAACAAATTGAAAATTTTTAAATGTTTCCATGGTGTACTAGGAATGCAAGATTTTTGTGAAATATAATTTCTTTATATTTTATTATCTCTAAATCTAATGAAAATTAATAAAATTACTGTAATCAAAACACATGTAAAATTAAATATTCTTCAACTTTCAAAATAACATAAATTGTTGAAAAATGAAATTTAATTGTGTTTTTCACGAAAAACTGAAAAGGGCTTCAAGTAAACTGCTACTTCCGGTTGACCAATTTTGTCCAAAATCTAATCAGCTCTTCATTTAAATATAAGAAGCAAAAATTCACAAAATTCTATTTTTTGGTATTATAGTATTTGAGTTATGCGAGACGAAAAAATTGCCACAGACTACACACACACGCACATACATACATACATCCATACATACATACAGACATCATCGCGAAAATAGTAAAATCATATTGTAGGGACCCTAAAACGTGCTTATTCATTGAAAACTCACTACCCAATTTTTTGACAAAAACAATACCTCCCTTACCTAGAGGTAGGCGGGAGGTAAAAATAGTATAAATGTCTCATTTTATGATTTCTTTCGTGATTTTTATGACATGAGTTATATAACTCATTAATGCACTCTAATATCGAGTAGTACGTTAATGATCCCATGAATCGAAATGAACAATTTAAATTAGCATATGTAGTCGTTAACGCCTTTGTTATGAATTTGGATGGTCATAAGTTTTATTTCTAGTGAATATCACAGCATTCACTGTGGTTGCCGCCAAAACAACTCTAGGCAAATTTATTTATGTAATATTTAAAACTAAATACAATAAATATATCATCACGTCTTTTACCCATTATGGGCGTGGCACTCTGCTTACGCAGATCTCGGTAAGTGATATATTTTTTCGTATGAAATGCAGTTACCAGCCGTCAAATCATTTATGCAATGAAAATTAGTTCAAGAGTTTACCTCAATAAAGAAATTATGCATAAATTTGTAAAATATTTAAATACGCTTAAATATTAATACAAATATTTATATCCTTTCATCTCAGAGCATTGCCCAAATGCAACCTCTACTAATAAGTATTCCTGGGAAAGATTCCAACGTACTAATTAAAAAATCTGATGTGGCCAGCACATAACCTCCCGCCCAATACTACTCTTAAACGGTACAAAATAGTATTTGATGATATAGATACATACCTTCTTATTTGTTTATTTTATTTATATTTGAGAATTTTAATTTTCTTTCGTATATTTATTTAATTTTTTGACATATATTTCACTTAGAAAACAGCTTCACAATCACAATGACATGTGTCACATTTCATAAAAAATTTAAAAATTTAAAATGTTTTCATGGTGTACTAGGAATGCAAGATTTGTGAAACCTAATTTCTTTATATTTTATTATCTCTAAACCTAATGAAAATTAATAAAATTAGTGTAATCAAGCAACAAGTAAAATTAAATATTCTTCAACTTTCAAAATAACATAAATTGTTGAAAAATTAAATTTAATTGTGTTTTTCACGAAAAACTGTTAAGGGCTTCAAGTAAACTGCTACTTCCGGTTGACCAATTTTATCCAAAATCTAATCAGATGGCCACATCAGATTTTTTATATCTTCTTAAACGTATTTTGCAGGTGATCAGCATTAAATCCGATAAATTATTGTCAAAGATAAATAATAAATTCATAGAGTAATTTGTTTGTTTTTTAGGTTTGTAATTCTAGTTTGAGTCTAGAGTCTGTGAAGTAAAATTTTGACATAAGGTCTGTAAACTTTAACTTTAACTACTATTGTGGATAACTTCGCTTAGTAATGTCGTGAGGCTGTTTTTTATGAAACAGTTGACAATTGTTATTGTCTTTATATTTTTTAATGTCGTGTACTTTAGTATCGATTTCGGAAAAAAATATTCTATAAATAATCTGATTTATTCAGCACATAAACTTTCGCATATACAACTTTTGAACCAAACAAAATACAGGAAAAGTTTCAAATAAAAATTGTAGCCAATGTTATTCTATATTTTTTGGAATAAAACAAAAATTATTCTAAATTATTTATTATTAATAACTTTCCCAAAAAAAAAACTCATAGGCCTTATTCAGTTCGTAACAGGAAAATGTGAAACCTAAAACGTTTAACGACGTTTAATAAATGAACTTATCCTCTTAAATTTCGCTGTGAACCTTTAACAATTTAAGATAAACATCATCGTCTATTAACTCGTATTCATAATTGGGAGTCTTCACTTTTAGCAAGCCCTAGTATTAATGGGTCAGCCAATCTGTCCAGTGCTGTCATGGTCCATTACCCAGCATGCATTTCGCGTTAATCACGCGGTCGGTCGCGTACGGCAAACACACACGCACACACACACACACACAACTCATACACATGGAGCGTTGTCTCCGGTCAGATGCGAAACCACTCAATCACCAAGGAGTTATAAAATCAAAATTTCTGCCGAATTAAGCTTGGCGGTGACCAACGGAGCGCAAACCCCATTCAGCGGCGCCCGTGGGGACAGGGGCACTCTATTAAGGGCATTAACACTGCCCCCGACGTCAAGGGAGCATACATCTGTTAATTTTTGCACCCCTGCCCATGTCTTTGACACCGTACCACCATCTGATGTCAATACGCGCAAATGGATCTGGCTCGTGACGAGGGTATTGACTGGGGGGTCATTTTATGTTGGGAGATGTTTACTACGAATAATTAAAATGTATATATTGTGTTTTGACATCTGGTTATCTGGTTGAGAATCGATTAGGCTGCTTTTTGCTACTTGACGTGCGAGAGCCCCTCTAAAGACTTAATAAATGGATGTATTTTTCAGTACCCGTCAATTATAATGTTAAAACAAGCATTTAGCTTTCACAATAAATTTTGAAATGTTTTTTGCTTACATAGTTTACTAACAACTTGAACAATGTTGTTACTCCTGCTCGTGTTCTAATAACAAAAGTTTTTTAATAGCCTTTTTCTATGTGTGTTACATACAATTTTTTTTACTTTAAATTCCATTTTTTCAACCTTTGTTGGTAACGCATCGGACTGTGAATCATAAGATCATCGATTTGATCCTCACAACTGTCAAATTTTCGAAAACTTTTACCACATAAATTTGCCCATGTGGCTCTTTCACCACTATCATCCTTGAAGGCCGTGATTTGACGACTGGTAACCGCAAAATATATCATAATACCGAGATCTGCTTTGAACCTAGAAATGGGTAAATGTGTAACAGGTACCTCGCACTTGATACCAAGAGGTAACTGACATACGAAAGGGTTTTACTTGATTAAATGAATAACCAAGGGTAGCGTAGTCGCTGGCCACCACGGAATATTTTATCTTAAACACGTATTCAACAATATGCAAGTGGTGCTCACTGCCAAGGTTCACAATTTCACGGTGGCACTCAAATTAAATCTAACTGAGCACAACTCTCGCATAAGACACTGGTTAAATATTTCCTACAACTTATTGACATCCGCTGATTAGGCGGGAACTGAACTGAAATACTAAAGAAGTGGAATTTTCCGCGAACAACTAACAAGGAACCATTTACTTAGTTTGAAATCTCTTAATATCGTTTGCAATCTTTAATTGTAATAAACGCAAATACCGTTTATTACAAATGTCGTGATGATATATGATATTTATTTGTATTAATCAGCATGGCAAATTTTATACTTATTTAAGTAACAAGGAATGTGTTTACATCCGGCGAAGTTGTAATTTGGAAATGTGAGAAAGTAATGGCTGATTTATACTAAATTTAATTTAAAAATTTAATTTTAAAAATATAAAATACATTGAAATACCTTTATTAGTTGGATTTAAAAATATTTAATTTACATTTAAAATATTACCATATTTCATATTTAATATAAATTTTCAAATCCAACCAATCAACTTGACTGGGATACAAAAAACAAATGTGGCAGCAGTAAAATATGTCAAGATTGTCAGTCAAACTGATTTTTCGTGACCATCATAAAATATTTAGCTGTAACATGGATGTATGGACTGTTAAATATGATATTATTTTAATATATTTGATTTAGGAACATCACATAACATAACATAATGGGGTAAATAGCTCCGTGGTAACGTGTCGGACTGTGGATCGTGAGATCCTCAGTTCGAATCCCACTGCCGACAGTTACAAATTTAAATTTACCCCTGTGGTTCCCCCTCCACTAACATCCTTGGGGGCTATGATTTGACGGCTAGTAACCGCACTTCATACGAAAAATATATCACCTACCGAGATCTGCGTAAGCAGAGTGCCACACCCGCAATGGGTAAAAGGCGTGATGATATATTTTTTTATTTATTATTATACATAACGATAAGTTAAGGTTATTTTTTGATGTTTATAATACATATATAAAAAATCTTAAGCCTAATCTTGATTGGCAAATTTCAAATTCAATAAATACAGCATGAACCAAGAACTACATCAAAAATTAAAAATCTAAATTTCTAAATCTACAAATTAAATCCCTTATAAACCAGCCATCATAAATAAAAATTTTCAAGAGTACTATTGGATTTTTATTTGCTACGCGGAAAATACATCCACTAGAAAAAAGATATTACTAGAATGGTCATAGAATGCCGCTATCTTTATATCTAGAACGAAACTAACTTTTTTCAATTTTTAATAGGAACATTTTTTTTCTATTTTGTACCGTTTAAAATATAAAATTGTTTAGGCGAGAGATTATGTGCTGAACACATTAAATTTTTAATATTTAATGCTTTGCTGAAAACTTAGATTTTGTACACCATATGTGTTTTCAGTTTTTTTTTTTTTTTTAGGTACTTGTTAACTATGATTGACGTCGAATTAAAACACGAATTATTATTAATTGTTGAATAATATCGCATATGACCTCTCTTATAGCTTCCAGTTCAACAGGAGTCAGATTTTTAGGGTATTTTATTTATTTGCGATACCTAAAATATAAAAGATAACACAATGACCAGTTGTTTTATATAAATTTCAAATACACATTCAGAATATCTGAAGAAAATACTTCTACAAAATATACTTACATAGATGCTCGCGCCAGTATATTTTATACACCACAGTAAATTTTGTACAATATCTCACTCTTCTAACAGGCAATCGTAACGAAACTGTGGGCGTTATTTGTCCACGAATTGGTTGAAGGTTACATGACTGGACTAAGATGGGGTAAATTGCGCTATAGAAATAAAGCGTTGTAAATAGTGTGTGTGTATTTTCTACACCAGCGCGAGTAGTGAATGGTTAAAATACGAATTTTGTTGGTCGCCGTTTGGTTGTTAAAATACATTTTGGTCTCATTAAATTGTTAAAATTAACTCCTGACAAATATTTGAGAAGTATCCTCGACCGTGTTTTGTCACTTCGCGGAACAAAATATATTTTGGCGAGAATTCAAGTCACATCGTATCAACCACGTCCGCGCCTTGTAATAGACTTTCAAATAACATAACAAAATATCCGATATCCTGGAAATCTCATGCATAATTTATATATCCTTCGTGGCATCGTGCTGCGCCATCCGATCAACAAAAGGCTGTCGTCGTCGCCGCTTGCGCGGGCGTTGTGATGCCATTTTGTCACCGGGCGCAAGAGACTTCGATATCGAAACTCTTCAACGCCCAGCGCGCCACACTCGGATCCAATAAGATCTTTTACATTTCGCCAAATCGTGGACAGAATACGTACTACAACCTGTGATATAGCTACATTGCGGTGTATGTCCTCTGCGCACTGTACAAGTATTTACCGCCGACGGAAAACCAATGAGGTAATGCACCTATGGTTGGAGGTTGCTCGTAAAAATCTCTGAAACGTGTGCGACACATATATAGTTAAGTAGCGTGATATATTTATTAATTTGGAATACCATTATTTGCTTCTATCTTCTTGTCCTATTTAATTCTAATACCTTTCTAGTTTCTACCTTTTCCCCCCTTTCAAGTTTTTCTTTTTCTTTAGTTCTCCTTTCTAACAAAAAAAGAAAACCAATTAAAACAAAAGTACAGGTTTTTAACAAATAACTATTCCCGCACGGATCAGAAGCTTGGACCACTTTGAACAGTACGGTGAACAGAATAAGAAGCTCAGATATTTTAAGAAAAATGAAAACAAAATTTGATCGAATAAAAAATGTTCGTATAAGAAGAATTAGGAACGAAACTTTTAAAACAAATAATAGAAAAGGACCGCTTAGATGGTTTGGACATACACAATGAATGTGGGTATTTGGACCGCTTAGATGGTTTGGGCAACATTATAAAATGAAATAATTTGGAGTCAGAGTACTTGTAAATAAAAGAAGTCCTGGAAAACAGTGGAATCAAGAAATCAAGAAAGTGGTAGAGAGAAGAGAGATTGCGTGGAATGAAGTAAAACGGCGGAATAGCGCAATGGAAAGAGAGCTTGCCTCTGGAAACACAAGTCGTGGGTTCGAATCTGGGCCAGGTCAGAAAAAATTTCTTGGTATGATTTGGATCGATACTCACTCCCTTTACAATTCCAAGTTGGGATAAAATTAACTTGACAACTACAAACCTATTGGGCACCGGCTAGTAGTTGAGCTTGCACCGATTGGGCAACACACATATTATCAGTGTAAATGAAGTGGCAATTTAAAGTAAAAATTAAGATGTCGTATGTTGTGGCTTATCCCAGGGATATAATCTGTAACGTTTCACAGTCCCGAAAGGACACATACAAGTAATAAGTAGGGCACAGGACCGAAAGGGCTGAAGAGAATTATGGCAAAGATCTCCAGTGGCAGAAGAAAATAAATAAAAAGGACCTCCAACTAAAAGCTTCAAAACCCTAGACCACCTTTTTTCCACTGCTTTATTTCTTCTGTCCAATTATTTCGGGGTTTACTTCTTTGATTATTCTTTATAGTCCAGCCTTCATATATTTTTATTGTCATTCTATCCATAGTTACTTTCCGCACATGAATGAATTATGATGGCAGGTTTTCCACATTCCACCAGTCTCTAGACCTAGAATGACTACCTACTACCTGTCTGTGTGACGAGTTTTTCATCCACAAGAACTCAAATTCTAAAGATGATATCATTTTCAAATTAAATATTTATAATTCGATAGTTCATATTACGAGCTGATTTGATTTTGGTAGTAATCCAAGTGGCGGTGTAGTTGCAAGCCTATCAGGTTTATTAGGCATATCTCAATAAATAATTGAGTTAGAGTAATTTTTTGCCATATTCAGAAAGATAAAGATATAGAATAATATTAGCTATTATTATTATTATATTTGACAATTTTTTCTATATTTTTTACCGTTTAATAATTTTTGGTAAATATTTATATAATTAATATTACTAGTATAATTTATAAATATTTCATTATTTATGGACTTTGGGCTCCTCCACCATTTTTTACCTTCCGTATACAATGTTCGTATACGTAAGACAAGTTATTAGTGAATTTTCAAAAGCACATTTTAGAATCCCTAGAATACTAATATATTGTTTTTATAATGACGTATGTGTGTGTGTGCATTTATGTGTTCTGTATATGTGTATCTTCATTTTGTCGACGATAACTCAAAATCTAATTATGCATTTAAAATAATTTTCTACAATAAATAATATTGTAAAATAACATAATATATACAGTTTTATAGTTTAACATTTTACAATTTAAAAGCTTAAGATAACGACGCTTGTGATGCAACTGTCAAACCGCTGTCAGATAAAGCATGTATTGTTTTATAACAATGAGAATTAATAGGATTTTTCATTTGAAATCGGCAACATTTTAAACAACGCAGCATTGGCAACCGTACGGTAATTACTGTACAAATATAGTAGGATAATTTTGGCAGGTGTACGATGCACGATATTATGTTGATGAAATATAGAAGTAAAAAGTATATTTTACAGACTGCTAGCTAACCAAAAAATCGCACATTTACTGTCAATCGACAAAAACTATATTTTTATTATCGGTATTTTGATAACATTGGTGGATCCCTTTGTTAGCAGGATTTCGGGTAACAGTTGCGCAGGATAACAGCCCGCGGTGTCGGTAGCGGGGCGGAACCCGGCCAAGGCAGCAGTAGCATCATCGCAGTGGGCTGTCGCGGCCCCGTCAGCACTCAGTTCACCCCGGGGGAAATATACCTGCCTCGGCGAGGCGTGAAACACCCCCGCCCCTGCTGACGACCCGCACACAATCACACAGCACACTGCGAATAAGATGAAATATTAGCTAACTTTTCGTATGGACGAGCGCTGTCATTTGTTTTATGTAAATTTCCATCAAAAGTTTGTCATTTGTTATCCCCTGTTGCGATTTGTTTTTTTTTTTTGTGGTTCTCCGTACCCGATTCGTGGTCTCTTTTTCGCGATGAAAAGAGCGGGTGAAATGTTGAATACGCAAAATGTTTACCGGTTTTGAGAGCTGTACCTAAGCTGAACGATATATCGACGGAATTTTAAATTTTCATTTTAGAATTAGTTTGTATTATAAGACAAAAATGTGTTACGGTGAATCAAGCCTCGAAGCTAAGCTATTAGTTTGGAGTAGCTAATAATTTTCAAAAGTTCAAAACTTAACCAAAGTTTACTCAAAATTAAATTGTTTTTCAATATTATAATAACATTGTTCTATAGCCAGGTAAACTTTAGGCTGATTTGATTAAATACACATTTTGATAAAACACAAAAGGGCGTTACTACATTTTGTACATACCGGGTGTCTGATTTTTATCTCCTGCCTACTTCTAGGTAAGGGAGGTATTGTTTTGGTCAAAAAATTGGGTAGTGAGTTTTCAATTAATAAGCACGTCATAGGGTCCCTACTATACGATTTTACTATTTTCGCCATGATGTCTAGATGTATGTATGTGTCTGTGCCGATTTTTTCGTTTCGCATAACTCAAATACTATAATTCCAAAAAATTCAATTTTGTGTATTTTAGCTTCTTATATTTATATGAAGTGCTGATTAGATTTTGGATAAAATTGGTCAACCCGAACAGTTTTCCGTGAAAAAACATTTTAACAATTTATGTTATTTTGAAAGTTGTAGATTATATAATTTTTTGCAATACCTGTAGTGTAAGTTACCCATTAATAACAAAATTTAAATACAGTAAGTGGAACTTTTATTGCACAATTGGTTTCCATGGTTACATCATTTACTTACCGTCCACGGTGAATAGTAAGTGAAACTTACCGTTCACGGTGGACGGTAAGTAAATATATATCATTCAAATTTTATTTTTAACTTCAATCTGACAGCTGTTAATTTTGATACCAATTTTTCTTTTTCTTATATTTACGCAGGTATTGCAAAAAATATCTTACTATCCTCGAACTGTAAGTGATTTTTTAGGTCTCGAATGTTTAGGAAATCTCGACCCTACGGGTCTCGACATCCCAAACTACATTCTCGACCTAAAAACTGTCACTTACAGTTCGCGGTACGTAATATACTATTACATTTGTTTTGATTACACTAATTTTATTCATTTTCATTAGTTTTGGAGATAATAAAATATAATGAAATTAAATTTCATAAATCTTGCATTTCAAGTACACCATGGCAACACTTTCAAATTTTCATTTTTTTACCAAATGTGACATATGTCATTGCTGTTTTCTAAGTGAAACATATGTCAAAAAATTTAATAAATATAGAAAAGAAAAAATTTTTTTTCCGCCTACCTCTAGGCAAAGGAGGTATTTTTTTTTGTCAAAAAATTGGGTAGTGAGTTTTCAATGAATAAGCACGTTTTTGCTTTCATGCTATTTTGAAAGTTGTAGAATATTTAATTTTACATGTATTTTGATTACACTAATTTTATTAATTTTCATTAGATTTAGAGATAATAAATATAAAGAAATTCGATTTCATAAATCGTGCATTCCTTGTACACCATGGAAACACTTCAAAATTATAAATTTTTTACGAAATGTGACCCATGTCATTTTGATTGTGAAGCTGTTTTCTTAGTGAAATATATGTCAAAAAATTAAATAAATATACGAAATAAAATTAAATTTCTCAAATATAAATAGAAAATAAACAAATAAGAAGGTATATTTCTGTATCATCAAATACTATTTTATATCGTTTAAGAGTAGTATTAGGCGGGAGGTTATGTGCTGACCCACAGCCTACTCCATAGTGTAGAGTAGGCCGTGGCTGGCCGCATCAGATTTTTCTAGTAGGTATAATGTTAAATTAAATTACCCTGATTATTTTTTGACGTTTATTTAAACCAATCAAATGCTTTATTGTATGTCACGTGTCTGTGTTTTAACCAATCCTGTCATTATTATACTGAGAATAATGCTCTTGTGAAAATTCCCGGCAATTTTCTCTGTAGCTTTTTTGTTTTTGTTGACAGATGTCAGATGTCAGATAGTTATCATCAACACAAGTAAAAATGAGCAAAAAAGATAGATTTAGTGACGTGCCTGATGATGAAATCAAAAAATAATCTTATTAAATATAACTCGAGAGTTCGATAAATTAGAAAATAATTCTCCAGTATCTTTCTCAAACTTGTCGCCATTTGGCAATAGGCACTCAAGCCCTACGGGCTTTCGTGGCTATTGCCTGGCAACAAGTTTTCGAAAGATCTGTCAAATTATTTTCAATTTATTCTCACCCTCTTGTTATATTATTACTGATTATTTTTTGACGTTTCTCTAAACCAATCAAATGCTTTCTTGTATGTCACGTGTCTGCGTTTTAACCAATCCTGTCATTATTATACTGAGAATAATGCTCTTGTGATTATTCCCGGCAATTTTCTCTATAGCTTTTTTGTTTTTGTTGACAGATGTCAGATGTCAGATAGTTATCATCAACACAAGTAAAAATGAGCAAAAAAGTTAGATTTAGTGACGTGCCTGATGATGAAATCAAAAAATAATCTAATTAAATACAACTCGAGAGTTCGATAAATTAGAAAATAATTCTCCAGTATCTTTCTCAAACTTGTCGCCATTTGGCAATAGCCACTCAAGCCCTACGGGCTTTCGTGGCTATTGCCTGGCAATAAGTTTTCGAAAGATCTGTCAAATTATTTTCAATTTATTCTCACCCTCTTGTTATATTATTACTGATTATTTTTTGACGTTTCTTAAAACCAATGAAATGCTTTATTGTATGTCACGTGTCTGCGTTTTAACCAATCCTGTCATTATTATACTGAGAATAATGCTCTTGTGATTATTCCCGGCAATTTTCTCTGTAGCTTTTTTGATTTTGTTGACACATGTCAAATGTAAGATAGTTATCATCAACACAAGTAAAAATGAGCAAAAAAGATAGATTTAGTGGCGTGCCTGATGATGAAATCAAAAAATAATCTAATTAAATATAACTCGAGAGTTCGATAAATTAGAAAATAATTCTCCAGTATCTTTCTCAAACTTGTCGCCATTTGGCAATAGCCACTCAAGCCCTACGGGCTTTCGTGGCTATTGCCTGGCAACAAGTTTTCGAAAGATCTGTCCAATTATTTTCAATTTATTCTCACTCTCTTGTTATATTATTACTGACAATCGGTGTTCAACCTTTAACCTCCTATTATCCTACACCTACTTTCTTTTTTGTATAAACAAAAATCTGTGGCTAGTGGCTGGAGATTTGTATCCCATGTTCGCAGCGGGCGCTCACATGCTCTGAATTATAATAAAAAAAACCTTTTTGCCTAATGGGAAAAAGGAAGCAGCAACTTAGCTTATCGGTTCTGGTTAATGTAATTTGCTACACGTTTAGTGGAGCTTTCGCGTGACTGGCATTGTTTTTCCACAAAAGCTCAACTTGATGTAGTAAAGCCTTATTATTTGTGGCTTTTATCTTTCGGTTAATTAAATTTATGTGCGTCATTTACCGTGTTTATATTTTTCCGATACATGGATACCAGCGCGCGAAACACGAACATGGGCGATCATTGCCGAATGTTTCTATTATTTTGACGATGGATGGTGCACTGGCACGTTTAGCTACTTTTGCTTGTGTACAGCACTGAAAATATTATTATTTGTTTATAGCACGCCAGTGTGCACTTTACTTAAATGAAATTTTACTGAATAAAATTATGTAACTAGAGTGAGACTGTACATCAGCAACAACGACATATAAATTATTTAATTTTTCTCTAAATTTAACCGATTTATATGAGGAAAACTCATATGATTGTTGGGTAGAAATATCACGAAAAGAAGAAATAAAACATGAAAAGAATCAATGGAAGAAAATTTGGTGCGGGCACCACACTACTTTCTTATACATATAAAACCAACTGAACACGTATAACTTGTTCCTTGCGTATGACTTTATTTTGATTAATATTATTTTCTTCTCGTAACTATAATTTTATTTTAAAATAGGAATTAATTAATATCTAGTGTATAAAACATTTTAACTTATTTCAAACGACACATATTTTTGACACATCACAATATGACACGTTTGGCACATGTTTTAGTTTATGTTCCCAATGTAACTAAGATTACGTATTGAAATATATTATTTAATATATAATTTAGATTTTCTCAAAATTAGAAGCATGTACTAAAAAAAGTGCAAATAACATTTTATATACCAAATATTTTTGCTAACATCTTTCATTTAAACTGATTCTATTTTAGAAAAAATCAAAATTTTTGTTTTTTGTGTTCAGTAAACTTCCTCTTTCAATTTTTTTCAATTTTATTCAAAATCAACTCAGCTCATATTTTCATCAAACTTATAAATTACAAGTTTCTTTTACATATCTTGTCTCGTTCATGGACATTCATCTATCCTTACACACAGAGCTCATTGAGAAATTGATTTTAACGGATTCAGTGGACGTCAAAATATGTATTTCCAAAAAAATCTCGTCGGTGATTTTTTTCATGATTCCAATACTTCCTTATACTTTGTATAAGTAAGTAAAAAGAACAAAATTTTATGAAAGAATCGGATATACAACAATGCATATATAAAGAGGAAGAAATTTAGGTCAGAAGAAATAATAATTAATTACTGGAAAAGAAACGATGACGGACAATGTAAAATATGTGTGAGAAACTTTGAGACACTATATCACTAGACAAAAGACCTAAGTAATGACATATCTATACAACATATACTATACGACGAAAATCCAGACACTGATTGGATGAAAAAAGTGCATCGAAACAGTTAAATATTTGTATATACCAATAGTTTTATAGTATTATAAATAAATTAAATTATACCACACGATAATATAAATAAAGGGAATGTGGAAATTGGAACACGAAAAGATAATAAATATTTATTTACTATATGAGGACAACACTAGAGGGTACAGATAAACCAAAAAAAGATGAATCAAATTTGATACATACTATAAGGTAGGTAAGCAATGTATTTTTACCAATAGTTTTTTTTTTTTTATTTGTATTACATACTTTATTAATTTGTGAATAGAGTGGTAGAACCCTCATTATTTTCATCATTAAACCCCATATATTCATACATATAGGAATACACGTATATGTGTTAATTGAATGTTCGTTCCATGTATATACATTGAATACCGAAACAAACATTTCGTAAACATATAATTATATGTGCAGCAAATAATGAATATAAAATTTTAATAATAAAAGTTAATAAAATTCATGAAATGATGGATGCATATTGTTATAAAATTTAATGTATTCGAGTAATTAGCAACGTATCAAATTTCATTCAATATGAACGCGGGCTATTTATATATATTTATCATTAAATTGTGTTTGAATACTTGGAAAATTAATTAAAATACCTAATAATAACAATCAAAGTACTAATGTGAATCAACATTTATTTTTTAATTATTTTCCGCTGTAATGGAACCATGGCTAAAATACTTCATGCATAAATAATTTTAATTAAAAACAGGATAAATGAATACAAACATATGCTATAATTATATTCGTATTATGCTAATTAAAAATCATATTTTATTACATACAATGATATTTAGTAAAATAATAATGGTGGACCAAAAATTTAATTTAATTTAATCTCAAATTCCTTTTTCCTTTGGGAGAAATATAATTAAGCAAAAATGAAAAATAACTGCATTATTTAATGAGTAAAAAAAAAACAGTGGTTATCTACTATGGTAAGTTTTTAAAATTAATTCTAGATCGTAAGACATTACGATACAATCGTTCAAAGTTTATTAAATGTTATTAATATTTACATTTACGCCACTCTCTCACACATCCTCTTATTTATACCAAATTCTTGCTATTTACAATCTTCTGCCTTTGTCTAACACCTGTTTCTGTTCTTAGTGAAATGCCCTATTTTGTAATTTGAGGTTAATGTTCTATTCACATCATGCTTTATTTATATAATCAGAAATCTGTACCTACTGTTTTTTGTAATTATTTAATAAGTGAGGTGAGATCGAAAATTAAATGAAATACATGTATATACAAGGTGATTCATAACATACGGAAAAGATTTAAAGTGAAGTTAGAGGGGTTCAATATAATGATTTTTCCTTAATACATTTTTGACAAAAACTGTATAACAAAATTTACAGCAAATTAAATAAGGTTCATTTAAATTATCGTCCATCTATTCAATACCGCTGAAAATAATCATTATTTTTTTATTTCCATAGAAATATGCTTCTTTTAAATCTGACAATTTGCTGTTATTTTAATTTTAAATTATGCACCCAACAAAAAATAATGGAAAATGCAGTGAAGAAATCTTTTTAATTAAGGAACTTATTCCATAAACTGCATATTTTTCGTTACTGAATATATTAGTAATTTTGCATTTAACTTATTATACTTTGACGTTTAAAAAAACAACATTTAAATGAATTTAAACGGCAACTCATTTTCCAGTTGTGTTTTCAAGTGGCTTTCAACCATGTGGATAGCAATTTTTTAACAATGAAAGAAAAATGTAAATAGTCTTAACATTTATAATAATACAACTGCATTATTTTTTTAACATACTTCAACTAACTTTAAATTATTCCTAGCTTATATTTAAAACATAATTAACTGCATAATTGGTAACGAGTGCTCATAAATTGATTAAACTTTAATGTGCTCTAACTGTTTTGTTATTAACTTTTTGCCAAAAGTTTATTAGGAATTGCAACTAGTCCTATAATTATAAATAGTAATTTTGATTTACCTGACTGGTCTCTTCTAATGTAAAAATATCTATTAATATGAGACTTTACAGAATTGTTATATTTTTACAGTACTAGCAATATTTTGATAGGATTTGATCCACAATATCAGTTTACGCCTTCATTAAAAAAAATTATAATAGAAATGTTAACAAAACAAATAGATTGCAATAATTATTTTTTATGTTTATTAACACCATTGTGAGCTGATTTTTGTAAAAAGGAAAGAAAGCAAACGCACGTCCAAAAATGCAACACAAGTACGAAATAAATTGTTGTACTTTTAACATAAATAACTATTGGGTACCGGGCTGTTAACATAATCATAGCAACATACTATAGCATGTTTTTAAAAACTTTTTCGATTTTGATGTACGCTCAAATAAATGTAAGAATTTAAAAATTATTCACGATTCAGTATAACATGAAACATTGTACAATGCTCGATCGTATTCGTAACTCGAACTTTACGTGTTCGCACGGATAACAAGCTGGCTTCCCTCGTTCGTTACGCACCGTACTCGTCAGTAAAGTTCTGAGTAACGAGTAACGGTCTTGCAATATAAATAACTACTCCTAGTATTTTATTACCACTTGTTGATTGATTTAAATGTTTTCCAGCGTGGCTTGGCGTTGAAATCATTTTATTTGACTAAAATTATACGAGTTTCATTGTTTGAGAATAAATTGTATTTTGACGTGATAGGTGTAGGTCTAATAGTTATTTACTTTACAAGTAGGCAAAGTAAGGAATTACCCACGAGAGAAATTTTAGCTCACGAAGCCGAAGGCTGAGTGAGATAAGTTTATCCAGTGGGTAATTCCACTTTGCCCACGTGTGAAGTATAACGTTTTATCCAACACTTCTTAATAAATGAAAACTTTATTAAAGAAATATCATTTGACAGTGACATATGCTTTAAATTTTTTAATTAAAATGTCAATCGAAGTAGTTACTAAGGTGTTGTATGTTATTATTATTGTTATAAATAAAAAAATACTCACTAGTGGCTTTCCTCAAAATTATACCCACTAGTGGATAATCTGTTACTTTGCTTGTTTAAAATCGCCATAGTTATAGAGCATTTATTGAGAGGTGTTGAATAAAAGTCTTTCAATCATTCATAAATTTCGCCTACTGTTTCTTATTCATCGCCATCCTTCGTGTATTTTGTTGTATAATGTTCCTCTTCTTGAGAGTCTTGTTGATGATAGTATCCCAAGTTTCTTTTGGTTTTACAAAATTTCTCTTTTTTTGCTTCACTTTCACGTCATCTCTAACTGTCATCCATCATCGGTTGGAAACCGTGATAATTTTTTTATGTTCATAGCCTACCCCAACTGAGCTTGTCGGACGTCACGTCAATTATAAAATTACACGAGTATGTATCTTTTATTAATATTATTATGAGTTATGTTATGTTTTTTAAACTCGACTATCTTGTTATTCTTTTTTTCTTATCAACTACTGAGGTTATAAGCCGCTTCGGTACCTCGTTTTCGGTGGTATGACAACCGCAGTATTAGCCTTATTATTTCGTTTCTTATTTTTTTCAACATTGATACTCCTCGTTTTATATTTAAAATTAATCGAATGCATCCTAAAATAGCGCATTTTCTACCTAACTCATTTGATCTAGACTTGTAATTACGCAGAGGGTTTATAATAAAAGCAACGGTATGCAACATTAGCGGTTGTTTCGCCATTCGACCGTATGTCCATTTGGTCGGCGAACAGTAGAAAATCGCATCGTTCACGTTTCATATCGCCTCATTGCGTTGCATCGTAAACGATTGCTCGTCACGCGTCCGCGTCACGCGACGATATCTAAACCGTTTGCTGATTGGCCGCCGCCGTTCCATTAGCTTAATAGCTCGCAATTGGGCGGCCAATAGCGTGAGGTTTAAGCCGGAATTAACGTTTTGTCGGACAACTAAACGAATTAACATTTCGCGTGACGCTGCTGTATTATAATTCATAAACATCAAACGGGCGAGCGAGCGATGTGGAGATAGCGGAGAGTGGACGGCGTAGCGTTAATGACGCCTCATAAAATGCTTCTGCGTTCAGCGTTCACGTGCCTTTGATGATGATTACTTTTAGCTTAATTTGTTTAATAAAAGAAATGGCCGCTCTGACATACGCTGCATACTCTTGGGACCACACTCGTTTATACTCTTCTTTGTGCTTCAACTATGACTTGCCGATTATTAATTATGTCGTTCAATTTTATTATTACTACTACATTGAATTTGTATTATAGTTACATTGAATTTGCGTTAATTACTTCCGCCCAAGTTCATCACGAATGGCCTTAATTTTGTGCATTTAGAGTCAAAATTCATTACTGTAACACATAAGAAATAATATTTCATTATTGACGTTGCAAATGCTTTTGTAAATAGTAACGAATTTTATTAGCGCTTCCGAAGCCACATCTCGCCTAGACACTTATATTTTATAATAAACCACTACTGTACATTTTTGCTTTTGTTTCTCTTTAATACACTTCTTATTCAGTATAGTCCTCTCAAATGATCAGTACAGAAACTACTAATTTTTTTATTTATAAAGAATCATACACCAAAGGTATACCATGGAATTAGGAATAATAATTTTATATATATATATATATATATATATATATTGAAAAATATTTTGGTAATATTTTTTAATAATCGCATAAAATTAAAAATACAAACCTATGGACCAGCCGGTATAATATATACTCGTTCTAAAATCGTGTTTTGTTTACCTAAATAACCTCAAATAAAAAATTTAATATATCAATCGTTAATTTAATAGTTATTTATGTTTCAAGTGAATAAAGACATATTTTAACCACAAGCGGAATGTTTAGCTCACGAGACGTTAGCCGAGTGATCTAACTTTTGCGAGTGGTTAATTTGTCTTTATTCACGTGATGCATACAATATTTTTTCCAACACTTTCCTTTAATATGCTTTTTGAATAAAATTAAAACGACATTTAACTAAAAATTTTACATGTGTTTTACATATTTATGTTTCATGTTATTTTGTTACCAACGCTTACTAGTATACATTATAAGTTGCTATTAATTTTGCTAAAATATAGAAAATATACACATCTATATTTTGTTATTATTATAGCAACGTGTTACTTTATTCATCCTTACTATTAAAGTATTGTTTTAGTATTGCGAATTCAGTGGATAAAATACCACTTTACAAGTTGGAAAAAGAATTTTAATCAAGGTAAGTCCATTTTATATTTTATTTATTAGCATTGCTTTTAACTTTCTAATTAATAAATTTGTCGCTGTACAAACAGTTTGCACTTAATTTTTATATTTTTAGGGAAATATTTGTCTATCAACATGTTGTTAATTAAAATAAGCGTCTAAGATTACACTAAAAAAAGATTGTAATAATAAACATGAAAATTCACTTACACAATAATGAAAACAAATAAGCATCCTGTATTCATAATTAAACATATTAATTAAATAATTAAACATATTTATAACGTTCAGTGTAACCATCCACCTACTCAGAGCCATCTATATTTGATAGTGGTGGCGAATATACATAGTACACAGTATTTCAGTAGCCGCAGGTTTGTATGTTTGTAGGACATAGAGGGTAGGACAAATCATCCCCTACTGTAGTATCTACTTCTGCCGAAAGATGTAGCACAATCGATGCGCCAAGAAGAGTCCTGCATTCACCCAAACCGTTCATACAGAGATGGCAGCACATGGCGCATTCTATACACACATGAAGCATTTAATTTAAAATATCCTTTTTCCACATATTCTTATTCTTATCGTTCAAGGATAGCTTTGTATTTCTATTTATTATTTATTGAATAAATGAATACAACAAACACGTTTCAATAATAAATAAAACAAAAATATACACACAAAAATGGCGGGTATCAAATTATTATATCTTAAATGCACACATGCGGTGTTTGTATAATTTAAATTTGATGGCTAAATATTATTTGATATATTGAGTATAATATTTAAATATATTTGGAAAATAATAATACAAACCATGCAAATAATTCCAGAGTACAAAGTGAAGCGGAATGTTTTTAGCGGCACTATAATTTAATGGGCACTTATACACGTGTGTCATACGCTTTTTTATACCTGCATCTTAATCTAGAAATATGAGCTGAAAAGTAGCATTTCGTATTTTTTTGTGTGTGTTGTTATGTAATAATATTATGTATGTGGCAATTTGTTACCATTTAATGTCACTATGTGAGTTAGTTGCTGTTGCTTAACAACTTTAATATTTGGTGTATTTTATGTTGCATTTTTGTTGGAAAGATAAACCATACGCTATAATAAGTATTTGTATCACTAGTTTAGAAACTGCACTTTTGCGAGTGCGAGTACTGCGAGTATATTTTGACAGACCGAGCCGAAGCACTCACAGAACAGTTTCTGGGCGTGTGATATAAACGCACTACATACACGTCAAGTGTTAGTACGAATTTTTTCAATCAAAACTAACGAATGAAATATAACGTTAAAATGATGTTGTTGGTTTTAGCATCGATTTTAGCGCTGAACAGTGTTATAAAATATAAAATTAAAAGTGGTACATAATATATTTCTCTGTAGCATCTATTCGACGCTAAAACACCCAAAAACAAAGCACGTGGTACCAGCCATTCTTTTTACCTCCCGCCTACCTCTAGGTAAGGGAGGTAGTTTTTGGTCAAAAAATTGGGTAGTGAGTTTTCAATGAATAAGCACGTTTGAAAATCCCTACAATACGATTTTACTATTTTCGCGATGATGTATGTATGCATGTATGTGTGTGTGTAGTGTGTGGAAATTTTTTCGTCTCGCATAACTCAAATACTATAATAACAAAAAATACAATTTTATGAATTTTTGCTTGTTATATTTAAAGAAAGAGCTAATTAGATTTTGGATAAAATTGGTCAACCGAAAGTAGCAGTTTACTTATTGCCCTTAACAGTTTTTCGTGAAAAACACGGTTAAATTTCCTGTTTCAACAATTTATGTTATTTTGAAAGTTGTAGAATATTTAATTTTACATCTGTTTTGATTACATTAATTTTATTCATTTTCATTGGATTTAGAGATAATGAAATATAAAGAAATTAGATTTCACAAGTCCTGCACTCCTTATACATCATGGAAACACTTAAAAATTTTAAATTTTTTGTGAAATGTGAAACAGGTCATTTTGATTGTGAAGCTGTTTTCTTATTGAAATATATGTCAAAAAATTAAATAAAAATACGAAATAAAATTAAATTTCTGAAATAAATAGAAAATAAATAAATAAGAAAGTATGTTTTTGTATCATCAAGTACTATTTTGTATCGTTTAAGAGTAGAATTGGGCGGGAGGTTATGTAATATACTATTATGGTTGCACAAAAAATAGTGTGTACACCTAGTCTGCAAAATTCTTTATCGCCCTCGAGATTGTCCTGCCTCTCGGCGACAATTTTTCTCTCGGTACGCTAAAGAGTGATTTCGCGGCCTTGGTATACAAATAACTATTTGAATATAATTGTAAAACTTTGACTTTTTGGTTATAAACATAGAACATAACAAATTGCATTTATAAAAATTTTTATTTTGAGGTTGTTGGTTGTAAATTTCCGCCTTGGTATTTTGTGCTCTATAAGGGTAGCATATGTTTGGTGAAAGCATAACGCACCTATACTGAAGCTTTGTTCTCCGATATGTTTTACTTTTTCGTAAAACTAATAAACTAGCATCATATCAAAATAATTACTAATTATTTCAATTTCTCAAAATCAACTCACACATGCGTGAAAATTTATTGGGTATAAATAGAAAACTCCGTCGAACGATGCAGTTCGCAGCAGACACATGACGAATGAAAAAGTTATTTTTTTGTTCGTGAAAGCAAATGAATACTTTTAATTGGGAAACATCCGCGACAATACAATTCTCTCATAATCACAATCAGGTGCCATATTTTGTTTTAAAAGTTTTAATGAGCTCATTTATCTGTGCTCGTATTTAATGCTGTTCAATCTTTGAGATTTTTTCGTATTATTTTACCTGTCCGATGCATAACTTAATTAAAAATTGGTCCTGTCTGAAATTTTAATTGAAAGAAAATTTTTATCGCCGTTTTATTTATTTCATTTGCAGTTTTAATTGGCAATCACCCTTATCAAGGTAATTTTCAATCAAATAAAAAGTAAAAAATACACAGTATTTGTTGTATTTTATTTTTGTCTATGATTACCCGCCCCGAACAATCATAATAATTCTAATTACTTCTACGAATTAGATATCTAAGTACGTACTTATATCATAGTTTATATGTAATTAATAACAAAAGCATTGCCACTGACACGACTTGTATGCAATATTGTTTTAAAGATTGTACATCATTATATATTTCATGACAGAATTACTAAAATAAGAAAAAAATACGGTGTTTTACTATTGGTTCCATAAAACTCCACTAGGCAGACAGTAAAATTATGTATCTTTTTTTATTTGAAACATTTTTTCAATTATGATATACTAAAAAAAATTTTTATGTAAAAAATTAACGAAATAACTATTTGTATAATTAGAGCACGAAGTTTTCTTTTACGCTCGAATTATACCCAATATTTTTTCAATACAACTCTTAAACGGTACAAAATAGTATATGATACAGAAAATATCTTCTTATTTATTTATTTTATATTTATATTTAAGAAATTTAATTTTCTTTCGTATATTTATTTCATTTTTTGACATGAAAACAGCTTCTCAATCACAATTACATGTGTTACATTTCGTAAAAAAAATAAAATTTTTAAGTGTTTCCATGGTGTACATGGAATGCAATATTTATTTTTAATTTCATAATATATTATTATCTCTAAATCTAATTAAAATTAATAAAATTAGTGCAATCAAACAGATGTAAAATTAAATATTCTACAATTTTCAAAATAAAATTAATTGTTGAAAAATTATATTTAACCGTGTTTTTCACGGAAAACTGTTAAGGACTTGTAGTGAACTGCTACTCCCGGCTGACCAATTTTCGCCAAAATCTAATCAGCTCTTCATATAAATATAAGCAATAATACTCAAAATTGTATAGTATTTAAGTTATGTAAAACGAAAAAATCGGCACAGACCACATACACAAACACAAACACATACACACATACACACACACGCACGCACGCATGCACGCGCAAACACCCAATTTTTTCATCCACGGAACTAAAAATCTAATAAAGATATCGTTTTGAAATTTCTTATTTAGAATTTAAATGTTAAGGTTACGAGTTGATTAGATTTTGGTAGCAATCTATAAACCGGAAATGTTAGTTTTTTGGGTATATCTCAGTAAATAATTGAGTTACAGTAACTTTTATTATAGGCAAAAAGATGTAGAATAGTATTGGCTACAAATTTTATTAGAAACTTTCTTTAAAATCATCATGTGGTGGGCACATCATATTATAATAATAATATAATTTTCAAACTTCATATTTAGATCAGGAAGTGGTACCGTAAACTGGGACTACTTCGACCTTGCGGATTACTTCGACCGCTTTCGGGGTATCTTTGACATGTCGTATATTACCACTGATTTCTATATAACACTAGATTGGGCATAGTCCATATTCTGCTATATGAGAGCGTTCCCAATTGAACGGGTGAAATTGTTGTATTGTTACACTTTTGAGCGGAAAATTCAAATCACTCTAATGAAATAGTAATAGTATAAATGCGCGATCTGAAGCTCTGCCTTCACACTCTCTATACCTCACTCGCCATCACCTCTCTTCCTGTCATACCTGTCATCTTTAAATATTGAAGTGTCACAAAACATCAATTTTGACCCTCATGGCGGCGTTCAATTGGGAACGCACCGTAGCGACTTACGCCCAATCTATAAAAATGTGTGTTATATAGAAATCAGTGTATATGTCATAAAGAGATGCATCTGCAATAAAGGGTCTAAGGACCCATGGGCGTCCCGAGAGGGGGGCAAGGGGGGCAAGGGGGGGGGGGCACTTGCCCCCCCCCCTGGAATTTGAAATATATTATAAAAAACTTAAATTTAGTATTTATTTTCTTTATTCTGTAATTCTATTTATGTAATTATACTTTGGAATATAGAATATTTAAATTTTATTCATAGCATAGTGGAATCGACGCGCAGGTGCAGTGCGTGTGATCGATTTAAAAAGCCTATATTATTTTTTATTGACCCCCCCCCCCCCTGCAAGAAATCCTGCGGACGCCCATGTAAGGACCCTAATTATCAGTGCAATACTATGAACCCTATGTCGAAGTAACCCCTAGTGTGTAGTAATTTCGTTTTTAACGTTAATTTAACTAATGTCGAAATTACCCCACCCAAGGGGCTATTTCGACACAAAATTAAAAAATTAAAAAAAAAAATTCCAAATACTTTAGGTTTCTGGAATATGGCTGTATTGATAGCCAAGGCTTCAAATGTTGTAGTGGCACACATTGTTTCTTTTTTCGCAGCTCGTATTGAAAACCCTGAAACGATTTATGCTAAAAACATGTCGAACTATCTCCAGGTTACGGTAGTTTACTTGAAGTGCTATAAGATATTTTAAGCATATCTCAGTAAATAATTGAGTTGAGTTTATTTTGGTATAACAAAAAGGTGTTAAATAATATTCGCTACACTTTGTATTTGAAACTTTTTTCTATTTTGTACCTATTAAAAATTTTCAGAATGACAACAAATAGTGTTCTTACTCTAAATATATAGTAATAACTGTACAGGTATACGAATAGAGGCTTAACAGATTCCCAGAAGCGGGGATTTATAAAGATCTATTTGTTCGTTCATTAAGTTCTTTCCATTGCTGTTTGAATTTCCAACGCTTCTAGTAAATCCATTCTTAAACCTTTAGTCTCTCTATGAAGTATTTTAAAATTATCAGTATTACATTTATGGTTGTTTTGTATTAAATGTTTAGCTACGTTGGAAGAATCAATTTTATTGACTCTCCAGCTGCTTAGATGTTCTTTATTCGTATACCTGTACAGTTATTACTATATATTTAGAGTAAGAACACTATTTGTTGTCATTCTGAAGATGGTTTAACAACCGAAATGTACATCAATACTAATTATTAAAATTATCTTTTGAAACAAAAAAACCGAGAGTTTATTACTATTATTTATTTGAATATGTTTCAACGAGAGCCAACACACACGTCCATAGAAACTATTAAAAATTGTTTAAGCGGGTGGTAATGTGCTGCTACTACCACTACCGAATTCAGTTTGCCAAACAAACAAGCGTGAAAATATATCACTAAACACAACACATGCGCATCGACTTTAATTTTAACACCGTAAGCTATCGTAAAGTAGAAAGATAAAATTTGACCATCTCTTCATTTAGAATACGATACGTTACGATACTCAGGGCTACGACACTGTGCTGTATGCATGTTCCTATTGCAAATAGTATATTCATCTCTTATGTTGGTGTAAGATACTTTATAATACAATGCGTAATACGTTATTTAAACCCAGCCGTAACACTTGCATTTGAAATAAAAAACTTTCTATATTCTTATATTTTCCACAGTGGTTGAGAACAATATTTATATTTTGTTTGTTCATATGATCAATTAGTAAAGTTACCAGCAGCAGTGGTTTGGCGGTATCAGTCCCGATGCGGACCACTTATCCTCTGTGTTCACACATGTGGTTCTTATTAGTCACCGTTACAAATTTCTATCTGTGCGGAGAGCATGTGACACAGATAGAACTCCACCGCGTTAATAATTGTAGAGCAGCCGCCGTCAATACAGTTCCACCGCCACCGGAAACGTAAAATTAGGGATGTGTCGCTGGCCGGCCCCGTGAAATTCATTTGTGTGTGATCTGTGTTCATTAGCTGCCGCCGCTGACCTCCCAACTCAACCAAATCGCTCGGGGATTATACTGGTGATTTATAGTTTGTGTTGTTTGCTTTTACTTATGTTTAATATTTTTATATTGAAAGCAAACAAACCCATAGGTATACGGTAGACTTGAGTTGTCTTAAAATAAGTCGAGACTGTGTTTAAAATATTTGATGTTTCAATATATGAAATAACAATGATCGAATTTTACATTTTTTTATATAGTTCTAGTTTTTAATAAAGATTTGAGTAATAATATTTAGTGCACTGCATACATTTTTATTCGCAAGCGGTTAGCAATATGTAAATTCCGGACTATTAAAAATTCTTAAATTTTCATTTCCAACCGTTGGGAGTTCAGTTCAATGCTATTTTTTTTAAATTGCTGTAAATTTTTAAGTATTCACTTTCAGTAAAAGTGTAAATACAAAAATTGTTCAGAATTTTGTTACCTAAATGTTTGTATTTCACAATATATCAATCAAATAAAAATTAATATTTATTAGAAAAATTAAAATACGGCCATGGAAAATGAAATAAAGGAACAACAAGTAATGGAATGGCACATATTCCACGCGAGCAAAAAGTTTGTAGCCCGAGCCAAAGGCGAGGGCTAACGGTTTGCGAGCATGGGTTATGCCATTCCGTTACATGTTGTAGACTATACTTTCTATAAAAAGGTTTTGGAAATTATACAAAAATACAAATATAAAACTGTTGAAAACGTCAAACTCAAATAAATCAAATTAAAACAAACAGACGTAACCATAGTAACTGTATCAAGATACTTCATTTGTCGCGCTAATATGCGGTTCTGATTCGTCGAAAATATTCCATACGCCGCGTATGGAATGTTAGTGATTCCATAACAGTTTTTAGTAGTGGAATGCCCAGTTTCCAAAACAGTGTTATAGAAAATTATTTGATATTTCAAAAATGGATTTAGATTTATTTATACAGTGTAGAATTATTTTCTGTAGAAATTTCATAGAAAATTGTAATGTAATAATGGCGAATTTTAAAGTTCATTTCTTTTCATTTCTATCTGCTAAATAAATATATAAATTTAATTTTCCTTGGCCGTGTTACAATTTTCCTAATAAATATAGGTTTTAATTTGATTGATATGTTGTGAAATACTAATATTTATGTAATCAAATGGGCCTTGTTATGTGCATCTTTTATTCTGAACTACTTTTGTATTTACACTTTTATAGCATTGAAATCTCTATATTGCACATTTAAATTGTACACAATCTCCTCCTTTTTTTCGTCAGTTAAAAATATTTTACCCGAAAAAGCAATCGTTAAAAATTAATATAATAATAAATAGATAATTTAGTATATATGTTTCATTTATTAATTTTTGATTGTGAATAAAATAGTATACAAATCCCGGTGGTAAGTTTCATGGCAGCCTCAGGTCGAGTGTGCAAGTTTTTCAATGCAATGTACGCAACCAATGATACAAACAATGCCAACATAGGTACTCTTTTCCCCGTCAACGATGTGTTGGCATCACAAAAAATGTGGCACACTATGTCTAGTTATACTACGTCATTCAATTCGCGAGGAAAATGTACTCGTAGTCCCTTATTTTAGAACCAATGTATTTAATAATATTTTGTAATCTCTATATATACAAGAGGAGGCTATGTTCATACGAGCTAAACTCAAAAACTACTGCACCGATTTCAACAAAAATTTGTGTGTTCCATGGACCGTGAGAAGTGTTTCTGTAAAAAAAACAAGCATGACGGTTTATAAACTACTCTACTAAATTTATAGATAACTCATTCGATCACATTTCGAGTTCCCTCCACCTTAATACTGACATGGAAGCGAGGAACTAAGTGACAAGCTTGCTTTGCCAATGTACTGAAATGGGAGCAAGGAACGAAGTGACGAGCTTGCTTCGCCAATGTACTGATATGGAAGCGAGGAATGGAGTGACGAGCTTGCTTTGTCAGTGTACTGACATGTAAGCGAGGATTTCATGCAATGCCATCTATTTAAAACGAGAAGCAATACAACACAAAGAGATTACTTAGGGCTAGCAACGCGGCCCGGGCCCAACTAGACAGCTTATATTTACTTGTGTGGATATTAGTTGTTTTTATGCTAGAGTTTATAGACACATTCTGAGCTTTTAGTAAAAAAAGAAAAAGTTCTCGTTGGTAGAACACTTGTTTCTAAATATAATACAACTATATTAAAATTATATCTGTCACAGAGTTTTACCACATCAAATAGCACAAATTCCTGGTAGAGCACTTTGCTCAATCAAATCAAATCTTGAATACAAAACGCAAGATATCCACAAAATTATTCCATAGTATCCTGTGAGTATATATTTTTAAATGCAACATTTAATTTAAATCTTACGTGAACAGACAATGCCTCTATTATTTTCATGCATTTTTGTCGCATCTAAGTCTGTGACATTGATAGCATTACATGTGAGAATTGTGCGCTTTCGAAGATCTCGGTGTAAGTGATATACTTGTTCATGCGCGAAGTGTGATTACCAGTCGTCAAAGATGTTAGTGGACTGGAAACTGCTAGGTGTGAAGTTAAAAATCAATGTGAAATAACTGCAAAAAATATGAATATTATTTACATAAAAGTAAAATTTTTGGAACTTTGTTGCGCCTCTAAACACATGTTAAAGCTAAAGAGTACTGATCGCACTCATCTATCGTCTTTCCCGCCTCTACGACCTCCATATTGATTGTGCGCAGTGCACATCTTTCTTACACATGGCGGCTTTCAAATTGTCACAGTTGTTGGGAGCTATGTCCTATCCAGTTATATACAGGGTGGGCCATTTTAAGTTGCGTTCAGGAATATCTCGGAAACGAAGCATCGGATGAAAAATCCAAAAAACACGACTAAAATATTTTCGAGGGGGACATCCAATGACACCAAATTCAACCCCCCCGCCCCAACCCTGGTGGGGTGGGGCGGGGGTAAGTTTGAAATCTTAAATGGGAACCCCAAATTTTTTTTGCAGATTCGCATTCTACGTGAAAAACGGAATTCAGTGACATCAAAATTTTTGCCCCCGCCCACCCCCTCGGGCCAGTTGGGCGGTGGGAAACTTTCAAATTGGTTACGGGAACACCCACTTTTTCTCAAAGATTCGCATTCTACGTTAACAACTACATGCAGTACCAACAAAATTTTCACCCCTGCCTATACCCCGACCCTGGAAGGAGGGGTAGGGGTGAGTATGAAATCTTAAATCGGAACCCCAAATTTTTTTACAGATTCGCATTCGGCGTGAAAAACTAAATTCAGTAACATCAAAATTTGCACCCCTGCCCCCCTACCCCGTGCCAGTGCCGTGCACCCCGTTGGTTAGAGGCGACTGGACTCGAGAATCGGATCGAATCTTCGAGAAAAAGTGGGTGTTGCCGTTTCCATTTCAAATTTTCCCGCCGCCCCACTGGCACGGGGGAGGAGGGCAGGGGCAAAAATTTTGATGTCACTGAATTCCGTTTTTTACGTAGAATGCGAATCTGTAAAAAAATATTGGGGTTCCCATTTAAGATTTCAAACTTAACCCCCGCCCCACCCCCCAGGGTTGGGGTGGGGGGGTTGAATTTGGTGTCATTGGATGTCCCCCTCGAAAATATTTTAGTCGTGTTTTTTGGATTTTTCATCCGATGCTTCGTTTCCGAGATATTCCTGAACGCAACTTAAAATGGCCCACCCTGTATAGAGATCAGTGGAATGCATGTATGTACATACAATATCGTTCTATCTTTGTTCTAAAAAGTTTTAAGAAAAAATAATTTTAAATTAAAAATGTTAGTTTTGATTAATGTTAAATGTTTCAAGTTAACCCAGCAGACCATATATTTATTTTTCTACATTTCCGATAGACCACATTTGAATATACGAGTATAAAAAAGTGTTTTTCTACGATCACTACTGAAAATTACACTTTCTCCACACTAAACAGCTTGAAAATTGTATATTTCGCACAGTCGTGTGGAATAGCGTGCGCAATTATACCACACGCAAGTGTGACCAACTTAGTAATAATATAATACTGTATGATATTAATATGTCAAGTATAATTACATTTATATATCACAAAATAATTTATAATTATTTCAGAGTTTATATAAATTTTCGTTTTCAATATTGAGATTACAAAGAAAATACAATATCAATTTTTAAATAAAATATATCGTTAGTTTTTATATTACAAGTATAAGTTTACAGTTGGCAACACTGCACACATCTGCGCTTGCGCCACCTTCATGCTGTAATCATAAACGTCAAATAGTTCGAGTTTCAGATGTCAATTCTTGTTTAGAAGCGTAAGAATTATTATTATTTTATCTTGACAAATGTGTGATTGTAGAAAAAGTATATAGTGTAACTCGTGCAGAATTACCTATTTCACGCGCGTGTGGTTTCAACACTCGTGATAAAACTCTCACAACTCACGTGAAATAGATATTTTTATGCACTTGTTGCACAATATACTATTATTTCACATTTTCTAGTATTGTCAAATTTATTTTACGTGTTAACCGAGGATAATCCACATAAAATGAAAATTTGGGGAGTTTAAGGAGATGAAACATTCAATTGTGTGCGAATCTTTGATGTTAATTATGAGTGCACCATAGGTGAAAGTAACATAAATCCCCGTCTACAATGTATGATTTAGCAGCGCGCGCGCAATGAAGCGGTCTCGTCCAATTAAAATCGTTTGCTGCTCACTCACTCGCGCTCCCAGTATCGCGGCTCTGAGTGCGCGGTGAAGACGTACAGAAGTAATTTGGCAATTTGTTAGTCGTTAACATTCCCAGCTGTCTCAATCTGTCATTTGACGCTCGGCTAGTTCACAAGTCGCCCGCAAAAACATATGTCGCTAGAGTATAAATAAAGATGTTGTTAGGAAAAACGTAACCTGTCACTAAAAATACCAACTCGCGTGCGCTTCACTTCTAATCTTTGTGAGGCTGCTTGTCTTAGATAAAAGGAAGACCATTTATTAAAGTGGCCAGTAAATTTGAGTATCACAGTGCTGGTATTTATTAATTTTGACGCCTCAGAATGATTGTTATTGTTTGTTAGTTATTTAGGTGTACAATGAGGCTTTTGTGTCATCATTAAATTTTACACGCAAGAACACTATAATAACTAGCATTCAGTACTATATTTAAATTCAAATTAAAATTATTATGAAACATCAAACATAACTTCATAGAGATAATTATCACACCAATATGAATTTAGAGTGGAATTATAGTATTGAAAAGCAAAGAATTATCTATATTTACAATTTGCTTCAATTAAGAGCAGAGATTCGCAAAAGCTACGAATTCGGTCTTCGGATAATTGTCACACTAGTTGTTCAATTTAATGATGTTTTTGAATTTTCCCAAAAATATGCATAGGTCACTAGATATGCACAAAAATCTATTTTTGTTGTTTCTTTAAATAATTTCCAAATTCTCATATATTGGGAAAAATGTTTCCAATAGGGAAAGTGCATATTTATACTGCCTAACTAGTACTAGTGGTGTAGAAACATTAGTTTTTGATTTGGCTCATATAGAAAACCTACGTTAAATTTATTATAATGGTAGTACTAGGACTTTCTGTAAAAATCATTCATAAACTCTTTCGTTAGATGATCATCAATTAATATTCAATTAATTTCACGTAAGATGCCTAGAAAAAAAGTTCTACGCCACTTGTAAGACTGTTAAAATATGTAGGTACTTTTGGAGTTATATACGGGGTAAATAGCTCCGTGGTAACGTGTCGGACTGTGGATCGTGAGATCCTCAGTTCGAATCCCACTGCCAACAGTTACAAATTTAAATTTACCCCTGTGGTTCCCCCTCCACTAACATCCTTGGGGGCTATGATTTGACGGCTGGTAACCGCACTTCATACGAAAAAATATATCACCTACCGAGATCTGCGTAAGCAGAGTGCCACACCCGTAATGGGTAAAAGGCGTGATGATATATTTTATATTTATTTATTTTATGTTTTTCAATATGACAGATTACAAATTGTCATATACTTGATTTGCCAAATTAAGATATGGATAGAAGAGTTAATAAGAAAGGGAATAAAGATAAATACAGATAAGAACAAAACAAAGACATGGAATAAAAATTAAAAGGAAAAATATAGGTATAGAAAGAGTAGCAATTTATGAGCATCTTGAAAGCAAACATATAAGATGACAGAATAAACCCAGAAATAGCAAATAGGATGAAGAAAACAAACAATATATATTACTGGGTAAACAACATAATATTAAGTAAAGAGGGAAAACAAAACTACATAGCTATTAATATAACAAGAATATTATGAGATTTATAATATTCGAGGACGTAGCTAAGTGACGAGGCGCTAGCCGAGTCACTGTACAACGTTCGCTAGGTTTAAATCGCTAATATTCCAGTTATATTCAAAGCTTTATCGTATCATGGAGGATGTTGATTCAAAAACAAATCAATACCTTTGTCTCATAAAAACAATTACGTAAAAGTTTTTATTAATAATGTACCTACATACTTAGTGTATTATGGTTATATCTAACGTATTAAGTTCGTAGCTAACGTATTATGTTATTTATAATTATCAATAAATGTTTAATATTGTAAGGTTATAACTTATAACAGTCGATGTTACGATAAAGTATATAATGCAGTATCTCTTCCAAAATGCAAGCCAATTATGACGGAGAGATCATGGGTACAGAAATAAAAATTGCGGAAAAAAAGGAACAAGGAAAGAAATAAAACATAAGAAGAATGGTAATTCAATAAATGGATATACATAGATAAAAATATAGAGCGAAAGAAACTGAGACGGGCACGTAATTAGGATGTAGAAGCACAACACAGTTAGGAAAATTATAAAATCATAAACATGAATAAAAGAAGAAAAAGTAAAAAAAGTAGGAATAGGAAACAAGAGTAGATAGAAATGAAAACATAAGAAAAATAATAAATAAAGAAATAGATATAGTTTAAGGTAAAGAGCGAAATCAACAAGATTGTACGAACCTAAACTGAGGACTAGGAAACAAGAATAGAAAACTATACAAGAAATGGAAAGATGGCAAAGGATAGGAAAGAATGAGGAATGGACAAATAATTTAACCTTAAAATGAGGAATTCCGATACCCAACCTATGTAATGTGAAAAAAAGAAGATTTACCAGAACCACTTGATAACGCAATATTTATATATCAATGTGAACGTTTTTGCGAAATATGCATAATTCAATTATTTCTGCAGTAATATATTCTAATTAAGAATTGATATAATACGGCGGAAGTTATTATGAAATAGATGTGTTAAAACTCTGTATTAATTTCTCAATTTCAACAATATTTTAAAAATTGTAATCAATCATTATTTAACCATAAATCAGAGTGAAGCTATTTTTCACAAGGCTATCACATTTAACCACGCCACTAACAAATGATGGCACCTAATTTTAAACTCCAATTAGGATTTTTGACATTCCCGACATGTCAGGGTACACGCACTACGCATGTTTGCTTTCAAACACGACTTCCTGAAATATTCACGCACCCTTTCGGGGAGACTACAGTCCAACTTGTATAATACAATATTTATTCGCGACGGCAGGTAATAACATACTTAATTAATACCCTAATCTAGCTTTAAGTAACCCCCTAAATTATACTAATCACCCGCTTATTCGGCCGCAAGTAATTCATTAGCGTCACTTTACTTAATTAACTTGTAAACTACTACTTCGCCTGTCATACCGAGCCAATCAATCATTCTAGTTCCATCCTTCTCGCACCCGCTACCAACATAGCTTCCTCCCTGGAGCTATCTCTGTCGGGATGCGAACCCTCTGAGGAGTTCCGAGGGTGTCCTTTTCTCACACCTTGCTTGTGCGTCTGCTGATCTCTTATTAGTGTTTACCTTCTTCATCTCCGATGTGAGATCTTTGTCTGTTCTCTGCGCGTTAGCTATGTTTGTCTTGCTCTAGCGCCAGCGTAGCTGGGAGGTTCCTCTTTCTCTAACCAATTTGCCGAGACAAATTGGCTATTTTAAACTGTAAAACAGATTTTTGGTTTGAAAGTAAGTTTTGAGTATATTAATCGCCGGATACATCAAATATAATTAATATTGTGTTTTCCCGTGTAGTCATCATTCAGTTTTAATGTATAGTGGCTCCTCCCGCGGTTTTTACCTCCCGCACAGAAATATTAAGAAGGAATTGTGCCGCGTCAAAATATTCGATAATGAGTTTTCAACGGATATAAGCACGTTTTAGGATCCCTAGAATACGATTTCATTATTTTGACGATAACGTCTCTGGGTGACAATTTTTATTCTCTCGATTACTTAAAATCTAATAAAGATATCATTTTGTATCTAACAACCGGAAGTGGTAGTTTACTTGAAGGCCTATCAGGTTTCTTGGGCGTACACATATAAGTAAATAATTGAGCTAGAGTAATTTTTATTATATTGAAAAAGAATAATGGCTACATTTTTCTTTACTTAGTACCGTTAAAAGTTGTACATACCGGGTGCGCAACGAAACGCGAAACTACTAGTTTAACAAAGGATTTTTAAAATGTCCGGATTTTACGAATATATTTTAGAGCAAAACTACAAAAATGAAAAGTTTGAAATTAATTTTTACTTTCAACACGTCTCCATTTAATGCAGTAGAACATCTGTAGCATTATATATTAGGGGAAAGTGGCCAAATATGGAATAGGATCCTAATGTGGAATATCTAGAACAAATATTTGAAAACGCAATACAAGAGTACCTTCTATTTCATTCACTCAATGTAGTATCACACAGTCGGACAATCACTGTCGCTATGGCAGGAGTGTTTTGTTTTATCGGTGCTACAAAATTTCTCAAGGTACATAAACAAAAGTTGCGCCTTATATGACTGCGCTGGTTCAGGGTTTGGCACTTTGGATTTGTAATTTTTGTAAGTTTGTTAGTTTTTATTTAGGAAAAAGACTAGTTTTGTTTTTTGTTATATTCAATAAAAAAAAGTTGTGCCTTATTCTAATATTCCATATTTGGGTGTCTATTCCATAATTAGCTACTTTATTGTTATTTTGGTTTTTGTACAATTATAATAGTATCATTTAATATTAAAATCATACAACTGTTAATACTTTATGTAAAAATATTTGATTGTTTATAATTATCATAAATAGTTATTTACTTTACAAGTGGACAAAGTAAGGAATTGCCCATATGAGAGAAATTTTAGCACACGCACACCACCTATCGGGCCCAACTGTAGCTAAGAATCATATAGGTGAGTCCATAAGTACAAAAAAAAATTCATCAAAATCGGTCAAGCCGTTTAGGAGAAGAAGATTTGCGAACACACACACACTGGAATTTTATTTATAAAGATATTAAAATATTGTCGATTTGCTCGGTATTGGACGATCTGCATAAGAGCCACCAAAAAATGTACTAATTTAATCATAACTTCTTCCACTGCAATGAAATTTGATAATGACATTTTTAAACCATTATCGTATCTTTTATTGTTCTCGAAATAGCAATGAAATGATGGCACACCTAAATGAAATATCCTTTATATAATCTTGTCTATTATTAAAATATAACTAGTTATTATAGGGTATCAAACACAACAATTTGAATCTCAGAGCCGACAGTTGCCATTTTCGCTTTACTGCTGATGTGGTTCCTTCTCCACCAACAACTTTGGAGGCTATGATTTGACGACTGACAACTGTAATTATAAACCAAAGTGGTTAATAGATTTTATGATATATTTATTTATTTATTTTATTTTTACATCGAAGGCATTATGTCATTACTGTCTCAAATAATCTATAACAAAATAATGATGTGTTACAAATTCTGTTCTATTTAGCATGGCAGCCCTATTAATTTTCATAACGGAGAGGTCATGTTGTTTAAAATAAATTTAAATACAGTTGAATGTTAAACCAAAAATAAATTTTGGACGAGGCTATAATGATGATATATTTAAGATTGATGTTTAATTAAATCTAATCGCTAATATTACTATCCTTACAATTAAATCTATGTATTTAAAAAAAAAGTTAATAATATATTATTAATACAATTTTCTATTTTATGTTTCGCATAATAAAATGATTTATCATTTTAAAGAAGAGCTTTGTTTGTGTTCAAATAGCCAAAACTACTTTCTCAATTATATTTATTTCACCAAGTGTCACTTTAAAACACATTTGTTTTTTAGCTTTGAGTTTCTGAAAATCTTATTTTGAAATGTATTTCAAAACATTACATTATTTGTCCGCGTCCTGAAATAATTGCCTCGGTGTAATGTAGCAATAAATATTAAATGTCAGTTTGCTTTACACTTACAGAATTCACAGTCCCGGTAGACTTTATTTTTACTTCCATCGGCAGAAGAGCTTGCTTGTTTCTCTTTAGCGTTTGATTTATCAAAGCAACTTTTTGATTTATAAGAAATGTGTAAATATAGAAGCCAGACGTTTCATTTAAAAGGACTTGTTTCTTATAATACAATCATTATTGTGGTATTGCAGTTTTATTAACTAAAATGCTAACTATTATTCTGAAAACTTATACAAGTCGACAATAAGAAAGGTACAATACCTTCACCCACTCAAGAACATGGCAAATTAAATTAAAATAAACCTCTTATTGTACAAGTTTAAGGTAATCTAAAATACGCGCACTTCACAATAAAGTTTGAAGCAAAAATATTACTGTTATAGTGAATGAAACTCCCCATGTACTATATATTTTTGCAGCATAAGCATCAAGTTTCATAATTCTAAATCCATTTTCAAGAAACTACAACCATTGAATATAACAGGTTTGGAGTAAATCATTTTAAAGGATGCAATATTTTAAAATTAATTTTCTTGCAATTGTGTTATTTTTTGGAAGGGTTGTCATGAAATAACCCAGCCCGAAAAAACCCAGTGGGTTTTATCGGCAAAAACCCACTTGAAAAAACCCGTAAAAAAACAGTTATTATAAAAATTTAGGCATGCTAAAGAATTGATTTAAGTATATTATAAGTTCATAGAGACCTATTTATTTTTTAAAGGTATACAATTATTATATATAAAAAAGAAAAAGAAAAATTTGCTTCAGTCAAAAAATAAAAAATACTGGAGTGAGTAGAATCTGAAAAAATAATAATTACAGTAAGAATAGAAAATAATTGGTTTTAAAATACAAATATATACCTTGTTTTCTATTTATTGTATTTAATCATTATCTTTTATGTTATGAAAAATTTAATATTTTTTTATTTTTGAAAAAACCCAGTAATGGGCTGGGTTTTTTCAAAAAAACCCAGTTGGCTGGGTATATCTTGAAAAAACCCGGGTTTTTGACAACCCTGTTTTTTTCACGATGAAATTATTAGCGAAATTTTTCATGTATTATTGAAAATTGTATAAGTAAATCAGCTGAAATTCACATTGGTTAGATTTTGTTTGCAATCGATCTTTCGGAAGAGGTAGTTCCTTTGAAGGCTTATTAAATTTTTCAAAGATCTCACTAAGGAATTTAGAGTTTTTTTTTGTATTCAAAAAGATTAGCAACAATGTTTATTTCAAACGTTTTTCTATATTTTATACTCTTAAAATCTTAAATTTGCGGGAGGTTATGTGCTATCCATAGATTTTTTCGTACATAGTCATACACGTCCGCCTAATTCGTCGCCATCGAGATAGCAATATACGAAAACAAAAGAGTAGGTACCTACTGTAGAATTTATCGAACTATTCAATAAACTGAGAATATAAGACGCATTTTCAGAAAATTTACCAACTTTTTGGTAAATACTTCAAATTAGTAAATAATCGTAGTTTCTTATTTGTTATAAAATTTTCAGAAAATACAACTTATAATTTTAACTTACCGAATAATTGAGTAATTTCTACAGTACTTTTATTACTTTCTTATATAGAAAGTATAAGGAAGTATTGGAATCACGAAAAAAACCGCTGACGAGATTTTTGGGGAAATATGTATTTTGACGTCCACTGAATCCGTTATTTCTCAATGATGTCTGTGTGTGAGGATGGATGGATGGATGTACTTGTGCACAATATCTCATGAACGAGACAAAATATGTAAACGAAACTTGGAATTTATAAGTTTCATGTAAAAATAAAGAGCTGAGTTAATTTTGAATGAAATTGAAAAACCGGAAGAGGAAGTTTACTGGACACACAAAACAATAAATCCTAATTTTTTCAAAAATAAAATCAGCTGTGAGAAAAAGTTTCAAATGAAAGATGTTAGAAAAATATGAGAAAAACTAAATTATATATTTGAGAATACATTTCAATAATCTTAAGTTACAATGAGAACAAAAACTAAAACATTTTTAATATCTATGTGTCAAACGTGTCAGGTAATTGTGAAGTGTCAAAAATATGAGTCTTATGAAATATTATAAAAGTAATATTTGTATTATTAGTTAGAAAGTTTTGAAGTTTAGATATTAATTGATTTTAAAATAAATTCATAGTTACAATGAGAACAAAAAATTAATCAGGTATAACATCTATATTAAATAATTATCAAAATACAGTCTACGCAAGGAACAAGTCATACGTGTTCAGTTGGTTTTATTTGTATAAGAAAGTAGTGTGATGCACAAACCAGATTTGTTTTTGTGTACTCAAATTTAATATTCGTATGTGATTGTAATAAGTGGTGTGCAATGTATCAATAATTTATTACGAGTATATGTTTGATGTACATAGACATCCACTTTTCTGTTTCCTGTCTATTTCACATCAATATTCACCCCATGTTTCGAAAAACATTCACAATTTTATTTGTGACAAACGCTTTTAAAAGCTGTTTTGAAATGCATGTATCGTGACGCTAAAATGTTTGCGCATTATAAAAGTTTAAATTGGGATTGTCGCAACTCTGCTACGAGGCACGGATTTTGCCATATTTGAAAATGTTCATCGGTTGTTGGTAAGTAACAAAACGCTATTGTGTATTCGTACGCCAGAGTCAGTCATAGCGAGATCGCTGCTGGCAGCGGCAAACCGAGCACATTACGTCTACGTGCGAATTACATCCCTGGAAGATAACTGCATGTATCTATAAAACATTCGAACATTATGACGAGCCATAAACTCTGATTTGAGCGAGCTCGGGCGCAAGCGAAGCCGTCCGCATCAAATATTTATAAAACAATCATCATTCGACCATCAGCCAACATGGCGGCGGCCCCAGAGACCTCTAGCGCCGAACCGACAAACTACAAACTGTTATGAACCACTTAAATATTTATATTTGAATAGAGCTGGCCCCCTTAAATTTGTTTCTGTTACCGCACGGTGGCCATCACATTATACCGCGTCGCCGGGCTGCCGCTACTCGCTGCTGCCACCGCGACGCGACGCCTCGACGCGCGTTTAGTGTAAAACGCGCGCGCGTAAAATAAACGCGAAATTCCCCAAACGCTGCAACGACTAACGTTGCTGCTGGTGCCGGCCGATCCGCTACTCCCTAACTGCATTTATAATCAAACGTAAGGTTCCGTGCGAAATTGGAAAACTTCACTCCTGCTTTTCGTTCAAGCAAGACACTACAAAAATCGTTCATTTCTTTACATTAATCTCAAGCCTTACCTCATCTAGGTAAATTGAATACGACAAATTAATTGCTATAGTAAATATAGTAAATGCACTTTAATTCTGTTTACCAAAATACTAACGAATAGCGTTACAAGCATAAATTGTTCATTTCAAATATATTAATTAATAGTTATTTATATATCAAGGCACTGAAGTTCAATTTTTTATCACGAATATGTAATTTAGTTGCCGAGGCCCGTTGGGCCGAGGAAAATAAACTATGTGAATGATAAAAAAGAACTTCAGTGTCGCGGTACATATTAAATTTTATTTCAAATCTAAAATTAGAAAAGAAACTGTAAAAAATTATGATATAGGAAGTTTATACATCTGTCAGTTGTCAATTGTAACTGACACTCAGTGTTGCCAACCCCGAACATTGAAGTTATCGTAAACAACACACAAAATTATGTGTTTTGTCCTCATATTCTTCATAGGAATTAATTAATTAATTCTTCTTGCACATATTGTTTCCTTTTACATATAAATTTACTACAATACGTCATATATCTGTCAAAATTTTCCTACTTGTACAATAATTATTTTACGGTTGCTAATACTGCGTTGCTCAAAATCGTCGTATAATGGATCACTTTTGTGACGATTTATGAGCTTTTTATGACGATTTTGGAGCACTTTAGTGCCGATTTCAAATAAAAGTTCATTATTGTAATCAATAAAAAATAATATAATAACATTGCAAATATTTCGGTAGTATTTTGAATATGTTTATTTGTTGTGAATATTTTCTAATTTATCTAACCCATATTTATAAAAAATTTAAAGCATATGTCACTGTCAAATAATATTTCTTTAATAATTTTTTCATTTATTAAGAAGTGTTGGATAAAACGTTATACTTCATATGTGTGCAAAGTGGAATTATCTACTCAATAAAATTATCTCACTCAGCCTTCGGCTTCGTGAGCTAAAATTTCTCTCGTGGGTAATTCCTTACTTTGCCCACTTGTAAAGTAAATAACTATTCTATTTTGACATTTGACTATTATTTTTGATAGAAAATTTTAACTATTTCCTGCTCTTAATTTAAACATAGTTTCAATCATTGAGCTTGTACATGTTTGTTCGCTTAAATGAGAAATAATTTTTAAAACTGTTTAGAAATGCTCTACAATTATGTGATTTGCGTACTTCCAAAATAAATTATACAGCAATTCTTTTTTTTTTTTTTTTTTTTTTTTTTTTTTGAAATTAAGCGGATCGACTGCTCCGGTCATTACCGCTGTAAAGAATTAATTAAAGCCAACCAAAATTAAATATATAAATAATGGTGGTAAGAAAAACAAAAGAAAGAAGTGAACTATAAAATATCATTTATCAGTCCGGTGGAATGAATAAACTTTAAAAGTTTCTCAACACTATCAGTCTCATTGGAGAGAACTGACGGAAGAGTATTTGCAAAATTGAGAAGGTTTCTGACGTTGTGATACTTAGCACAATGCAGAAGAAGATGAAAAACAGAAAGGCGAGTATCACATACATCACACATAGGTACGGGGTCCCGAACAAGAAGATAAAGATGGGTGGCTTTAATGTGACCTATTCTCAAACGCGTAATCGCTACTTGCTCCTTCCTCGTAACAGAAATAGGTAGCTTCCACTTTTGAACGCTAGGTTTAATCGATCTAAGTTTGTCGGTGGAGCGATTCCACTCGTCCTGCCAAGAAGTTAAACAAAATGCCGATATACGTTGAAGCATATCGTCTGGCCTGAGAGCGTGCGTCCTAACGTAATCAAGTAGAGCAGCTTCACGTGCAGCATGATCAGCTCTGTGATTACCAGCGATTCCGATATGTCCAGGAATCCACAGAAAAGTAACACGGATTTGCCTAGATGAAAGTAGGCAAAGACTATAAAAAAGCATCTGAATTAGAGGGTCAGTTGAAAACCGGTTACATAGACTCGTTATGGCGCTGAGTGAATCCGTACATAAAACGATATGTTGTTCACGTTCGATGACGTGTAAACAACGTTGCAAAGCAGAGTAAATGGCATACAACTCAGCACCAAAAACAGAGGAAGAAGGCGATAACGTGATAATATGTTCTTCATCTCGAAATATGAAAGAACATCCGGTTCCGGTGCTATTTTTAGATCCGTCAGTGTAAATAAATATAGAGTCTGTGTACCTTTCTTTAAGGAGACAGAATTCCTGGACATAAAGGGAAGGCGGAGTTATATCCTTTTTATACTTAGTAAGAACTAACTCAGTACTTATTTGAGGAAGACACCATGGTGGTGTATCCGAAATAAGCTGAGGTAAAATATCTTCCTTGCCTAGTGGAAGTTTATCAAACTTTTTGACCAGTTGAACAGCCAAAGGACAGAGAGAGGTGGAACTGCTGAGGAATAGATTATGAGCACGCTCGTCTTGGAAAAGAGAGTTAAACATGAAATGCCAAGGTTTAGACATAATTCGAGCAGTATATCTCATGCATTGTCGTGTTCTACGGATAGATAATGGAGGCAACCCTGACTCACAGTATAAACTGTGAACTGGAGATGTACGAAAGGCACCAGTTGACAAACGGATACCCGTATTATGGACAGCATCTAAGCGGTTGAGATGGAGTTGTTTAGCGGAACTGAGTACGATTGCTCCAAAATCAAGTTTTGACGTTACAAGAGAATTGTAAAGTCGTAGCAAACAGTCTCTATCAGCACCCCACTTAGTGCTTCCGAGGCATTTTAGTGCATTCAAAACACGACGGCAGTCTGCAGCAAGTTCTAGAATATGCGGCTTCCAGGTCAGATACGGATCAAGAGTTAAACCCAAAAATTTAACCCTATCGACGCACTGAATTGGAGAACCATACAAATAAAGTGAAGGATTGTTGTGAGGAGTACGTAAGCGACAGAAATCCATACACTTCGTTTTCTCAACAGAAAAACGAAAACCCCTAGCGGTAGCAGCATTGGTAATGGTGTTAATTGCATCCTGAAGTCGAGATTCGCACTCAGGAATGCTAGATGCTGAAGTGTAAATGACCAAGTCATCGACATAGAGACAATGGCGGACGGTCGGAGGAAGATTTAGTGCAATGCTATTGATAGCAATTAGAAAAAGGATTACACTAATGGTAGAACCTTGCGGAATACCGTTTTCTAAGGCGTGAGAAGATGAATAGATATCACCTATACGTACTTTGAAAGTGCGTTTTTCAAAAAAAGAAAATATAAAAAGTGGTAGATTACCACGAAGTCCCCACTCATGTAGCTGCTTGAGAATGCCGTAACGCCATGTCATATCAAATGCCTTCTCCAGGTCGAAGAAAACAGCAACCAAATGTTTTCGTTCGAGGAAATTACAATGAATGTCATTCGTTAACTGAACATGGAGATCAGTGACAGAATGACATTTTCTAGAGCCACACTGAAAAGGATCTAAAAGGCGATTATGCTCTAAGTACCAGCAAAGCCTGTAGTTTACCATACGTTCGTAAATTTTACCCAGATGACACGTTAGTGATATGGGCCTGTAACTAGTAGAATGTGTGGCATCCTTGCCCGGTTTCAAAATAGGAACGATGGTGGCTTCTCGCCAGGCATCCGGGTACGTACCGCTACGCCAGAGAAGGTTGAAAAAATTTAAAATATGAGTTTTCATCTCAGAAGGTAGATGCTTTAACATGCAATATGAAATGTTGTCAGGACCGACAGATGTATTTTTTGTTTTGCTAAGTGCAAAATCAAATTCAAAAATTGAAAAAGGAAGGTTATATACTTCATCGCCATCAGAAGAGAAATCAAGAGGGGCTTCACTCGTTTCTTTGACATTAAGAAATCTTAAAGAGTAGTTTTCTGTACTACTGACAGACTCGAAATGTGTAGCTAAACATTCGGAGATGTCATTAAGATTAGTGCTTAAAATGTTATTGATATGAAGAAGATTGACAGTGTGAGACTTTTGATAACCGTGCATGTATTTAATTTTATTCCACAGCTCATTTGACGGACGCTCAGGTGTAACAGAAGAGACATAATTCCGCCAGGAGACAGACTTAGCTTGTAGAATAACACGTCGAGCATGAGCTCGGGCCTTCTTAAAAATGATTTGGTTATCAAGAGTTGGTGAACGTCGATAACATTTTAATGCACGTTTCTTTTCACGAATAGCACTAGCTACATTCGTGTTCCACCACGGGACCTTTCTTCTAATGAAACGAGAAGATGTTAACGGGATATTATTGTTTGCAGATCGTAAGATACTGCAATTAATATCGCCAAGAGAAACATGAATATTTTCTGACATAACTGGGACGATTATTTCCGCGGAAAAACTGTCCCAATCAGCAGACTCAAATCGCCATCTTTGGAGAAAAGATGGCTCTGAAGAAGGAAGAGAACAAGAGATCAAAATAGGTAAATGATCACTGAAATGTGCATCATCAAGCACTTTCCAGGAGAAGTGCGGAGCTAAAGAAGGAGAACAAATTGATAAGTCAATGGCTGAAAAGGAATTTGAACGTAAATTCAAATAAGTGGCGTCCCCTGTATTCAGGAGCACTGCATCAATGTTATCAAGAAGGTTCTCAATAATACGTCCTCTACCGTCAGACTGATTGGATCCCCATAAAAAACTGTGCGCATTAAAGTCACCTACAAGAAGGAATGGTGGCTCAAGCTGGTTTATAATATTCTCAAGATCATTCATATTCCAATTAAAATTTGGCAAATAAATATTACAGACTGTAAACTTTCTAGGCGAATATAATTGAACTGCAACCGCTTGAAGTTGCGTTTGAAGGTTACATACTGTATATGGTGTAGGAGAAGATAAAAGAATCGCTACACCGCCATGTGCTCGTCCGTCCGGATTAACATCATGACGAATGATGTTAAAGCCGCTTAGAGAAAATGAATCTTGAGGTTTAAAATGAGTTTCTTGAATGCAAACACAGCTGGGGCTCTGATCAGCTAATAGCAATTTAAGCTCTGGAAGATGAGTGACAATACCATTGCAGTTCCATTGAAGGAGTTTAAACATTGGAAGTGGGAAAAAAAGAAAGAAAAATGATGCTATATAAATAGCTGAAGAGCTCAAAGTTAGAATACAAGCTCTAAGAACGAGGCTTGCCCTTAGGCCAACCTCTTCTATCTATTTTCTTCTTATTGCGGGCAGAAGAATTCCCGTCGACAGTTGCAGTACTGTCATTCCCAGAATTGTCAGTATCTTCCGAACGAGGAACGGTGGGATTGTTCGTCGTAGGAAGGCTGACTTGGGGAGTGTTACTTGTTGGTACACTTGGCAAATTAACAAATTTAACACCAGATGAACTGGGTGTAGAGGCAGGAGACGAAGCGGTTGGAGTTTTGAATTGACTTTGAGAAGCAAATAATTGAACAAATTCAGAAAAAACATTTTTTACGATTTTTGCGATCTCTGGCATAAGCAGAGACGCGATGTCGGCAACGTTTAACGGTGGAGGAGAAGCAGGTTTTGCTGCAACCTTAGCATAAGAAGTGGTGAAAGTCGTATTACGCTGTACATGCTGCCTTGCTTCCGGGAAGCTACATTTATGAGTAGTTTTGTACTCTAAAACAGCATATTCCATTTTAAATTTCGGGCAGTTTCTGGAGCTGGCAGGATGGTTACCTTGGCAATTGATACAATTGACATCACCGCATTCGGTTCCGTCATGTGGAGGTTTTCCGCAGATGCAAATTTTAGAATTTTTACAATTGGACGAGGAGTGTCCAAATTGTTGGCAATTGAAGCAGCGAAGTGGGTTAGGGATATACGGACGAACAGGGAGACGATACATGGCAGCATATATATATTTTGGGACATCACAACAATTAAAAGTTAGCACAAGGGATGGGGTATTCTCCTCACGTCCATTTTTCCTACTAATAATCCTTCGCACTTCAACCACACCTTCTTTTTTTAATTCACTCAGAATTTCATCGGTCGTACAATTCAGCAGATCCCTACAGTAGATAACACCCTTAGAAAAATTAAGAGTGTTATGTGGCGTGACAGTAACAACATAATCACCTAGGGTTTTGGCTGCAAGTAATTTTCGGGACTGATCAGCATTTTTTGCTTCAATAAGAAGACCGTCTTTAATTTTCCGGATGACTTTAACGTCTCCGGCAATGGTTTTCACTAAACGAGAAATAAGGAATGGGCTAACTTTACTAAAGTCACCGCTTGCTCGTTTCACTAGCAGAAACATTGGTGCAGGGTCCTCGTCGTCGGAATTGACGCGAGGTCGCTTCTCCCTAGGCCCCGGGACCGAGTCCGAAGCCATTTTTAATGTCTGGTGGGCCGAAGCCCCCAGACGAAACCAAAGAAACGAAAAGTAAAAATATGTATTTTTATTTTATCTAAAAAATTTAAATTAAATAAATTGCAGCACTAAATGCCAGAAAAGTAATGAAATAAGGCTCAGAAGCCTTTAATTAATTTATTAAAATAAATTAAAAAATAAAAAAGTAAATGAAAACAAAAAAACGCACCACAGGTGGGCGTGGCCAAGGAGTGAAAATTTTTTCAAAGTTCAAAAAAGATGTAGATCAGACCTGACCTTAAAAAATTTTTTCACTGCACTAGTTCACAACACTGCACTTAAGCACCTCACACTAATTTCGTAAAATATTTTAAGAAAAAAACCACTTTTTCAAAAGATAACTGCGGACGGCTCGCTGACAGGTGTTACCGCTGACAGGTACGTTCGCTGACTGATCACCAACGAATTCTTTTTTTTATTAATTATATTATTATTTTTGTTTTGTTGTCCATATTTATCGTATACTTTCATTTACAGAAAGAAGTGATATCTCTCTCATCGTGTCTTACATTGACAAAAACATCAAAAGTTTGAAATTTGTTGTTTATGTGAAAAGACAAAGACTACGACTTAAGACTAAAACAGTCAGTAGCTGTAGCTGGAAACAAACTTTCAAGGTTATGTCAAAATGTGAGTATTGTCAGAGATGAAAACGATTACTATACATCAATAATACATATAAGTAGCTTCAGGGTTCAGGGTAAAGCATCGGACTATGCATCATAAGACCTTTAGTTCGATTCCCGCAACAACAAAAAAAATCAATACCTACATTAATAAATTATTCTAAGTATAAGTTAAGCAGAATAGAAGAACATCTCGGAATATGTGCAAAGCAAAGTAAAAAAATATAAAGTTGAATCGAACCAATATCAAATCTACTTTGAAGTCAATTACATCAACAAAGTGTTTAATTTAATGCATCAAATTTGGTTTTGAATATCGTTTAAAGAATTCTGTTACAAATTAGTCGAAATGAACATTCCGGATTCCGGCACAGACGAACACACATGGAGCCAAAAAGAATCCAATCAGCAAAGGAACAATTACTATTATCTGTCGATTTTAGTCCACTCTGATCTCTATTCGCTCTGAACGTTAAGCCGGGCTGCGTTCCAACGAATTTATTTCTCTATTCCGCGCACAAAAGCGGCATTATCCGACGAGAAATTAGTTAAAAAGAATACAAGATTAACGGACGTCGGCCAAATACGAGAAACCAATTACTCATGGATAAAGCGGCGCAATGTGCGGACTGCTATTTTATTGGCCGTGTGTGCGTTCGATTCGGTTTGATCCAGTCGAATTGAAACCATTGTGCGTTTCTACAAATTTTGTTTCGTGGTCGGCCACGCCAACTGCCATGCGATTGTTGTGCATACACGGGATGGGATGCAGTCAGCTGCATCACCACTATTTTTTGTTTTCTGTTTCATCTCTATTTATTTTTTACTCCTTAACTCCTTAACTTGCCTTGATTAATTGTTGCTCTACGGCACCTGTTGTCGGTTAGCAACACTACACTCTTTAAATCCCATGATTTGTAAATGAATTTTCTTGTAGAAATAACTAATTTATAAAGAGTTCAAATATTCCTACCTTACATCCATTCATCCATTGTAGTTTTTGGTTAATCTGTTAGATACAAACTTCACTCACATGCTATCACAGTGTTTAATGAAATCTATGTAAACAAATGAACACGAATAAAAATAAAGTAACATCTGAACTAACTAGTAAACAAAGTACTGCACTTGTTTCACTTCAATATCACTAATTTTAATAAATATTAACACTTTAAAACCAAGCGTCCATTTAACTTAAATGTCAAAACTATTTTGAACAAGCGACTGTCTAGCACGGCAGCATAGTGCAGCGCATGATCACAGCACTTACGACCAAACAAGTCCATCAAATTTCCAGTTTGTGCTTGATCTGTTCTACGTATAATAGTTATTTACTTTACAAGTGGGCAAAGTAAGGAATTACCCACGAGAGAAATCTTAGCTCACGAAGCCGAAGGCTGAGTGAGATAATTTTATCGAGTGGGTAATTCCACTTTGCCCACGTGTGAAGTATAACGTTTTATCCAACACTTCTTAATAAATGAAAAATTTATTAAAGAAATATTATTTGACAGTGACATATGCTTTAAATTTTTAAATTAAAATGTCAATCGAAGTAGTTACCAAGGTGTTGTGTGTTATTACTATTGTTATAAATAAAAAAATACTCACTAGTGGCTTTCCTCAAAATTATACCCACTAGTGGATAATCTGTTACTTTGCTTGTTTAAAATCGTCATAGTAATATAGCATTTATTGAGAGGTGTTGGATAAAATAATTTAACATCATTTAAGCAAAATATTTATTGTGAATGCAGCAAATATGTTCAGTGGTGTAGGTAAATATATTTTTGGGGACACACTACGGTTATTATTAGTGAAGCTTCTTGACATTTATTAAAAATTACCATACAGTCCTTTAAATTAAGGAAGTAATAAATTATTCACTAATTTTTACTAATAAAATGTTTTGGCATTATTTTCCGAAACTAAAATAGTATATTGAGCAACAAGTGCAGACAGTTATCTATTTCACGCGAGTTGTGAGAGTTTTATCACGAGACGAAGTCGAGTGCTGAAATCACACGAGCGCGAAATAAGTAATTCTGCATGAGTTGCACACTATGCTTTTTTCTACGGTCACATTTTTATCAAGATTTAATAATAATAATTCTTACTCTTCAGAAACAAGAAATGACATCTCAAACTCAACTGTTTGACAGTTTGACGTTTATGATAACAGCATAAAGGCGGCGCAAGCGCAGAAGTGTGCAGCGTTACCAACTATAAATCTGTAGATTTTAATTTAAAAGTAAAGGCGTATTTTATTAAAAAATTGATATTGTATTTTCTTTGTAATCTCAATATTGAAAACGAACATTTATTTACATTTCATCATACCACGACTAACCGTGTTGGAGTTTTGTGAAAAATTTAAAAAACCCTTCGAGTAAAGTGCCATTTTGGCCCAGTCAATTAAAATAAAAAAAGAGGTGCACTACTAGATATTATAGCAGTCCTAAATACAAAATTTCAACATTCTACGGCTACGGCTAATCGTTTTAAAGTTATGCGAGATACATACCTACGTTAAAATGGATGCAGGAATGATAAATCTGAAAACTACGATTAAAATACTTCCTTTACTTCATACAAAGAAGAAAATGGTGGAATATGAATAATAAATATAGTGATTTGGTTATCAATGTTGGCAACAATTTCTGCGCGACATGACAGTTCTTGACAACAGATGGAAATATGTAATCTACAAACTTATGTGAGTTGTCAGAACATAAATTAGAAATTAAACATATTTATTTTATTTAAATTTATAAGAGAATTTGGGAAATATTAAATAATATATTATGATACAAGTGTAAAAGTAAGCTTTTAACGTCGCTAGTGCTGTAAAAGCACTTATTAGCGCGTCATATCCTATTTTTTATTATACCTGCATCATAACATAACAAAAAATTTGGAAAGCAACATTTTGATTTTCATTCATTTTATAATTCTACGCGTGTGACGTTTGACATATATTGTTTACATTGGAATTTATTTGCATTTATTGTTTACGTTACTATGTAGACTCTTTTTTTTTACAATTTGTCATGACAGTTTTGGCAGATGTTATTAATAATTATTTTTGTTGTTGCAAAGCAACCTTTAAAGAACGGCGTATTTTAATCTTGTGTTTGCGCATGCTGTAGCGTGTTTTAAACACGGATTATGATGCAGGTATGATAAAAAATAAATTAATTGTGTTAATGTTCGACCGTTACATTATTGTTATCATAACAGCCCTAGGGCGTTGTAAATTTGATGTCGCTATTGGGCACAGAATACACAAACACTAACTTCTATTGACAGATATAAATAATCACTGAATTCTATTGACAGATAGAAATATTGATATAAACAAATCGGTATTGTAAACAAATAAGAATATCGCGTTACCTAGTTACAGTGTTTGCAAGCAAATGGTCTCCAACAAAACAGAATGATAGGACAAATATCGATAAAAATCTATTATAAAATTGTATATTGGTAGATATATAAGGACCATATAGAGGTTCTCGGCAGCACAATGTTGACCTCACGCATTATTGTTCTTATAACAGCCTTGATAAGTTAATTACTATTACATTTTTAGTGCAGCTTTGACATTTAGCAGTAGTAACTTCTGTAACAACTTCGTTTCTTTGTATGAACTGAGTTCGTTATTAGTTTTATACTCTTCGTACAAAACATAATGCACCTCTTATGTGATCTTGGTTTCTTGGTTCAATCTATGGCAGCGGTCGCATTCATCCGGGAATCAAGCGTTCCCGCACTTGACATGTAAAGTATTTCAAAATGATTCTAAATAGCAGCACATATATTAGCAGATTTACAATAAATTTCCTCGCACCTAATTTCGTTCACAATCACATACCCACTAGCCAAATTCACAAAACTATAAAAGTATTTCAAAGTAATATTTCATCCAGTAAAACGATCTTTTGTTTCGTATTAAAATCTTTTTATAATAGCTGGCGATAGAAGTCGCTAGCGAGGCTATAATTCTTGTGCGAGGACAGCGCTCGTTTCGAATTAACCTCACTTTTTGTCAACCGGAAATTAATATGGCGGGCGTGCGGACACTTAAACTACCGCTAGTTAGCCGAGACGAAGCGCTGCGAGAACATATTTATTATAGTGTATTTATAGCACACATGAGTATGAAAAGCGTTCTCGGTTCCCTGGTATTTGTGGATCAAGTGAGGTTTTTAGAAGATATTTAGTGTTCGCTGTAAATATGTCGAGGTACGTTCATAAACAGCCTTTAATGATAATAGTCTGGTTTGCATTTGTATAGTTTTATCGTCCTTTTGATATTATTTTATAGTCCAAAGCTGATTTGTGATTTCTTATTTCGTTTCGCTTTTTGTAAATTGTGGCCTATTTCCAACTCTAAACTTCCAAAGAGTTGTAAAATTTACGCAAAGGAGAATTATAATATTAATAAAAGAAATATGGCGAGTTCGTTTCTAATAACAATAAGTGTGATGTAGGATGCAAATGAAGAGCAATGAACTATTTTACGGTAGTTCAAATTTAATAAAATAAAATCTTACAAATAAAATTATAATTGACAGTAAAAAAATATTTTTTTTAAAACACAAAATGAAATTATGTTTACTCAATTTAGTACTGAAAATAACAATTACCCTCACAAATAAAAGTGAATTACTTTCATCACTAATGAGGCAAGTTTTTTTCGACATCATAGTGGTATCAAAGAAACGTGATACGCATATGCAAGAACAACTCTTATGATTAAAACATAAAATAATTTCCAGAAGTAATTGCATTAGGTATATTATTTTGTCATTTTTGTTTTTACATTTTGTCTTTCAATTGTAACATTATTCTTTGTAAATATTGTATTAAATTTATAATAGTTAGTTAAATTATTGGCAGAGATTTTGCTTCTCTTATAGATTTAATAGTCTTTTTTAATTCCTCAGTACGAATCACACAGCTGACAGTTGCCAATTTAAATTTACCCCTGTGGTTCCCCTTCCACTAACATCTTTGGGAGCTATGATTTGACGGCTGGTAAATATATTAATTACCGAGATCTGCGTAAGCAGAGTGCCACTCCCATAGTGGGTAAAAGGCGTGATGATATATTTATTTATTTCATTCCCATTTAAAGAAAAAATAAATAATCTAATTTTCAAAACAACATTTTATGATTTTTTAGATTTCTACATTCATATCATCAAAGTAAATATTTGAGTTAGAATAAATTTTGTTGTATTCAAAAAGATGTAGAAAAATATTGGCTACAATATTTATTTCAAACTTTTTTATGTCTATTGCAACCGTGTAAGAGTTATTTATGCGGTAGGTTGTGTTGAAACAAAAGATTTTTATTATTACTCGAATGTGAGCTGAAGCTGAGGAATAGATGTGTGAAAGTATATTGATTGTTATATATAAAATCACACATTCAACCAACAATTATATTGTTTGTATTTATAATGTCTGTGTGACGATTTTTCGTCTGTTATATCTCAAAATGCAATGGTTGTATAATTTTCACATATCATATTTAGAAACGGGACGTTCAAATTACGGGTTGATTAGATTTTGACTGCAATCAATTAACCTAGTACTGTAGTACTAGTTTACTTCAGTGGCGTAACTAGGGTTTACCGAGATTTGCCGAATTTTTATTCCAGTAGTAGTTACTAATTACATGGCAGGACGAATGAGGACGAATCAGATTAGTTTTTTAATATTTTGTTTCTCAAAACTGTTACGACACCCAAATGAGTTTCGTAACAGCTCGATCGAGTTTTATAATAGAGCAGTACAATTTATATTTTCAAAGTTGGTAACTCTACTGACTTGGTCGCAATGGTCACAATTCGCTAAATAATTAAATACAAATTGTAAGAATTTTTGTATAATTTTGAATTTAAAAGCAGAAGTTAAGAATAGTAAGTAGAAGAAGAGATAAGAAAGGTAAGGTTAAGAGTTGAATTTTCAAACGTCACATAAGTATCACCAACTAACAAAGTTCCCTGAAGATTGAAACTTGGATTTTTTGTTAGAAAAAAGCATAAAAGACGCAAAATATAATTGTCATTTTATTGGAGTGAGAAGGAAGTTTGGGTCACTCCTCCCAACCCTTCGAATAAAATAAATGACAATTATGAAATGAATTATTTATACAATTTTTTATATTTTGCGCCTTTTATGCTTTATGGGAATTTTGTTAGTTGGTGACACTTATGCAACATTTGAAAATTTAATACTTAACCTTACCTTTCTTATCTCTTCTTAACTTAACGATTCTTAACTTCTGCTTTTAAATTCAAAATTATACAAAAATAACATTCTTACAATACAAACGCGTTGTTTAATATACTGTTACAAAATTCTGCTCATTATTACATATTTAAACTTCACTAACATAAATTTCAAATTTGTTTATTTGTCCATCTAATTTTCTAAAAATACAGTATTACTTTCCTGTTTACGCGGTAGGTGACGTGTCTGCTGTCTGAAGGAACCTTCCCTCAGTGTCTCGCGGCTGTGAATATAATCCGAGGGTGTCAGATAACGTGTCGCCTGTGCCGAGCCCGAGCGTCGTACAGCCTTGACTCCTTTTGTGAGCGACGCCCGGCAAATAAAAATCTGCGGGGTCGCTCTTCGGCAACGAGCAAACAACTCTGTAAGGCAAATAGCTAGCTGATCGCTACAGAGATGGATTCAAAGCAATTATTCTTTAACTTTACCTTCATAATATGAATAGTTAATAGTACCTATATTTCTATATTGCTATGTTGCTCGTCAATAAATCTTTACTCTGAAACAGTCGAAAAGATTAGATTTTAATTAGATAGAGATCTACAGCTATATTACTTAAACGTAAATATGATCATCATGCTATTGACGAAATTACCACCCTGTCACTGCGAACTTAATCCAACTGAATTAGTGTAGGCTCAAGTGAAGAATGAAGTAGCGCGAAACAACACAAAAAGGCTTTTAAATTGGATAATGTATTATAATATAATAATATAACAGGTGTATTAATTAACGTATTAAGGATGTTATAACGACAATATCTGAGGATAACAGTGTGCTTTTCGAGAGTCTCTGGCTCGAGGTATGTACATTGACCAAAGACATTATTGTCCGTTTAACACCCGTGGTGCGTTCAACGTTTAATGTCCGACCAATATCTTATTTTATAAAGGGTTTTTATCGCTTTTGTCCTATCTTTGTGTTTTGTTTGAGAGATAAATCTATTTGCTTAGAAACACTAACTATAGGTAACACGATATTCTTATTTCTTTACAATACCGATTTTTTTTATTTTTTAATGAAGATGGGAAGCGAACTAACTACTAAGACCATGCTCTTTAGTGGGATTCGAATCCACGACCTCTGGCGTGCTAGACAAGCGACATAACCACTACACCATCGAGATCGGTATACCGATTTATTTATTTGAATATTTCTATCTGCCAATAGAAGTCAGTGTTTGTTTCAATCTGGCAATAAAAGTCAGTGTTTGTGTATTCTGTGCCCAATAGCAAATGTCAAATTTTTCAACATGCTCTAGGGCTGTTATGATAACAATAACGTAACGGTCGGACATTAATAAATAAACAGATCACTATAAAAATTCTACGTTTATGTTACTGTTTATTGCAATATTTACTATATTGTTGGAGAAGTAAATTTCGGTCTAGGTGTAGAGCGAGCGGCATTCAGTGTGTATTCTAGTAAAGTTATATCTATAGGCCCGGTAGTTCAGTACAAGGTTAAACCAAAAAAAAGTAGGTAACCATTTTTTTTATTGGTTAGGCGTATTTCAGTTTCTAGTTAGCTGTTAAACGAGTTTAGTTTAACCGAAAAGTTAAACCTGCGTATGTAGGCGGGTTAACCCAAAATTTCGTGGTCAACTCATGCGCAGAGCCGCAGAAAGGTTTTTAAAGTTTGGTTATGAGAGTGTTTATTAATTTGACATTTGGTGATATTGATAAGTAGCATAAAGTAATAATAGTATGAATCAGTAATTTTAATGCAAAATTCACGATCAAAAAATTGTAAATAAATATTATTAATATGTGATACGAAATTGAATTTATTTTACTTTACCAATTAGTGGGATGTTTTATGCTTTCATGTTAACAATTTAGAATCAATTCAGAAAAGGTTCATAAATTTGTTAAAATATAAATTCTCTTTTGACAAAGTACATTATCTGGAAATCTTAACTGAATTAAATCTGCAAACATTAGAAAAGAGAAAAACTATTGCTGATATGCTCTTGTTGTATAAAATCCTAAATAATCATTTAGATAATTTCAATATTATAAATTTATTAAATTTTCATGTTCCACAATCCAACACAAGAAACAAAAGTTTGTTCTATATACCAAAATGTAATACAAATAATTATAAACACAGTCCTTTAAACAGAATTATGGAAGTATACAACAGAGATTACCAGCACATAGATATTTTTTCTTTGTCTATAAACAAATTTAAAAATGTTTTAAATTGTTGATAAACTCAGATTTTAGATTTAATGATTGAATCATAATACTGTGCAATATTTTCTTTTAATTTGTATAATTTGTATTGTTCATAGTGGAAACCTATTATTGGTTTATACTGTTGGTTTCCCTAATATAAATAAATAAATAAATAAATAAATTAATTAATTTCGTCCAACAATTCATTCGCAGACTCCTTGGATAGCCGAAAAAGGCAACAAAATTCACCATCGTCTCAATAATTAAAATTATCATTTCTAATATGCAATTTGGAATCTTTCACACTCGTCCCAAACGACTAATAAAATAAATAATATGTTCATCATTCGAATCAGATGAAGGATTCACTTGGATTCGATGTGAAACCGTCCATAATATTAAAACGCAAAAATTATACTACCAAGTTAATTGGTTTTAAGCATTTCATACATGAATGACACTTCCAAATTACTACCAACACAACGAAATTATTGGTTACAAAATCCTGGTTTAGGTAACCAGGATTTAGATACTGATATACAGATGCGGAGTTAAAATGTCGGTTAAAAGTTAACCGAGATCATGTAACCAAGATTTTAACCGAGTACTGAAATACTGGGCCTTTTTATGGATTATTTGCCGCGTAGCTGACAAAAGAAAGTCACCACCCAGTATATTAATCCATAGTGGTCGTAAAAAAATATTACAATAAGTAAATTTGGAGATCTTCTGGAGTAATACCTAAACGAATGTTTTATAAATGGCTAATGATAGACTATGAACATGTTTCAAACCTGTTAATTAGCATGCCGCTGCAGGGTACATGAAAAATTCTGTTTGTAGTCAGTAGTGCTCGGACTTTCACAGTGATATTGTGGCGTGTGTTGTGTGTCCCAATGCAGTATAGCAGAATCATCAAAATGTAAGTGTACTTGATTATTTAGTACTTTAAATACATGCATAATGAGCTGTAAGTACATACCCTCCATTAAAACATGGTACCCGCTATGTCAAATTATGTACATAATACTTATAGCTATTGATTTGGATTTCCGTCTGTCGTCAGATATATCGTGAGTTGATTTGATCGTGCAATGTAGGATTTTTCATATAAATGATTACGAACTTGACAATGTTTTTAAGCACTATTTTAAAAATGAAACAAAGGGAATTAATTTGAACTAATCGTTCTAAATTTATAGCATTTAAAAGTTCAAATTGTAAACGTCTATGGAATTATTACAGCTGCCTAAATATATAATGTTGTTAAAGAGTTTTGTTACCGATTGGGTTATTGTTTAACCGTGAAATGTGTTATTTTGCATCTTTCTTATAATCTTTTTCTATTTCGGTTATCTTATAAGGCTAAACGCATTGCAAACACATCGCTTACAAGGTATACAAGCACACTGTTTGCGGCGCTTTTCATTTTCTTATGGTGGTATGAATGCTTTCAAAACTGATAGTTAAATGACATATAACCTCAAAATGATAAGTTTTTTTCTGTCGAAATAGTACTTTTAATTATGAATCTTTTGTCCTTTTTCTAGCCGATGGGACTAAAAAAGAAAAATATTTATTGTTGTCAGACAACAATGAATTTTCACCTGTGAAGCGCTATTTATACAACTGAAAATAAAACACTGTCATATTGCATACAAATCGCTTTTTTTAAATCTAAAGTCCTTTTAACAAATTATCATGTAAAATATGTTTTTTAATATACTATTTATAATCCATTTAAATTGATATCGTTTCATTTTTAAAAGGATGCACTAATCCCACTGCCGGCAGTTGCCATTTTAACTCCTCCACTAATAGTAATAATACATTTGGGTGCCATGACATGACGGCTGGTAATCGCACTTCATGTGCAAAATATATCACTTACTGAGATCCACGTAAGCAAAGCAACACACCTATACTATATAATGGGTAAAAGGCGTGATAATACATTTTTTTTTTTGAGGACTACTTTGGTCATATGTCGCCTCATGAGTGGATGGTTGTGAATTTATATATATATATATATATATATATATATATATATATATATATATATATATATATATATATAATAAGAACGACCACACTCTTCAGGGGAATTTGAACCCATGACCTTTGGTATGCTATACTTGTGATAGTAACTACTCCACCGAGATCAGCTTTTTAAAATAATTTTTTAATATATTACTTTCAAATACATAACCATGGATATGAGAAATCCCATGATTTACTATAAAATAGAAGTACGTAAAGCGTGAACGGTAAAGTTTTTTTTTTTCATGCGAATTTAAAAGTGTCATTTTAAGTGACATCAGTCTATTTATACAATCAAGTTTTAAGTAAATTAAAATATCCAAGTATCAAAACTCCGTTATACCAACATAAATTGTATTCATTGAAATCTCTTTAAATTACGATTATGGTAATTAGTGGATTTAACTGCGTACAAATATGGATAATTATATACATATATACACCTAGATTTAAATTTTTTCTCTACTCCATTGTGTCATTTTAAGATTTATGTGAATCTAACACTTATACCCACCAAAAAGAAACACAAACACAACATTTAATAATATTTAATTATAATAATAATAGTATCTTTATTTAGCTATTTACAACTAAATACATAATTAAATAAACAAATTTCAAGTTTTATACAAGATTACACAAAATAACATTGTAGAATTGAAAGACATTAGGATAAGAAACTTATGAATTACATTGATTATGCAAATACTGCTTAACACTTAACTTAAAAGATCTAATTAACGTACAATCTTATGTTTTAGCAATTAAACCTTTATCAAATATATTGTTAGATGTATTCGCTTTATTCTTTTTACAAATGTAGAAAAGATTGGCCTGTCTTATTACGTATTTATGTACATCTCTTGTAAATTTAACATTACGATATAGATAATCCGGTAATTTGCCGTTATCAATTTTAAATACAAATATCATTGCGTTTTGATTACAAAGCTGTTGAACATTTAACCAATTCAATTTTTCTAACATACTTTTCAGGTATTTCGGTTGAACGACAAAATAATACACATTGCTCTATTCTGAAGTATTTGCAATCTATCGATTTTTTTCTTAGTACACTAATATAAAATGGCAGTGAATAATTGTATTATAAATTAAAATATTTGTCCGTACAGACAAACTTCCACATATTCTTGACATGAAATAAATTTTGTTTGCAATTTTTTTACATATGTAAATCAAACTTTAGTTTTCTATCATTTATTACGCCCAAATATTTAGAATGTCCTACAAGTTCTAAATTACTTCCACCAATTTTTATATTTAATTCATTACGTAAAAATAATGTATTTTGATTTATCAATATTTAACTTTAATTTATTAACATTTAGCCAGTTGTATGCAGTGGCTAACTCGGCATTCAATACACAACATATGTTTTTCCAGTCATTACCGTGGCAATTTATTAAAGTGCCATCGTCAGACAAGTGAATTTGACAATGTTTTAAAATTGTACATATATCATTAATATAAATAATAATAATAATAATAATGGTCCTAAAACGCTACCCTGGTGAACACCTACATTACTATTCATTCATTCATACTATTCATATTACTTATAGATTGAATACCGCCTAGTTTAACATTTTGAGTTGTATTATGAAGATAATAAGAATCTAACCATTCGTAAACTGTGCCTTTGGACCTTTGACACCATACATAGACAATTTTGCTAATAGTTTATTTATATCTATAGTTTCGAAGGCACGTTTTAAATCTAAAAATACAGCAGCAATAGGTTGATTATCATCTAATAATAATTTCCAATCAGTTAATATGAAATTAATAGCAGATTCACAATAATGGTTACTTCGAAATCCTGATTGTTCATTAACAAGAAAATTATTTTCAGTACAATAGGTACTTACTTGAATTATTTTTTCGCATGCCGGTAACATGTTTATTGGACGAAATTCAGTAACTTCTTTAGCGTTAGTAACCTTAGGGATAGGGCGGATGGTCGAAGTCATTAATGATTGTGGCAGTTTTCCTTTTTGAAGGGAATTTGGCAGTTACTTCGCTTCTTTCAAAGCATGATCTAAGTTGGTAATGCAGTAAAAGCGGTAATGCACAAACGCACGTTCAAATCTTTTAGGAACTTTTAAGAAAATGTACCATATATTGAAGTCGATTAATCCGTCTCTCTTACACCTACGTCATTGTACGAGCGAGAAAACTTTTAAAGTCACTTGAAAAGAATAACTTTATCGTGAAATACACTCTTAAAAGCCTGTGTCCACGAAGATAGAATTCGGCCCGAGATCTCAGATATAGTTCTATATCATAAACAGTGAACTTGTATGATTACAGATGTTAGGTTAGTCGAATATATGAAGTTAGCTTCAGTCATTTCTACCAATACTATAAACTAATAATATATACCGCAAGAAATTGTACTGGCATAAGTAAATTAAATTTGTTTATACGTAAAAGAAATAAAAAATATGTTCCATATTTCAGCAGGTGTTTAAATATACTTGTCAGCTTTGATTGCAAATTTTTCAGGTTTCCAAACATCAACAACTTGTATGAAAAAAATTAAAAGAACGCGTTTTTTCATTATAGTTTTCTATTCGATCGGAGTTTTTAATTCGAGAACTATATCCGAGATCATCTCGGACCGATTTCTATCACGATGGACACTGGCCTTTAGACAGGTATTTAATTTTCCTATAAGCACATATGTGTTTTATGATTAATAATAACCTATTTTCAACATGGATAAGATTTATTGTGCCATCTAAGCTCACTATTTTGTTACCTCAATTAATATTTTAAAGGTGCAAAAGATAATGTTTGACACAGGAATATAAAAGGGCTAGTTACGCCACTGATAGTTTGGTGCGTTGCCAATGAGCTTTTTACTTATAAATAAATTTCATTAGTATCTTACAATGATAATAGATGTTATTATTGTTAATATTTTGTAATTTCTAAAAGCCGCACATCAGTTTAATTGATTAATAACAATTGTAGATATATAGATAAGAAGTGTGTGTCTGCAAGATATCTATAAATAGCCGCGTACAAAAAAACTATTCAATCATTCAACAATTCTTAATACGATTGGGTTGTAATGAAATCCGGCGCTGGTCGTGGATTCCCCTCTCTCCCCTCATAGCTGGCCACTACGTAAGTAGCAGATGTGTCAATTTCATTTCAATCAGTGCATAATAGGGTCCGTAATGGAATCAGCCCTCGGTCTATTTGCCCACACTTGAGGACGTCTAGCAGAGAGTGCAGTGTGTGTGTGTGTGTGTGTGTGTGTGTGTGTGCCCTGTTGATCCCCGCCCTACCCTCGCACAAGGGGTAGGACGCTGAACGTCGCCTCGTGACACTATTCGATACGCTTTTGAACACGCACGGTTCGCTGTACTTCGGGGAGGAACGCAGTGACGATGAAAATGTTGCGATTTTTAATTATTGTCCCCTGCTTCTGTCTAATATACTTTTTAACTAATAATAAATCAAGTACTGGCAACGGATTGGCAGGTAGCGTTAAAGCCGAATCAATCGAGAAAGCAAGTTAAGCAATGCTGCCCGCGGTTAGTAGTGACCACTTTGCTAAGACCCATTCCAGCGAACACTACGTGCCGTTGTCACACCACCGAAAACGAGGTGAGACCGCTTAAATAAAAAAAAATCAAGTAAAACTATTAGCAATTAAATAAACTATACGTAAATAAGTAAATTGAATATATCACTATACCCATTTTCGGTGTCGCACTCGCTATTGCAGATCTCGGCATGTGATATATTTGTGTGGTTACAAGCCGTCAAGTTATGATGGTAGTAGAGGGGAAAGTTAACATTACAACTGTCAGCTGTGGGGTTTGAACTGTAGACTTCATAATCCAAATATCGATGTGTCACGACGAAGCTATTTATTTTTATTTATAAATATTTTAATGCTTTTAATTAAACATACATTCAAACATAACATCATGTTATATCCCACAAAGCGGGGTTGCATTCATACATTCAATTAACAATCAATTTCGTCCAAACATTCCTATTCTAATAAACCACTGTCTCCACGCTGAGAATCTTTCCTTCACGCAACAAATAATCAATCATAACTAACCAATTATTACTCGGACGCCCACACAAGCGCTCACCCTCATGCATATACTTTTTTTCACATGCCACGAAACCCCACCGTTTTCTCCCGAAATAGTGAGGGAAATGTGTTTTTCCTCTCTAGTGAGGAAAATGTAGAAGTGTTACCAATATCAATGTTATTTACAAAAAATATATTCTAAAAATTATAAATAAATGTCTTATTTTATTGAAAATCCTTATTTTAGTGATACACCAGTGGCGTGCAGTGCGTTTCTGAGCTCGGTGTGCAGAATAAAAAAAATAGTTTTTTATGCTTCCCTGCAGCTACATGTAGATAATTTAAATCATTATATCACTGTACTACCCAAACTTTTTTTCCTTTCTTTTTTGTAATAAAAAACAAACATGGCCAATTGCGCTGTACATCCTGCACATATGGACTGCACGCCACTGTGATATACATATTTCAAATTGTCTTAAAATTATGTCTTATATTTTTCTTTTTCAACATTAAAACAGAATTTGACATAACATCAATTTATATTTAAGATTGGGTCATTGGCAACACTGCTGCCCCGCCTTGTATCTGATAACCTAACTTTTAACATGTCAGTTGTGTTGTCAAAGTGTATTTTAGGTCCGAGTAAATCGTTTTTAGAAACATGTCGTGAAAAAAATGTTGTGTTTACCACGAGAGGAAAGCCCATTTTTTCACTCTCATACGAATTACTTCGAGCTCGAGTGGGAAAAAGAAACGCTTTCCTCTCTAGTTTGACAACAACCTTTTAATCGACATTCGCTCAAGCTGGCCAAACTACCTGTATACTAATTCGCTCCTGCTTTCTTAACTACATTCTCAATCTCACACTTATCATACCAACAGACAAAATAATTTTTTTTCACGATCTGACACCGTGACAATAAAAATTTTTTTCTCTATTGTTATGATGTCATTTAAATTTTTTTATAAAATGTGTAACCTTTACTGGAAAAAAGGTTCCAACATATCTATTAAGAGCAAGTGATTTCATTAAATATAAGAATAAGCATTAATTTTATTTTAATGTGAAAACGGACTATATTTACATACCTAAAACATACCTAAACATTTCTCAAAGGATGTTTAATACAGTAAAAATAGAGTAGGTATGTTAATAGGCTAGAATTTTGTACCCAAGATTATTTGAAGCAAAATGTTTGGAGTCTCTGGCATACAAACCGGTCATCAATAGCGACAAATGTAGGGTGATCTCTTACAAAATAGCTACAAGCTTCTAAGGGATACCAACCGTTTATATTCACGCAAATCGATTTAAATCTTCGACACGGTTATAAATATATCGCCTTTCAAACAGAAATCCTATTTTTTCACTTTACCAAGTAAACATAGATTGAGTTGAATATTTTAGATAGAAAGATTATAAACACATATAGTAGGTACTACGAAAATATTAAATAACATTTTAAACAGAGAGGCAAATAACTCCGTGAAATGAGATCCTCAGTTCGAATCCCACTGTTGACAAATTATGTGCGTCCCACTAACATCTTTGTTTTTGACAGCATTCTACGCGCACCAAAAATATATCATAAGTATGAGTAAATAGTTAATATAGGACTTATTAATCCTTTCGATAATTCGAAATTGAAAATAAACTATTCATCCGCAAGATGTCAGATGTGGTAAAAATATAAGTATCAAAATACTAACTTGAAAGTTGGTGTAAGTTGTAAATCTATTGCAAATTCGTACTAGATGAAACTATTAACTAATCCGGCGAGAAAACCATTCATCATTGTCAATTAGTTGACTAATTTAAATCATCACAATTAATTTAGCGAGTCCCGCCTCTCGGCAGCTTTCGTTTAGCTCGGCGTCCGCGTTTGTTTCCCGTCTTGCGCGCCGCAAGCTCCTTTTGTTTTCAACCGCATAACAAATCATACTCATAATTACTAAGCAAATAAAACATGAACTCTCAGTCTCACACACTCATACATCCGGCAAGTTGATGAGTGCGGCTCCGCCCGCTGGAGACCGGCAGCCAATGACGCGCTCTCTTGTGGATACCGACCGCCTATCAAAGCGCAAGTTGCCCCTCCCGCGCTCGCGGGGCAGCGGCACTCCGCCATGTTCCAGAGAGGGGATGCTGTGGTCCATCTCTTTGAAGAGATTTTAGCCGAGATGAAATTTTAGTCCAGCACAAATCTTTGCTACGAATACGACTTGACTTACACGTGTATCGAATGATGTTGACAACATGTGATCGTGGTGCGAACCTCTAGTGCAACTTGTTATTAGGTGTGTCATCGTACTAGCATAAACTCAATAATGACAATGATGATGATGCAAAGAATAATTGAGTCAGACACAATTGTGGAGAAGCTGCCGGTAGTGGACGTGGACAGCCAGCACCAGGTGTTCCTCCAGCAGAAGCGCATCACGGACGACTCACGAGACGCCGAGACGTGCGACAAGCACAGCTCTTCCGGCGACGACCAGCTCCTCGTGGACGTGGAGAACGACGACACTCTCTGCCCGGTGGACCTGACGCGTCGACAAGAAGACAAATTCACAAACTTCGAGAGCCTTATTCCTAAGAAAGTGTGCGACGGCGGCGAGAGTGTGGTGAACCGCGCGGACAGTGTCTGTAGTGACGTCAGCCGCTCCGCGAGCCCGCGCGACGTCGTGAGTCCGTCCGTCGTGAGCCACAACCGACGGCTCGCGTTCTCCGTCGAGAACATTCTGGACCCCAATAAATTCACTGGCAGACAAAGTGTGTACAGTGATTCCGGCAGCAATGGACTTGTTAACTGCTGCTGGAAACCGCACCAGGATAATGTCAACGCAGAGATGGAGGGCCCAGATGGTAGGTGCTCATTTTCTTCTTCTAATCTTTTTTATTAGATGCTTCAGAGCGGTAAGATTCATTCTAAGTTAGCTGCCAATTGCTTCGTCGCAGTAATAATCCCATTTTTAAAATGTGTTTTATCTTTATCTTTCATGTATTTTTATGTATGCAATAGTAGAATGAGTTAAAGGTATCTTGATAAATTGGCAACAATGTTTGTAAATGCTTATCAGTTATTTCAATTTAATATTGTTTGGTCAAATCAAAGTGACACAACTGTCAAAATTATTTCAAGCAGCTATAGTTGGAGTGCATTCTTCACTTGATCTTAAATGTCAACAATCTAGCATTGTTCAACTCCATCGGTCTATTATCAAACAAGTGTATTCACCACAACATGAAACTCAAATATGTAATTGTAGTCATATTTAGTGAAGAACAGTTTCCTGTTGATATGTAATATAAATTTTATGAAGCCGTTGGAATTTACATTGTTCTTCTACATGGTTTAATTTAAAATCTTTGAAATTTATTTGCAATCTGTAGAATATACAAGTCACAGCATTTCACTAAATTTGCTATCCTGATTACTTAAGAGAAAAATGCTTCAAATATAATTTAGTACAGATTTAAATTTTACTTATTATTAAACTGTTTTATTTTTTATTTATTTAAGCATTGAAGAATTATAATTAAAGCTAAAACTAGAGATTTCAAACAATTTATAATTATTTCTGTATATTTCCTTATGGTCAACAGATTAAGAATAACATTTATTTGTATTAAAATATTTTTTGTGCAACAGGACGCAAAATAAGCATTTCGCAGCCGCAATACAGACCGCGAAATTGAATTTCGCGGCTGTTGTTATGGTAACGGCAACGATATCCAAAATGATTATTTTTTACCCTATTTCGCGACAGTTGTTTTGGTACCGATCGCGAAATAGGTTAAAAAGCAATCATTTGACACTTGAGAATTGACATTATTTTAAAAACTAATTGTTTTGTTTATCAAATGTCAATCCCATAGCCACTTTCTATGACAATAAAACTGTTTAAAATTTGTAATTAATATTTTTACGGTTGCACAAAAAATAGTATGTCCCGCAAGCAGCCTCGGCGATAATTTTTCTCTTGGTACGCTAAAAAGTTTACAAATAACTATTACTCCAAATTTCAAAATTAAATAAATAATAAACATAATTATATATAGTAAATTTAATGCAGAATTGAATTGTCTGCAGTTTGATTTATATGCTTTAAAATAATCTAAAATTTAAATGCGTTAGATTCACTTCTCCCGTTAAATAATTTATTTTATTTAATTCCGTTTTGTAAAGTTGAATTTTACCTAACCTTATGACGTTATGAAACGTCACTTTTTACACAATTGTTTTGAAATGAGTTTTGTAATAGTTATTTACATTATACGTGCGGTAAGTTTAGTTTTACAGCGCGAAGTTTTGTATTGAAGCACGACGCGCAGCGGAGTGCTTTAATAAAACTGAGCGATGTATAATCAACTTAACGCACACATAATGTATTACATTTTCTGGCCTACTACTTGAAAAGAAAGATTTCCATTTATAACCTAAAAATATGACAATTTAATCAAATTTCAAAAATCATGAACACTGTAAAATCGTAGTTACCGCAAACCTAAATGATGGTTGTTTGTTATGTTTCCAGTTCAGGAGGCCAGAAAAATCTTTACGTAACTGAGTTACGTAAAGAATTTTTTGCGATACCTGTTCTCTAAGTTACCCATTAATAACAAAATTTAAACACAGGAAGTGGAACTTTTATTGTACAATTGGTTTTCATGGTTACATCATTTACTTACCGTCCACGGTGGATGGTAAGTGAAACTTACCGTTAATGGTGGACGGTAAGTAAATATATATCATTCGAATTTTATTTCTAACCTCAATCTGTCAGCTGTTAATTTTGATACCTATTTTTCCTTTTCTTATATTTACGCAGGTATTGCAAAAAATAACTTACTAACCTCGAACTGTAAGTGATTTTTTAGGCCTCGAATGTTTAGGAAATCTCGACCCTACGGGGCTCGATATCCCAAACTATATTCTCGACCTAAAAACTATCACTTACAGTTCACGGTACGTAATATACTATTACACAACCGATATTCAATTAAATCAAATGCCATGTAGATGCCTACTTTAATAATAAATAAAATAATTTATTGCTTGTCAAATATTGACAATGTATAATTTGGAAGGTAGAGGTATGAAATTACGGAATTAGATAAAATATTGTACGTAATTCGTTATGAAAAGCAATATTGTTTAAATCGCTCTTTTCATAACTGATTACGTAAATAACTATTTTTTAACCCTATACTTATAATTTTTTAACATTCCTCAATAAATCAATTAAAAATAATCTATATACCTAACATTTGAAATTAGGATATATTGTTGCGTTGAATAAGGGGAGACATGTAGGAATTATTTCACATAGTTAACAAAATTCGGTTCTTCATTAATTGATATAATGGAGCAATTAATTTCATTTTCAAATTTTTATTTTGGAATCCATTAAAAACTCGACAATTAATTTTCCGGTAAATTAATTACATCCCAGTACGGTTGTCTTCTCCTGAATTAAAAACGTGCCAAAGGTAATGAAGATATGAGGCATAAATCACAATAAATTGGACATCGGACGGGCGAAATTTCGCGTTACGTTGATACATTATGGTATTACATATATATTATACAGGTACCTGATATACAGAGCGTCCTATAATGTGTCTATAGGTAAATATTTTTCTATAAATCAGAACGAATATAGCAAATTTTTCTAAATTTGAAATACTTAAGTACTGCACGGTATATTTTTTATGATCATTTCATTCTAATTCACTCATTTTAAATTTGCAATCTTCTATTATTTTCATTTGTGATATATTTGTTTTGAGTACAAAATGATCAAATTAAATATTAAATAAGATTTCAAAAACAAATGAACCATGGGAATTAATCCCTGAGCGATGTCATTGAAAATAGTTTATGTTTTATTTGTATTCCCTACTAAATTAATGTATATAAGAGTTTTTCTAAATGGTAAATATAGAAATAAACACCTTTAATCATAATTTAGTACTTATTTCTTTTAGTAATGGACATATTCGAAAGTATAATATTTTGACAATACAAAAAACAGGTTTATGCCCGGTTACACCAACGCTACTTAAATTTTAAACAAGGTTTAAATAAATAAAAACGTATCTAATTTTTCACATCAATGTCAATTACTCCAAATGACATATAAATTCGATTTGCTTTTATTTATTTAAAAACCAAGTATAAAATTTAACTAACTTTGGTGCAACCGGGCATTAGATAATTAATTTAATATTTTATAGTTACCAGAACAGTGCATATAGTTACTTGAATGTAACTAATTATTTTTCACATTTTCTTGTGCTGTTTGAAAAAGTTAAATCTAGTGCAGTTATTAGCCGAGATTTAATTCCTGGGTTTATCTTAGGAGTCAATAGATAATGATTTTAATTACTGTTTTTTTTTTATTCATATTTATTTCGAAAGTAGGTACATATACCTGCACACTACAGTAATCCGCAATTGGTTCTCTTTATGTCTTCCATTTAAAAATCAAAGACATAAGAGTTAGTGTTAGACGCTTACTCTTAGGGCTAATTTTATCATCTACGATTAAAGTGTGTAATTACATAACTACCAATTAAACGAAAAGTGTTGTATCAATGATTTCATTTATATAGTAATTAAGTTATTAACCGTTCTCAATTAATAAATTCGGCCCGATGTTTTCCATAATTAAACGAAGTGTTACAGTTACCGGTATTTCAATTACTTGCAAAGTAAAAATTGAATTCCCCTCACGTAGGCGGGTGCAGAGTGACAAGCCCTCATGCAAATCCAGGGGTATATAAAGTTGAAGCTCTCCAGATCCTATAATCCCGGCAGGCGGTGGCGGCGGTAGTGGTGGCGTGGGCGGCGGCGCCGTCACGCACACAGCCGCACCGCTGACACCGCGGCCACAGCGCATTGTTTTAGCGGTTGAACAGACAAATGAACGCGGTTAACACGTTCGTCGCTTGTTACGTATTGATTTCACGCGATGCGCCCGGCGTCCCGACGCCCGACCGGCCCTGCGTCCCGAGAGCCCGTGAATTACGCGGCTCACACGTTAAATCGCCCGGTGACACGCCGGCCGATTGGTTACCACCCCCGCACCACTCCCCGTGGTTTACATGCCTCGCGTATCGTTTACCTGATCCGATGAACGCTTCGTTAAATAAACTGATTTTATTGGTTTTACGAGATTTTTCGCGATATTAAAACCTCATGTTTTGGGGTATATAGCCAGCATTAGATTCTCTTTTCAATTAAATCTCAAATTACCAATGTGTCTCATCTTGCACTCACTTCCTTGTTATGTCAATTATGTCATCATCATTATCATCATCTTCTTCGGTCAATGATTACCTAGGCCTTGGGGCCTATTCTGGCTCAAAACTCCATCTCTTTCTTGGTTGTCCAATGTCTCCTTTGCTTTTAGATTTGTATTGGTCTGCGAATTCTAGTATTCTATCCGTTTCCATTCTTTGTAAATATTGCTGCCAGTAGTGCCATTTTGTCTTATAGTCTCTAATTTTATTGTTACCTGCAAATATTACTTGTTCTTCTCTGGTATTATTGTTATTAACCATATCACGTCTGGTGCGTCGCTTAACAATTCTTAGGAATTTCATTTCGGCTGTCTGATTTTTATTTTCCTTTTTATTAATAGTAATAGTAACTAGGGGGGCTAGAAGTCCGGGTCAAGGGACTATTTGTTATTTATATTGTGGGTGATTTGTGATAACGAGCAAGTTAAATGATATAAGATAAAAAAAAGGTTAAGAAAAGTAAAGAACCTATAATGCATTATTTTTATGTACAATAGAGGCAGGACAATCTCGAGGGCGATAAAGGAATTCGCGAACAAGGTCTACACACTATATTTTGTGCAACCGTAAAAAATATTAATTACAAATTTTAAACAGTTTTATTGTAAATAGAAAGTGGCTATAGGATTGACATTTAATAAACAAAACAATTAACAACAACCACGAAATTATTTCGCGTCAGGTTGTACAAAAATACACCTCTCAAATTAATCTATAATCAAAGCTTTTTATATTATGCTACCCAAGAAATTTGTTCTAAGTTTGCACCCCCTGACAAATTAGTAGTAACCCGTTTCATTTCCTTAATTTAATACTTGTATATTTGATATTTCTAAACAGCACTAAAAAATATAATAGTTATTTTTCTACAATCGTTGCACAATATCGACATTGTTATTTCATTTTTGGTTAGGAAATGTTCAAAATTGTCGCTCTAGGGCGACAAAGTGACATATTGTCGCACTAGTGCGACAAAAACAAAACAAAAATAAATTAGGTAAAAGAAGTAAATGATGCATTGGATTTTTCTGGTAATAACCTTGCTATTGCAAATACAGGCATATACGTCCATACACTTCAACTTAATCACCATAAACGTTTTCACTCTGTAGACTTTATGTCAAATGTACTCCATATGTCAAATGTACTCCATGTGTCAAATTATGATTTCTTTGAAAATTTTTATTTTGTTTATAAACGTTGTCATGATTACGGTGACATGGGTAACTACAATTTTATTGAATTGTTATAGGCGTGACCAAAGATAATTTTGAAAATTAATTTTTTTCTACAGCTTGACATTGTTCAACGATTGTAGAAAAAATATTGTGTGTATCTCGTCGGATAGAGCTTGTTCGGTGCACTTGTCGAGTTGTTGATCTCGGCTTCGCCTCGATCAACAAATTCTCGCCGCGTGCAACAAACAATGCTCTATCCGCACTTGATACACAAATAACTATTGTGTATCAAGTGCGGATAGAGCATTGTTTGTTGCACGCGGCGAGAAATTGTTGATCGAGGCGAAGCCGAGATCAACAACTCGACAAGTGCACCGAACAAGCTCTATCCGACGAGATACACACAATATTTTTTCTACAATCGTTGAACAATGTCAAGCTGTAGAAAAAAATTAATTTTCAAAATTATCTTTGGTCACGCCTATAACAATTCAGTAAAATTGTAGTTACACATGTCACCGTAATTATGACAACGTTTATAAACAAAATAAAAATTTTCAAAGAAAGCATAATTTGACACATGGAGTACATTTGACATATGGAGTACATTTGACATAAAATCTACAGAGTGAATACGTTTATGGTGATTAAGTTGAAGTGTATGTACGTATATGCCTGTATTTGCAACTGCAAGGTTATTACCAGAAAAATCCAATGCATCATTTACTTCTTTTACCTAATATATTTTTGTTTTGTTTTTGTCGCACTAGTGCGACAATATGTCACTTTGTCGCCCTAGAGCGACAATTTTGAACATTTCCTAACCAAAAATGGAATAACAATGTCGATATTGTGCAACGATTGTAGAAAAAGAATTAAGTCACAGATTTGGCTTTTGTTGCAAATTTCCATAATGAGTTTTCAATAGATAAGTGTTTTGGGGTCGCTGGACTATAATAGGTACACTTTTTTTATTTGTTTAATAATTATAATATTTTTAAAAATTCGCATAGGTATTTATTTCACTTTACATGAAGTACAAATTTTCAATCCTACTGGTTTAAATTCAATTAATTTGTTCAATAAACAACATTAGGTATGTGATTACTTGTAATATTTAAAAGTTAATTTAATTTTTATCATATTTAATTTAATTTACTGTCCAACAGGCAAAGCTCAATTACAGGACAGGTTTAATATGTACACATACAGATAATAAATGAAGAGAATATAGATAATAGATGAGTGAAACAATTTATATAATATGTAACAAATCAAAATAATATATATAAAAAAAAATATATCATCACGCCTTTTACCCATTAAGGGTGTGGCACTCTGCTTACGCAGATCTCGGTAGGTGATATATTTTTGCGTATGAAATGCGGTTACCAGCCGTCAAGTCATAGCCCCCAAAGTTGTTAGTGGAGGGGGAACCACAGGGGTAAATTTAAATTGGCAACTGTCGGTACTGGGATTCGAACTGAGGATCTCACGATCCACAGTCCGATACGTTGTCACTGAGCTATTTACCCCATCAAAATAATAATTATACTAAGTACACAAAGCAAAATCATAACAAACGAATTTAAACAACGGCACTAAAAATATGCTTACTATTGAAGTCTTGAAACATATTTTATATTATATATATTAAAATATCCTTTTATATAGGTAACACAAGGTGTTCGAAAAGTAGTGATAAGCTTCAGAGAGAATGATTTTTAAATTAATTTGGAGTATAATCTTAATGCAAAACATTTTATATGGTCCTTCCTAAAGCCACAAGAAGCCAATAAACGTGGAAATGTGCGATTTTTTTAATAAAATATAATTTTTTGTTTACTTTCAAAAAGGAATGGGAAAAAATTACATTGTTGTAATTAATCGTTTAATATCAATCAATCAATTTTAACACCTTTTCAGACGCATTTTAAAATTTTTATTACATATGGCAACCTTTCACAAAATAGTTATATACGATACAAGTACGTAAAGCTTGTCTTACGCTTTACGTATGTGTATCGTACAATATTTTATCTACGATATTATGAAAAACCCCAATAAATATAAAAAAAAAATTTTTATTTGTGAAATAAAATTACAATATTAAATGAGAAGTTTGCCATGATAACAAAAATTTTGCAAATTTGGCGTATTTAAAAATTTTAATCACTCGTGACTAATGAGATCGTGTTACTAAACAACCGTTTTACAATCTTAAAACTAACAACTAAACATCAATTTTACACACTATCGTAGATAAAAGCTTTTTTTATTAAGTTTTGACATTTAACATTTGACATGTTATCATTCATATTGATTTGCTTAGTTACCTAATAACTGCTACAATAATTAATTGATTCGGTGTCGCCAATTCACATTTCTTTTCAGTATCTCATGTGGCTTTACTAAGGGCCATACAATTTTTTTGCATTAGAATTATCGACTGTAAATCGTTCTACCTTAAGCTTATCACCACCTTTTCGAACATCCTGTATACCGATAGTCAAGAATTTATCAATAACAAATTTTTGTTTTTAATTTCAACAAACGCTTCCTTATGCTATGATGTAGGGATTTTATCGCTGTGCAAATGAAGCATTCCGATTGGCTTATAATTTAATGAAGGAAACAATTCCTACAATATATATTTCCATTTCCACAAGGAGTTTGTTATTCTCTACCTCTTCCTCCCTCAACATCCTCGATCTTTTTCAACATGTCAAATATGCGTAAAGCTAATTACTGTTATTAAAAGGTAAATTGATGCAGTTGTTCCGTTAGCAATTTCACTCATCAGTGTTCCCAGCTATTGAGCAAATTAATGTAATGTAAATAGAGTTATTAATGCTTAGTTGAGCATAGTCGTGAATTCGAATTAAATTTATGTACGCTGATTCGAAATATCTGCGTTAATTAATTCGGAATATTATAAAAAGTCAATATTTGCTGATGTTTCATCAGTAAAAAATGCGTAATAGGTTAATAACGATGCTTTCAAGGCGAATAATCGACTCGACAATTAGCAATTTTATCACTATTCATTAAATTAGTTCGCCAAACTTTCTGCTTCATATACAAATTCAAATATTAAATTTTTATTAGTTTATTTTCTATAACTCTTTTATTTTCTAATAAATAATTCATTTAAATTAAAAATAGGCTGTTACTATACTAAAATTTTCGAACATAAGTACGTATTATGTTTTATGGGTATATTTATTTCGCACTAACTTATTTATTTTTAAGCAATCGTAACGAAGAAGAGTGGTACGATTACCGACTAGAAAAATCTTGTGTGACACCACATGACATATAAATCTGAATTTAAATGTTTAATAATTACACTTTACACATGTTTAACATATAGAAGAGTTGTTTTATTAGCAGCTATTATTATTATATTCTTCAAATATACGTATTATAAAACATGTAGTTTAGTTTTCTCTAAAATGGAAGCAGATGCAAAAAGCTGTATATAAGTTTTCTTCGAAGCTAATGTCAAATTTCTACAGCAAATATAAAAATAAGAACTAAATTACAAACTTGAATTAAGCAGATTGTGTTACAGAAACATATATACAAGTTTATACAGAAAATTAGCAACTAAAACAAGTCCGGATTAATAACTTTCGGGGCCCTAAGCAATTTAAATTTCGGCGCCCCCTTTTTATATATTTTGTGGTATATTTTAACATTTGTCACTATTTATACACCCACATTTATTTAACTAGAAATATATATCTACTTTGGTAAAATCGCAGTTTAAAAACATTTTTCTGTATGTATTTAGTTTTTAATGCCTTTATTGTTTTCATTTTTATGTTTTGATATGTGTACTACCTTTTATACTTTTCTAAAACCCATTTTTAACAGGGCACGATTCTTGAATCGTGTATTTAAAAATAAAAATAAATTTTGTTTCACTTTTTATAAAAAAAAAAGGGGGGGGGGTCGGACGGGGCACTAAACAATTGTTTTGTTAGCTTGTGCGTTAATTCAGTATTGAACAAAACTAAAATAACTAGCTTTTATCTTCTTAGTTTAATTTTGCGCATACGCGTACCACAGCTGCTTTTAGATAGAGTTTTTAAACTTTATAGGTTAGGTTTCATAATAATCTTTTTATTTGTCATGTTTCGAACCATTTCTGTTTCTAAAATTTACTATAAATACCATTCAATAATATAAATACAGATGACAGTTGATCATATTATCAGATGATATTTATTAGTATTATTACATGCTCAACCTTAATATAAATTTTCTGTATATGCTTACATTTTTTTATAATGTTCGTGAAAATGTTAATGTCAATTTAGCAGTAATTTATTTCTTAATATGAACTGAATACATCCGGCAAAAATTTAATATTTGAAACAAATTCAATTATTGTTTTATGTGTCCTATAAACTTACATATTGGCTGGTACCAAGAGCTTCGGTTTTAGCGCTGTAGAATGTTCTAAAATAATTTTATTAAAATAAACTTCAAATAAATCAAATAAACCAGACCTGCAACCCTCACCGTATAGAAAATATGGCCTTTTTAAAGTTTATTTTTTCTCTGAAATTCAGGCTTTATTTTATAATAATTTAGTTCTATTTTGATCATTTCCCAAGTGAATCCGATTGCGTAATTGCAATACAAAAATTTATTTCTAAATATATTGATTTTTTACTTATTTAAGAGGGGGAGGCGATAGGCGGTAATTAAGTAAATGAAAAATTATTTTTTTAGTCCTTAATATGTTCCTTTCTAGTGAAATAAATCATTTATAGGCTTGTTTTCTTATGGACTATTTCTCTAATTCTTAGTTGGAAGCAATGTTTGAAATTCTTTGTATAAATATATTATTTTAAACCGATAAGAATTAGTATGCATCACAAAGTTTTCCGGCGGAGACCGCAAATTTTCAACCCTCATTCGAAAAGGAAAACAATGACGTCACCACGCGCCAACTCAAAACGACGTCACTTCCTTGTATAAATACTTGAAGCTATTTAACGTCGCTTGAAATTCTCCTTGCTCCACCTTCTCCTTTCTTCTCTCTCCGTTCCTCTTAGCGTCGTCTCCTTCCGGACGGAACCGGAACATGTAATTAACAGACTTAGCGTAATTGCCTCGGGGATCGTTAGCAAGCTGTGAACTTTCTAATTAATCCTTTGGTTTCTAGAAACGTTAGACATATTAATTATTTACGTTATGCTCTCTGTTTACTTAATATCTTTGGCCGCACTTGGAACTTAGTGCCCCTCTTTGGCCCGCCCGGCTTCGAGCACCTGATGGCTTGAAGGAAAACATAAGCGAAACGTTCCGCTTCTGTAATTACTACGTTCTTCTTGATTAATTATTCTTGCTAATTGGGTTTTATTAAGTTTTCAGTTGTGTTTAACTACATGCTATATGACGTCATTGTGCGACCGACTCATTTTGTTTCACGGTCTCCCTTTAATAGACTCCCAAATTTTCAAATATAATAATCTTTATTCTGTCCACAATTCGTTAATAGATTAACTGGGATTGTATTTGCCTAAAAAAGTAGCAGCAAATGAGTACAGCTGTGCTGTTCTGACGTCACTTCCTTTTTTATATGAGGTTTATTAAAACATAAATGAGCTCAATAAAAATTAGATATAATAAACAAACAATAAATAATCTTTATATTCTAAATAAAACATTACGATTAAAAAATAAACTGTAACAGGAATATCAATAAATTATGTTTGGGTAGTACATGTCAAAACAATAATAGAAGGTCAAATAATCATTTATCCGGAAATTTTTAATTCCAGAGTAATATCGATATAAGTTTAAATTTTTATTATATTTTCTATTTTAAATTTAATCGCAAGGTTTCAAAAAAGGGAAAATATAATTGAGCCAGTCTTTTCTTTCATTATTTATTTATGGCAGTTTTTTTCATAACCTGTACCTCTACGGGTACTATATTTCGTATATTTTTACTTCAATGTCAGTTAATAACGTCGGTGATCAAAGAATTTGTCCCCATTCGTCAATCCATGATGCGAAGACGAATAGAAAATTACCTACAAGCTCTAAGAGGACATATGAAACATGTATTGTAATTTGTTTCATTATTGAAAAGTAATATGGTTATTTACATTACAAGCAAGGTAAAATAGTTTTTACTGCTGAATGGTGGAAATGACCGGCGAGCCGCTTAGGCTGTCACCTCCTTAAAACAGTAAACAGTTACCTTGCGTGTATTGTACAACTTACTTATTCCTCATTTGTAAATCAGTCCTGCCAGTTACACACAACTGTTCTGCCAAAAATTATTTTACTTGTTACTCACTTGTAAACATCACTTACCCAAGTCTCTATTGCCTTTGAAAATGAATCATTACAAGTTACTAATTGTAAAAATTTTACAAGTTAATAAACAAGGTAAACAATGCAAGTTGCCACAATAATACTTACAAGGCTTATGCGAAATCATTTAAAAAAACGCTAAATTTTCCCTGATCAAGGTCATAGTATGACCGAAACGTTGGATTTTTAGCGAAAATAATTTTTTTGACTGCATTCCGAAGAATTTTTAAATCTTAAATATAGTAATACCTTGTCAATATTTTTCAGATAAAAATTTGAATATAGTTATTTACCCAACATTAACAATTCTTTTATATTCCAGGTAAAGAAATGCACCATTCGGAGGAAGAAGACGACATGGCGAGCGACATCAGCGAAGACTTAAAAGACTCCTCCTCAAAGAAGAAAAAGAGCGACTCGAAATCTTCTCAAAACACAGGCAAACCTCGAAGAGCTCGAACTGCGTTTACTTACGAACAGTTAGTGGCCCTCGAGAACAAATTCAAAACCACGCGGTACCTCAGCGTGTGCGAGAGACTCAACCTCGCACTCAGCCTGAGCCTAACAGAGACGCAAGTCAAAATCTGGTTTCAAAACAGGAGGACAAAATGGAAAAAGCAGAATCCAGGAATGGATGTGAATTCCCCCACGGTACCACCGCCTAACGTAGGCTCTGGAGGAACTTTCCCTGGATTTCCCGGACACCACACGCATTCAGGATTGTTGTACCCGCACCATGTTCCCTATGGAAGTGTATACCCGCTCCAGGCGACCTCTTCGGGGAGCTACACACCTTATTTTCATTTAACGAATCATTCGCACAGTCTAGGATCGTGAAAATAAAATTATTGAAGGAGTTATTTATATTTTATTGTAAATATTTATTATTTCTGTAATGATAACATTATTGTGGTAGAAAACGGACGTTGAATTTGTCGGGACTGTGCAACTGACACTGAAGCCAACAAAACAAAACTGATCTAATTTAAATATAAGTACAGATGAACCAAGCGGATCAACCCGTTACTAAATTCGACTGGATAATTAACACTGAAAAATAAAAGAATTAATCAAATATTAATTTAATTTTTACGAACTGTCTTTCGAATTAAATAATAAGCCATTATTACAATGAAAATTTACCGGGTGTAGAATTGAAATGTGGCGTATAGGGCCTTCAATATTATTTTTTATATTGCAGTATCTTTTTAACTATTCATTTTACAGCAAAAGTATAAATACAATAGTATATTATGTTATTAGGCGTAAATGTGATACTTTAATTGCTGAACATGTAAGTTTGAACGACGAGCGAAGCGGGTCGGACATTTACGTACGAAGCATTTACATTTACTCCGAATAACACATGCTATTTTTCTTCAAACGTAGAAAATAGAACTATAAATCATTAAAAAAATTCCCAAAAACTTCAAAAAATATTCTGCATTTATAGTTGCCATAGAATAAGCTGTTTTGTTATTTTTGTTTCATTTTTAACAGTCACATTATTGAATTATAACTATTTTTAATAATATTTTACTTCATCCGCCGCCGGAGTAGAAGTGTTGCCAAGGAGACACTTTTACGCCGGCGGCGACAATAATAAACTTCTGTTTGTTGAATACAAATACATAACATGACGTTTGAAGAAAAAAGTTTTTGTAAATCCCATTCTACAAAAAAAATACGGCTATACTGTAATAAATAAATCAAAAACTGTTTTATGATATGTCAAATATTTTTCGTTTTTGTTCAATTTTCCATAGCTGTGTTACAATTATTCTAATAATTATCAACTATAGTTTTATTGATGTATGGTGAAATACTAATATTAATGTAACTAAATGGACCTAAGCAATCGTTTTAAAATTCTAAACAACTTTTGTATTTACACTTTTGTTGCAAAGTGAATAGGCAAAAATATATACCACTAAAGTTTCATTGAAACCCCTATACCCTATATTTTGTTTCTACACCTTCATTAGTTAATTTAATAATATGTTTATGTCAATTAATACCTAACTTAAGATTATTTTGTTACTAATGTCCTACTGTCGTTCTCTAAGGGTTCCTCAAGTTCACTCCACCAAATTTAAGAGTTCTTCTCAATAGTTTTCCGGCGTACACAAGTATGTCATCTAGTCCACCTAGCGTATTGTATGCGCAGTACAATTTATTTCACTTTTAATGTTTTACTTATTTGGACCACGTTACGGGTGTACGATAAGTTTCTTAGTTCCTCGATTTTTATTCTGTCCTCCCAAAATAAAAAGTGAATTGCATAGGTATTTGGACATTGACCACATCTTCCCCCCATAATTCATTGCTGGAATTATACAAGCATTAAAGACTTAGCCTTTAATTCTCATGGAGAATTTTCCCTTAAAAACTTTTAATTCTCCGGTGGTTTTCCTTGACTACTTTGAAATGGAAGGAAATCAGTTGGCCCAAGTAAATAACGTCTTCTTTATATTTGATTGTTGTATCTTCAATCAGGACAGTGTTTTTGGCCATTTGTTAGAAGGTTTGTTTTTTGCACATTTCTTTCTCAACCAATTGTCAAGTTTATTACAATTTTACCCTTTCAGATTAGTGTGCGTATGAATAAAATGAGAACGGTTTCCGTTCTCAGCGTGTAGGGATTTATTCCCTTGGTTCATTATTTAGAATGTAAATGAAAATTAAGCAATGATGAAATTAGTGCAATCTGTATTGAAAAAAAGTATCTCTGCTTATCTAATTAGATCTGTTTTGCATTGTTCGCAAATTAATTTATACCTAACTAGTTGTAAATTGTGCCACAGTATAAATAATTAGTTGATTATTTTATATTTGAATTTTGTATATTTATTATTCTGTACTTAATGAAATGTGGCATTAATTTGTCTGTAAAGACCAGAAGGACATATTTATTTGTTTCATATGTCGGCACACTGTACATTTATAAACCATATGTAAAGCACAATTTGTAAATAATAATTATTAGTAATTATAATAAATTACACTTTATTTATTCCATGTTAAAGTATGTTTGCATTGATTTTAATATAGGCTGAAAGCGATAGCAAAATAATAGTTCATATTTGAAGCCAGTTATACTGATACCTATTTTAGACTTAAAACAAAAACATTCTAATAAAATTAATATAGATTATATCATTTCACAAAGATCAAAAGGAACATTTAAAATACAACAAATATATCATAACACTTACTATCATATTAACGGCACAACTCTTTTCTAGGAATAAAGACAAATTCATAATAAATAGGACTTCCGTACTCTTTAGAATTAGATATAGTATGAAATAAATAACAAATCTATGATGTTGACACCACACGACATTCCTATATAATATAAATATAAATTTGATTATTTAATAATTGCACCTAAAGCACATGTTCGACATTTAGAAAAGATGTTTCAGTTATTTGTTTATTCTCATAACGGCTATAATAATTGAAATGCATTTGAACTTGAATTTAATTTATCCCAAAATTAACCGCTATTAAAATATTGCAAATAATGTTTTTTTGTTCCAGACATTATTTTATATGAAATGGAGAAGTAGTGTTTTTAGAGACCTTAAGGAATAACATTTTTTTGTTTTCACTCTCTTCAAATAAAATAACTCTCATAAAAAACAAGAAAAATACTTTAATCGAGGTTTTTAATTCGGTCATTTCGATGAAGATAAATTTTTGATTTTGTAAAAACTGCTCTAATTAATTAACTGATTTGTCTTAACTTTTATCGTTATAAAGTAATAGTAAAATCAATAGTAATAATAATAAATAAATATATCATCACGCCTTTTACCAATTATGGATGTGGCACTCTGCTTACGCAGATCTCGGTAAGTGATATATTTTTAAGTATGAAGTGCAGTTACCAGCCATCAAATCATAGCCCCCAAAGAGGAAGAACCACAGGGGTAAATTTAAATTGGCAACTGTCAGCTGTGGGATTCGAACTCAGGATCTCACGATCTACAGTCCAACGCGTGACTACGGAGCTATTTACCCCATAAATAATTATAATAAATTTTATAAAATTTGATGCTAGTCCTAGCAATGAAACTTATTAAGGTTTTTTGGGAACATGAATAAAAATTTTCAAATTTACACTATTCTATTAATTTTCTTAGAAATTATTTGAATCAAAGTCTCCCTTAAAGAATTTTTTCTGCTCTACGCAAGAGTTCTATTGAAAATTGTTCAGAATGAAATTGAAAAAGTCATTCCATCTAGTTCTTTAAAAAACGCAAAATTATCATTGAAAATTCATGGGAAATTTCAACCTCTTTCGGAAATTCGAATCAACAAATTTTTAACTTCGACAAAATGAGCATCTTACTTTAGTAATATATACCGGGTGTAGAATAGAAATGTGGCGAGCTATTTTCTTATATTTTGCTGTAAAATTTTACCTATTTACTTTACAGTAAAAGTGTAAATAAAAAGTAGTTCGAGCATTAAAAATTTGGTAACCTAAGTATTAGTATTTTACGATATATCAATCATATTAAAATCAATACTTAATAGGAAACTTGTAACACTGCCATGGACAGAAATAAAATCTCAAATGTACCATTATATCATCACAATCTTGAAACTACAGAAAATAGTACAACTCTGTAATAAATAAATCTAAAACTGCCCGCGGTTAGTAGTTGGATGGGTGACCGCTTTGCGAAAACCCATACCAGCGAACACTGCGTGCCGTTGTCACACCACCGAAAACGAGGTTCCAAGGCGGCATATAACCTCAGCAGTTGAGACCGCTTACAAAAAAATAATCTAAAACTGTTTTCTGAAATGACAAATATTTTTCCTGACCGTATTACAATTTTTCTAATAAATATTAATTTTAATTTGAATGATATAACGTGAAATACTAATATTTTGGTAAACAAATGGACCTTATTGCATGCATTTTTAAGTTCTGAACAACTTGTGTGGTTATACTATTGCTGTAAAATGAATAGGTAAAAATTTACAGGAATATAAGAAAGTAGCATTGAAATCCCCAAACCATGTTTTAATTCTACACCTGATATATGAAGGTATATACAAATTTTAAAGAGAATCTCCGAAAATTTCCTCCTAGTATTCTTCCAGGAACCAGCATATAACAAGAAGGCTTCAAGTTTTTGAACCAAATTTTTAATGTCGAATTCTACTAATTCATTAAAACACAAAATATTTTAACTATCTTGCATTTTTGCAAGTGCTAAATGATCAACCTCTACCGATATTGTGAAGCAAATAGTATTCAGTTCGACGGACATCAACGACATCTCGTCGGAGTCTGAAAAAATCTACAAATTATAAGTTTTAGGACAATGATTTATTTTGAGAAACGATTACGCTGCGTCAACAAAAACAGTTCGTAAATTACTTTACCACGAATTTTCAAAATAAATCAAAATTCTCATCAGAAGTAAACTGGCCATAAACTAAAGAAAAACAATGGTGTCCAGAGCTGAGTGGCTAAAAACAACAAACACTATATCACAGAGTGTCACAGCACGGATGCGGCCTTTCTGTGCGTTGTAAACGTTTCAGCACCTTTGCTTCGCCTGCTAATTTCGTGAAGATCGGATGTCACAAGCGGAATCGTTTGATCCAGACCCGGAGCGGCCCACTGCGAGCCAGATGTCGCCGCGACTGCTGGGAAAACACACGCGACACATATTCAAATGAGATAATTCAGAAGTTCAAAGACAAAAAGTGTAGAGATAATTAAAAGTAATTTGTTATGTATTATGTACACTTTTACAACCAACGAATCAAAGTTTTGTAATTAAGAGTCCTGAAATTATCATAATCTTATAAAGGGATAGTATATTCTACAAATAATGGAATGACACATATTCCACACGAGCAAAAAGTTTGTATGCCATTCCGTTACAAGTTGTAGACTATACTTTCTATAACAAGATTTTGGAAATTATACAAATACAAAACTATTTAAAACGTCAAACTTAAATAAATAAAATTAACCCTCTATTGCATACTGTTCCCGAACGGGAACATAAAATTTAAAATTTTTCTTTTCTTTTCTTATGCAGTTTACATTCATGGCAATCATGTTGTAACATTTGGAAACATTATATACACTTTGTCAATTGCCAATTAGGTCATTCCTCCCAATTTGACCAACATAAAAAAAAAAATTTACCTGGAAAAAGGATAATTACAGAAACTGAGATACAAAATGTAAAATTTGAAGGAAGCTGCTTATTACCTGCTGATATATTACAGCTGAATACACCTTTACAAAATTTCCAAAAATTTTTTTTATCTAATGTTTTCCTAGAAGTGGTTGTTTATCAAACAATTTTGTATAGTACGCGAAGACGACCCAATAGACCAAAGTTCTATTGTAAGTTGAATTTGTTCATAATGTTCATAATAGTGAACAAAAATTTAAATTTTTTTTTTATTTTTGGAAAAAAAATTATGTAACACACTTATTTTAAATATATTAATATTTCTTTTGTAAAAAATCATGTTTTTGAGCCCTTTTAAAAAAAAAATAATTCATGCAATAGAGGGTTAAAACAAACAAACAAATTAATATGCGGCTCTGATTCGTCGAAATTATTCCATACGCGGCGTATGGAATGATAGTTTTTCCTATACAGTTTTTAGTTGTAGAATGTGTAGTTGCCGAAACAGTGTTTACCAATATTTATAATAAAAAGAACAACTGAAATAATAACAAATCACAATATAAGAATTCACACAGTAGCGACACTTTATATTTCATGATCCCAATATTTCAGTGGTACGCAACCGGGAAGATGGCCGCTAAGTGTTCGATGATAGGCATAGGCTGATCTTAGTAAACATAGAATAGAGAATATAATGTGTCAGTTGTATCTGTCAAAGTTCATAAAATGAATGCCAAATAAAAAGGTGAACTTATTTGTAGCATGAAAAATTGTAGGAACTTTTAGTGCAGGTGAAATAATATTTTTAGATTTTATCCCCTTTACAACAGCTATTCAAACTTACCACCGTATGCCGCAGCTGTCAATATGGCCGCTCGGCTTTCTTACTTCGCTGATGCTTTGGGAATGCATGTCTGTTCAGTATTGTAAAATTGTACATTATAAATAATGGAATTATCAAATCTACTGAATACATAAATATTCTCAAAGCTAGTTCATTCTATTGAACTGTAAAAATCAGTATAGTTTTTTTAGCAAGATGGCGCTGCATGTTACACTTCTAAGAAATTCAATACATGGTTGTCGAAATATAATATTAAGGTATTAAGTGAGACATCGAATAGCTCGGATCTCTCACTTGAAACGATCTGGCACAAAATGCAAAATAATAAAAATTGCGAAATAATTCAGCTGAACAGTGCATGAATTCAAACAAATTTGGAATTTATTTACTCTACAAGATTCTCAAAACTTAGCAAATACAATAAAGACGAATTGAGGCAGTTTTAAATGGATGGGCGATATTATACATCTTTATATAACGAGTCGGACTGGGGATCGTGAGATCCTCAGTTCGAATCCCACAACTGACAGTTGCCAATTTATATTTACCCCTGTGGTTCCTCCTCCACTAACGTCTTTGGGGGCTATAACTTGACGGCTGGTATCCGCACTTCATACGAAAAAACATATCAATTACCGAGATCTGCGTAAGCAGAGTGCCACACCCATAATGTGTAAAATGCGTGATGATTTATTTATTTTATTTATTTTCTATTTATATTAGTGATTCTTGTTAATTTGTTGTTATTTATTGTTAAAAATGATAGAATTTAAGCAATAAATGAGTAAAACAATTCATGCAACACCTACTCGGAAAAAGCACATTCCTGTTCCTATTATAGGAAGCGAAAGCGACTTATTTCAGGCCACTGACGGAAATATTCTCATATCTGCCCTAGGGCAGAAATGAAGTGACGGAACGGATAGTATTGATAACAACCATTATTTCTAATAGTTAATTCAATTGCCTAATTTGCTTATGCGATCACTTGACTCTATTGTAGCCATATTTATATTTATCGCACGACAGACCTCAGAAAACGTTTTTGTTTTCTTTAGGGGAACCTGTCATATGTAAAAATCCGTGAAAAAAAATTATAAAATTAATTCCAACGAAAATTAGCAAGACAATTTTCCTTTAAGGTGTTGAAAATATATAGTGGACACATCGGATCGAACACATTTTCCGACTCAACTGATGGCAGCAGATAACATCAACAATATACTATTTCCATGTAAGATTATAATAATTTTTTTAAAGTTATCATAACATTTTTATCTGGACCAAATAATATGATACTGAGTTTATTAAAATGTAATGGTTCGGAGTAATTAATTTTTAGGTTGTTTTCAAAATTCAAACATTGCGAATCATTTTTGAAGATTGGAATATATGCTTGTATTAAAAATATAATATGCATGCTTAAAATAAAGCTACTCGTAACAAATTTTGATAATAAGTTGCAAATAGAGCATATAGAGCATCATTACTTATGGTTTAGGATGTCCGTAAAATGATCTTAAATTATATAAAAGTAAGGGTAACCAACTTAATTAGTCATTAAATGGGAGTAAATGGTGCCGCAAAAGCGATGAAGGTCGCAAAAAAGGCGATTTTCAAGTGGGCTTTTACAAACTATACAATAGTGTATTTTGTTCTTAGGAGTAAATATGCATGTAAGTTTGAACGACGCGCGAAACGAGTCCGGTAATTACAGGGAAAGTAAACAAAGTATCACATTTACTCCTAATAACACAATATTGAATTGGTTATAAAAACCCATTTGAAAATCCCTTTTTTACGACCTTTGTCGTTCTTTACTCCCTTTTAAATGAGAAATTAAGCTGGTATTCCTTACTTTTATAAAATGTAAGATCGTTTTATGAGGTATATATTATATTTTTAATTTTTATATAAACAAATGATCCAGCCTAATTTTTAAATTTTGAATCTTTAGCAATTATTTACTCCAAACCTGTTGTAATAGTAAAGGAGGGAAAACACATATTTTTGTTATTGCCCATAGTATCAATTAAAACATACTTAGGCCGGATTATGAATCTACTTGTATGTACATCCTATTAAAAATAAATTTTGCATTCATAATCATTTATTTTCCTTTCCGCAACATTAATTTTGATAGGTAATTCATTCTACCCTATATAATACAATATCTTTTATGCTAATAAATAAACAACTTAATGACTTCCTTTATTGTATTCAATGCATAGTGTATATAATGAAGAGAACATAAGTTAAATTTCAATTGTCCGCCAGTGCGTTTCCAATTTGATACGTTCAATAACATAGGTACAAAATGCAACATTTGCTTTTATGTTTTGCGATGGTAGTTCTTGTAGGTATTTATGCGGTAGTTTGCCTTGTAAGTTATTATTTTATTATTATATATAAATTCAATAATACATTAATAAATACATCATCATATCATTTACCCATTGTTGTTGTGACACTCTGCTTTCATAAATTATATTTGCGCGTGCAATGTGGTCAAACTTTAACCCCCAAAAACGTTAATGGATTATAAAGTTAAAAGTAGCAAGATTCGAACTGAGGATGATACACAGCTCTCAACTAGTTGTGTTCAAACTTGTTAGATAATTTACAAAATATTTTTCCGTATGATCAGTCGTCAAATTGTTTCAAACTGTTGAACCTATGTATAAATTGCAAAACAATAGTTTCAACACAATATTATTTACTTTTTAATGTAGCTTAATTACGTAGCAGTTGTGACATCACAAGTGAAACACATTTTTAAAATATATCTCTATTATTATAGGGAATTTTTACGACGCGTTTTCCAAGATTGTCAAATAATTTATATAGGTTTTGTGAAGACGATACAGGAGCCCAATTTTGAAGTGGTTTATTCATATTTGTTAATCATTAGTGTTTAAATTCAAAATAATTCGAATAACATTTTAGGAACAATTCAAAATTATCGTTGAACGATTGGAAATGTATAATTACAACAAAAGTATATTTATTGGTGAATACAAAAATTTCAAACTTCGGCGATATGAAAATGCTGTCAACGTTACCTTCGATGTAATGATAGATGTAGATCGCACACCTGGTGATGTGGTAAATAAATCAATTAACCCAATAAAAATAATTATTAATTAAATGGTTATAATCATCCATAGTTGGAAATTAAAACCTATGACTTCAGAGATAACATTTACAAACCATTCGCAATCAACTACCAGAAGTCTTTTTGCGATTTTTTAGAAACAGAATACAAAATCATATTTGAAAAAGATTGTGGTCCATCATTTATAAAAAGTAAATGTCCCGTAAAGAAGGTAAAAAAGGATAAACGTCCAAATATGATATATTTTAATTGTAACATGTTTCAGGGGCACTACGAGGTGCACAACTACATTCCCGCATTTACTAGTTTGCCAAATTTTCCCTTCACACAACTCAAAGCAGTCATTACGTTTAGAAGAAAGAATCGTCCAATTTTCAAAAGCGTTGGATATTTTAAATTTGATCGTGATTATATTATCAGAGAGAAGTACCTATAAATCCAATGAAAATTATAAAATTAAACATGCACGAATCATGTTTTGTATGCACTCGGTTACAATTCAAATAGTGAAAAATAGAAAATAAATTTCTATTAAAATTGTAGCTAATATTATTTTCCATCTGTTTTATTTTGTTATAACGAATTTTTCCTTCTCATTTATTTACTGAGGTATAGGTACTCAAAATACCTCACAGACCTTCAAGCCACCAAAATCTAATTAGCTTGTTATTTGAACATCCATGCTCTAGGTATGAAATTTAATAATGATATTGTGCACAAAACTTCCCGACAATCTTTTTATTACAACAAAATGTTCTATAACTCATATATTTACTCAAATTTTCTCAATAAACCTGATAGGTCGTCAAACAAACTACTACTTCTGGATAGGGATAGGTTAAACAATAATAATTTTTCATTTCCGCATATATGATTAAGATATAAAATTTGATATACATTTGGCAGTAGTGATTTTGTGGTTCGATCCACATTTGTACACTGGAGTACCTCTACATGGAAGGGTAAAGTTAAAGATATGGCGTGGTACGCTTTTCTGCTTGCGTCCGCCATAAGTACGCCAAGAATAGCGTGTATTGCATTGTTTGGTTCCTGTTAAGTGTTGTTTTTCGCATAAATTTTAATGTATTTGTGAGATTTATAGATTGAAATAGTTTACGAATATAGTTCAATAGTTTATTAAAAGTGTCATTTTATTATTCATAACCTAACTCTTGATAATAATTAAATTTTTATAGTGTAATAATTTCATATTTCTTTATAATATAACATTAATTTGTCTACAAATAAGTAGGGAAATGTAAAAACAACGTATTATATTTACGAGTTACTGGTATCAACTTTCAAGCCATGACATTTTAATAGAGATTTTTTTTTTTTGCTTTACAACGATATAAAACAGTAATAAAATATTTTTATAATTTATAGAAAAATTAACGAAATTAGTTTTTATAATAAAATTGAAATAAAAAAGTGAATCGTAGACTACTATGGAAACGTTTAATAATAATTAATAGAATCTCGCCATCAAGTTAAATTTAGTTTCAATGTATGGTGATGGTGTGGTATTTTAAATGGCCGTAAATATTTAAGTATGAAACAAAATGATATTGCAGATATTTTAGATACATTGCCACTTCGTCAAATACAAAATATGTGGTTTCGGCAGGGCGAGGCTTCTGCTCACAATTCACAAGACATACTACAATAACAAAATGTTCGATTTGGAGGACAATGGATAGGGATTTAGCACTTTAGATTTTTTTATGGTTAGAAAATAAACTCTTTATTCTGGAGTATTAGAATGAAAATGTACTACGAAATGCCACAGTAAGAATTCTGAATCAGATTAGTCCAAGAAAGTTAAGTAAATTATAGAAAAAACTGAATGAAAGGCGCAGAAGTGCTTGGAACGAAATACCCAATTAATAGAATATTTATGGCAAAGTTTTCGTAAATTATTTTTGATTTCTCTGAAATTGTTATTTTCTTTCATAGCATCCTATGATTCACTTTCTTCAATTCAATTTTATTATAACAAATTTCGTTAATTTTTCTATTAATTATAAAAATATTTTGTTACTGTTTCATATCGTTGTAAAGCAAAAAAAAAAATCTCTATTCAAAATTGCCATGGCTTATTATGACCTCCATATGAAAAATAAAAGTTGATACCAGTAACTGGTAAATATTAAGATATAAAATTTTTTTTGAGTACTTCTGCAAATTCACCATTAAAAAGTGTCATAAGAAGCTGCAAAGCTGAATCTCGTATTATGTCATATAACAAAGTTATCAGCAAAAATGGAAGATTTCAAAATTTACATTTTAGCCAATATCTAGTGACCTATGCATTCAATTGGAAAAACAATTACATGATCAAATTACCCTACTAAAGAGGTAACTTTCGTCTAATTTTACCAACTTGGTATCTCTTACAACATACGGTTCTCCAGATCCCAATACATTCGTACCTAAAATGGGACACACTGTATATAATTTTCCTTTTTCTATAAATATATGGTCGATAGTGGAGGGTTAATTCAAAATATCACATACGTCTACTTTTATTTCTGTTATTTGACGTGTATTTCCCGCGATATCCCAAATTTTCTACGAATTTTTACCCATTTTTATTTTAGCGCCATCTGTTACGGATACAAAAAAAATTTGAGATAAAACTGTTGTATTTTTTCTGGAGAATCCAAATCTCACAAAAAAATAGGTTCCTATTTAAGTTTTTAATCCACTAGCCCCACCTCCTAGAAATTTCAATTTTAATTTTTTTGATCCGATATGTAGTTTTCGAGATATTTTAATGTCTTCAGATAAATTGAACATTCTGTATATTTAACTTAATTTATCTAAGTAAGAAACATTTAAACAAAACTAAAAGAGAGGCGCAAGGGCACACGGCAACACTACACTCTTGAGCAGATTTAATAGAGCGATAGAGAGCGGGAATTCCCCTAAAATGTCAAAAATCAAGAAGTACCAAGAGTTTTTGAAACAATACGTTGGCAAGAAATGAGCAAGACAAGAAATGTTTAATTTCTTGTCTTGAAAATTAAGCCCAGGACAAGAAGTGATCATCAAGACAAGATTTCTGTGTCTGCATTTTAACCAACCCTTAGTGTATTGAATCATGACTGGTTAGAAACTAGTAGTAGGGATTTATCGAAATAACTTAATTCTTCGTCTCCGAATAAGCAAATTTAACATATTTTAAGGATGTTACCATGAAATATTTTTAAAATTATCCCATGGAAAGTTATACATAAATGTGCCCAAAAATGCGATTTTCTCATTTAAATTACATCCAAATTTTGAGCCTTCTACAGGCACCTGTTAAAATCATTTGACAAGTCTGGTAGTTAATTTATTTAAAATAAGTTTAAGAGTTGAAAGCAAGAAATTTAAAGGTTTTACCAAAATATGGACCAACAATATCGCCACGCCACTTACTAATGTTTGACGAGGACTTTTTGTTTAGAGCAGATCTCGGTGTGATATATTTTTGCGCGTGCAGTTCCGAAAAATAACAACTCCCAAAGGTGTAAGAGGACGAGTGGCATAGCGGTTATTTTATTTATTGAATTGTTTTTTAGAAAATTGAGCTGAGGAACTTATGATCCATAGTCTGGTGCGTATATCTGTATAATATGTGGAAAGTATAATAAATAAATAAACAATTGCAGCAAGTTACCTATTTCACATGAACGTGATGCAGTATGCTTTATTATAATTATTTTTGGAAAAATGTAAATGTGATTGTTTGATAAATCTATGGTGTCAGTAATAAAAACATTTGGTTAGGTAGCTGAAGAAAATCAGCGAGCAGCACCTTGCGTAAACATTTATTTTGTTCATCAGAATCCTCATCCTTAATTGAAGGAATAATTAGGATAAGCACACAACGCACGCGAATATGTGAAACGCATGCATCTATAATTCAACAAAAACATATCTTTAATTGGTTAATATTTTGACTGTAACTTAATCGGATTAGCATTTTAATGTTGGCGAGCCTGAATGGAATCCAATTTAAACTTGTCAAATGTACGAACGGTTCTTTTGTAATATAATATTCGTTTAATTTCAATCGTTCATGGTGACTTTCACCCTTTGAAAACATCGACAAACGAACGCAGGGGGAAATTGGAAATCTCACTCGAATCGGTCGTACGATGGAAATTTTATTTACAAAACAAGTGAATAATTTATTTAGACGCAGGGAAATTGTTTATGGAATCAACAGATTATTTTTTCATGCTGAGTAAATTTTTTAAATGAATTTGCTGCTCGATTTTCAAAATCAATCTGGATGGCTGTGATGAAATGTGACCAAATATTGATACGTAAAGGGCACTAAAGTAATTAATAGTTCAATTCGGTTTCCGAATCGAGGCACATTATGTGCAACTGTTATTCATTCGCACGAGCTATTCAACAATTCTCAATTTACCTACTATCAATTTCTATTAGTAATATGATACGAGATGCGTCGGCAGAATTGCTTGCCCTGAAAAACAGTTCAATATTTAATAAAATTGAATATACTATTGAAAGAATATTTTCCTATGTATTTTCTCCTTCCTCGATTTATTTCACAAGTCACCACCCTCGCGGTGCATATGGTTGATTCAATGAAAAAAACTAATATCTAATATAAATTTAAAAAGTTACAATGTACTTTTATTGAACAATACAAATTTGTGTTCACATTGTAAAATAAAAGTAATTTATTTAAAACCAATGTTTCTATAAAATATTTATAGAAATTACATGAAAATATATACACAAATAAACAAATGCATTGAAATCTAAAACACTGTCTGTTTTGCTCATATATTCACAGAAATAATTTTAAGATTAAAATGTAATCAGTTTCACCTACCTTCCCGGCCTTATTTAAATCCGTTTTTTTTTTTTCAAATTATAAAAATTTAAATCATTTCAATCACATATTATTCAATATTTCTTATAATTTTGTAACTTTTCATTCATAATTTCCTTTATATAGTTCCCGGTTGCAAAATTGTGATGTCATCTTGTAACAGAATGTACAGTACGGCAAGGCAAAATAGTTGTTGATAATAAATACTAATTTGCTCTTCAGGGTTGTAATAATTACTTATTATTATTAAAATTAACGAAACAAATAAACAAAATAAGGTATTCGTTAATTATAACGTTTTTAGACAAAGAGTTTAGAAAGTGTTAAAATAAAAAAGCTTTGATGACCTTATCGCTTGTCGTGTCGGTAATGCCGGTAGTCTCATTATCACACCTGTCATGTCAATTCATATGTTGCAGCTAACAACGATTTTCAAGTTAAACATATATTTATTATATTTGTTATTTTATTTTGCCCAGGTAATGTCAATAAACTATATTTGTAAAAACCTCTCAGCAAATAACAATGACAGATGATACTCATCTGACAGTAGGTGTAGTTCCTCGCTCTCCGCAAGAGCGTGTTTTGCAGCATTACAAGATGACGTAGATGCTGACGTCACAAGCGAAATTTTTGAAATGGGATGCCAATTTAAAAAAAAATTGTATCTTAATAACTAAATGCCTTTTAATATTAAAATTAGTATCTGTATTCATAATTTTACTCAAACTTACAGAAAAAAAAATAAAACGAAAAAAGGTGTATGACCCCATTCAACTCCCTCCAAACAAACTTTCACCCATAAGAATTACCACTATAACTCCTCGTCTATAACATCTGTTGAATTGCCTCGTATTTGATGGGTAAATGGCCCAACGATATATTTAAATTATTTTTATTTATTGATAAAATGTGGGTGTAATCCGGTTGAGGTGGTTTGGTCATTTCGAACGGAAGTCGAATGAAAGGTTGGTGAAACTAATACTCGTACATGCGGTTGGAATTGAGGGTGAACGATTGCGTGGGCGTCCGAGGAATAAGTGTCTAGGTATGATTGATAATTTATTACGTGAACGAATGATTATGTGTGCGAAGAATACGAGTAAGTAAGAAAGTGAATGAACGCAAAGCGGTATACCAGGATAAGAATATTTGGAGAATTTTGAGATCACAGTAGTAAGCCTCGAAATTGAAACTGTATATTATTATTATTAAACGGTCTCGACTGCTGAGGTGGTTATATGCCGCCTCGTCAGCTAACAGTCTGCAAAATGACACTTTTACTGTCCCGGCAGTACAAATATTTTACATGGCAACCGTTCAGCAAACGCATTGCAATATAGATTGAATGTGATAAGTTTCGAAATTGGTATTAATTAATCACGAAATTAATATTGATTCTAAAATCGGCAAAAATAGTTATTTACTTTACAAGTGGACAAAGTAAGGAATTACCCACGAGAGAAATTTTAGCACACGAAGCCGAAGGCTGAGTATGATAATTTTATAGAGTGGGTAATTCCACTTTGCTCAAGTGTGAAATATAACGTTTTATCCAACATCTCTTAATAAATGCAAAATTTATTAAAGAAATATTATTTGAAAGTAACATATGTTTTAAATTTTCTGAATTAAAATGTCAATCGAAGTAGTTACCAAGGTATTGTGTGTTATTATTACTGTTATAAATATAAAATTACTCACTAGTGACTTTTATCAAAATTATACCCACTAGTAGGTAATCTGTTACTTTCCTTCTTTAAAATCGCTATAGTTATACAGCATTTATTGGTGTTGGATAAAAATATGTATTCTACACTGTTCAAATACTGATTTACAGCTTTGGCAATAAGTGGCAAAACCGGCAGTCTCTGCTGTAAATCTAGCATTTTGGTGCCTAGTTAAACACATAACTATTTATTCTAAATATTATTTTTAACATTATTAATTTTTTAAAAATTTCGCAGATGATTCAAAATAAATTAAAATTTTTGTTTTGTGCGTCAAGTAAACTTCCACTTTCGGTTTTGCACTTACGACCAAAACCACCACCCTTAAAATATGTATTTCCTCTAATATCTCATAATGCTTTTTTTTTCATGATTGCTACACTTCCATATACTACATATTAGAAGATAAATATGAGCAAACCATTTTTGTGTTACATTTTTATTATAAATTTTGTAAAACAATATCTCCACATTTTGAAATCGGTGTGTAGGCAAACACGATAATCCAGCAGTGCCCCGAATTCTCATAAGGGTTAACACGGAATCGTTTAGCGCGGCCGACCGCCTTCAAATTACATCGCAATCACAAAATAGACAAGAATCGGTTTCGAAATACTGAAAAGAATTCAGTTAACTGTGCGCCGGGCCCTCGCTATAATTCAATTTCACGGTTGGATCCCCGTGGTAGGAAGAGAGCCCCTAACCCTAGTCCTAACCCCTGTTGGACTTCGCAAGCGACGCTTTATAAATACGGAGTGGCCTGCGACGATTTCACAGCCGCTGATTTTTGGAACATGATTTAGAACGTTAATTAATAACCCGGACATCGGACTCCGACCGGCGCGGCATGCCTCACAATCGCACACCTGATTGAAATATTTGGTATGATGTGGAAATTGTTTTTCTAATAAGTTTTGTTTACGTGCCGAATCAGCTAAAAAATGTTACAATTAAAGACCATAACCTAAAAATTATGATGTGTGCAGCACATAACCAACCGTACAAAATATAGAAAAAAGTTTAGAATAAAACATACCCATATCATATCAAATATTATTTTACATCTTTTTTAATCTAACAATATTTATTCTCAAAAACACGATTGGTATTCAAGTAAACTAGCACTCATGGATTACGTCACACACAGATAGACAGACGTCATCGTGAAAATACTGAAATCGTTTTCTAGAGACTCCAAAACGTGCTTATCTGTTGAATACTCACTATCAAAATTTTTGACCCAACAGAAACCTTCCTTGCATAACTATATATATGACAATTTTATCTATCTATCAATTCATTGACAAGAATTGGTAGTTTGTTTGAAAGCCTATTTGGTTTTTCGGGCATATATCAGTATATAAATGAATTAGAGTAAATATCATGGCATTCAAAAAATTTTAAAGTTATTAGCTACACTTTTCATTTCAAAATTTTATATATTTTATATCGTTTAGAAATTAAAATATTCAGGAGGTTGTGTGTTGTACACACCACTTTATTTTTATATTAAGTGCGTGATATACATATTTAGCGCATCTAATCAAACATTTAGTCAACGCTAAATTTATTAACTGAAAATAAAGACCGATTTTAATTTTCATTTTTCTGTCTTCTCATAGCAAACTTCGTGCAATCAGTTTGAAAGCAATACTTTTTTCACGAATCGGTGTAATTTTATGGTAAATTAATAGTAGATATATCCAACTCGCAGATCACTAAGTAACCGATTTCATAATTTCGATTGACGCACTCGAGTTCCGCAAATAAAGAAAAATCACATAAAATCTTTCATCATTTAGCAATAGTTGTGTTAGTATTTGTATTTTGATTTACAAAAAGGACATAAAATTAACTTAAACCTTGTATTTAAAAATTTTTTTTTACTGACCTGCAAAGTCTTCTTACTAGTCACATATTGGTTATCTTTGACACGCAGTCAAAAAAGATTGCCGACGCAGTATTACTTTAACAGTTTAAACAGACAGAGAAATCGAGTTAGTTAAAATGACAGGAAAAATTCAGTAAAAAATGTAGTTAATTTACTCTTCAATGAATTTAACTGAAACATATACTATGTATATCTGAGAACTTCAGTTCTCTTTATTGAATATTTCAGTTATTCTCAATTGAATTAACCGGAAATTCAATAGAATTGACTGATGGGACTAATCAACTAATAGTTACGAAGGAATTGACATGTCATTCATGATTTGTGACAAAGTTCAGTAACTTACAACTATTTGTAATTATTTGGTTTGCACAGATTTCCAATTGTTTAATTATTTCGATAAATCGATTAATCGATCATTTGGCACAGCTCTTAGTGTTACTTTTACTTTACTGTAACTGAAAAAATATAGATAAAATCTCTTATTCCAGTTTATTTAATTATTTTATAAAATTTGCAACTAGCATTAATAAAATTATTAGTGATATTCCGATTATAAATTCAAATTGAGTCACACGAATTACGGAACAAAAAGTTGGTAATTATCTAACTAGTAGTAATAGAAATGTATCTCCAATCCATCACCAGTGTATCGAATTGTGCCGACGTATCATTTGCCAACCCCGAAAGTCCCGTTCCTCATCCATCAGGGTCTCCGTCGCTCCACCAGGGACCCTGCTGCAGGCTGCAGGGAGCCAACATAACATACACAGCACTGGTGGCTCTTTCAAACAAAACTCTTTTGTTCGAGTCGTCGCGAACAACAATGCTCGGAAATAAATGACACACGCACGGCGACTCTAATGCCATCTATTAATAAATTACACGTAGTACACCCTCGGGGCGCAAGCCGGCACTAAACGATTGTGTTTTGTTATTAGCTACGTAATGACCCCCATTTATATTATAATTGTTGAATTTTAAATGGTTGGCCCAGTTTATGGCTTAGAAAATTGGATAATCGGAACGTTTGCTTACTTTGTCGAGTACCTATTTGCGATATAATTTCTTGCTAATTTATTCTGTACATTGCTTCTAACAGTAATCCCAATGGTGAGCCTCAAAATTGAAACGTACTGTATATTTGGAAATTATATATTATATAAAATAATATTCTATCGTAATATACATTATGTAAAAAAATAATAATAATAATGCTGATAATAAATAATAAATTTTTTTTTAAATCGATACTAAAGTACACGATATCACTACTACCACCAAAATAGTAGATAAAGTACAATTTTACAGACCCTTATGTCAAAATTTTACATTAGACTCATCTGTGAAACTTAGATTACAAACCTAAAATAACAAACATATTGTTCTATACTACTATTGGTGAATTTATTTATTATTTACCTTTGATAATAATTTCTAGGATTTAATGCAGACCACGTATAAGAACATAAAAAATTTGATACTGACAGTACTTTTGTTGTCACTGCCATCCCCGTCCTAACAGCTAGCTGTCGTTTTACAAATATACTATTCATTTATGTTTTTAATAATTTAACGATTTCGGAAAAAAATGTAATGTATACCTCGGCACTATAATTATTTTTTTACATAACAAGTAAGGTAAAACAGTTTTTACTGCTGAATGGAGGAAATGACCGGTGAGCCGATTAGGCGAGCCTCTCACCTCCTTGAAGCAGTAAAACAGTTACCTTGCATGTATTGTACAACATTTTACTTGTTACTCATTTGTAAGTCAAATTAAAATTATGACCAAGTCTTGTCAGTTACACACAACTGTACGATCAAAAATTATTTGAAATGATTTCGCATAAGCCTTGTAAGCATTACTGTGGCACATGCATTGTTTACCTTGTTTACTAACTTGTAAAATTTTTGCAATACAGCTGTCTATTAGTAACTTGTAAAGATTCATTTTCAAAAGCAATAGAGGGCTCGGGTAAATGGTGTTTACAACTGAGTAACAAGTAAAAGTATTTTTTATTATTTATGTGGTTTATTCTCCTCGGCTATTGCCTTGGATTCGGAGAAAAATTCCATATTCGTAATAAAAAATTATACAATAGGGCTTTGATATGCAAATAACTATTTTTTAAGAGAAGATTATTTTTAATTAATATTTATTTTCAAAATGTATAAATGCTAAAGGCAGACAAATTCAAAAATTAAATAAATTGAAAGACGTTGCACATATATAGAAACTGACTTAAAATATGTGCAAACTAAAATAAAATATCATGTGCCATCAGTTTATGACTACGAACTTTTCGTTAGTAAATACCGACAAAATAAATTAGAAATAAAAAAAGGTTTTGTGTACATTTTGATCTAACTTTTAAAGCAGAATAGAAAGAATATGCAAAAATTTATGCCATAAGAATGATTGGAATGGTGAACCACTTGGTATAAGATGTCATAATGGATTTTGACAGCATTTTTTACAAATGTTTAAAAAATTTATAATAGATAAAATTTTGAGAACCTCTGGAATAATAACAAAAAGAAATATTGCATTCTATAAATAACAGTGTATTCCTGTAGTCTATAAACTAGTTTCAAACGTATTAATTAGCCAAGTCGCTGCAGAATACTTGAAAAAATTGGTTTGCGTCAGTAGTTCGGGGACGTTTGCTTGCAGTGATCTATGTCTTGTGCTGTATATTCCAGTGGAGTATGTCTGTAGCAAAATCATCAAAATGTAAGTGCACTTGATTATTTAGTACTTCAAATACATATCAAATAGAGCAATTAATATAACAGGATAGCTAAAATGTGATATTACATAGAACGTATAAAGGTTTTACGTTCATGCATATAGTATTAGTATGGTATGATAGGTCAAACAATTCAATCAGGTTAGCATAATCTTAAATCTAAATTAAATTTGCATAATTTGCGATTCCTGGAATACGAATTTATTACCTTCACAGTAATGTCTATCAATGATGTATGTTTTTTACGGTGTTTTAAAGTAACAATGTAACAATAGTTATTTTTCAAACTAGAGAAGAAAGCGCTTCTTTTTCCAACTTGAGCTCGAAGTTTGCCTCATGAGCGCAGCGAATGAAGCAATTCGAGCGAGAATGGAAAATGGGATTTCTTCTCGTGTTAGACACATTTTTTCACGACTTGTTTCTAAAAACATACACAACTGATACATTAAAAATTAGGTTATTAGACGCAAGGCGGTGTAGCAGTGTTACCAATGAACCAATCTTAAATCTAAATTAAAGCTGTCAAGTTTTCATTTAATCTAGAAAAAGAAAAATATAAGACATAATCGTAAGATAATTTAACGTATGTATATCACTAACAAAACATAGATTTTTAATAAAATTAGAAATTAATAATTTTTACAATATATTTCTTGTAAATAACATTCATATTTTCCTCACTAGAGAGGAAAAACATATTTTCTTCACTATTTCGGGAGAAGAACGGAGAGGTTTCCTGGCACGTCGTGAAAAAAAAATTAATTTATGCATTTACAAATATATTTTTAACCTAAATGGCATGCAATCTATTACTGCTCATATCTTTTCACAATTTCTATTTCATAATTACGATATTCAGTGCATATATAAAATTTGCTGCCACAGAAAAGTCTATATTATTCACAATCAGTTAATAATCAAATATGAATAGATTATGTACACTGGAAAGTGAAAGGTACAATAATTGACTTTTCAACTTTTAAAAGTCCGAAATTGACATATCATATAACTAACCAATTGTGAATAAATATATCTTCTGTTTTAGTCCAATCACCTAGAGAAAAGATAAAAGATTCATAATTCAAAATAATATTTACAATTCAAAATTTTGAGAATATATATAATTTATTTGTCAGTTTTGACAGCATTCATACCACCACAATGAAATGTAAAGCGCCATAAACACTGCGCTTATAGATATTCGGAATGAAGTGTTTGCAGTGCATTTATAGCTAAGAGGAAAGAATATACAACTAGAACCGCTGTTATTTTTTTCTGAACGTATGTACGGCGAAAATTCCCACTCCAATTAATACCATAGCTTGCTTGCCTCTGCCCTCACCAGTTTACATTCCCCTTGCCAGTAATGTAAGTTTATGCTCTCATCTTTATTCTTCTTTCCTCCAAAATTTATGACATTATAAGAACGACTAAATATAAAATAGTTACATATTTGTTTCTAGTTCCCTAAATAACCGATTTAAAGCAGAGGCTGCCGTTTCGTTGACGTGGCGAAGCCGAAGAATGCTGCCGAAATAGAAAAAATATTTTATCCAACACCTCTCAATAAATGCTCTATAACTATGGCGATTTTAAACAAGCAAAGTAACAGATTATCCACTAGTGGGTATAATTTTGGGGAAAGCCACTAGTGGGTATTTTTTTATTTATAACAATAATAATAACACACAACACCTTGGTAACTACTTTGATTGACATTTTAATTTAAAAATTTAAAGCATATGTCACTGTCAAATAATATTTCTTTAATAAATTTTTCATTTATTAAGAGGTGTTGGATAAAACGTTATACTTCACACGTGGGCAAAGTGGAATTACCCACTCCATAAAATTATCACACTCAGCCTTCGGCTTCGTGCGCTAAAATTTATCTCGTGAGTAATTCCTCACTTTGCCCACTTGTAAAGTAAATAACTATTTTCTACGAACACTTAAAAATCTGCTTGTATGTTTGTTGTTGCTAGGGAAATGAGGTACATTGCAAACATCATGAGAAATGAATTTCAATATAGGTCATTTCATTTCAGTACAGGTGCCATTGTTAGGATACTTATTTAGAATTGTCATGTATTGGACAGGTGAAAGCGGAACAAATTTATTATTAAAATTAATTAGGAAATAATACGGTGGTGATAGAAAAAGTATAGTGTACAACTAGCATGGAATATCCATTTCATTGTACAATATACTATTTTGCACGATTGGTCATTTTTATCAACTTACCATGTCTTATTCCCAGGCGGTATGTTGTTTTTACATGTTAAAAAGAACGGTAAACATTGTACTTACCAAGTACTTACCGTTCGCTGAACAGTTAAGGTTGTCTTGAAACTTGAAACTTTTGTTAGAATTTTTATATCGAAATTTGGATTTTTCTGGTATTATTGCCGGACATCCAATACTCCACGATTCGTTTTTGTCTAATTTCTCACTATCGGAATCTCTCATTACAAACATTTTTCTTGTTTTTCCAAATATTTCCACGACACTAAATTACTCGTTGTCATTTAAATGCATAAACAAATTTGTTTACATCTGGCCTGGAAAATAGCAACTACAGAAAAGTCACCTAATATATTTGGGTTCAGCATTACTAATAATGAAGAAATTTATATCTGCATATTTTCAAACAACTTACTTATTGTATATTGGCAAAATTCATGTAGGGTTCCAGCATACCTATTAAGAAGGCCAGTGCGATTCACTATATCTCTGGACAATAATCAGTAATGAAAGCAGCAGTTAGCAAACAAGCTCAACAACCGCACATGCGCACATGAGATTATGAAACCACGTCCCAATTCTCCTGGGACATCAGTATTGCAATAACACCCCGAAGGAATTACACTTTTATCCGAGGACAATCTTTAGTTTCGAAAGTTATAAATTATGGGGAACTAATTTATCGGAGCGAGGTCCCAACGGCCACAGGTTCTGTAAAATATGACGTGGCGACAATATTACACGAGGGACATCATTAATGCCCTGCAAAGTGTCCGCCAAATAAAATTAATAGTGATCCACCCCCCAGCCGCGAGATGCGCAACACTACACCGCGTGGGGCCCCCCATCTCTCACTCGCACTGCCGCTGCCGCTGCTGATGCTGGCGGATATGAATGCACTGACACTTGATATGCGCAGTGGAGAATTGTTTGTCTGGCGGAGATTTTGCTGGGGGGTTACTGTAATATTACTGTAACTGGTCTATTAATACATTAATTTTTACTTTCTTATACAAAGTATAAGGAGGTATTGGAATCACGAAAAAAATCGCTGACGAAATTTTTGCGGAAATACATATTTTGACGTCCACTGAATCCGTTAAGACCAATTTCTCAATTGTGTCTGTGTGTGAGGATGGATGGATGGATGGATGTCCGTTTGCGCTATTTACTTGTTAGTTTCAGAGGTTCGTTTGTAATGCCAATTAGTATACTTTTTGTAATTACTGAATGATTTAATAATGTATTAAACTATTACAACAACATAAAAAACGAGTAACAATTTACGAGGGAAAAAACTACATTCACACTCTACAGTCTTGCAACCTCTTTTCTGTAAAGTATAAAAATACACTCAACTGAATCAGTCAGAACGGAAGTTAAAGTAAGACCGCGACATTTAAATGTATTACATAGATTCAGTTTCTTTCATACTCCCACTTTTGAATACTTTACATAAAATAAACATATTAAATTATTACATTCTTTAAATCTTAAAATTAATTCTAATTTACATATTATATCTTTGTACACCTAATAGGAGTCTCAATTTTTCAAAAGACATTTTGGGCAGCGGCTTCGTTAGGATATCTGCCACTTGGTCCTTCGTGTTGATGTACATGGGTAGGATGTCACCTGCTTCATATTTTTCACGAACGTAGTGGTATTTTATGTCTACATGTTTTGTCCGATTGTGGAACTCTGGATTTTTTATGAGACGTATAGCACTCTGGTTGTCTATGTTGATTGTGGTAGGTTTTTCTGGATTTTCACCTATATCTGAAAGAAGTCTCTGCAGCCAACTAGCTTCCTTGGCGGCTTGAGAGGCTGATACATATTCTGCCTCTGTGGTTGACAACGATACGGTCGGTTGTCTCTTGCTGGTCCAAGTTACTGCAGATTCACCAAGTTGGAAGACATAACCACTGGTTGATCGTCTTGTTTGGAGATCAGCTGCGAAGTCTGAGTCGGAGAAACCGGTCAGGGACGTAGAATTATAGCTTTTATAGTAAATTCCGTAATCAGCTGTTCCAATAAGATATTTTACTATCTTTTTCACTGCATTCCATTGTTGTTTGTTATGTTTGTTTAGGAATCGACTAGCTACTCCCACTGCATAACAAATGTCTGGGCGAGTAACAATTGCGGCAAACATGAGGGAACCAACCAACTGTCTGTATGGAACCTCATTCTCTTCAAGATATTCACTATTTTCACCTGTAATGTTTGTTTGTGGGTCTGAAGGTACACATACTGCGTTTGCAGTGTCAAGTTCAAATTTCTTAGCAATTTGTTTTATGTAATTTTCTTGATTTATGAAGATAGAGCCGTCAGAGTCTCTTTTTATCTGCATACCCACGTAGTTTTTCACTCCACTACTTTTTATTTCGAATTGTTTTTCTAGTTCTTTTAAAACTATGTTTATTATTACATCACTTTCGCTTATTAACAGTCCGTCATCTACATAAAGTACAAGTAGCACTTTGGTGTTATTTACAAAACCTGTGTACACACATTTGTCTGCTTGAGATTGTTCAAAACCATAATTTTTGAGAAAAACGCTAAACTTTTTGTTAAAGCACCTGGGGGCTTGCTTAAGCCCATATAGTGATTTATTCAACTTGTACACTTGGTTACATTTTGTCGTTGTTACTTCCATATCTTCAGGAAGTGTCATATAGATCTCTTCTTTGAGTTCTCCATTGAGGAAGGCAGTTTTGATGTCGAATTGTTTAATTTTTAGATTTCTTGCTGCTGTTACTGCCAAAAGCGTTCTAATTGAGTCAAAACGAGTTGTGGGCGAGAATATTTCATAGTAATCAACGTTCTTTTGCTGTGCGTATCCTTTTGCACATAACCGAGCCTTGTAGCGTGAAGTTGAGTCATCTTCATTGTGTTTTATTCTAAATACCCACTTTGATCCAATTGGTTTCTTACCAGGCGGAAGTTCTGCAGCTTCCCATGTGTTGTTTGCTTTTAGTGCTTTTAGTTCTTCAGCAATAGCCAGTTTCCAGTGTCGTGCTTCGTCACAATTTAGTGCCTCTGTATAGGTTTGTGGAATATTCATTTCGACGAAGTTTAACATTTCAAATTCATTGTATCGACTTGGCAATCTAATTTGACGTCGTGGACGTCCTGGATTTGGTACTTCTTCCTCTTCGTTGTTTTGTACTGGCTGGATTAATCTGTTCGCTTCTTGATCTTGCATCTGCTCCTGCTCCTCTTGCTCTCGGAGTTCGTTTAGTTCGTCATCAGCGTTGATACTGATTTTCACAGTATTTTCTTTTCTCTCAAGGCTTAACTTACTTTCGTTAAAAAGTACGTTTCTCGAAATTGTTATTTTCTTGGTGTCTGGGTCAAATAATCTGTAGTTATTTGAGTCGTTGTCATACCCAACCAGGATCATCTTTTTGCTCTTAGGATCTAGTTTCCTTCTTTTTTGATCGGGTATATGCATGAATGCTTCGCTTCCAAATGTTCTTACATGTTCTAAATTTGACTTTTTACCATACCAAGCTTCATAAGGGGTAGTATCGGTCTGAGTTGTAGCTGTTCTATTTAGTAAGTATACAGCTGTGTTGACAGCTTCAGCCCAGATGTATTTAGGCATGTTGGCACCATAAATCATTGTTCTAGCACTCTCGACGATGGTTCTGTTGTCTCTCTCTACTCTAGAGTTCTGTTCAGGAGTATAAGGAGCGGTTGTCTCCAAAACTATCCCTTCTTTGTTTAAATACTTTTCGAAGTCTTTGTTTTTGTATTCGCCACCGTTGTCTACGTGCAATACTTTAATTGAACGTTCAAATTTGTTTTTGATCATGTTGTTGAATGTTTTGAAACATTCCAGTGCATCTGATTTATGCTTAATAAAGTTAACAACACGAAAACCACTTATTTTGTCCTTGAAAACGATAAAGTATTTGGAACCACTTATGGATGTTGTTTCCATTGGTCCACACACGTCACTATAGATCTTTTCACCTACTTTAAAGTTCAATGTCTTTTCGTTCTTTTTAAATGGAAGACGATGTTGCTTGCCATATGCGCACGCGTCACAGAAAAAGTTTTCAACATTTGAAAAGTTTATACCGGTTACCAAGTTCTTTTTCACCATTTCTTCTAGAGTTTTCACATTTAAGTGTCCAAGTCTTTCATGCCATACTTTCAGGCTTTCACTTTTGGTTAGATTGGCTTGAAACATTTCATTGACTACAGTTCTAAATAACATTTTATAAATGTTATTTGGTTCGCGGACAGCATTAGCAATTACTGCTTCATTTTTATAGAGTTGTGCATGATTTTTATCTTTTATTATGTTTATGTCCTTGTTTGCTGCTGCACCTTCTGAAAAAAGATTTTTCTTTAGATCTGGAACATACATAACGTCTATTAATGTACGATCATGCCAATTTCCTTTGACCAATGCTTGAACTTTTACTGTTCCTTTTCCTTTTATTTTCAGACTTGTCTCGTTCCCTAGAGTAACGCTGGATTCAAAGCTATCTTCAAACGTATTAAAAAATTCTCTCCTGTAGGTCATGTGGGATGACGCACCACTGTCCATTATCCATGATTCTGCGTAGGAATAATTTGGGTTACCGTCTGCGTGAAGAGCAACTTCGTAGCTTTCTTCGTGTCGTTCACTGGTTCTTTGTTGATTTCTTGCTTCGAATCGATTGTTTGGTGGTCCCTTTTTCTTTTGTGGTTGTCTACATCTTCTGGCGATGTGTCCCTTCTTTCCACAGTTGTAGCAAACAATTGAGGAACCTTTTGATTGATTGCTTCCTTGACCTTTGTCTTCTTTCGTGCTGTTGTATCCGTACTTGTTTTTCTTTAGTGATAAAGCTGCTAGTGCGGTTTCAGCTTCCTCTACGGATTCTAGGTTAGCTTCTTCATCGAGAAGTCGTGCTGTTAAGTTTGAAATGGTTTGTTTGGCCTCGTCCAGTGACAACCAAGCCTGTCGTATGTTCCTGTATTTTGCAGGAAGTGTACTAAGAATTTTCATCATTATAGCAGCATCACTTACAGTTTCTCCTGCTTCACGAACAAGTTTTGCCAAATTTTCGACCTTGGAGATGTGCTGCGCTATCGTGTCGTTTTTATGCATTTTATATTGGTGAAATTTTTCATGTACTATCATCTTGTTCGTTTCTGATTTGAGCTGAAATATTGAGTCAAGCTTGTCGAGGATTTGTTTCGAGTTGTCACAGTTTTCAATCAACGTAATTTGCTCCAACTGCATGGCTGTTGTGATCGCAAACATTGCGTGAGCATCTTTTTTATTCCAGTCTTTGAGCTCGTTGGTTTGATTGTCTGATGGCTTCGGGTTGCTTCCATCTACCACTCCGTAAATTCCTTTGGCTTTGAGCGCACACTTGATTTGGAATTTCCACTGTGCGTAGTTTGATCCGTTAAATTTGTTAATTGTGGAAATGTCGACTTTATCCATTTTCGATCATTCAGTTCGACAAAACTTCTATTTGGACTTTTACAAAAGATCGTCAGAAACGTTGAAGATGGCGTTCTTTTTGTTCGAGAACTATTTCAGTTCTTTTTGTGTTTTAAACGATACCTGGGCCCATAACCTATTTACTTGTCAGTTTCAGAGGTTCGTTTGTAATGCCAATTAGTATACTTTTTGTAATTACTGAATGATTTAATAATGTATTAAACTATTACAACAACATAAAAAACGAGTAACAATTTACGAGGGAAAAAACTACATTCACACTCTACAGTCTTGCAACCTCTTTTCTGTAAAGTATAAAAATACACTCAACTGAATCAGTCAGAACGGAAGTTAAAGTAAGACCGCGACATTTAAATGTATTACATAGATTCAGTTTCTTTCATATGCGCAATATCTCATGAACGAGATGAGATATGTAAACGAAACTTGGAATTTATAAGTTTCATGAAAATATGAAAAGTTGAGTTGATTTTGAATGAAATTTGAATGATGTTTACTGGACACATAAAACAACAAATTCCAATTTTTGCAAAAATAGAATTAGCTGTGAGAAGCAGTTTTAAATGAAAGAGCAAGCAAAAATATTTGGAATATAAAATGTCATTTGCACTTTTCTTGTACATGCTTCTTATTATGAGAAAAACTAAATTATATATTTAACAATATATTTCAATAATCTTAGTTAAAATGGGAACAAAAACTAAAACATTTTTAATATCTGTCAAACGTGTCAAATAATTGTGAACTGTCAAAAATATGTGTCTTGAGAAATATTCTAAAAGTAATATTTGTATTATTAGGGTGATACATTTCAAGATTAGATATTAGGTTTGTTCCAAGTGGTCATTTCTGACATGTTTGTGACAAATGTCAGTGCGCCTGCGAAAAATGTAAACATGTTAACTTTGAAACATAAACTTCATTTCTTTTTTGTGGCGAAAAATGTATGAATTTCTTTATTTATATTTATATTTCAGGTTAGCTGTCAAAACAAAAAATGAGAATGCATATACGCTTCATTCCATTCACCGTTCCAGTCTATGTTTCGAACTTAACTTGTTTACATTTTTCGCAGGCGCACTGAAATTTGTCACAAACATGTCAGAAATGACCACTTGGAACAAACCTAGTAATTGATTTCTATTAAAAATAAATTCATAATTATAATCAAAACAATAAATTAAACAGGTTTAACATCTATATATCAAATAATTATCAGAAAATAAATAAATAAAATAAAATATTAGGTGGATTACAGATTCGCACAGCCGTGCGGTATAATAGAAAAAACACTGGCTCACCCAAAGTATTCTGCAGTAAAACAATCTTGAAAATTACAAAAAGGGTACCCTAGCCAGAATAAGATAATCAAATGTGCCCTTGAACCAAACTTCCTGGTGCTGCTGGCCACATATTTAGGAATAAAAAAAAATATTTTTCATCTACTTAATTACCGCCTATCGCTTACTCCCTCTTAAATAAACAAAAAACCGGT